>JAIEZT010000054.1:26397639-26898907 GCA_019594935.1 Periophthalmus modestus | reverse complement strand
CACCAGAACCCTGTAGTGTCACAGCCCTACAAACCTCCAACTAAACCTGGCACAAACCTGAATTTGTGGTTAAAATAGATTTTAAAACTGACTTTTGCTAAATAGTGAAGATCAAAAGTGAGGGTTGGTCACACTTAAAGCAAATGCTTTTTGGATATGCTTTTGTTGTGCTAAGGTGTGAAGGATTTTGAATAGAGAATCAAATAGTGTCTACCTACGAGACGGACCCTGCCACTCAGCAAAATGGTCGATTAAAACCAATGCTATGTGTTATACATTATCGGTTTCTTACCGCAGCAGCAGGCAAACTTCTAACCTTTCTAGAGAGGCCTTTTACTGAACACAGAAAACAGAACTGTCGCAGTCACATAACACGCAAGAAGGGTTAATCTAGCTTGAATTATCTCACTTGCAAAATTACATTCAAAACCACCGAAACCATTATTATCTCACCGTATGTTCAGCAACCTTCCAAACTAATTGGCTACATGGGATTCTCTCTGCATTTGAAACGGGAGGAAATGCACCGGAATAGATTGTTAGCACCAAAACAAGTAGATAACGGTGTTTGTGTGCACAGTAAGGGTCATGATCATGAATTGTACAATTCGTAGTAGAGGTTCACAACTGCCAAAGCTGCTGGTCGGTGAGCTAGCCTTAGATGCTTTGAATACAGAGAGAAGCTGGAATGCTACAATGTCGGAGACCTGAGTAGCACCACAGTTCCTCCAGTTGTTGTCTTGCCTTACAGAGTAAGCTTCCGGAGGCCTGTACATTATCTGGCCACAGAATAAAACCAGTTTCATGACATAGCCCAAATGCCAGACGGAGGCAGTGTAGCTCAGGGGGGTAGAAAAAGGCATCTGAAGCATTTGTACATTACTTTCTTCATAATGATTCATTGTCAAAGCAAGTGTGTTTCGTCTCCAGAAGGAACTAGGAATAAAAAATGGGAACACAGGACATAACTCTGAATTCTAGTGAGTTCAAAAGGTTTTACTAAGCGCAGATTATATACTGAAAGTTAAAAGCTCTAGTTCATTTAAATTAAACTACAACATCGTATGCTCAGCAGCCAACGATATCTTAGAGTTTAACTAGTTGCATCCAGGCACAAGAGACATCAGGGCGCCCAAAAGGATCAACATATTACAAGACACAGGAAAACAAAAGGGTGTCAAATGTTATGTTCTTAGAGCGTCAGTCTTCTTTAAAAAAGAGGAAAAAACAGGTGCGAAAAAAAAAAAAAAAAAAAACCCTATCTAAAACCCGGTACCCAACCAAGAAACAAAGTCACAAGAAAGGCCACATGGTGGGCCGGCCAACGTAAAAAAGGTCGGTGCGCTTGACAGGCCAACTCTATCCCTACCCTAACCAAAAACAAACCCTAACTATCCCTAACCGAAAATAAAAGAAACGAACACCAAGACGTCCGGACCCACAGGCCAAACCAAATCTAAGCTAACCAAAAGCAGACAGAACCCAGAGGCAAACAGTCATTTTCACAGAGCCGGCGGCTTCTTGAATGCAGGATAATAAAGATTACGTCAAACATGCTGAATCCTAATGTGGAATAAGCCTACATAGCCTACATATGTAAGCCTAACATGGTGAAAAATTTTAAAAGTTAAAATTTTGGCATGACATCCCTGTCAATGCCTGTCCTGCTGTTTGTGTTTTTTAGTGATTGCAAAGCTGGACATGAAATTGGCCATTGCCACTTATCTCTAACTCAACATCCACTGCATTTTTGCATATTGTGCAGAACAGAGTGTGAAGTGTAGCTTGTAGACCTACCTGCAACAGACGCTGTAAAGGTCATAGGTGTGTTTGTTTCAGTGGTAGTTAGCTCCTAGCTCCTCTCCCTTCAGATAGATATAAGGCAGTGTTCCAGTGGGCTTTGATGAGCAGCGAAACGTCTTCACTCTTACAAGATTTTTGTTTTTCCATCCATTTTGTTCCACTTATTCAGGGGCCGTGGTCGCGGGGGCAGCAGTTAAGCAGTGCCTCTCAGAACTTCCCTTGTTTCCCCCCCCCCCCCCCCCCACACCATATCCATTGTCCTCCAGGTCCTCTAGTGGGACCACCATGGGTTTGTTCCCATGGCCACCGAGAAGAGACATAGTCCTTCCAGCGTGTCTTGGTCTTCCCGGGGTCTCCTTCCCTGTGGGACATTCCCATACAACATCCCCGGTAGGAGTCCAGGGACATCCGGATCATATGCTTCCTCGGCCACCTCAGCTGGTTTCCTCTCGACCGTGTAGGGAGCCAGCGGGCTCTTACTTTGGCTCCTCCCCTATGACCGGAGCTCCTCAACCTATCTCTTAAAGGACACCCAGCCACCCTCTTTATGTTTCTTTTTTCCCTCTATACATAGATGTATAACAAGTAGACCTTCAGCTTTCGATCATTTTTGAAATCTGAATTGCAGTGGATTTAACACCTCGTGTCTATTGGGGCTTGTGTGAGATGTGAGAGTGTTTTGATTATGCGCTGGGATGCTATACTGAGATGACCTGAACCAGGAGAGGCAGTCTTAAACGGATCCCTTGCTTATTTAACACCATGGTTTGCTTTGGTCTTAGGCACACCCAGCGCATCAATTTTAAATAGGATGACTAAATGAGTTGTTCCGTGATATTGAGTTCAGGAATCCATGATACATTTGCCTTGACGGGTGATGTGGTCCCTGGACTGACTGAAGGTATCCATGTAGTGAGAGGCTTAGTTTTGTCTCATGTGCAGAAATTAAGAATTTTGAATCAAATCGTACTATAGTATGAATAGTCCTATACATTTTAATGAACCACTAATTTTAAAAATTAATGCTTTGGCCTTAAGCAATCGTGGACATACCACACTACTGGTTGAAGTAATTTTCCGAAACGTTACTATACAAATGTCCTTGATAATTCTAAAACGTGTTAATTTACAGATTCGCGTTTATGTACAAGATTTTTTCTTCTTTCTTTTTTTTAAATGCTTTTATTGAACAAGACATTGAAGCTGAGTGGTGAAGATTTTACAATTAGTACTAAGTGACTGAACATTCAGTTCTGCATTAATCATTTTGAATCTGAAAAGGCTTCATATGAAAATACATAAAATGAGGATTCATAAACATATACAACAGTCTTAGTAAGCTCATAGAAAGTTCATGCCATCACATGTGAAGTGCAGGAGCTCATTGAATCATCATCATTTAGAACAATTTTCAAAGTTGAATGCCTCATTGATTTTTTTTTTTTTGTTTAATTTCCTTGTAATGTTTTTTTTTTCCGTTTGTTTTGTTTTCCCCTCATAGACTGCCATATTTGATACGATGGACCATCATATTATTATTATTATTATTATTATTCTTATCATTTATTATATATTATTATTATTATATCATTATTACATATAAGACTTATATAGCACCTTTTGGGCACTCAAAGATGTCTTACAAACAATAAAAAAACAGGGGTAGACGATGGTTGAAATCTAATGGGGGGAATGAAAGATGGAGTTGTGAGTTTTTTAGTAGTGATCTGAAGTGCTGCAATGAGTCTGAGTTCCAGAGGGTGGGGGCGGTCAGCAGCAAAGGCTTCGTCCCCTCAGGTTTGGTGTGAATGGTATGAGGGGAGGAGGTTGGTGTCGGCTGATCTGAGGAGGCGGGTGGGACAGTGCCAGATGAAGTAGGTCGGTGGGACAGGGATGGACTTGTAGGTGATGAGGAGGACCTTGTATTGGATGTGGTATTTCGTACAGGGAAACCGGCGGAGTCGTTTGAGGACAGGGGTGATGTGGTCTCTGGAGCAGGTGTGGGCGAGGAAGTAGGCAACAACATTGTCTGGATCATTTGCAGTTTTTTAGAGGTAGGTGGAGGGTAGACCATACAGAAGGCTATTGCAGTCTGGAGGTGATGAATGCATGAATGAGGAATTTTGCTGCCTGAGTTGAGAGAGGGCGAGACGAAGATGGGCGATGTTGCAAGCAATGTTGATGGTTGGTCACCTCAGTGAGACGATGAAGCTACAAGGATTCATTCTCTTATTTAGTTGCCTACTGCAGGCAATCGGGAGTCCCGTCATCTCCAATATACTATATTTGGTGGGAGGTACATGGCTTTATTTGACAATAATAAGCAAGATGAAATGTGATGAAGAGAAAGGAGGGACATTCAGTAACACAGCATTATATTTAGTGCAACCAAAACCCTTTGCCATCCTGCAACACAATTTTCTTCAATGTAGGAAGGGGTCAAGCATGTTTCCACACACTTCATGGGGTAATTGGTCTGTCACAATGGAACTGTCCCCTCTTTCGCCCTATAATGTCCGTGGTTTAGCCACTCTCTGACCTTGTGCAGTAGAAGTGATGAAGGAGGCTAATTTCTATTGTGCGGAAAGGCCTGGGTGATGCATGGGATCATTTTACCTCACGCTCCCCCAAGGCTCATGGGAGATTTCCAGTATCACTAAAGGTCAAACCCAAAAGGGCCATCAGTGGAATTCACAAATATCTATAAATATGTGAAAAGATTATAGAGTCCTATAAATGCACACTTCTATTTACAGCACCCAAGAACACAATCACAAGAATATTTTTACAGATGAATGAATCAAATAAAAATTTGTAAATGTAATGAAATTTAGTATTTAATATTGTTTCAAACATCAGGCCCCCCTACCCCCTACCTATGTCAAGGTCTAATTTCAAAGGTATTATGTTTGATTGACCTTCTTGATGCAGCCTTCTTCATTAAAGGTGCAATAGGTAACTTTTTCTGTGGGGGTGTCTGCCACAATGACAAAGTTATTGCTATGCCCAGGATCTTCCACAGTTTGTATTAAACATATCTATCAGGTATTTAATCAAAAGAATGATTTATTGCTCAAAAATACATATTAACATGTACTTGATCTATAATTTGACCTGTAGTATCTCCTGCTTGTCTGTATAAAAATCATAGACTGTATATATAAATGGACATAGCTAACCCGCTAGCTGCCACGTCCCAAATAAGAATATCATGACTCCAATTCACTTTACAATGAAAAAAAAAATGAAATCCTTCTCTCAGTAACTGTTGCTCCCAAGCTTGTCATTTTGGACTTAAAATGTTCATATTAACCTGCTCTACATGATCTTGGTGTCTTTATTTTCCCCATTTTGTCTGTAAATCAAGATATGAACATTAATAACAGACAAATTAGGTGCCTTCTTGCCCCAAGGTACCTGCCGCTAGCACTAGCAACAGGTTTGACTGACAGAGTAGCTAAACCAGCAGTGTGAACAGAAGGGACACAACTTTCAACAGCCTTGCTCCGGTCTGGCTTTTTGGTTGCTATGATACTCATGGTCGGAATTCCAAATATGAAACTTGTCAAAAAAAAAAATTGCCCTATAACTAATAGCCTCAGTGAAGTTCTTTTCGAATGCTATGGGTGGCATCGCACTCACTTTTTTATACAGTCCGTGATGGAAATAGATACGTTTTAAAGCCATATGGCAGAAAATTCCAAGTAAAGAATTAATCTTCAAGTATATTGGCCCTCCAGCAGAAACTTTGCATGTTGAACCTTGGGTAAAAACATCTATTTTAATTGAAATGTGCTATGATTTAACGGCTCTTCATCTAAAAGTTGAATAGAGAGTTGTCAGTTTCCTCACTGGGCTCGTTAACATACTGCCATCCTATCAACACCTTCCATCCACAGCTCTGAGCTAATTTGGACTCAGAGCTTTGCAGTTTTACATTCAATTTGCTGAACAGTAGATGGAGATTAGGAACACAAGGAGGAGGCCATTTTTCTCCATTTGACCATAAAAAACCTGACATATACTGCATAATCACTACTCTCCTTTGATTACATTAGGTAGATGGCCCTAAGACATGGATGAAGAGAGATGATGAAGTCAGGGATTGGGAATGAGATAAGCTAAACAAAATGGAACACAAATTAGAGTACTGTCCCCTATAATATTCAGTACAAGTAAAAAGGGAACCTATTTAATACTAAATGAAGCGTAAAAGAAACCTCTCAAAGACTCTGCCTGTTTGAGATGTTTAATGTACACTGAGGAACATCCAGACGAAGCAATACTTACCTATCTCTATGGAGGCAAGCTGGTGCCGCCACCAGGTCATGTTTCAAGTCAGGTCTGTGCAGAGTTGAGCCCCCCCCTCATTCAGTAAGACGTCGCGCTTGTATAATATATCAATTCAAACACATATAATCAAATAAATACAAATTAAGAAGTCTAATGTCATATACTTACCACTGAGCATTCAAAGATGGCAAAAGAATGCCATTTCCATGGAGATAAACAGGTGCGTACTCTCTAACAGAAAAAAGTTACCGTAATTTCACGACCATAAGGTTCGGTAAAAGTTGCGAACATCGTGGGAGTGATTGATGACAGACGGCGAACACAGTTTGGGACCGGGAGGCAGCCACAATTTGGTGAATGGATTGTGGATGTTTGGTCTAACGTATCTGCTTGCACTGTTCTTTGAGCTTTCGCAAAAGTCAGCATCGTTCACGGCGGAGCGGTACGGCAACAAAATGGACTCTGATAGTGACGAGAGGGAACTGGTGTATTTTTATAAAGATCTAGAGCAGCTGTTCATTTCAGATACAGAGGATGAAGACTTTGATGGATTTGTGAATTAATTGAAAAAATTATGTGAGCACTTTGCTAAATACTTGAATAAAGCACACCAAACACAGTATGTGCTCTAAAAAAGGCAAAGGAAGCAAGACTAACATGCATGTTTTACCGTGCCTGAGCCCTAAGGCCCGGTGCGCCTTTTTTATGTGTTTAATTCAGAAAAAGCACCCGTAACTGAACTGCGCCTTATAATCCGGTGCACCCTATGGCTGTGAAATTACGGTACATGGTGCAGCCCTTATTTACATGTGGACATTTTGTAATTCCCTGGTTCTTCTAAATAATAAAGCATGAATTCAGTGCTAGGGTTAAAAAATAATTAATAATAAAGTGAGTCAAGACATCTTTTACAGTGTTTCAGCTCTAATATTTGTTAATACATTTACAGTAATAATCTGCAAACGAAAAGCCAGTGCAAACATGACCGTGGTGTGTAAGCATGTCTGATATCCTCTTGGCTCTATAATGTGCTGTGTGAATAGGAGTGGGATAAGCGGTGCTCTATTTCGGGGGTCCTCTGCACGGCTGCTGTCACTGTGGGGAGGGCGATAAACCTTTACAGCACAGTCCAATGGAAGAGGCTGCTTTTATTGTGCTCTGGCTGAAAATATGGTTTCTAATATACGCCATGACCCGCGAGCTAATGTAACATGATAAAAATATGCACAAGGAGGGATGGTTGGACATAACAACATTCAACATGGCAGTTATGAGGTCCTCTGGAGATTATGGTAATTACATCTTGGGTGCTGTGTCAAGCCATAAATAACAATAAATTACTGTACGGAAATAGCTGTTTCAGCGCCGAGAGGATGGAGGGGAGAGTGAAGAGGAGACACTCTGCTAATCTTGAGTTCTTAGCTTTAACTTGGAGCATGATGGTAGCGCGTTGGCTTTTTTCACCTCACTTAAAGGTGAACTTTGTAACATTTCTAGTGGAAAGTCTGCCAACTGCTGGTCTCCATGGAGATGTCATTGCTTTGGCCAGAATGCTCCACACTATGGCATGAAACTGTTTCAATGGGAACAAGCAGGTGAAGCTACTAGGACGAATTACAGGTCAGATCTTTGTACGTGTCTATCCCCAACATTTATAATAATTTATATACTTTATACTCAAGTAGAAAGTGTTCTTCTCCATCCTTCAATGCTTTGATCCACCTCAGTGCATCTCCTGGTCAACCTTTCCTTTGAGCAATTTGAGCATATTTCCAGCTTTCAGAATGATGAAAAGTGATTACTGTTGCCATAGCAATTAACAATTCAGAATTAAAATATTATATCATTGGAAAGGTCAAACATCCTCAAAATGACACCACGTAAGAGGAAGCTGAAGCTTTGTCACATAAAAAAAAAACAAAAAAAAAACCAAAACAGGTAATGTGACTAGGCTGAATTACAGGTCAGATCTGTGGAGAGGTGGTCACAATGAGAATGCAAGAGATTGCAAGAAGATTTTTGAGCTATAAAAAATATCTGTAGTTAAATAAATTGTTATGTTATTGCTCAGATCCTCATCTTTTCCTCAGCCATAATGAAGAGAATAGCCGATCATTTTACCTAATAGTGAATATATTTTTTATGACCTGTTGTTGTATTTCTAAATACAAATGGGAACATTTGCTATTAATTCCATAACAATGAACAGGAAGCTACAAGGAAAATAAATCACTTTGTTCAAGTAAATAGACAAGTCCGCCCCCTCGGATTTGAGTCAAGGCCGAATTCACTGTTGAACATTTATTAGTCATACTCATTCTCTCCTTGGACAAAAACTGCTTTAGAAAGTCCCTCTCTGCTGCTGTCAAGGATGTCGTGGCATTGAACGCAGTGTCCCCTTTCATATCTGTGCACTTATCCAAGGCTTTTGAAACGTGACCCAGAGAGAGAAAAGACTCATCTTTTTTACAGAAGTGCATCATAATGAACAGAGCAGTAGAAAAAAAAAAAAAGTAAAAAACTGTTCAGATGTCAACGTTCTACTTAAATCAACAGAACAGGCCAAAGTGACATAAGAAAAATGGTACCAGCGTTTTGTTAAAAATAAGTGTACAATGCGACGACGGAGTATCTGACACACTTCAATGGAGATGAATAGCTTTCATAAAAAAATACAAATGAATATTAATTACATCACATTGCTTCTATTACTTTCTACGCTTTGAATATCTTTCCTTTCTACGCCCTTCCTTCTCTCCAACCATAATAAGTCAAACAGACCCACACACCCAGGGCCCAGAGCAAGTAGGGGCCCCTCACTAAGTCTGTAATGGACATTTTTCAAGAGGATTTGTAACCAGGGCCCAGAATTTGATGCTATGCCTCTGTTTCTGCCGTCACAATTTCAGAAGAATCCATCTGGTCAAGCTCCTGATGCAATCAAGCCTGGGTCACCACTGGTTTAAATCATCAGTAGACTAATCAGAAATCAGCATTGCAGTTTGGGCAGAATCTAGAAGTAAAGCGGCCATGCAAACCTAAACACACAACACACGTAGATGTTCTTCAGTCTATTTTTTAGCAGAAAATATGACTTTGAGCATTTTGCGGATCAGACGTCTTTGCTTTTCTATCACTGGATTTAACAAGAGTTTTGATTTCACTGCTTGTTTTGCCTATATATTTTATCTATATTATCTATATATATCTATATATTTATATATATCTTTTCACTATTGCTTTAATTGAAAGCTATCATAGATTGATCATGTGTAGAACAATGAACAAATGACTAAATGCTGTTAATATGTGGTAAGTTTAAAGTTTTAGATTTTGTTCTAAAAATGATTGAGGACCAACAAGTTTTGTGGGTTTCTAATGTGTCACTAAATAAATCAATTGCATGACCCTTTTTGAGTTTGATCTGAGACAATGAAGAGTGATGATCAAAAAGAAGTATGGACTTACTTGGAAATTTTAGAATAGTTACTATTCTTTTTATTGGCCTATCCTTCAAAACTGAATGGATTTCTCATAATATTGCAACAGCTTGTTTGGTTTATTTTGTGTTATTTTGTGTTGTTGTTTTTTTTTTTTTTTTTTCTCTCTCACGTCTGAATGTTTTGTTTTAGTTGGGATAGAAAGTGGTGAAAGTGATAGAAATGGGGTAGAAAAATCTCACTTTTCATAAAGTGAGTTCTTGGCAAGTTGTGGGTGTTTACAATGTGTTTGTGTAAACTGTAAAGAGCCATCAGTGAAAACAATGACAATTTTGTAGTGCCTGCTGACAACCCACTGCAACAACAGAATTTATAGGCTTTGAAAACCACTCGTAGATGTATGCATCTCTGTCCTGTTATGTCTTTTAATCTTATATTTTGGTGAACTCTGTATGTCTTTATCCCCTACTTTATATTCCATTTATACACTTTATACCCAAGTAGAAATTGTTCAATGCACTGATCCACAGCAGTGCATGTGCTGGTCCACCCTTTCCTCCAGCAAATTGAGCATAGCCATAGGTTTCAGAATGATGAAAATCTTATATTTTCATATATACTATATTATGTCATTGGAAAGGTCCACCATCCTCAAAAATGCACAATATAAGGAATCTGAAGCTATGTCACATTTTGGAAAACACAGAGTAGGGAAATTAACCTGAGACTTAATTCAATGTAGGATTCTTTAAGATTATAATTAAGGTTAAGGCAACCTTAATTGTGATTAAGATAAGGTACACTTCATTGACCCCATAGGGAAATTTGTCCTCTGCATTTGACACATCCTTCAGTGCTGCTGGGACATCTCTTCAGGAGGACTCCCTCAGCTGGAAGATTTTACCTATGGTACATGTTTTGGGGTTGACCACAGTTACATTCCCTCATCAAGAGTAAGACTTCCTTCTTGGTGTCCATAGTGGTTCCCAATACATTGTGTCTCCTGTACTCCCCTAAACTTCTTTTCACATTCTGAGTACCTCCCTAATTACATTTTCTCTTTAACTGTCCCAAGAGGTCAAATTAAAACTCATGGTGAGGCATCATTCAGATGCCCCCTGTCGGTGGAACAGTCTACCTGAGGACCTAACCACTAATAGGGAACATGAGTTGAGTTTTAGATTGTTAGTTAGGCTTAGTTTTACTCTACTGATGATGAGTTGTTTGTAATAGTAATTCTGCAATTTACCCCAATACATATGTACCTATATATTGTATAAGCTGCTCTTAGGATGCTGTAAGATAAGAGAGGAATACGTTTGGATCTCTGCAGACAGTTTTAAATGAACTAGGCCAGTTCTTTTAAGACAGTAAAATTAAGGTACAGTGCCAAGTATTTTTCAAGGACATAAAATATACTACGAAGAACATTTTAAATTCAAACGCTATTCAATTTTTTTTTTTTTTTTTTTTAAAGAAATCATTCTCCCTACCGTCTTGTCAGTGCTTGCATACCCCCAGGAGTCCCAATACCCCTTGATGGGAGACACTGATCTACATCACAGGGTCACACACTCTTCTCTGGATCACCACACAAAGCTTTTAGGGTTATATGGATGACCTCTTCTTGGTAAAAGTTGAACTGGAAATAGACTTTGGCAAACTGTTGTGTGGGCAGTTAATACTTGAAGGCTAAAACTTGCCTGACTTGCTGGTGTTTCAACAGTCTGTCAATCTTTTTTTAAGGGCACTTCAGATTTGGCAGTTTTTGGTTTCAAGCAAAAGTCACTGATAGAGCCGTGGTCAGCTTGAAAGCATGTCATTGCCAGTTTTTGTAAAATGTCTTTGAAAATGTTATCAATGATGGAGTGAAATTAATGTTTTCAGTGATTTTTGGTGTTTTCAAATTGGATATGCTGCAAAAATTCAAGTCATTTTTTTCTACTCTCCCAACCTTATCCTGACAGTCTCTTTTTCCTTGCAACTATAGTGAGCGCCAGTTTGCTAATAATGACAAACGTGTTTTCAGAATACAATATGCTGGCAGCATTCAAACACACAATTACATTTGTATTTTACTCTAAAATTTACATCACAAGGTGTAGAGTTGTTTCCTATATAGATGCTCCCTGCATTAGCAGAAATGGCTGTAGAAAAAACAAACAAAAAAAAAATTGTCATTTGATGGGACTTTTGTTTGGGCTATAGCTAGATGCTGACTGTCACTCAGCTACTCCCATCTTTTCTCATTATCCTCCTGTCTACTGGTGCCAATCTCCCCCTCTCTCTCTTCTCTCTCTCTCTCGCTCCTCTCTCTCTCTCTCTCTCTCTCACACACACACACACACACACACACACACACACACACACACACACACACACACACACACACACACACACACCACACACACACACACACACACACACACACACACACACACACACACAGCTGTTACTGTACATTTTTTTACCTGCTGTTTATTATTGTCCATTGTCTATAGGTTTATCCTCAAAGATTTCCTTCTAGAAACAAAAACTATACCCAACATATATGACCTTTTCAAGTCAAAACCACAACGGCTTCTAGACAGTTCAAGTATCTTGGGGTCTTGTTCATTCTTGTGAGGGAAGAATGGAGCGTGAGATTGACGGGTGAATTGGTGCAGCATCTGCAGTGATGCTGTGGCTGTATTGGATTGCTGTGGTAAAGAAGGAGCTGAGCCGAAAGGCCGGTCAATCTATGTTCCCACCCTGACCTATGGTCATGAGCTTTCGGTCATGACCGAAAGGACAAGGTTGCGGACACAAGCGGCTGAAACGGGTTTCCTCCACAGGGTGGCTGGGTGGTCCCTTAGAGATAAAGTGAGGAACTCGGTCACATGGGATGAGCTTGGAGTAGGGCCATTGCTCCTCCACATTGAGAGGAGCCAGCTGAAGTGGCTTGGGTATCTGTTTAGGATGCCTCCTGGACACCTCCCTGGAGAGATGTTCCGGGCATGTCCCACCGGAAGGAGGCACTGGGGAAGACCCAGGACACTCTGGATGGACTATGTCTCTCGGCTGGCCTAGGAACACCTTGGGTTCCCACTGCTGAAACTGGAGGACATGTCTGGGGTGAGGGAAGTCTGAGAGTCTGGCTTAGACTGCTGCCCCCGTGACCCAACCCTGGATAAGCGGAAGACGATACTTGGATGGATTTTAGAGAAGGTGTTTGGAGTTCAAAAGCACACTGGAGAATTCCCTGGAATGGTGGAACATATTATCTTAGTTTGAGAGAGGGACTGGCTAGAAGGACCTGCGTGTTAAACATGTGTAAATGAAACAAAACACAACTCCAAGTATGTTTGTGATGAGGAGACATTGTAATACAGGTCAATATAGGCTGTTTAATGAACAATATTTAGAGCAATATTAATAAATCATATACATGAACATATACACAATTTTCAGTGTTGGTGGGTAATTTTCCATTGCACTGCAAGGTCCTTTGTTGACATTTCTTTGTGGATAGTTCTGTCTATATGAGCTGCGTCATCACAGTTATAATACACCTACAACAAAAGTGTAGGCAGACTCGGACAATACTACCACAGTGGGTTTGCTTTATGAGTCTGTGTCCCAATGGTAAATAAACACCTTCTGTGTTAGATTTCCACAGCCTAATACTGCCTCTCAGTACAACTTTTGGGCTAGGTAGAATAATTTCCACATCATACACATCTACTATTTGTTGTTACTCTCCTCTTACTCATATTTGCATAAAGCAGAATGACTGTATACATTATGATTTGTCACTTGATTGGCAAACATCATTTTGTGTTGTGTTTGGGCTTATAGCAGGATGCTGACAGTCACTCATCTGTTGTCATCTATTCTCATTATCTTCCAGTCTCTGCCTGCACTGGCCCGATTCTGTGTGCTCATTGTTGCTTTTCTTTCCTGTCACAAAATGAGACGTAGCAGTAATAAAGATTGTGAAAAAAATACAAAAAAAGAAAGATTTTTCAGTCTGCTTGCTTCACTTTTTGAATCGTAATATATTTTAGTTTCATTTGCAGCCAGCGGGATAGGCCTAACACAGGGGGGCAAGCATGGGGCTCATACATTTTGATGATACCAGCGCTCCATGCTGTCTAGCTGTGGTGTGACATAGCTGGCACACACAAATACGTGTCGTCCCAGGATAGTACTTCGTCTTGGGGGGGGGGCAACACAGCTCCGCCTATCACGGATGACAAGGACATCCATCGTGCACTGGAAGAACCTCACAGGGAGTAGTGAGGCCGTTTGTGATGTTACAAGCTGACAGCAAATTATATACGCATGCTAGCTAGGACAAAGACAAGAGAGAAAGAGAGAGAGAGAGGGGGGAATGCAAGACAATGGAATGGGTGGTTTGCATCTTGAGCCTGGACCATAGACTGCATATATAAATGGACATAGCTAACCTGCTAGCCGCCAAGTTCTAAATAGGAAATGAGCATGGACACATTTCTGGCTCCATCACCTCTCTCTGTAACTGCTGATGTCAGGCTCATTTTTGGTCTTAGAGTGTTTGTATTAACCCATTCTACATTTGCTATTGTGCTAGTAAATCAAGATATGAACATTAATAACAGACAAATGAGGCATCATCTTTCCCCAAGGTTGCTCCCATTAGCATTAGCAACAGGTTTGACTGACAGCGTTGCCGGCTTTCTGCTAAACCACCGCTGCAGGCAGGAAGGGGCGTTACCTTCAACAGACTCTTTGGTTGCTATGACACTCGCAGAATTCCAAATATGGAATTTGGCTCCAAATTTGCGCGTTTAACTGATAGTTTCGATGAGCTTCATTTGACTGGAGCCAAATGCTATGTGTGACATCATACTCCCTTAGTCCACTTCATTATACAGTCTATGGAATGTACACTAATTAGTTATTTTGGTATTTCTTCTGAATCTGTAAGATAACTCTTTCTCCTCAAGTAAATATAATTGAAAAACAACTTTTAAATTGTCAGCCTTTCTATACTGGTCTGCAAAAGAGGCAGATTTTTTAGTGCTTTTCTACCTTCATGGCACTCAAAGCGCTTTCCATCAAGGAACCACTCATTCATATACACATTCACACACCAATGTACGCAGACACTTGGGGTGAGGAGGGTATTCATCTGTAGGAGGTGGAATCGCATTGCCAGAGGACGGGCACTCTATCAACTAAGCTACTCTCTAAACTTGTTGAACAATTCTGTGAGTGGGCTCACCTCTCCAGAGATCTGCTTTGTAACTTGGCCTGGTTTTCTCACATGCTTGTCTCCATGAAAATAGATGGTTTAATGCGATAGTATGACATTAAAGACAAAGAGATACAATTTCCACAATGGCAAGTGGCGGAACTTCGATTTGAAAAAGTATGGTGAAAAGTCAAAACTTTAAGACCACAGAGTCTAATCTACAGTATACATTTTGTGACAGCTCCTTGGTAAAAGCACTTATGATTCTGTAAAATGAATAAATGCAATGCTACAGTGTCTTTACAATAAAAGTTTATTAACAGTACCCTGAACAACACCAGTTCGCTTCATTGATCCAAAGTAAACTGGTCAGCAGAAGCATACAGACCAAAACAGTGACACAACTCTCAGTAATTGCACCATTTCAGCAAAGTTCCACACCATCAGCCATTTTGAGGCTCTGAAGCAGGAGCCCAAAGTGAATTGTTGAGGTTGAGTTTAGGGAACCTAGTAGATAGATGGTCTTTGTTATCTGCCTCGGGGGAGCAGGCCTGGCTGGTCTCACCTCTCACAATGGGACAGAGGCAGTGAAGTGAGGCCAAGTTTGAGGTAAAAAGAAACCAATCTGTCTGCGGTGGCCCTTTACATTGCACCATTAGACCATTCTCATAAAGTGTTACGCCAGGAGAAGGAAGTGTGCAGCTGCAGATAATGTTTCATGTAAAGCTGATACATGCAATTAGTGATGGGATTTTAAAGAGCTGTTCAAGAGACTGACTTATTTCCTATTTATTTACATGACACAAGCTAACGTGAGAACGGATTTTATCTGCAAACTAATCACAGAGAGAAATGACAGGCTTAAAAAAAGGGTTCAAACTGAAAGTGGTAGTGTGTGTCTTTGAAATTATGCATAATCTAAATAAAATGTGGACTATAACAATAATAGTAATAACTGTTATTATGATGTCAGATGTTTTTTTTGTGTGCAGAAATCTCTCACTCGTTTCGTCTGCTCTGATTCTTTACTGATTCTTCTGTTGGTTCAGCTTTAATCAGTGTAGAAATGCATCAAAACTAGAAAGAAAAAGATTGGGTTCTTTCTTTAAAAATTTGATTTCAAATTGTTTCAAACAGTTCACATTAAGGAACTGTTCAAAAGAGCCAACTCATTCACAAACATCACATCACTACATGCAACTGTTAGTCTTTGCTTTTTAACTGTATGAACAGGTATGTAGCTCCCCACATAGTAGGTGTTCAAGTAAAGCAAAACATTGTCTTATCAGTATAGGCAACCTATGTGGTCTTCACAGGTGCATGCAAGTAAATACAGGTAAAATCCTCCAGCTACAGTAGCCTAGGTCATGGGTGGTGGGTCCCTGGGCACGGCACTGCGGTTCGCACTGCTCCTGACAGCTTACCCCAGCAGTATTGAAGGATGGTTCAATGCAGAGGACAAATTTTCCAACAGGGACAATAAAGTATACCTTAACAAGAGCAGGAGCACACAAGAGCAGAGCACACTCGGTAACACACTTAGGTCTCTGTGTGGTCGTGGGATGACTGACAGGCCGAGCAGATTGTGCGTGTCAGAAGGGAAGACTGCAGAGTTGAGATGTAATGATGTTGACTTATAAACCATCCCATTGAGAGTCACTGAAGTCTGATAATGAGTCAATGTAAAACAACACAGACAGGGCATTTGTGTAAGGGGACGACTGCTGTGACGTGTATCAGAAGGAGAGGGACATTGGTATCATGTCGAATTATATGTTTCTCCTCCTGTTTACAGAAATTACAGAAGATAGATCATTAAATAAGGTGGACGTGGCCGTCTCAAGCCTCTGAGTAAATGGCTGAATTTGATCCCAAAAATACTCAATAGTTTTACTGTAGTTTTGGAAGACTACTGTTTACTTCTGTAGAACTGTATATATTCAAGGACATGAGTGGACAGACAGTGCATTTTGCAAACATGGTCTGTGATCTTAAGATCGAAACACAACACAAGAAGGCGGGAAGACCTGGTAGTGCTTTGACAGGCACTGTACACACTGCTTGGATCCTCTTCTCCTCCTCTGTGTGCATGAGGTAAACACAGGACCCGCAACCTCATGCCCCCCTCACTCAGAGCATCAGAGTAAACCCCAAAGCTGAATCAGAGCCAGTAGCGTCCGGTCTGAGTTGGAACCTCACTCCCCACTGCACACTGCTCTTTCTATCAACCACTCACCCCTTTTCTCCAATTCAACTGAAGTTGGAATGCAATTATGGCCAAAGTTTCCCGTACTACTTTTCCTGTACTCAGTGATTTATTCTAATAATCGTCAATGGACTCAGTAAATCGACTTTGCACCTGTGATATAAACCTGAGGCCACACAGTTCATAAGCACTTAAAAATGCTCTTTCGTCCCCACATGCATTCACTGTATGAAATGTATTTCACTACACACATCTGTTCCAATAGTTACAGAAAAAAACAAATGGTTTCCAAGGATTTCCACTAAAACCACAGACAACTAATTCGTAATGTGTCTATGTACATTGGTGTATGAATATAGGTGTGAATGGGTGAGTGGATGGGTGAGTGATTGCTTGATATAAAGAAATTTGAGTGCGAAAAAGCGCTTTATATAAATATAAAATACCATCATTTACCATTTAAAATAACCACAGTATTGATGCCATATTATAGAAATGGGATGAGCGTTGTGATTTCAGGTAGTAATCTGTTCCTATAAGTCAAGCTGTGTTAAAGTCTTCACCCTGGAGAGCCCACCCTTGCGGAGATAGAGATGCACTGCACAAGTGAACGTTTTATCTCTGTCCTCTCATCTATCAGAGGGACCCACCTGGAACACTGGAGATGTTTGAGCTGTGCACTTGTGTCATGGAGCGTGGCAGAGAGGGAATTTATCACAATAGAGACATGCATACCTCTGAGAAATTTTATCCCTTCAGAATTATTAGGTTATATCTCATATTTTTGGTGAAATTGAGTTATTCATATATCCTTGTTCCCGAATACTTTCTGTATACCTTTTTTTCAAGATTGTGACGGGTTTCATAAATGTCTATATGAGCAAAAATCCATTCTCCCGATTTCATTGTGCCATGTGAGTGGTCAGAGCTTTAAACCTCAATACAACACAAACAGAATCTTATAATTCTAAAGGGATGATTTGCTCTTCAAACTCAGTGTCTCTGAATTGTCTATTGTATTTTTAGTTTTACAGAAAACTGTGAAAATTGTAAAAAAGAAAAATTGCTAAAGACATTTTTCACAACCTTCCTTTCACAGATGGCACAGTTCTTATTGGAGCATCATCAGAAGGACACCAGGATTCATTGGTAGACACTGCGTCCAATGAATTCGAAAATCATCAAAAGATAGAAATCCTGAAAGCTACAAATAATTCAGAGCAAGTTGTAGAAAATTTCTAAATTTTAAAATATCCTAGAACACCTTTTTTGGAAAAAAAAAACAAAAAACAAACAAAAAAGACATCCTCTAATTTTGAGAAATAATAAGACTGTATGTAACACACACAAATATCTGGGGCATTTTATTACAGACGATCTGTCAGACAATGAGGATATCTGCAGACAATGTTGCATGATGTATGCACATGTATGACACAAAAGACACTTTTTAAAGCGTACTGTACTGCATTGTATACAGAACACCTGTGATCAAAGTACATAAGAGCATATATAGACTCAATATGGCATACAGTTACTGCTTAAGGATTCTATGGAAACGCCAAGATGGGAAAGTGTAAATCACCTGTTTGTGTAAGCAGGGAACGAATTTTTGAGGCCAACAGGCACTGCATAATGTTATTGTGACACTGACTAATGTTAAACTCAGTGCCATGCAGTACCAGTCTGAAGTTCGAAACACTGATACAGCTGTTTGAGTGGTGTGTTGTTTTTGTCTTCTTTTGTTTATTTTTTTTTGTTGTGTGTCTTTAATCCTGGACTAAGAGTCTGCAATAAAGTGCAGAATAAACTACAGTCCATTGACCATATCATCAGAACCCAAAATCTCTGCATCTCACCTCAGCTACTGCGAGTTTGTATGACCAGATTCTGGGCAAAGATTTAAAATGTTTTGCCAACGAAATTGCAGCTGTTGAGAACTCTAAAAGTGCCACAATTTTAAGCTACTCCTATCTCCGTAAACAAGTGGTCAAATGTGTGAGGAAAAATACAACATTCTTATTCACACCATGGCAATTTGTCCAATAGGCTGTTTTGATTTTTTTGATTGCATGTCTGTGATTTCTGTGGTCATTTGAAGGTCTTCTCTTCTGTGACACAGTGACATGGGTTTTATTAGTGACTAATATGAAGACTGGAGTTTCCTGTGAAAAGCAACATGCAAATCTATCCAAATACAAGATCATGGTTAGCTTACAAATGTGTGAGAATATTTACAGGGCAGTGGTGAATGGTTAGTGTTCTAACCTCACAGCAGGAGGGTTCTGGATTAGATTCCTGGGTCAGACAGGCCGCTGTGTGTGAAGATCTTGCTGTGTTTGTGTAGTTTTCCTCTAGTTTCTGATGCTGCAGTCAACCAGGTACAAAAAAACACTTTACCCCTACCTTTATTATCAAGAATCACACACAAAAATTACTTTTAAGCCAGTTCATGAGTCATCATGCAAAATTTACTTTTTGAGCTATTAACCACATTGGGCACTCATCATAAACACACATGGGGATTTATTTGGCTTAATTTATGCTTGTTTCATTTCTTCTGTTCAAGGTTGTCTTAGTCCATGCTCAGAAATCTTTATTTTAATTTTCCCCAGGTAGATCTGCACTCAAATTAAGTTCAGAACAAACACATTGCTTGTTGCATATCAGTCACATTGCCAAAGGACTTGTATTTATTTTTTCATTGTTCATGCCCACTGCTGACAACAGACACATGAAATTGAAGTTAGAAGACCTGAAATACTACACCAAGGTGGCATTAAAGAAGACCTATTGTGCTTGTGGCTGCTCTATAGTTATAATCTATGACATCCACGGATCATTACGTTATAATTTGGACATTTTGAATTCTAAAACGACTTAATAAAAGAAACAAGTCTGCTGACGTTATGTAAATGTCATCACAACATAGAGCCTTGCAGCTGTCAGCCCCTCCTATGGATAGCTGCAGATCACACTAGCGAGTAACGGGATATTTTGCATTTGACCGAAATGACTACACAGCACTGCCAAATCCTATGTGTATCATTGATTAAGAAAATAAAATTGAAGAACAAAGTACAGAGCAGTGGTTGTGTGCCGGTGGCAGTGAAAATGGGGATTGACTGGCAAAATGAAAATGAAAATAGTTTTGGTTAAAAGCTCTGAAAAGTCTATTTTGCATAAGAGGTCTGTTTTATAGCATGTTTTAGAAGTCAATTAAAGCTACATTAATATGTGATACGTCCACTTAAAGAACCATTTACGTCTTAAACCAAATGTATTTTTCTCTTAGTCCATCAGTACACTTCAGTAGACCTGCTGCTTTTCCTGCTTCCTACAGATGTATGAACAACCTCTGACTACATTTATTCCAAATGCAAAATCCCACAAATGAATGTGACATTGGCACTGCACTATCAATGGACACTCATTAACCTTCCACAGACAAAAGAACGAGTCATACAGATTCACTTTTCTCTTGCCTGTGCCATTACAAGAGTGATGCAAAACATCCCTGAAAAAGGACATAAAATGACATCTGATGTCTCTTGTTTCTGAATTTGAGGAATTGCTCAAAAAGAGATTATTAGTTGAATAAATACAATATATCAAATGTTAAAATATTACCATGAAAATAGAGTGACACATGTTTGTATGAGTCATTTCTATGTAATTGGTATAATTACACTTTCAATCTAATTGTCATGCTGTAAAGAAAAAAAGAGTGACAGAGAGGGAGATGGAGCGAAAGAGGAAGAGGGAGAGAGACATTTGTAAAACATGGGCATTAACAACTCGGTGGCGAAAGCATCAGCTGCTCAATCTCATTACTGAGTGACCACACTGACACAGACAGGTATGCTGTATAAATAGAAAGATGGCTACGGCAGAGAAATGAAGATATACTATATAAAAACTGAATACATGGATTTTAGTTTTGGTTTAGTTAATGTAACAATCCTGTTTTTCTTGAAAATGTTACTACTTTGCCTGAAATGTTTTAGGATGTGTAAATGCATCTGTATTTCATTATAGGGGACTTTTTTACTGCTCAGAAATCCCTTGAAGTTTTACCAAGAATGAGTTCTCCAAATATGCCTGAATTAATGAATTTTCTCCCGATGCCATTCCAATCCAACAGGTCTGAAAATCCATGGCTGATCAATCCACCCCTATGGATTCATTTTTTTATTTATAGCCAGCTGTTCCACATATGTTTTTTTATTTTTCTTAAATATATTGCCAACAATTTCTCACCCAAACCAGACTGTCAGTTTAATTGACAGAGTTTCTCATTTCATCTCTTCCTCCCCAAAGTCTCATAGATGTGATCACCCGCAGCTCTGTGTATATAAATGAATGCATAATCTGGAGGTGCCAACTTATAAATTAGCCTCTGCACTTAGTTTAAATTTGTCCAAGAGCCAAAGATGGCATTTCGTAAATAATCATAATATTGGCATCTGCTAACTTGGCTGAATAACTGCCAATAATGTTCAGACTGTCTACAAGAAGTGGTTACCCATGCAGAATTTTGAGCTGCGCAACTCAGATTGTCAATAAGAGATTCTAAAATGACTTCTAGAAAAGACATATAAGATATCCTCATTTTATTTGACAATGCCCATTTTATAATTTCTGCTTGGATGTTGTAGATATGCTTTTTGTAAATTATTATATTTGGTAAAGGTTAATTTTATCTTCTTAACAAGTTTGTTAAAGGGTCTCTGGAGTTGTGTTTTGTTTCATTCACACATGTTTAACACACAAACCCTGTAAGTTTAGGCTCAGTGCTTCTTTCAGAACAGAAAACACTCTTTTCCACCTTGTGATGTCATGTGATAATACAGGAAATGCTCCACTATGTTTTTAACCTCCATACACTAAAGGTAAAAGGTAGCTGTTAATCTGAAAACTACCACTTCATGACATCACAAAGTGGAACAGAGGATTCGTGCTTTGGAGATGTAGACAGATGTACACAGACTAATAATAAAGGGTTACTCAAACATGTGCGAATGAAACAAAAACGCAACTTCAAGTATATTTTTGACAAGAACGAGGACGTGCATGCAGTGATATGCTGGCCTTGTCCTGAATAAAAAAGGTTGCAGTTTTTTTCAGATTATGAAAAAAACAAAAAACAAACTTGATTTCTTCGATGATGTTTTTGCAGTCTGAAAGTGGTGAAAAATACATTGAAATTCTTGTATGTAAATCAAATAAAATTGGGTAAACTGATAAATATGGAGGATTTTCTTGTGAATCCAAAAACAGAAATTACTGAAAAAGATTGAGATTAAAACTGATGAGATTTTATAACACATCGACAGACTCCAGGCCAATATTAGCTTATAGTATCTCCTTACTCTATGCCTAATTGTGTTCAGTGAAAAGTTATGGCTTTAGCCCCAGACAAGTCCCCAGTCTCCAATAAAACTCCTGACCAAGCACGACCTAATTACACTCTGGTGAGAGCCCCAGGAGACTGTAGCTGTGCTGAGTTCCTCCTCTAAAACTGCTCGTCAAAAGCCACTGACTTCTTGTGTTGGTTACTCCTGTGTGTTTGTGTGCTTATGAACAACACACATGGTATCCATCATAAAAGCCCTGTTTTTGTAGTTGTGAGTCAGCCGAACATTCGCGCCTTTGCCTTCTCTTCTCCTCTGTCCCATTTGCTTTATTCAGTGTGAACTTGCTCTGGAGTGATTGGTGATGTCTGGGTTAGATTAAAACTCTCATATCCAAAGTCTTTCCTCCTTTGACCCCTTTACTCTAATTTAGTGCCTTTATACAGATTGAATACATTTCTTATCACATAAACAGGTGAACATAGCAAGTTTTTATTGTAGATACACGATTTAATAAAAGTTGGCAATCCCATGTCTCCCCATATGAGCAACGGGCTGTAGTAGCATAATTGAAGACGTCTGATTGGGGATGGGGCGTTGATGACCGAATTTGTCCTTTTGAATCCTTAATGTGAGCAGGTAACATGCATGAGAGCTGCACATACAAATATTTTTGCGTAGAAGTACTAGTTTAGAGAGACAGACGTCCTATCAGCACCTCCAACTAATAATAAATAAATTAATAAAAAGATAAATCAACTTTATGACCTCGTGACCATGTTATAGTGATTTCCAGGGGAGACGAAAGGGGGGAAAGGGGTCTAGTTTCCCAGGCACCAGGGTCTTACAGGCCCAAAATTGAAACGTCTGCCTATTAATTTATATTAGAGAAGTGCCTATGGCTGTCATTTTTTATTTAATTTACCCCTTCCCCTCTCCAGTCAACGATCGAAAAGTCTAAAAACCGAAAATCTTGCAGTGATCATATTTAACCCATTGGGTACTGGGGGAATATTTCATGGGATAAAACAAACTATTGCATTAAACATACAGCCCACACATTTAATTTAATCACTTGAAGAGTCCTATGTGAGTCTTCTTGCGCCGGGCCCCAAATTTCTGTTGACAAGCCTGGTGGTTTCATCAAGATCTTATGGAGTCATCTGGGTGGTTCACATAAGGCTATAGGTTGCGGTTCTTTGAAAAAAAACAAAAAAATAATATAAAAATGACTTTGATTCACACATGTAGGATTCAGCAATGTCACACTTTGTTAAGGTGAAGTGATAAGTTGTGCTGACAGAGCAGACCAAACTTATGAGTTTGTGTTTTATGTGAATATGCCAATAAATACATTGTTACATGGAAAAAAAAAAAACAACTATTGAAACACATGATATTGACTGACTGTGAATCGTCAAATCATATCTGTTTCTCAATTTTTGGCCACTTTTTGCTGTGTGTGTATTTCTGCCCTCCAATCTTCACATCGTCACATTTGTCTCGGTTCCTCTCTCATCCGTCTGTGTCCTTTACTTTTCCACTTTGTACCACTTTCCCCAAATTTCCTGCTTCTACCTTCTCTAATCGAGCTGGAGCTGAATAAAACCCCATTACGCCCTGACAGACTCTCACCAGATGAATGGAGCAGATGAAAATGTCAAAGCTGCTGTTGTGTATAATTTGCATCGGGGCATTTTCTATGTGCTATTACGGCTGAGTCATATTTTTCCAACGCAACACTTCCAATACTTAAGTTGTTTTGGCAATTTTCACTAACATAAAACCCATTAATGGCCCTCGGAGTGGGGAAAAAGACTGGCATTTAGCAGAAAACATGAGTTGAACGGTTATGTATGATTTTGTCTGCGCTGTGGATTCAAGAGTCAAATTTTTTGTCAAAATAATAATAACCTGTCCAGCCATGTTCAGCAAACAGACAAATCACAATATTATAGTTTGTACAGCCCCATGAAGGAGGTATTTAAATCTGTCTAATCTGTCTTATTCACCTTATTCCAGAAGGTGCTGTTGCCGCTGCCGTCATCATCCGGGTTGTATTATTTCAGGCATGTCAAACTCAAATTCACAGAGGGCCAAAATTAAAAACTGGGACTAAGTTGCGGGCCAAACTAAATATTTATTAAAAAATTTCACAACAATATCTGCATGTTTTTCAGAAGGGGTGGTTTAAATTTGAGTGAGGCACAGGTAGCAGATGCTAAAGAGTGTCAACAGAAGTGGTGGGGGTCAGCGCCAACACATTTGCAAAGCATTCTGGGATTTGTAGTATTAGTAGTGCATGCGCTATACTGGTGCGGCAGCCAGCGGGCCAGCTCTAATACCTATTTGATATGGTCTCGCGGGCCAAATATAATTAGATTGAGGGCCAAATTTGACCCGCGGGCTTGAATTTGACATGTCTGTATTATTTGGTATGTGGCTGCCGATTTTGAGAGCAAATACACTGTCTGGCCAAAAAAAAAGCCCCCACTAAAAAAAAAAAAAAAGGTCACACTCTAATATTTTGTTGGACCGCCTTTAGCTTTGATTACAGCACACATTCACTCTGGCATTGTTTTGATAAGCTTCTGCAAAGTCACAAGATTTATTTCCATCCAGTGTTGCATTAATTTCTCACCAAGATCTTGCATTGATGATGGTCGAGTCTGACCGCTGCACAAAGCCTTCTCCAGCACATCCCAAAGATTCTCAATGGGGTTAAGGTCTGGACTCTGTGGTGGCCAATCCATGTGTGAAAATGATGTCTCATGCTCCCTGAAGCACTCTTTCACAATTTGAGCCTAATGAATCCTGGCATTGTCATGTTGAAATATGCCCGTGCCATCAGGGAAGAAAAAATCCATTGAAGGAATAACTTGGTGATTCAGTATATTCAGGTAGTCAGCTCATTCTTTAAGCACAGACTGTTGCTGAACCTAGATCTGACCAACTGCAGAACCCCCAGATCATTTACTTTACTACTTACTCCAGGTGACAACTTTTTGTTTTGGCCAGGCAGTGTAAATTCTATATGGACTACTGAGCCGTTTTAAAGCTTCCCACAGATTCGGTGCTTTGAGTTGTTGGTGCACATGAACACAGAACATTTCACACAAATCAACCTACTTTATATCATATTTTTTATGGCAAAACCTTTCTCAAATTCTCCATTGAAATGAACGGGATTCCTGCTTAACCGGAAGTGCCATCACAAAGAAAGTGTGGCATTGAGTGGCAAAACTGGGCGGGGTGGAATAAGGTCAATAGGACTCACAAACCCTTTGGCAAATTGATAGTATTGCGTGGTAGAGTTGTCGGTTGGGTACCAAACAATGCCACCTGAGATTCTTGACATGTTTTTTAACAGTTAAATTGTTTTTCATCAGTTAAAACAAGTTCGTCAAGTTTGTTACACATCAAGGACAGTTCATGGTCAAAAAGAAAAGGGCAAGACTGCACCAAAAAGCAAATCTGCAACACATGATATTGTGTTCCATATCTGTGGAATGTAAAGATGGGTTATTACATTACATTAGTAAAAAAGGTATTGTCTACAGTAGGGTTACAGTCAAGACTAGATTTTCTCTATTACCTGGAGAGGAGGACATCGTCTGAGCCTTTTTTTTTTTTTTTTTCAGTGACGCATGTGAAACAAAGGAGCTCATTTGTCACTCTTCATTTTGAATAAAATTACATCTGTCTCACCTCATTCTGGAGGAATCCTTTTTCCTTGTAAACAAGCATATTTGTTTTGATTTGGACTGACCATGCGTGTCCCTGATTGGCTAATCCACCTGTTAATCAATCCCATCTGAACTAGAGGAGATTCACCAGTGACCAGACTCAAGTCTTCGGAAAGTATTGGATTAGAGTTTATTATTATGTTTTTTTTATAATTTTCAAACAGGAAAGTGAACAGGGGTGGACCGCCCACGCACATCCATATGTCATACAGCCACATACTTTCTCACAAGTTTGCAATCGATGCCGTTCTAGCAAATATGGAATGAATGCTGATCCAACCACATTATTTATAGTATGCAATATCACATGATCCTATTGTACACATCCAGATGCACAGTAGCAGCCTCCTGCATAAGCCCTCTCCCATTTATGACATTATGTGTGCATGACGTTTGTGTGCCACATCACATCACCGAACCACCCACACTGAAGAAGGCACTACTCCGACTATGAGTTCATGGCATTTATAATTCAACATACTGTCACTGCACCCCTCTAGACTTCCTCTGTTCTCTCATCTCCTCTCACCTGCATCCTCGCTCCTTCCCTCAACCCCTCCTCTTCATCGTATCCTCCTCGTTACTATGGTATCCTACACAGATGCACCTATAGCAGTTCATATTCTTCTCATGTGATGTTTTGAGGCGGTGACAGCATTGTCTCTCCACAGCTGTAGCTCCAATGGCAGACCATGACAGCCTTCAGTCCAAACACCTCACCAACCCACTAATGTATTTCTATTCTACCAGTTTATAAGGATGAGTAGTCTGTCTTTTAAAAAACAAAGCAGCAAATATACTTTACTTTCATTTTGGATGTCAATCATCTTGCATCCAAAATAATGAATCAAATTAATGAACCCAGACTTGAGGATATCGGGACAGGTCAGGCTTCTGATTTTTTTATTCCACAGTATCAGTTCACAATGTTTAGACTGCCTGGAAGCGTCAGGCCTATATAGATGAGACCTTTAAGTTAGTTTCAAATAATAGGGATCCAAAATTAGCATTAACTTCAGCATACCGGATTAAGCTCTTTAAACTAATGCTGATTTTGAGAACACAAAAATAAAGTGTACATTTAAATGTATTCTGACACTATAATGTGATCAATTCATTCAACCTGATTGTGACTTATCAATCAAGTTGTTGCCAAAGATCTTTTGTTTACTTTTTTTTAACTTTGTATCTCTGTGAACATTTGGGATGAGCTTTTAACCTCCATTTTTAACCCCTGATCCTGAGATCTATTCACTGTTTTATAACTAAGCTATTTCCTCTTGTGAATCTAAAGTCTAACTGGAAAAAGTGTCACACTGAGATTCTAGCACTGATGTTGGTTCCTAGTCCCTCACTTCTTCTTTTAATTAAGTATATCCTGTCCTTGCATTTCTTGGCCACTCTGATGGTTTTGTCTCCTTTCACTTTATATTTTGTGGTTCACTTTTCAATCCCTGCTGTCTTCCTTTGTTGCCTTTATACGCAGCTCTTTCATCCTCCTCTGCTCTACTCTGTCGCTCTCTCCTCCGCCAACTCCCGCTGACTTTCAGATCTTCTCATTTTCTCATTGTCACTGTCTCACTGCCTTGTTTTGATGTGACCAGAAAATTGTGCATTAACAAGATGCAGGATAAACAAAATCCAGGATTGTGCCATCAGAGGCGACAATTGCATCCCAGATTTTTTCTATAGACAGTAAAAAGTGCTTTGACTACGCTTTGGAAAATAGCGCAGTTTGTTTCACAGTGTGCCTGGTAACACGCTCTGTTAGGCCAGATAATAAAATACTGCAGCTTTAAACTTCTGAAGTGGAAAAAAAATCTATTTATTTACCCCTTAATATCTGTATGTTTTAACCTTTGTATTTGCATTCTTTGTTCTCTCAGGGTTGGGCCCGATTAGTAGTGGGGATGGAGACAGCTGGGAATACCAGGTGCCATAGTAAGGCAGCAGTGTCTGTAATTATGAATACTGCTGTTGTGTCCTTAGGCAACACACTTCACCGACCTTGCCTAGTTTGTCTCAGAGCAGCTCTGGCTACAGAGGCTTACAACACTACAAAAAGCGTGGAGTGAATGAATAATGTAATGTTAAGCTAAGGTTTTGAGTGTCCAAAAAGCGAAATATAGATCAAATGCACAGTAATCTTTCAACAAGTTACTCTGATAGCTCCTCTCAGTCTGTCAGTGAACAAACACAGTGCAGCGCTCGGGGACCCATCACCATTTGCTGGGATGATGGGGTGATTCAGAGTCCTTAGAAGAAACCAACCCAGACATGGAATAATCAAACTCCTAAAAGGCCTCACCTGGTCCAGGACCTTCTTGCTGTGAGGTGAGAGCCCAGTGCTACCCACATAGCTGCCATAGATTCACATTGAAATGAAACCAATAGTTTATGGGTTTACTTGAGTTTCCTGCATGCATAATTTTAGACCTATCTGAAAATAAAGAAATACAACATAATTGGCTTTTGAAGACTTGTGTGTCCTTAAGATACTTTCCAGTTTGGTAGGTGTGCAGTATATTACACACATACTTCCTTTAAATCCTCATTATAACAGCAAACACATGCTATCCCTATCACACACCTTTTAAAGAAATGCCTCTATGCTCCTAAAACACCAAACCAACTGTTGTGTCTGGAGGTGGGGACACTAAGGGGCACTTCATCTTCTCTTTGCCCTGGCAGGATCTATACTATTGAGAGCAAGATGAATACAGCCAGGCAGCATGAAATTCTTAAGATGAATCTGAGCCTTCCACCGGGATAATGAGGAGAAATCAGGCTCTGCTCCAGGGTACAGCCACCAACACAGAACGGAAAGGGTTTGTTAGCAATACACTTGTTAAATAGGCTACGTTAAACTTTATAAGTCTTTTTAAACCACACAACGGGGCAAAGGTGTTTATCTGTTGTTCAATTTTGCGAGTGAAAAACAAAAAAAAAATGATGCCAGCAGGCCAGAGAGTTTTTTTTTATTCTTCAGTGATGTCTGGAGAGGGGAATAGAGGTGAAGAAGAAACCTGTTCACAAACTCTCTAGTGCTAGAGAATGAAATGTACAACTAAAAATATGCTTCAATTTTTTGATCTAAATGTCAGTTATGAATAGTTTACCGAAATGTTGAAGCAGAGTACTAGACGAATACTTGCTAACAAATGTAACAGAATGGCCGCTTTACAGGTTTCCACGGAAATGTTCTTTTGGCTATAATGTTCCACAGCATGGCAAAAACAAATCTGTTCCCATTGAGAATGTTCCTGTTGTAACGACTGATAGGAGGGACCAAAGATTCAGAACTCGGGTAACAGTTTAACAATGTTTATTTACAGATTGAAATGTGCAAATGAAGGTAGATGGATCAGACAGTTGAGAGCGGGGTTGTGTGGAGTAGTCCTTGAGCAGATCGTGGGCAGCAGGGTCAGAGACGAGGTAAGCCATACTGGTCAAAGTGAACTGGGTCGGAGGGTGTGAGGTTCGAGCTGGGTCGGAGGCGGATCCAGGGAGCGGGGTCTGACGAGGAGCAAAAAAATATCCAACTTAGTGAAAAGTAACAAATGCAAAACATGAGACTGAGCCAAGCAGAGCTGTACCACTGTGGATACCTGGACGATCTGGTGGTGAGTGTCGTTTGTCCTCCCCAGGTGCAGCTTGATTAGAGATTAGTTGCAGGTATGCTTGGGAGGAGCCCAAATCCCCACCCAGCTCCAGGCTCAGACACAAAAGGGAGAGAGAGACAGCATAAAAGGCAGACTGGGATCTTGACAGTTCCGCAGTATGGTTTCAATAGAATGGTGGTTCAATAGAATCATGCAGGTGACGCACCACCTCCAGAAAGTTGCATACTGTACCTTTTTATTCACACTGTTTCATTAATCCATTGATCAGCCATTAAGAAATCATCTTCTCCGTGCAATTTGCCCAAATTGTTTCATCACAGGTAAAACTCTAGACTTCTCCCATACGATTTTAAAGCCCATAAGCCATCACCAGACTCATCCTGCATTACTCTATTAGCATAGCATTCATGTTTTCTAAGGGTTTAATTTTTTTTCCGATTGTTCATTCCCATTGTTGACAGCAGAGGGAGCTCCAACATCAAAATGCTTAATTGGAAATGGAAGCGTAGTTTATGAAATGTATTTTCCAAATGTAGATGCTAGCACCGGATTTTGCAAATGGATTACTTTTCATCTAGAATTGTAATACTTGTCACAACATAGACATTACTGTTTGTTAGAAAATGTGAAATACCAAGGTGACCAAAAGCATGTGTAGTATTAAAGCAAATGAGTATTAAAGCCACAAGAGTGAAATAATATGTGTTCTTTAAAGTCACAGCACAGCATCACAGCAAGCATCCATGTACATTCAGAGATAATTACGGATTTTTTTGCACAATGTTAATGTGCTCACAAACACATTCACATTGATATGCTGTTGTCAGGGAAGGGAGAGGGATTTCATGGCCCTGGGCAGATTGTGTAAACAGCCTCGCAGACAATGACAAATTTGATTAATTGAACTGTGCCACTATTTTAGTTCAGTGACGGGGCTGATGTGGATGAGTGTCAGACATGCAAAGCTCAGCAGTGGGATGTACTTTGTTATCCTTTAGTCTGCAGACATTTGTAATTCACTTCATAAATCGTTCCTTACCTGTCATCCATCAATCTGAGTCTTATGCAGTAGAACAATCAGCCACCTCAGCCTCTGTCTTCCTCTTTACCAATAGAAAGCCGTAAAATATTGAAACATATCCACAACACTGAGTCATTTTATTGCAAATTTTCTTAGTTTCCCATCCAGGACAGTATCTTCATATTCACTGGTTTTAGCCATGCAGATTCCTTTCTGGCAACAGTTCTCCTTTGTTTCAATAACACAGCTCAAATCAACATATTATGTTTTTTTTATGAAAAAGGAAGGTTCTCACAAAATACTTCAAATCAGGAATCATTTGCCTGAAACCCATGGATACAGTTTGAAAGGCATTAAGGCAATTTTTAGATTAGTATTACTATTAGTACAGAGATTGCAACCATGAATGAAGACTGGTGTAGCCATGATTATTTGAAAATGTATTGCAATGTTCAAATAACACACAAGCAGTGGTGGTGTTGCATAAAATGAGACTTAAACTCAACGTGATAATGTTTTTCTTGCTTATTTTCTAGTGTACCTCGAAGACTGGGGTTCAGCCGGACACACTCTGAATATTTCTTGACGTGGCAGTTGAACACACAACCTCCTATTTAAGTTCTTTGTTCATTTAAAACCCTATTCTGAAATGTTGATGTACTGTATAATTATGTTTATAATGTCTCCAATGAACATTATTTGTTAGTGAATGGTCAGTAACTGCTTTGGCATTTCTGACATGTCTTGTTGTCAATAGAAAAAAACATTGTATTTGGCATTTTAGTTCAGGTTTACTTCATGTGCTGGCTTTTATGACAAATATTGCTTCTACTAGCAGGAACTGTTCTCTGCATAAATAATGTACTTGTGGGTGTATTGTTGCTAATTAAAATTAAGAGAATAAGACCTACCGAACTTCCACTATAATTTGAAAAGAAATACAAGATAATGATTTCTATTTTTCTGCCGAAGCAAGTTCCTAGTTTGTGAATTTTGTTCACTGACAAAATTGACAATAAAACTTTAAAAATATATTTTTTTCTGATTCTGATTATCATTTACCAAGACACATCAAAGCAAATCAGACCTACCTCGTCAAATCTTTAGCAAAGTTTGGAAGTAATCAAGAGACCCATAATCATTATACAATGCTTATACAATGATTATGGGTCCCATGTAAAAAAAAACCAACAACAACAACAAAAAAAACCCAAAACATTATGCAAATAAAGCCTATGTGTTGACTTGTAACGTAACTGTTTAGGCACTAGCATACAGGTATGAATAGTATTTTCTCAGAACTGAACAACTCATTATGGAGCTTGTGCCTATTCATCATCTTCATGAGCATTTGAGAAAAGACAAAATAATTCCATCACAGTTTAGAAGCGTCTCAGTCGTTGCTGCTCTTTCTTTGTGGAGTTATTTCATGGTTTTTGTTCTTCACTATTTCAAACTGCTCTCATGTCATTTCAGCTCTTAATCATCTTTTTTTAATGGCAAGTCAAACTAACAAAACTAAATAGTATTTGTAAAAACAAATGCTGGGTTGTCAACTTTCACAATTTAATTTCCATGAATTAAGCAAATGGTAAACCTTCAACTAGAAAAGTTACATAGTGTACCTGAAGATATAGTGAAGAAATGCCTTTTCCCAGGTGGATTTACTATTTAATCATAACATATATACATCATGATTTTATTGCTTGTTAAGTGACAGAATATATTTAATGCAAAACCTTGAAACTGTATTTTTTTTTACCTTTATTTGAAATACAAGACATTTATTTGGTTGTTTGGCTTTGTGCCAGTCAAATTGTTTAAATTATTGTAGAATTTTCCTCTAATTAGAATTTTTAGTAACTAGCACATTTAGTAATTTGTACTTTTTCACTGTTGAAGCATCTGTCATACATGTTTATTACAATACAAATGTTACAATATTTTATTATCAGGTTCACCAATACCAAAAGCAGCTTTGTTAATCCTTGGCTATTCTACCCACCTCTGATCATTGATAGGAGGGATACTTGTATTTAAAAACACATTACTGAAAAATTGCATTCAAAGATAGCCTATTTTGTAGCATATGCCATTACATAGTCCAATCAGAGTACATGTAAATGAATGTAATTACTTCTACTAATTGAGATCATGAATCATAGCTATTCCGTGCTAATCATGTTTACAGTGACACCTGGAGAGGTGGTCAGAAAGAACGGCTGAACCTGAGCTTCTGTGCATGTCACAGTTTGTCCATAACAAACACCATGTTGAAGCACAAAGGTGCACAAGGACCCCCTAGACCAGAGGTCGATGATTGACTGTGATGTCATGTCATTTGACCTTACGCCACATGTCTTCGACACTGGGGTGACGAGAGCTGTCAACTGATCACCACCTGATTAAGGGTGGGATCTGCAGGTGGAGGAGGACAGACAGACTTGACAGATCTCAACGTATTGTGAGGCTCTGTTGGGAACATTTAGCAGAGCCCTCTCTCAGCTATGGTTGTAAGATCTGTGATGCTTGTTGTGGCAGCAATCCCTGAATCCGGACAACAGTGGACAACAGTAGGGGATACCGTAAAGCTGAAGGAAACCTATACAGCCTCGTTGGCTTGTAAGACCTTTAATATACCTTGTGCTAGCATGTCTATTCAAGGGATCGCAGATACAGTGAGGCAAATAAGTATTTGAACACCCTGTGATTTTGCAAGTTCACCCACTTAGAAATCATGGAGGGGTCTGAAATGTTCATCTTAGGTGCATGTCCACTGTGAGAGACAAAATCTAAAAACAAAATCTGGAAATCACATTGTGTGATTTTTTAAAATAATGTATTTGTATGTTACTGCTGCAAATAAGTATTTGAAAGCCTGAGAAAATCTATGTCAATATTTGGTACAGTAGCCTTTGTTTGCAATTACAGAGGTCAAACGTTTCCTGTAGTTTTTCACCAGGTTTGCACACCCTGCAGGAGGGATGTTTGCCCACTCCTCCATGCAGATCTTGTCTAGATCAGTCAGGTTTCTGGGCTGTCACTGAGAAACACAGAGTTTGAGCTCCCTCCAAACATGTTCTATTGGGTTTAGGTCTGGAGACTGGCGAGGCCTCTCCAGAACTTTGATATGCTCTTACGGAGCCACTCCTTGGTTGTCCTGGCTGTGGCTTCGGGTCATTGTCATGTTGGAAGACCCAGACACGACCCATCTTCAATGCTCTAACTGAGGGAAGGAGGTTGTTCCCCACAATACATGGCCCTGGTCATCCTCTCCTTAATACAGTGCAGTCGTCCTGTCCCATGTGCAGAATAACACCCCCAAAGCATGATGCTACCACCCCCATGCTTCACAGTAGGGATGGTGTTCTTTGGATGGTCCTCATCATCCTTCTTCCTCCAAACACGGCGAGTGGAATTAAGACCAAAAATTTCTATTTTGGTCTTATCTGACCACATGACTTTCTCCCATGACTCCTCTGGATCATCCAAATGGTCATTGGCAAACTTAAGACGGGCTTGGACATGTGCTGGTTTAAGCAGGGGAACCTTCTGTGCCATGCACGAATTTAAACCATGGCCTCTTAGTGTATTACTAACAGTAACCTTGGAAACGGTGGTCCCAGCTTTTCTGGCAGCTTTTCTGGTCATTGATCAGCTCCTCCCATGTAGTTCTGGGTTGATTCCTCACCTTTCTTCGGATCATTGAGACCCCACGAGGTGAGATCTTACATGGAGCCCCAGTCCGAGGGAGATGGACAGTCATGTTTAGCTTCTTATATTTTCTAATAATTGCTCCAACAGTGGATCTTTTTTCACCAAACTGCTTGGCAATTGCCCTTTCCAGCCTTGTGGAGGTCTACAATTTTGTCTCTTGTGCATTTTGACAGTTGTTTGGTCTTGGCCATGTTAGTAGTTGGAGTCTTACTGATTGTATGAGGTGGACAGGTGCTTTTATGCAGCTATGACCTCAAATGGGTGCTTCTAATTTAAGATAATAAGTGAAGTGGAGGTGGACTTTTTTAAAGGCGGACTAACAGGTCTTTGAGGGTCAGAATTCTAGCTGATAGACAGGTGTTCGAATACTTATTTGCAGCAGTAACATACAAATATATAATATTTAAAAATCATACAATGTGATTTCCAGATTTTTTATATTATGTCTCTCATAGAGGACATTCACCTAAAATGAAAATTTCAGACCCCTCCATGATTTCTAAGTGGGAGAACTGGCAAAATCACAGGGTGTTCAAATACTTATTTGCCTCACTGTACAAGAAGACAAAATGAATTTCCTCCACAGGGTGGCTGGGCTCCCTTAGGGTGAGGGGCTTAGTAACATGGGAAGAGCTTAGAGTAGAGCCGTTGCACCTCCACATTGAGAGGAGTCAGCTGAGGTATCTTGGACATCTGTTCTGGATGCCTCCTGAATGCCTCCTTGAGGTGGTGTTTGGGGCATGTCCCATCGGAAGGAGGCAACTGGGAAGACGCAGGACATGCTGGAGCCTGTCTCTCTCTCTCTCTCTCCTCCACTCAGAGTCCTAATGCAGCCTGTTTCCCTGTATGAGAAAGTTTACTCAACCTTGCCCAGAGTGGAAGAGGAGTCATTTTTTATTTTTTTATTTTACGCTCTCTTTTTGTGGGAGTTGCTGTTGTTTGCACATTTAAGTTTGCACTGAGGTGGGAGAGAACAGAAATTTCATCTGCGCTATTCATCTTGTATGTATATGCACATTTGACAATAAAAGAAATTGAATTGAATTGAATTGTTTTGTGTTACCACGCAATAAACGTAAAATTCTCATTCTCCAAAAAGTTAATGTGCCTCTGTGCAATGCCAGTGGCATTGAAGAATGGCCTAAATGGTCACATTTTCTTCTGGCAACATTACAATAAAGTATCATTGATGATGATCATTTTATCTGTGTTTTTGCAACATACCAATTAAACTCAATATAAAGCAGTGTACTGTATATCTCCCTACAGTGAAGATGGCGGTGAACTGGCCGGGACTCCTGTCTACTGGAGTGTTTTACATTGCTGTTCTTGGCATTGGAATCTGGGCATCCAAAAAGTAAAAGGCAGATGATATTAAAGTGAAATCAAACTCGTTGGAGGAAAAAAACGTAACATTTTTTTGTCAGCATTTTTACCATGACAGATTGGGTTTAATTTAAATATGCACAGACTAAAATAAATACAGGAGAAATGTGAAAACACCACAGCTGCTGTACTGTTTATAATTGTTATATCGGCAGACATATTTTGGATTGCCAGTTTTTGCTGGTTTGGGTAAATTATATTTGCTAATATGCGTTGTTTTGGATTATACAACATACATGTGTTTGTGCCTCTTTTCTGATATGCTTAGCACATACCTAATGACAAGGTATTTGAACACATTATAACATACAGTACACACATCAATTAATGTAGTTAATCAGAAAAAAAACAACCATTCAACATTTGATAATATTGCACCGGCTTCCCATAATTAGCATATTTTGCACATTCCCTGGGGCCTAAAGTGTAGAGGTGAGTTTTGCACATTCCCTGGGGCCTAAAAAAGTAGAGGTGAATATTGCACATTCCCTGGGGCCTAAGAGTGTAATGGTGAGTATTGCACATTCCCTGGGGCCTTTCTGCCTAAAGTGCCAAAGGACACTGCACACTGCCTGAAGCCTATAACTGTCTGATACTGTCGTGCTGTGGGGTGTGAGGCAGACCAAAAAATGCGAGACTCGGGGCAAGTTTTACGGTGTTTATTGACAGACAAAACAGGTGACAGGAGAACATACGAGGAGCTGGGTGCAGGGGTGCAGGTCAGGGTCCAGAGGTGCAGGGAACAAACATGGCAGGAACAAAGCCGGTACCGGGAGACAGGGTCGGAGACGGGAGTCCAGAGCAGTGCAGGGAGGCAGGGTGCTGAACAGGAACATGTGCAGGAACACAGGCGGGAACACGTGCGCGTGGGAGGAGCCAGGAACTCCGCCCAGCTCCAGAGACAGGCAGGTGAGGGAGGGGCAGAGCAGACACAGGAGGCAGGAGCAGGCAGGGATCATGACAGATACCCACATACATTTACACATGTGCATATAGTATTGCACAGTCCCTGATGGCCATACCGTAGAATATTATTTCTTCAAGTTCAGCAAGAAAATTGAAAGGAGAACAAATGAGTGCTTAAACCTGTTTAGTCTGCTGGTTGGGACCCAATACCTTCTTCCTGAGGGCATTAACTCAAACTGGTTGTGGAGGATGTGAGTCTGGTCATTACATATTTTACTCCCCAGTTTCACTAGTGTGTCGTGAAAGATCTCCTGAAGAGGACAGGGGGCCATGCCAATTATTTTACCCGCCCTTTTAGTCAGGCTTAGGATTTGAGCTTTCAATTTGACAGATAGGTTGCCAAACCAGGTAGATATCCCATAACGGATAATAGACTCAATACATGCTCGATAAAAAAGAAGCATTACATTTTTGTCCACTCCGTACACCCTCAATCTTCTTAAAAAGTACAGGCGCTGACTGATTCGTGAGCAAACAAATTCAACGTGCTTGCTCCAGTTAAGTTGAGAATCAAAATACACCCCCAAGTATTTGTAACAACTCACCTGCTCTATATTCTGACCCTTAACTGCAATAAAAATGTGATCACCGACAGATCTTGGATCAAAATTCATTTATTTTGTTTTGTCAACATTTAAGATAAGATTGTGTTCTTCACACCACTTTACCACTTGTTCAATTTCAAATTTATAGACACCAATATCTGTGTTTTTATCAAGTAAGCTAAGAATAGCTGTGTCATCAGAAAATTTTAGTATGTAATTGTTTGATTGTTTGCTTTTGCAGTCATTTGTGTAAAGTGTGAAGAGGAGAGGTGAACTCACACAACCTTTGGGGGACCCAGTGCTGTACCTGGATGTCAGACAGTGTAGAACAGTGGTCCCCAACCACCGGGCCGGGGACCGGTACCAGTCCGTGACGCATTTGCTACCAGGCCGCCGACCAAAAACAGTAAATAATTTATCAGCGACCGTATTTTCTCCGAAGTGACTTTTGCCCGCTCCTCATGACGCGCTAATAAGCTCGTCCGTAGATATATAATGAAAATCCTGAGAGGAAATCGCAACATAAATCCATTTGATATAACGTCGAGTTTATTATATCTGTGCTAGATATGTGTCCGCCGCACAACAGTCAGAGCGTCAGGGCAGAGGTCGAGGAGAGGTGGAGAGCTTGTGAGCACAAACAGCAGGAGCCAAAGGAAAAACAGCTCTATGTGAAATATTAAGGTTTCTTGACATTGACTCCATATTCTGAAATGTTTGAAATGTTCATGAAAATAACACTTTATAAATGTATTTGTGGCATATCTGAATCTTTTGAAAGCTTCTCTGTGCTTTAGTTCAGTGTGGCGCGTGAGCATGAGTGAGAGGTGACGTGCGCGTGCATGTGGTGTGTGGTTGAGCGAAGAAGCGACGTGTGTGCGTCTGGAGTGGTACCTGAAAAAGATGGTGGAACTTAATGTGATTGTAGTTACGGTGCAGTAGAGACAATAAAGCAGCCAACTTTTGAGCAACAGGCTGCGGTCTTTCAGCTCGCACCACACTTGAAACAACTTTCAGGTAAAGAACAGGGAGGGATAGAGGTTAACACCCAACTGCAACGGTTGTTAATTATTATTAATATTACTTTATTTATTTATTGGGTTGGGACAATGCATGTCAATGAACAGACATGATTCAACGTGACTGTTAACACACCAGATTATCGCCAAAGGCTAATACGTCTGTACATGTAGTCTTTGTTTTGACTTGATATCATTTATCATTTCAGTCAAAAAGCTATCTGTGTAACAGTTTGGGAGTTTGTTCTCTGTACACTGTTGTGACAGAGACTCATGAGTTGTACTTGAGTGTGTGAGTGCACCTCTAATCCCTCAGATCAGAAGTCTGAAAGGAGCCTTCTGTTACAGCTCTATTATGACATTGGCTGTTTGGCCCGAAATACTGGTTCAAACTGTAACAAACTGCTGGTCAGGTAATGGGACATTCTGGGAGCCCTCTATCTCATCCCTCAAGCTTTTATTTTTAATTGAGTTAAATCTTAAAATACATACACAAACAACACAATACACAAAATGTGAGAGCAAATAACAATATTATTAAGTTACGGCATACTAATATTTTGTCATTTTTCATGTTATTGATATACTTCAGTGAATTAAGTTACGATTTATGATCATAAGGTATAGAAAAAGCACAGTGGATCAAATAGCAAACTGTGGAGAGAAAAAAATGAAAATGTTACCAAAGACTTTAGTGTAAAAAAATCCTAGAGGATACCAGCAATGGCTCTTATACAAGTTACTTTTTTAAACCTATTTTAAAACTTCTTTCAATAAAAATAAATAAATAAAATCTGATCCGAGAGAGGTGCACTTGGGCCAGTGAGAAACTAAAGCCCGTATTCTGGACTACTGTAAACAGACGTTCTGGGAACTGCTCCTCTAACACTCTCTAGTCAGGCGAGTGTGATGTGAAAGTGGCCGACCTCAGGCCAACCTACTTTCACCACGCAGTCTGAGATGAAAGTAAAAGGGCTTGGATCATAGGCTACAACGTTGCAATGGGCACTGCAGAGCGTCCTGCCTCTGACAAGGAAAACTGCATATACTTAATATCAGCTACCTCTTTCTGCAGGTAAGCCTTGGCCTATCTGTGTGCTATACATCATCAGTGTGCATCGTACACTCCAGGAAAGTGATCGTGTGCATATTCATGGAACTCTGTTCACTTGAAGTCCTTTGTCATGAAAGTAAGTGTGGTTCTTATGTGGCTCATGGTGCAGTATTTGGGATGAATGATGTGTGGAGCATGTAAACAAGAACAACCCTATAATGCCAAATGCATCAAATTTGATACTAGCATTTGTGAGACCCAGTGCATCACCATATGGAAAAACTTCACTTAAAACCCTCTTGTATCCAATCTGATACTTGTCTTCTACCCCTTGGTGGATACCTTTATCACTACAACAATTAAAACACAGTAAAGGGGACAATCCAAGATGGCCGCCTTCAGATAGTTCCCAACTCACTGGTTATAGGTAAAGAAAGTTGCGATTTTTACAATTTTCCAGTGACATTTTCTTTGAAATTTTTAGTAATATTCTAACATGAACACTTAATCTGTTGAAGCAAGTTATAATTACATATTTTTTGCATTTTAGTATGTAGTAAAATTGTGTATGAAATTTGTGTTCAAATTTGATACTACAGGTAAAAAGTGGAATTTGGTAGAACATCCCTCAGTTGTCATTATATTTCTTTTCTTGGTGCAATATGCATTATATTCATGATTGTGTATCATAAAACATGTTTTTATCAATCAATTACACAAATTAAAAAACAGTAATGACCAGATTAGCTCAGAAAAAGGAGGTCCGACTGTAACACAGGCCAAAAGAACAAATAAATCTGCAAAGAATAAAGTGAAAATGAAGGAGAAGGTGGAGAAAGGAAGAATTTGACCCTCCAGATGTTCCATTTATTGAGAGTGCTGATGAAGACATTGAAGAAAGGTGTGAGTTTACGCCTCAAACCTTTGCAGTGCACAGAAGGAAGGGAAATCAGTCAACACAAATGTCAAAGAAACTGAGCAGGTTCTTGACATGTACATGTTCATGGGTTTGGTTCAGATGCCCAATGTAAGAGCCTATTGGGAAAGGAAACAAAGTACCACAAAGTTGCCGATGTGATGTCACAGGATCAATTTGAGAAATTGCTGACACTGCTGCACTTTCAAGACAACCTTCGTGTGTCTGAAGATGCAAAGAAGGATAAATTGTGGAAACTGAAGCCATGGCTCAAAACGCTACAAGAACAATGTCTTCGTATCCCTCCTGAAGAGCATCACACTGTTGATGAGATAATGATTCCATTTAAGGGAAAATCTCATCTGAAAGTCTACACGCCAGCAAAACCCCACAAATGGGGATTCAGAATGTGGGGATGTGCAGGACAGAGTGGTTTCCTGTATGACTTTAATGTTTGTCAAGGAGTAACAGATCCAGAAAAAGGAAAGTTGGTGTGGGGGGAGATGTTGTTCGCAAATTGACATCAACCCTTCCTGCAGGGAAGAACCACAAAGCATTCACAGACAACTATTTTACATCACTCCCATTGTTATAACACCTGCTACAGAGAAGGATATACTATATTGGCACCATCAGGGTGAACAGGGTACCTGATAAAAGAGAAAAGAAGAAAGAGGCCTAAAGAGGCTGATGTTTTTACTGTATCGTCAGGACTGCATGTAATGCCCAATGTATCATTTGCGATACAAATAAAAAAACATATTTGCAAATAATTTTTTGTAATTTTCATTTCAGATTTTTTGAAAGACTCAAATAAAGGCTCCAGATTCAAGAAATCAGAATTTTCTGACCATTATTTCTGGGGTCAGGCATTATAGGGTTAAGAGCTGAGTAAAAATAACTTATCTAATGCTCTGGGTAATTCCACAGAGGACAGTAATATGTGTGAAAACATCCGTAGACTTAACTAGACTGTAGCTCAAGAGTTTTAGTTGTGTGTGTATTAAGAAGTAGAAAAGTGTGTATGTCTGGATCCAAGTGCATGCACAAAATTGACCAGCAGATCTAAAGTGTAGTTCTTCTCATTATGTGAATATAAACTTATTTAATTTCCTCCTCTTTGCTTGAATGTGTTGAGTGACATTTGATTGGTGTAGTTAGCACTTTTGTCTCAGTGCAGTTAGGTTTGGGCTTGATTCCTGGGCCATTTGGGGAGTTTTTGTGCTTGTTGTCTTTGGCTAAATTTTCTACACGCTTGTGCTGAAGTACGCATGCAAGGCAAGGCAAGGCAAGGCAAGTTTATTTGTATAGCACAATTCGTACACAAGGTAATTCAAAGTGCTTTACAGAATAAGAAAAACATTAAAATCACACAAATCAAACATGAATAATCACAAATAATCATCATAAAATTGACATTAAAACATTAAAACAAAGAGTGCAGAATAAAAAATAAATAAGACCCATGCACCTGTTGATGTGTTTAATTATGAATCTTGGTCCTCGCTTTCTCAAGGGGGAAATAGCTGTTACTCTGTGTTACCACACGATAAACAAAGTATTCACAAAAGTATTCCAAAAGTTCATCTACCTCATCTTATTGGACCTTTTTCACATTTCCTCTCAGGAGCATTTACTGTTTTAAATAGCATGCAGTGACAGCAGTGTTTCCACCATTCTGTGTGAGTGAATAATTTACCAAACAAATGTGAATGTTGCAGTGCACTCCTGCTGCTTTCTCCCACCAAGTATTGCCTATAAAAGGGCTCTCCCTCTTACCTCATGCCACTCGAGGGTGTGTGCTCTTACCCTGTGTTTAGAGGTAGAGGCTACCTGTAGCAGGGTACCAGGCTTCAGTTAAATAAACTATCTGCTGAATTACTGATTTATTCCGTGTGCGTCGCTCCCGTCAGACCTGTGTCTGTTGTAAAAGGTAAGCAGTGCAACACTATTTACTTTAACTGTCCAGGTAGCTATGCTAATCAGCTCCTGTGGTGTGGCTGTCAGTCCGTCTCTACTGTCTTCGAGCTTGGCTCACCAGTCAACCTTGCTGGCGCTCTGTGGTACGTGTAGTCTGTTCTGCCGCCCTCTCTAGCTCCAGACCAACAATGTAGGCTATGAAAACCTCAATTCATTTTTACAGATGATCAGTTCTGTTCTTTTCTTTTTTTCTTTCTTTTTGTTCCAACTTATTGGCCCTATCTGATAGCAATTCTTTTGACTGTAAACATGCCAAAAAGTACAGCTTTTTGGCATGTTTACACTCAAAAGAATTGCTGAAGCCTGAACCAGTCTGCAATATGGAAATGTTTCATGTGATTGTTCAACTTACTTTTAAACTAAACCCAGCAAAAAGAAAACAAAATAATAAATGATACATACCTTTTTGTAAAATAACTGTCTGTCAAGTCAATTCACAAACCTGTGTGAACTTCTCCTGCTTAGTTAGTTTTATTTATTTTCTGCCCAGTGGTGTTGTTAGTTTTATTTGTTTATATAGCATTTTATTTAGTTAGTCATCCACTCCATATGCCGCATTCAGCAGTGTTCGTATATCTCCCTACAGTGAAGATGGCAGTGAACTGGCCGGGACTCCTGTCTATTGGAGTATTTTACATTGCTGTTCTTGGCATTGGAATCTGGGCATCCAAAAAGTCTCAAAATGAAGAAAGGAAATGCAAAGGGAGACAAAGTGACATCACACTGGTTGGAGGAAGAAACCTTAACATCATTGTCAGCATCTTCACCATGACAGGTCAGGTTTCATTTAATTATGTAAAAACTGACAAAACAAATACACTTAAACAAAATAATGTTTGTTTTAGGTACTTGGGTGGGAGGATCCTACATTCTGGGCATTGCTCAGATTGTTTATGATGATAAAAAAGGACTGTTGTGGGCACTTGGTCTTGTTGCCTTTCCACTAAATCTAATTACAGGTTTTAACATACTGTTTTATATTGTTATTTTTATATTATAATGTGATGATACAATTTTCTAATGAAATATATTTGACTCCAGGTGGATTGTTCTTTGTAACTCCAATTAGATCAAAGAACTATGTGACTTTGATGGATCCATTTCAGGAAAAATATGGATGCACAATAGCTGCTGTGTTGTTTATACCTGTTATATTAGCAGATCTATTTTGGATTGCCAGTATTCTTGGTGGTTTGGGTAAGTTATCATTGATTATATGTTCTGTTTTGGATTGTATAACAAACGTGTGTGTGTCTCTATAGGAGGGACATTGAGTATTATGACTGGGATTACCCTCTGGGTGTCTGTGGGAGTGTCAGCAGCTGTGGCCATAATCTACACTGTCATGGGGGGGCTGTATTCAGTGGCCTATACTGATGTCATACAGCTTATCCTAATGTTTATTGGACTGGTATGATTTTACAAAGAAAATCATGACATTATTGACTAACTCCATAATGCATTTATCATGACCCCATGTTCCAGTGGATGTGTGTGCCCTTTATCATGACGAGCCCCTATGCTGCCAACATCACAGTTTCTGCTGTGAATGAAATATACCAGAGTCCATGGATTGGCAAAATCAGACAGGACGATGCAGGCCTCTGGATAGATGAGCTGCTGCTACTGGTAATATCCCAATATACTCTGTCCAGTCACATTTCTTATTCTGCTCATAAAATTAATATTTAACTGCCACAAAATGTATTTTTTTTTTAAAACTACTTAATTCAAATCCTATACATTTTTTTTTCATTGACTTCAATTGTTAAGTGCTCTCTCTACTGGATATCATATTCAGCACCTGCAGTATAAACAAATAACCACAAGTTGGGGCCAAAGTGTCTTATATTTGAGCTATTTTTAACCTAAAACCTTTTAAAATCTTTTTACTGTATCAGTATTAACACTTCACAAAACTTAAACTCTAACATCATTAATCATTCACTGTTTAACCATTTTTACTGTTGCTACCTTAACACCTCAGACTTAAATACAAAGTTTTTGCCCCAGTCACAGCTGACACTGTTTTATGTGAATATATAAGCAGCTGTCGCCAAGCTACGCAAGTCAGTAGGTAATCTGCGTCTTCATTTGTACATCAAAGTTGTGCTACCTGTGCTAATGGCTGGTAAGACACTGGACTTCAGCACTACAGATTGGGGTTTGAATGTCACTTAGCACATGCACTTGAATCTTGAATCTCACATGCACTGAAGTTGTATTACCCAGCATGCCATGTTCTTCGCAGCTGGCTGTGAGCAGAGAAACCTACCCCAAAGAGAAGATTTGAGAGATTCTTATGCCTTATGTAATATAGTGGTTACATCACATCACTGTGAAATCTAAGGTTGCTGGTTCAAGACAGCTTTCAGCCATTGCGCATTGTTTACTTTTATTGATACTGTTTGTCTGACTATGTCTTAATTTATAGACCTACATATTTTTTAAAGGCTCTCACAAAACAGTGTCTTGTCTTGAGCATAAACATTACAATGCATCTTGAAGTCAAATGTCTTGAGTTGTACTGACCCTGTTTGGAAATTTGGATTGTGTTTTTGTATTTTTTGTTTTTTTCAGAGCATAGGTGGGATTTGTTACCAGGTTTTCTATCAGAGAGTGCTCTCCGCTGCTTCTGATGCTCAGGCTAAACTCACTTGTTTTGTGGGAGCTGCGTTGTGCCCAATTCTGGGAATCCCATCTGTCCTGGTTGGAGCTGTGGCTGCATCAACAGGTCGGGCATATATAAATGTGTTAGTAGTTCATAATTTAGACATAATCATTATTAGAACAAACACACTGGACACACTTTTCATAAACATCATCATAAATCTCATTTCTCAGACTGGAACCAGACTTCTTTTGGGGGGGGCAGTCCTTATGAACAAGGCATGGCTGGCCTCATTTTACCTATAGCTCTACAGCATCTGTGTCCTTCCTTTGTCTCTCTGGTCGGTATGGGTGCACTAGCTGCTGCAGTCATGTCCTCAGTGGATTCTGTTCTTCTATCGGCTGCCTCCCAAATTGCCAGAAATATCTACAAGAACATCCTCTATAAAAGGGTAGGCTACTGTTCAAAACATTTGTGAAGTTAGACTTACCCTAATATAGTTTCAATGCAGAAACTTTTGTTTTGTCCTTCAGGCCTCAGAGAAGAGCATCGTGGTTGTGATTCGAGTGTCTATTGTCCTGTGTGGCCTGGTTGGGGCAATACTGGGCACAACATCCACTTCTGTGGTTCTGTTTTGGTTTGTCAGTTCAGATATCCTATACACAATAATGACGCCCCAGGTCATTTGCACCCTCTTTCTGTCCCGCTGGGTGAACCACTATGGGGCCTGCTCAGGTTTTGTGTTGGGACTCCTCCTGCGAGGTCTGGTCGGGGAGCCTCTTTTGGGTCTGCCCTCTGTGCTTCCTCTGCCCTGGGACAAGATACTAGAGGATGGGCAAAGGCAGCATGTGGTTCCTTTCCGCACTGCTTTAGTGATTATTAATTTTAGCATTATTTTAATTGCGTCACAAATAATGTTGAAGATAAAAGATGGTGTGTCAAGAAAAGAATACGCAAAACCACTTAAAATGCAAAGTCTAAACACATGATCAGATCACTATTCAGGTCCTGCAAACTCATTGTTTACTTCTAAAAGTCTAAAAAAGTTAAACTTCAGGTAAATATGCTAGTGTGTCCTGCTTAGAATGAAACCTTTTGTTTTTATATTTCTAAATAAAAAGACAAAACTCTCAAAGACAAAATTATCATTTTTTTAATTTATTGTTTTTACAAATATGTACAAAATCCTAAATATAGCCAGGTATGTTGTCATTAGCTATTACTTTAGTCATGTGTAGAAGAACACCGGACCACCAGAAAGCCCATTGTACAGAATGTGTTTTGTAACCCTAACACTGCCAGGGAAAAAAGAAAGCAAAAAACAACACAACAAAAAAACATATGTATCATTTTGTCAAATAAAAGGTATACAACTATAATAATTAGTTTTAAGGATTACTTGCTTTATACTCTCTGAATATGCTTATAAATTAGGACTGTATAACTGTTACATGTTCTTTTGGAAATATGCTTCCATAGTCATTAAAGATTAATATCAAATGAAATGCCTGAATAATGCTTAAAATATGAAGCTGAATATTAATCTGAATACATTCTATACTGCTGTAAGTCATGACACTACTGTCTGAATGTGCAATTGAATCCTGGCAGTTTCTCAGATCTAACTCACACCTGCCTGCTGCTGCTGTGTTACCTGAGCCTCACATCAGGAGCTATTGGCTGCTCACCAAAACAACTTGTTTCAGTTACATCCTCCCCAAAAGCACTCCCCCTCTTCCTGCCTCCACTAAACACTCAGTCATTTAGTGAATCTGTTAAGGAACGCACCACCATTATCGAGCTAAACACATGGTATTAGTTTTCAAACACCCTAAAACGTGTCTGTGTGAACAAAAACAAAAAATGACAAAAACTATGCCCAGAATCTGTTTTTTTCTGTGTGTGCAACAAGTAGATTGGGTTCACTGTTCCCTCTAAGCTGCGCGCGTGCGCAATTGCGCACTACTTCCACTGTCTCCGCGCACAGAAAATCTGCGCTGCGCACAAAAAATAAAATCATCCTTAATAAAATAAACGCATCATTTATTTTGTACCATTTTCCGCATTGACAGAGAGTGGCGGGTTACTGGTGGTCAGACAATGATGATTCACGTACGTATTCACGTATTCACGTAGCTCACTAACGTCATTGATACTGTTGGCCACCTGTGTTTATGTTGCAAAATGACTCAAGTGAAGGACTGAGCTCACTATAGACCAGTACAACTCACCTAGACTTTTATTATTTTTTATCCATAAAAATCATGTTTAAGTATCAGATAAATATGCAGTATACTGCATATTTTCTCACAACTACCTCTATTTTACATGTCCATCTGTCCATCCGTGTTTTTTCTTTGACGCATTGAATAAGAGACTAGGAAAATCCCCGCGGCTCCTGCCTCTCATTCGTCATCTTCGAGGGACAGAGGCAGATTATTGTTATGACAGTAAACTATCTAAAGAGCCTCATGCCTCTGCTTTGAGACGCCGTTTGAATTTACACGAAGCGCAGTTGGTTGCGGAGTTACGATAATGGAAAGTCCACAACCGCGAGTCTATCGGCGACGACAGGACGAATACACAGCACGAATGAGACAAGGCGCTGCTCGCTGACCCTTCAGAATAATGTCGAAGCGGCAGTGGCACTGACAAAGCCAGAATAAAAAAGAAATGCGGTTCAACTTGGATAAGGCGAACAACTACTGCAGAAGTGAGAAGGACAGAAGGGAAAAATAAGGTGACATTTAAATTCTCAGTTTGTGATTATTCTAGTGTTGAGCTATTATTAATTTTAATTTATTAAGGATAATAACCATTAAATGCTTTTACTTTGAGTAGTAGAAATGCAAATTAAAACTATAATCATATATTTTACAAAGTTGATGTAATTTTCAGTGTATCACGTGTGCTGCAGCACATGCCACTGTGCAGAATGTGAAGATTATATAATGTGAACAAAACTTTCTTTTAAAGATGTGCATGTCTCAATTCCTCCAGAGCAATTAAATACTGGTCATTAAATATTGTTTCTTGTTTGAGCAGTACAAATGCTAATAAAAACTGTCAAATTGTATATTTTGCAGACAGAGTTACAGGAGCAGGACTCTTTCAGACCACAGCAGCAGGATTTCTCTCATTTAGAAAACAGTAGGACTCTCCCAGAAGAACAGTAGGATTCTCCCAGACCACAGTTAGACTCTCCTAGACTATAGTGAGACTCTCTTACCCAGTGCATAGCAGGATCTTCATATAAAAACAAAAAATCTAAGCATGTTTTCAAAATAGTTTCATTTGAGTTTATTGTTGTCTTGGTTCGGTTGGCAGTTCATATTTTGTCACAGTTAAACTAAATATGCTTCTAATACTGTACTAGTAGTAATACTAGTTATGGACAAGATCGTTGTCTATTTCATTGTAATTATACAAAATCTCGTATTAAAAGTAATTTGACAGTAATTACTGTTGTAATTTGATTCTTTTAATAGATCTTGGAAGTTGTTTGGATGTAATGCTCGCGTGTTCACAGTGTGCACGTCTGATGGTGCTCACAGTGGTCAAGAGAGCGCTCAGGGAGTTTGTGTGTTTGCTCAGATACATAAAAAATTAGAGGGAACATTGATTGGGTTCCATGCTTTTTGGGGACCTGTGATTGACATGATTTAATTTCCTGGAGACCAATCCTAACCTTGAAGGACTATCTACTCTCAGGGTCAAAATAAGTCAGCGGTGTACTGTCTGCATATGATAGTACAGTGTGTTATTGTCGGATAATCAGAAAGTGCACTACAGCATGCCAGTTGTTCTTAGCTTTACTGTTACGGTCAACGCTCTTATAAAATCATCGTGGTGAATCATTAGGATGCTCGGAATGCATAAGGTAAGCGTGGAATAGCACTGCAAACCATTTAAAATGAACTAGTTCTGTTTTCACTTTTTTAAGACTTGCCCAACCTTGACCTAAAAACCTAACCTTAACCGAACCTTAACTTTAAACCATGTTCTTGATTTGATTTAGTAATAATTTACGTAATTTTGACCTGATTTAGTTCCTATTTTTAAGTGTGGGAAAACTGGACAATAGTGACACTTAAAAGCTTGGGTAAAGTTTTTTTGTTTTTTTGTTTGGAGTGCGTCTGCCATCTGAAAAAATCATTTATGTGAATACTCGTGATATGCCAAAGTTTGTGAGAGCTAAGAGCTAGTTAAAGCCTTGGACTACCTTACTCTTTTCACAGTTTGAAAACGCAGCACCTTTGCTTTATCTCCCTTTTGTGTGTGTACTGTCTTCAGCTGTTTGTGTCCTACATGCTCCACCATTCATTTTCATGGTTAACACATCCCACACACCTTCACAGTTGTTGAAAATCTTGTATTGTGTACAGACCTTGACAGCTCCCAGTGACCTTGCATCACCATCGTTTGTTGTATTACAAAATGGAAAGTCTAAAACGAACAATTTCAGTTTTAATGGAAAATGCACGTAAGACGAACAATAGCAGACAGATGGCATGGGCTGCTTTCAAATCACCTTTCTACTGTGTTTTTTTTCCTCCCTTGACCCTTTTAAGGTTCCATCCATCAATGGCATCTTAGCACTTGTATCTTTGTCTCTCACAATCAACTGCATACAAAACCAAAGAACCAGATCTAGCTACGCTATGTTAACCAATACAATCCATCTTCTATGGGAAAGGACAATAGTGCACTGGTGATCTACAAGGGCAATTCTCCATTTGGAAGCCCACATTAAACACACGTTTAGAGAGTAGCCGATAAAATGTGAGGTTTGGGACTTGGGGAGATAAATCCTTCAGAACAAATTTGCCTCCAACTCTTCTAGTCTTAAATTACTAGCTTTGGTGTAGGCCAAAGGAAAACTCTGGAAATTGGATGGTAAATTTAATTCACTCTGTTGTGGAAAGCTTCAGTTGAAAATGGGGAAAAAATAAATAAATTATTAACAAGTGGATGGGAATAGGGTAGAAGATTGGAGTATATAGGGCATAAATATGGCAATTTATTTTTAATTTTAATTTTTTTTCATTTTGCTTACCTGAAGGTTATGTGGTAAGAGTGGCATGGAGAAGGGAGTTATGTTGCTACCAGGATGTCTCTAGGTGAACAATCCAATATGATTACTGGCGCAGTCATCATGAGCACTTTTACGTTTCAACCAGCAATTTGTGTACTGGAGGGCAATGCATGTAGGGTTTGAGGTATTTACAATCAATCTGCCTTTCAGAGTGAGGACCACAGACTGGTTTCAACATAGAAACTGGAACAAAGGCACACAGGGCTTATTTGTATTGTTGATAGAATGCAATCTCATACATTCATTTATGTATTTATTTGAGACAGATTGGTGGCATCATGTGCTGCTGGGGAAGATTGATTCTCAAACCATTAGCACAGGACATTCACAGGGCTGCATGTGTGGTAAGACAGCTGTTGGGGCCTGTGCACTTATCTACTACTCCATCCATAGTCCAGTCTTGTGCACTGCATTCTTGTCAATTGATATTGTGGACAAGGCATATTGTGGTCAAGGCAAAGCAGCAGTAGTCGGTGTGTGGACCCTTTCCCTTTTTTTGCTTGCTCTATTCTGTACTTGTCGTGTGTATTTGGCAATGGCGAATGAAATAGAGGGTCTCAGAGACCAATTGGCATGGTTGATGGCTGAAAATGAGAGGCTGCGACAAACTGCTAGCACTAGCGCAAGGACTGCTACTGTGTCTGTAACCAATCGGCTGGTCTACATTCCACGGGATTGGAAATGTCCAACATTTCGGGGACATACAGGCATCAGTTTAAGCGAATGGATTGAGGAAGTCGAGGCCTGCATGAGGACACAGCATCTGACACAGGCAGCAGATTGGGCTTTCTTTTGATATGACCATTTGGAAGGGGACGCTTGTAACGAAATCAAATAATGTGCTAGGGTGGACAGAGAAGATCCAGAAAAAATCATTTTTCCTTGAGGTCAGAGGAGAGGCAATGAGGTGGGAGCGTGAGGGTCTGCCAGTTTGTGTCCGGGGCCGGAGTAATTCTGTGCCTTCTGCATTTGGTGTACAACATGTTGTGCAAGTTGGACCACCCAGAGTGACTTATCCCCCCCAGACAGAGGTAAGTTAATTGAAGGAACTCTTAAAGAACCAAGAGGAGTAGCTTAATCAGCTCACTCAGAGCAGCGCCCTTTTGCAAACTGAGCTGCAGAGGAGCCACTCTCCTCGCCCAGGATCAAATATCTGTAATCGATGCCAACAACCTGGTCACATTGCTAGGACTTGTGATGGAACATATATTCCAGCCTGGCAATCGCAGTCCTCCTGTCCAGCTCGTTTTTGTTCAAGACAGCCATCGGAAAACTAGCGTCAACCGGGTTGCGGAGCCACAGTTTGGTTGGGGCCTCTACTGGCTCAAGGAAGGTTTTAGGTAGTTTGGTTGATGCTCCCAAACTCATAGCATCTTGTCCACATACAGAGGTAGGTATATCAGGTGTGAAATTGTCTTGCTTGGTTGACACAGGGTCTATGGTGTCGACTATCACTGAGGGCTTTTTCTGCAAGCATTTTGAATCCTGAGGAGTGGTTGCAAGCCTGTCACTGGCTGCAACTCAGGGCAGCCAACGGACTGGCCATCCCCTACATAGGATACTTGATGTTCAGCTCTGTGGTAAGTTGATGCCTCGCTGTGGTGTTTTGGTTGTAAGAGACCCACCAAACATGCCGGTGCCAGTCCCTGGTGTTCTTAGAATGAATATAATCCAGAAGTGCTACCAGGAACACTTTGGGCAGCATGGGACTGTTTCTTACAGCTCCCGTGGCAGCACCCCCTACTTTCATGGTAGAGGCTTTCCAAAAGTGCCACATCGCTCTCCAGGAACCAGCACAAATGCAACCTGGTAGGGTAAGGGTGCGGGGAAGCAGGCTTGCCGCATTTTTCCTGGTACCATGAAAAATATGCCCACTACATACTCCGAACAGTATAGTGGTATGTCAGTCCTGTTTGAACCTTTGGAGTCTGGTTTACCTGCAGGGCTACTTGCCTCTCCAGCAATGGTTCAAGTCATTCGAGGGACTGCTTATGTTCCAGTAGTTAATGTAGGGACAAATGATGCTGTGCCTACCCTCATACCATTGTGGGTACACTGGACCAAGTGAACGTGGTGAGTCTCATCACACACTGCTGGTACTCCAGCCACAGACCCCATCAACCAGGTAGATCTGTCCATTCTGTCCAATAAGGAGCAGGACCAGGTGCGGTCTCTCCTTAGGGAGTATAGCTCAGTGTTTGCTGACCAGGACTTGGGTTGCACCAACTTGGTGACTCATGACATCCCGCTCCTGGATAATGTACCAGTTAGGCAGCGCAATCGTAGGATCTTCCCTGAGACTATGAACTTGTGAAGGAGCATATTCACAAGCTCTTAGAGCCCGAGGTGATCAGGGAGAGCTCTAGCCCCTACACCTCTCCCATCATGCTCATCTGGAAAAAGGACGGAAGCCTCAGACTCTGTGTTGATTATCACCAGCTCAACAATAAAACCTGGAAGGATGCGTTTCCACTACCCTGCATTGAGGAATCCCTTGACACTCTGACAGGTGCCCGCTGGTTCTCCACAATGAATCTGGCCTCTCCAAAATACTCCCAACCCTGAGTTTTTGCCTCAGTGACTGCACGAGCCACGGCACACATGGCCTGCCGGTATCCCTCAGCTGCCCACAAACGAACAAGGCTCGATAAGGCTCCTTCTGCAGCCTGACAGCATCACTTACTTCTGGCATTCACCACCAGGTTTGGGGATTGCCTCCGTAACAAGCACAGCAGACTTTATGACCACATTTACAAGCAACCAAATCAACAGTAGAGAGAGAGAACATGGCCCACTAAAAATCCATGTCCATAGGCACCCTCAGGATCTGGGAGAAGCTCTGCTGGGGTTGTGAGTTGAAGACCCCGCTGACAGAGGGCTCTGACAGACGTTCCCAACAGACCCTTACAGTACGCTTGGTTCTGCCAGAGCTGTCCAGCTTCATCCTCCACTAGAGGATCCTATTCACCAACAGGTGGTGATGGGTTAACAACTCTGCCATTGTCTTCACCCGAATGTCCAAGACCAACGGTCAGATGACACGGCAACAAAGCTGATCATAGACCTCCAGCCTAGGGTGTCCTGGTGCCATGTGCCCTGATTGACACCCTTGTGCTCAAACATTGTGTTTATTATGGAGAGGCTAACTGGCACTTAAGTCCAGTAATAAAACACCGTTCAGTTTCAGATCAGGGAGGCGGTTCTCCCTGATCACTCCTCTTCAGGTGTCACTGTCGTGCACTTGGATGCTGAAGTCCCCCAGTAGAACAATGGAGTTCCTGGTCAGTGCACTGTCAAGTACCCCTTTCAGGGACTCCAAGAAGGCTGGTTACTCTGCACTTCTGTTCGATCCGTAGGCCCGACGCGGCAGTGGGATACCTGTCGTCAGCCCAAAGGCACAGGGGCACAACCGACTCGTTCACCGGGGTGAACTCTCTTTGGCTCTCCCTGTGGGCAATGCCAGGTAAATGGAGAGTCCAGCCCCTCTCAAGGAGTTGGGTTTCAGGGCCCAAGCTGTTCATGGAGGTGAGGCCAACTATATGTAGTCGGTTAAGCTCAACCTTACGCACAAGCTCAGGCTCTTTCCCTCCCAACGAGGTGACATGTAACAGTAACAGTTTAAATGTCCGAAAATCATCATGTAATGTTTGCATTATGTAAATAACCAATTTTCTCTGTAAACTTTTTTTTTTTAATGGTACCTATAGCAAATATAGCAATATTTACTATAACACTTGGAACAATGCATTTGGTTGGTCCAATGTTAGTGCTTTGTACAAAATAAATACATACTTTTACTGTCTCTAGCTTTTAGCTTTGGGTTCTGAAAAAAAAAAAAGAAATGAACAAAAAATTCACATTGGTTTGTTGTAATATGTCATGTTGTTTTATTTATTTATTTACAAAACTGTGCTTGAATGCACAACAAAAAATGAAAGCCTGAAATGAAATAGAATAAGTTTGACCCAACAGGTTCTCTATTATGAGTATCAATAACACAAAAATGTCACTGATTAGCTGCTTTCCCACTTTGTTCCCACTGTGCATTGCTGTGTTTCTTTTGAATTGATACAAACCTTTTCAACAAATGGAAATGCTATTTGTTTCCCTATTTTTCTAGGGAGCTAATCAAATGTGAATTCAGCCTGGGGTGCTTGAGTGTCCCAGCATGTTTCAAAACACAGGTCAATGATGACCAATCTCCACCAATTACTTCAAAATAAAAATCTTTTGGTGAAACATCATAATGCTGACGTGTAAGATTTTTTCAACCTTTGAAATATTTTTGTGTGGAGCTCAATCAGTTTAACACTCAAGTGGAAACAGCAAGAACCACAAGATAAGTGGAGTAGATGACTAGAAACAAGCTCTATTTCCTCTTTCCAATTTGTGCTAATTTAAAATGATTAGAACAGACTGTGTTTAATTTGACTAGCCCCAATCATGAGTTAAAAAGGGGTGACTAGTCATGGCTGCAGAGTACAGCTCGCTTTATTGTATGTTTAAGTGATAAGATAGGAGCATCTTTATTTTTCCTTCAACTGGGAAATTTCAGTGAACAGCAGAAGAAACCTCTCAGTTAAGAAGCTGATGATTGTCATTTAGAATAGACTGAATCTCGATCTCTAATAATTCAGCGTGAACAAAATCTGTCTGACAAACAAAATAATACAAATAAGGCAAGACAGGCAAAACTGCTCTAATGTCCTGCATAAAGTCCCTTCTCTATTTTCTCTCCTCCCTTGAATCTGGCTCTTGTGCCTTTACTGGTCTGTATGGAGACCACCCTACACACAGCCACACATCAGCCACACAAGGCTCCCCTAGAGATAGACACTTGACCACTTTCATACTGCAGCCTGTGATGCTCCCTGGACTACAAAAGGACCTGATTCACATTGCTACAGCATTGTCGCTCCCCACAATAGCCGTGATGAGGCTACAAGTGCACAAAAACACACCTACGCACGCAAAGCGAACCTCAGTGTAGTGCTGATGACTTTGTAGTAACACTATTGACCTTTAAGGAGAGAGGTTATGCTTTAGCTATGCTATGCTTTTTCTAGTAAATAATCTAATAATTATATAACTATTTAAAAACGCTGCTGTCTTTGTTGTAAAAAGGCAGTTTATCAACCATTTTACTGTGTATATTCCAGATGACAATTATAATTAGCAAAATACTATTATAATATGTCTATTATAGACAACTATCACAATTAGTTGTTGCAGCCCTACCAGTGACCAGACTGACATCTTCACAAACTATTGGAGAAGTGTGCATTCTGGATCTCATGCAAGGTGGTTATAGGGCAGGGGTGGGCACACTTTTTAAAACACGGGCCACAGTGGGTTTTAAAATCTGATAGAGGGACCGGGCCAGGATATATATACAGTCTGAATATATTACAACAGAGATTTGACCTGTAACATGTAGCAAAGCATGAATATGCAAGGCTCATTGTACAAATTGTTTTCCAAATGCATTTATTAAATGATAATTTATAACATTTCAGTTAAACAGCAGAAAAACTTTGTGTGGCGGGAGCGGTGTAGTGAGGCTGGTGGTTTGGCTCTTACTCTAATTTAATAAAAGGCAACGCCACCTCAGGAGTTTCACCTGAGGAATATAACGCCCAAGGCACGCAGGTAAGATCTACTTTAGAGAAGCCCAGAGACAATTCCTGTTCACAATGTTTATTGAAGGACATAGACAAATATTAAAATGCAATGCTTTATTATACAAAACCTAAAAGTTCGACACACACACACACACACACACACACACACACACACACACACACACACACACACACACACACACACACACACACACACACACACACACACACACACACACACACACACACACACACACACACACACACACACACACACACACACACACACACACACACACACACACACACACACACACACACACACAACACACACGGGAGCTGAGGCCGTGCTGGGAAGGAGGGGAGCAACTAAGGAGGAATCTAAATAACACAACAACAAAGAAAAACACCCACACAAATAGTGCACTGCAAATGAAAGATTACCGCCACCAGAAGGACCAACACCAACACCAGACCGGACACTCAGCTCCTAAAAACAAACAAACACATCAACATTAAAACGGGAGTTCAATGACAATTTACATTAACACACAGGAATACAACAACAATACTGTTCCCATTGCACGGGTGTTCAGGTAATCAAGTATTCAGTGAAATGTGTCTTTATCATTCAACTCCCCAAAGAGCGGGGCAGACGAGTAAATCCGCCGCGTGCGGATACACGGAGTGAGGCAGAGGAGTCCTGGCGCACACCCTCAGCGCGGCGCCGGCAGACCACGTGCACGGTGCAAACGAGCAGTGGACAGTGAAACAGGTGACAACAGACAAGGACAAAACGGCAGCGTCTGCATAAAAAGGGAAGACGCACACACAAAGATCAAAATTTAGAAACGCATGCACCAGTGACACAGGCAGACTTACCACTTAAGCGCAACTTGCAGCTTATGCGAGGGAGAAGGCAGGGAAGTTGGCTACAATGCCGTCATTGGTTGTGAGTGGCGTATCTATTCGCGTGCTGCTGTCTGATTATCCGTGCTATACATGGAATATTAAATTAGCGAACAGATAACTTTGTTTCTATATAGAAGCCACTGGAGCGTTCTTACCTGCCATGAAGCGTAAGTATACACGGAAGTGCATGAATGGCAGTGGGCGGGCACCGGAAGCCAAAGGGAGAGGAGCAACGAGATGAGCACTTTTATGGCCCGACAGCTGGCGCGAACAGCCAATAAGAACCCGGGCCTCAAGTGGCAGAGCCCGCCCATGGTCCGTAATGCCACATTTGAATAAGGTTTACCATTACCTATTTGAATATAATTTGGTCACGTTCAGTGAGCCGGATTAATAATCCCAAAAGGCTGTGTGTGCCCGGGGCCACACACGGCCTATATCTGGTATAGTGGTAGGTGAAAACAGACATTTTCTTAACACTCAAGCCTCTAATGTAGGAAAATATAGGATTACTAAACCGTGGATGAATCAAAATACTCTGCATAAGCTAAAGATGACGGAATGTTGTTATAATGCTAAAAGCCTATGAAAGTTAATTTTGCATTAATATGTTCCCTTTCAGAGCGCTGTTTTCTGATCTATGTTATAATGTTGTTTCCTCGTCTGTAGCATACCTAGAGGTGTGCTTTGTTTTATTCACACGTTAAACACACACATCCTGCATATTTAGCCTGTGTTTCTTTCAAATGGAACACTCTGTTCCACCATGTAGTAATACAGAAAGTGCTCCAGTGTATTTTAAAACTCCATACATCTTCACTAGATTCATTTGGATGATTTCACCTCTGGAATTGCCAATCTCTACTGAACTTAGAGTAAAAGGTAGCTGTTAACTTAAAAACTACCATAAGATGAAATCATGTAAGTGGAACAGAGTAATTTGAGCTTTGCAGATCTAAGCAGACTAATAATAAAGGATTACTCAAACATGTGAATAAAACAAAACACAATCCCTGGCATGTTTCTAAGAAGGTAACAACATTGTAAAATGGCTTAAATCTCACAAGTCTCAGTTTTGCATAATATAGGACTTTTAAGGTGTTAGGACAAGTGAACGAAAGATGGGAGTTTGTGAGTGGGAGAGCAGTTGCAGAGTGTGCATATAAAACAATACAAGTTGAATGATGGCAGCGTGATATAAAGGCCGCATAAGAGGTGCAATGAGAGAATGAACTGAAGGGAGAAGGGAGTAAGGAGAGACCGTGACACTGTTTATTACTCAACATGTGGTGTCGACAGATGGTGCTGAATTATGTATAAAGGCTTGTACTCTAGTCCTCCTGTAGTCGAGCACTGGAGGAGAAAATGAGTCACTGTACTGAACAAAATGTTTAGGTAAGTTTTCACAACTTAACCTCAGGCCCCCGTTCAGACATGAGAACAAGAGGATGCATAGGAGAGTCTGGTTACATAAGTTTGTTGGTTGTACATGAACTTGGAGTGTTCTTTAAGTGTTTGGAGAAGCACATTTAATGCATGTTCTCGTATCTTTGTTTTCTCATTTCAGTTTTGGAGATGTGGCAATATTGTTAAACCCTTACAGTCAAACTTTTCACACAATTACTAACATGCGATGCAATTATGATGCAATATACAGACTGATTTGATAGTAAAATGCAGAAAAGGATAGGTAAATATGTATATTATAAGACAAAGCTAATTCATGATTTTCTAATTACTTAATGCTTTTTGCTGATTGAGACTTGTTGAAACGAGCTATTTAGGTTTAATCTCACGGGGAACATTTGTGTTCTATGTTAGCTTAATGCATTAGCGTTTACTCATTAAAAACATACCCAGAGATGTGTTTTGTTTCATTCACACAGGTTAAACACACGAAGTTCTTCTCTCAAACAGAAACACTCTGTTCCACCATGTGATGTCACATGGCAACAGGAAGTGCTCCACCGTGTTTTTAAACTCCATACACCTATACTAAAAGCATTTGGATGATTTCAGCCCTGAAATTACCAATCCCTACTAAACTAAAGTTAAAAGGTAGCTGTTAACTTGAAAACTACAACTACATACCATCACAAGGTGGAACAGAGCATTATGACCTTTGGAGATATAGACAGACAGATAATAAAGGGTTATTCAAACATGTGTGGATGAAACAAAACACTGCTCCAGGTAAGTTTTTGATGAGGTAACAATATTATAACATGGCTTAAAGCTCATCATGACCCATTTTGTGTAATATAGCACCTTTAAGACTAAAATGATGCCATTTTCTCTATAATCGAATAAAACACTCAACATGCCATGATGAACATATTTTATTCACTTCACCTGTTAGTATAGTATAATAGTATACTTTTTCCATTTAAGTACAATCAATTGGACTTAACTTATAATTTTATCTCCAAATCCATGCAGTCACATCTCCTCATTTTCTCTCAAGGCATAAGTCCTGCCATTTCCCACAATCATGTCTGTTTTCCTTGTGTGTTTGTGCCTCCTTGTTCTCTGGTCCACCTCACTGCATGACTGCCAGATTCCACCAGTGTGTCCCCTCGCCTGGACACCCAAATGCCCAGAGTTTTGGCACCTCCGTCGGGGCCCCGATGCCAGAAGGACCATTATGCCTGTCTGAGGTCTGGGTGGACTGTCAGACTACAAGCTCACTTGGGCATGAAGCAAATGTCATCACAGTGCGTGTCCATCCTCCGCTCAATGTGAATTTTGTCCAAATGAATTAGACAGTGGTATTTCTGGTGCTATGTCCACTGCATATTCATTGACTGAATTTGGTAAAAGTTGAAAAGGGCAAACATTGTTTGTTTATAGACTTTTCAAGTTGGTGATAAATGATGAATTGGAGGCGAGAATAATATAACTGATAAAATGTAGGCCTGGTATATTTATTAAAAAGTGAATGATGCAGGTACTTTTCTCTTTAACCTTATACACATGCTATCTATCAGATCCTCCTGACTATAAATGCCTGATCAGATGGTCCCGACACTACACAGCAATTATCGCGTAAAGCTAGGTTACCCCCATTGTAATTACAAAGTGGATCAGATGTAGATTTTATACACACAGGATGGATACACTGCAACTGGTCCACCTCTATTCTGCTGTGACTGGTTACCCTTTAGTTAGACTCAACCCACAGCGCCACTTCAGAGACTGGGTCAGCATGTCCCAACCATATTTAATGAAGTTGAATGTGCCCATAGGCCTACGTTAGGTTAACTGGGACCTTGATGCTGTAGTATGGTTAGTGTTAGAGCCAAGACTGTATAAAGAAGTGGACTAAGGGAGTGTGACGTCACACATAGCATGTGTTGTGGAATTTCCTATAGTAAAAACCTTTAAAAATATAAAATCAATAGAGATGTTGTCTTAAATCAAGAAGTCTGGTTTATTGAATCAATTGTGGACAATTGTCAAAGAGCAGTTGTCTCTAGCAGTGTCGTCTCACCCTCAGCTACAAATGTAAACATGTACAATGTATTTATACCATCAAAACAATCATGAATGAGTTTAACTGAAGTGGCTGGAGGCACCAGATGCCCAAACAAGAGTTACACCAATACATAACAACAGATAGTATTATGAAGGTTAGGTCAAGAGGATCCATAACAATACAAATAAAGAAAGCCATAACACTTGCGGCTCAAGTCAAATGAAGCTCATCAGGGTTAGCAGTTACAGGGGCACATTTGGACCCAAGTTCCATATTTGGAATTCCGAACGCGAGTATCAAAACAACCAAAGAGCCAATCAAGAGCAAGACTACTGAGAGTAATGACTCTTGCTGCCCATACTGCTGGTTTAGCAGCTGTCAATCAAACCTGTTGCTAATGCTAGCGTGACTAGGCAAGTGACTTCTGTTATTCATGTTCATATCTTGACTTACGAACACAATAGCAGAATAAAAATAAAAAGATCACGCAAAGCGGGTTAATGCAACCATTTTAAGACCAAAAATGACAAACCTGACAGCAACAGTTATGGAGAGAGGGGTGACAGTTTCTCAATACAAAGTAAATTGGAGTCGCTGGGGTCCATGCTCACATCGAATTGGGAATGCGGCGGCTAGCAGGTTAGCTATTTCCACTTACATATACAGTCTATGGTTAGAGTAAGAGTAAAGTGAGTCCTGCAACTGATGCTTTGCTCTTTTTAGACTGCAGTGGTCATTATCAATGGTAAGCAAACGGCTTATGCTCTTGTATTATCTGTATGTGATGTGTGGTCAGTGAATGAATATCTAAATCACTTGGACATCATTTCACGCAAATCAGTTAAAAAACACAAAAATAAAGCTAGCTGGATGAACGTTTAAGCAGGATTTTAGCATGTGCAAAAGAACCAAACACCCACAGAAAACAAACGAGTGTCTGTCAGGATAATGAAAATTAAATGTTTGGAAGTTGTCTTTTCCTGCACACGGCTGGGGTCTGTAAACACACTGTTAATGAGCCACCATAGCTCACTCTCCCTAAACCCCAACACACACAGCCTAACATAGTACACACTGAAACACAACTATTACCACCACACAGGACGCGGCTCATTCTCACTCCACACAAATGTAATGAGATTTGGGTTTACACAGAAGGACTGATGGCTGTTATTAAGTCGGCGCGTGTCTTGCTTCGTGCGATATGTTTATTTGGAGGCTGACGTCCACAGCTCACAGGCCAGTTAGCAGACAGAATATCGCAGGTTTTCTGCAGCAGATGCTAACCACGCTCTCCCTCTTTCACTGACAAGCAAAATGGCAAATTTCAACGTTCTTCGGTTCAGTCTAACAACATATTTAAAGGCACAATTTTGCTTCATGTTTGAGACAAGGAAATCTATTTTATTGTCCCTGTAGGAAACTGTTATTGATGTTGGACAGAGTCTTAAATCTTTCTCCAGGTGTGAGAGGATCTTGGTCAAGGAGTACCTGCTGGAAGGTTGACAAATTGTTGAATGCAAAAACATGTTGATGCACATCTGGTGTATGTTGTTTGTCTTAGCTATTTTTATTCAGGAATACATCAACTATTTTCAGTCTATTGAGCTTGTTTACAATGACCACATGTATAAAACATATATTCACTCATGTGGATACTATTACAGAAATGAGCCGTGTTTGCCCAACTGAATTTTAAACAGCCTGTGAGAAGAGGTTTCCAAAGCTTGTGTGCAAAGTCCAAACCCAGATATCACCCAAGCAACTTTATAGTAATGGCTTTAAAATGTAATCATCTGGAGTATAATTTAGCGGTTAAGAAAAATAAAAACACTAATAAAGATTCACTAAAAAGACAGAAAGAAAAAAGAGGCAGTAGTTTAAAGTCTAAGGAGATTATCCACCTCATTTATCAGTGTCACTTCAGTATTGATGAAGCCTTTTGGAAGAGGGGCAAAGAGTCTTTAACTTAAACTTAGTCCAAATAACTACTTAAAAAAAAAAAAAAAAAAAAACTCTTTAAAAATATAGCTTTTAGTTGTCTTGTTTTACTGCTTGGACCATTACCACATTGGCAGTGGCTGATCTTGTCTGATTACCAAAGTAAAGCTGGATTAGGCCTGGTCAACACTTTGATGAGAGACTGCAGGGGATGCAGGTTGATTGATTGACTGATTGTCATTGTGCCTTTAGGCAAGACACTTGATCCACCTTACAAGGTATGAATGTGGTGTGTGAGTGACTGGTGGTATTTTGATGAGCACACATTGGCAGCCACTCTTCTGTCAGTCTTCACCATGGACGGCAGCTGTGGCTACAATAGCAACTTAGCACCACCTTGTACGTTAAATAACTTTGAGAAAAGAGCTTAACCCTATAGCGTCAAATGCTATCGCCGCTGAGCACATTATAAACGATAACAAATCTTAGCTCGCCTAGACTTTTTTTTCCTTTTTTTAACCATAAAAATCATGTTAAAGGAAGTAAAAGCATGTACTGCCTTTTTTCACTCAACTTCCTCTATTTTACATATCCATCCTTATTTTTCCTTTGATGCATCAAATAGCACCTGCGCTCTGATTGGTCATCTTCGAGGGACAACGTGAGCACATTACCGTAATGACAGTAACATATTTGAAGAGCCCCATGCCTCTGGTTTGAGATGCCGTTTGAATTTACATAAGAACACAATTGGTTGCAGAGTTATGGTAATATGTTATGGTCCGCAACGAGTCTATCGGACTAATGAATTATTCTTATTATTGCAAAACATTTTAAGTTTTTGTAATTGTATAGTAGTTGCTAATGGTTTAGATTTTTAATAATAATAATAATAATAATAATAATAATAATAATAATAATAATAATAATAATAATAATAATATTTTTTTGGATAATAAAAGTAAAGAGACATAGAAACATAACTCTTGGAGACTCACCATCGCTTAATTCAGCAATGCTGTCTTAATTAACGTCAAATGGGGTAGACCTAAGTGATGAACAATGCACCAGCGCTTCGTGAAAGTGTGTTTGTTTATGTGGATCACTGGCATTGAGCTGTCTACTCACAAACAACAGACTAAAGTTTGAATGTGTTTGAGTTAGGTATTGTTTATGTGTTTATGGAAAACTGTCTCTGTCAACACGGGGATAATTAGCAATTAGCATTAGCATAGCAATCTGTGCATTTGAGACCCAAAGCAGTTGTTAAAGCGACGCAGGGTAGTTTGAACAAGGGACATGCAGAGTCACTGTTGTTGAGGGACTGGTCTACTGAATATAATGGCTTGCATGACATTATTTTGTGCCATCTGGAGATTTTTGGTTGCAGTCCTGTTAGTGATTTATAGGCCTATTACATTACCCAAAGAACTACCTACCCAGTTGATTTTTGTTAAATGGAAGAGAGAAAATAGTAATAAAAATATATTTCAGCTTCCACTCTAGAGAAACGAGCTTCAACAGATATTATTAAACTAGTAAAATTACCAAACTGTACCAGCCAGGTTATAAATGATACCACTACCAAAAGTAAAACCAACCTTAATGACAGAGAAAAACATGACAGCAGCAAAACCAAACTTTGCACGAGTTATCTATCAGTATAAACGCTATTTTGTTGTTGTATACATTTTAAGGATAAGTGGCCTTATTTCACAGCATACACACCTGTTATCTGTTTTCCATTTCAAAGTCATTATGGCTGTAAAAAATCCAACACAGGATGCTGTTTTTCCTTCCATCCTATTCCCACATCCCATTTACATCTATAATTTCAGTTTCCTGGACTTATCTCCCACTCATGTATGGCTATAATGTAGAATAAGTTAGTTGAAGTTATATACGCTGAAAGATGGGCAAGGAATAACTTTGAAATGCATTTTTGAATTGGATTTGAGCCTGGAAATTTGCAGTTCAAATAGTGGAAATGCGTTGGAGGTGAGGAGTTTAGATCATGTCTGTGTAAGGAAGGCATTAAGCACACATTCCTTGAAATTTCAAATCAACAGTCATTGTGGTAATTGCATTTGATATGAGCAGAAACCTGGTGGTAGTTCAAACCTGGGTTGTACACAGCTGGACGTTATAATTGATGGTTTGCTAATGTCTTTTTTTTTTTATTTATTTATTTTTTAATTTTATTTCAAGTGCTTTATTGGTTTAATCTCAATATTTTACACTAGGCCTGTCACGATAATTATGATATCGATTTATTTGTGTATATTGGAACACAATATACACAAAATAAATAACTTCTATGACTAAATATTCGTTGATTTTTCCATTTATTTGTTGCCTCCCTTTAATGAGACTGTCTATTTAAAAATATTTTACTGAGCTTCTTTGTCTCAGCAGCATAAAGTAGTTTCAGTATTAGCATTTATCACAGTATTTAGCTATATATGTAGCGATATATCAAAATGTTTCAAAATGTGTTATCATGACAGGCCTACTGTAAATCTTCGGACAATAAGCCACAACTTTTTTCCCACGCTTTGAACCCTGCGGTTTATTCAACGGTGTGGCTAATTTATGGATTTTTACTGGCTAACAGCCAGTGGGGGGAACTCTCTATCAGTAAATGCAAAAGTGAGACAGACGTGGGGAAACATTATGCGTTGAAGAATACACTAGTTTTGATTTTGAATGGTCATTTTGCACATCATGCACACACCCTCATCATGGAAAACACATGATAAAATGCAAATGATGCAGCTTTTAAGTGAAAGGCAACGTATCTGGCCATCAAAGAAGAAAATAGAGCCACTGCACGTAAGCTTGGCATCAGGGAACCGATGGAGTGGAAGAACTTAATCAATGTAAAAAAATAACAAAAGCTTTCAGAGGGAATAAAAGCAGATGACCCGTGTTGATGCTGTTTTATTCTCTAAACATGCAGGCATGTTTATCCCGTGTTGATGGTGTGTTGGTGCCATATCACCGATTTTCAGATACAGTTTCAATTACAGTTTAAAAAAATAAATAAATAAATAAAAAAATCTTCAGTGTACCGTCTTTCTGTGTAAATATCTCATGTTACAACATTAAAACCTGCAGCTTATTTTCAGGTGCAGCATATATATGTACAAATTTGGTTTTCTTTTCAAATTTAGCTGGTGCGACTTATATTCAGGTGCACTCTATAGTCCAAAATGTACGGTACTTAATACAAACCAGTGTGTTTTCTAGACATATTACTTCTGTCAGATTTTGAGAATCAAGGCGTTTTAATTACACAGCTTCTTACTTCCCATGGGTTAGATTATCTTGGCAGAGTCTGAGTGTTCTTCTGTGTTTCTGTCTGAAAACCACAGCCTTCACCCACTGGCCAAAGACATGTTTTTTTGTTCAGATTACAGGCCAGGGTAATCGGTTAATGAATGTAAGAGTAATTTTATTGCTTGATCTCTGTGTTTGCCTGGTATCCACGGCCACTATCACCGCAGAGGAAACCTCAGTCCTCTCTAACCTCAAGATCAGGATCAGGAAAGTGTCTTTATAAAAATCAAGTCATTATAAAATCAGGTAAACACACAACTTGTTGCTTTTTAACATTTTGGTAATTGTATTTGAGTAACATGTGTCCTTTGCTGGCATTTAACGGCAACTTTACTTACACCTTCGTAATGGCATGTTTGGAGCAAAGCAAATGAAGAAAGTAGTTTTAAATTGGTGGCGAACAGAAGGAGAACTCTAAAAAATTCAAGAGTCAAATGGTTAATTACAGAGTTAAGGTGCATTTTCTGGTGGAGTATCTGCCATCTGCTTGTCTCTGTGGAGATCTTATTGCTTTGCCTGGAATGGTCCACAGTACGGCATTAAACTTATCCAGCTCAATGGAGACAAGCAGATGACACCACCGGGCCAAGTTGCATGTCAGATCTGTGGAGAGGTGATCTTTTTTTTTTTTTTTTTTTTTTTTTTCAAGGTACCATTTTAGCAAAAAACAAACAAACCTGTAATTAAGTAAATGCAAAAATACATTTCCATGGAGACAAGCAGATATATAGAAAATTATCTTATACATTCTTTGCGCATCCAACCCAGTGTGTGTACCTTTCAGTGATATGCAGAGCGTCCTTTAGGTTATTTATTATTTAGAACTACTGCGTAATGGTTTAGTCTAATTTCAAACCTGGTTTGGCTCTGGTTTGGCCCTGTTGCTTTTTAAACATTTTGGTAATTGTATTTGATTTACATGTGTCCTTTGCTGGCATTTAACGGCAACTTTGCTTACGCCTTTGTAATGGCATTTTTGGAGCAAAGCAAATGAAAGAAAGTAGTTTTAAATTGGTGGCGAGCAGAAGGAGAACTTAAAAAAAAAATCAAGAGTCAAATGGTTAATTTTAGAGGTAAGGTGCAGGTACATTTTTCTGGTGGAGTATCTCCATCTGCTTGTCTCCATGGAGATGTTATTGCTCTGGAATGGTCCACAGTATGGCAATTGAACTTATCTAGCTCAATGGAGACAAACAGGTGACACCACCAGGCCAAGTTGCATGTCAGGTCTGTGGAGAGGTGACCTTTTGTTTTTCAAGGTATCATTTTAGCAAAAAAAAATACCTGTAATTAAATAAATGCAAAAACCTTTCCATGGAGATAAGCAGATAGACAGAAAAGCACCTCTCAAACTGTGAGACCTCTGGTGATACACAGGGTGTCCTTTGGGTCATCTATTATTTAGAAAAAGATAAAGTCTGGGTTTAGATCTGGTGATACTTGGACAGTCAAAAAGTTTGCAACCACTGGTTTAACCCATCCTTCGATGCCACTTGTGTGCACATCATAATCTTGATGTAGAGATTGGTTCCCAAACCTTATGTAGTGCCCATTCTGTTGATGATATGTGGCTCATTTTGAACTACTGCTATAAAATCTTATCTTTTGAAAGACACTGGAGGAAATCTCAGTGTTCCTCCCCTCTGGCTCTCCGGGACACTGGAGAGAAAAGAGCAAGCAGGAAGCAGAGCCTGTGCCAAAAGTCTGCCAGCAGGTTTAATGAGAGAGATGTGTGGATGTGCAATAGTCTCTCCTCCTCCATCGCCACTGTCCTGCCTCTCTGCCATTCTACCTGCCAAGTCCCTCCACTAAGAGCCTTTTTATCTTGTTCTAAGTCTATTATCACATGTCACCCTGTCACCGGCATAACTGCACTCCCCTCCCAGATTGAGCAAGGCGAGAGGCAAGGTAGGAGGATGCATTAAAACAATAGAGAAACAGTCAGGTGGAGAAATTGTGCATGTTTACATCAGTGTGACAGAGAAAAAGATACCCATTTTAGCATGTTTGTATCCAGCTACATGCACGACTGAAGACTGATCTATATGTGAAAGGGGAGAGGTTCTCAATCTGACTGACAGCTCTTTCCACACCGTTAAGAATCGCGGACCCGTGTAGGATTATTATAAAAGTCTGTAGATGCAGAGGGGAGATATACAGTACACTGGATTACACACACAATAGAGCCAGATATCACAGGGCCCTAAGGCGTATAGCTCCACATTCAAAGCACAAAAGCCCTGTACCTGCTTTTCCCATGCATTTGAGCAAAATGTGTCTTGCCCCAGTACTGTTACATTGTATAAGCAGCTCTTGTGATTAAAATATGTCCGTTGTGTACTGTCTACATCGAATTAGAACGTTTTTTGTTGTCAGAGAATCAGAAAGTGTACGGTTAGCATGCTGTTGGTTGTTAGTATTACTGTGATGGCAAAACTCTGGTCTCTGAAGGCTGTGAAAAGCACATACAAACTCATCATGGTTAATAATTTGGATGCTTGGCATGCATAAAGTGAGGAATAACTTTAGACCACTGAAAATTGTGAACTGAAATGAATAGATTTTGTTTTGCATGCTTTTAACACAGTAAAGAAGCATATTATTTGTTCTTAAAGTTGCACCACATAATCTTTCTAGTGCTTTTCTCCATTTTTTACCATTACAATTTCACACAGTATCTGGCGTTAAAAATGTCTATCTACATGGAAACAACCAGGCCAATTTACAAGTCAGATCTGTGAAGGGAGATCCCTGCTGAATGTCATATTTTTGTTTCGTTCTGTTTTGGCATCAAACCACAAGCAATTAAATAAAAGCAAATTAATACGTTTAATGCCATACTGTGAAACATTCCAGGGTTACTTTGAATCTAGCGAATATGCAAGTGGCCACATTTGGGCAGCTTTTGCTTTGTTGCTCAAAATCTGCATTCATTTGAACAAAAAAAGTTTCCATGCTGTTTTAATGTGATGCCTTCCAAACCAGTGAGCTTCAACGAGGTTTCATGCATCAGTACACCAAATTATTTCACACTGGTAGAAAATGTTCCAATTCACTGCACAAACAAAGCAAGAGTAAAAGTCGCAAATGGTGATCATAGTCAGTTTTTGCTCTTTACTGGGAGCTTGTTTTCGTGACAAATTTTTGATTTCTTTATCATTAATCTGGTACAAATGCACAAGATGAATATACTTCACATAAGGGATATGGAAAACCTTGGTTGGCTATAGAAAATTCACCTCCAGAGGTACAATAATTCAGACTACTTTGATTGATTCATTGTCTTTACCATGCTAGTCACACATATTGTTGTGTATGGCATCTTGGGCATGAGTTATACCCTTGGATTGGTGACAGGCCATACAGTACAATAAAATGGTAACGGTATTTTGTAGCTGTAGCAATAAATCAGACTGGAAGACTGCTCCTTCATCCTGTCACCAGCTTCGAGCCTAGTCGCATCAGTCCACCCACTCATCCTGCCTCAACCTCTGCCTCAGCCCCACAGACTCACCTGCCTGGATCAGCCTTGCCCATACCTGCTGTTCTTCCCTCATCAGCCTCACCTAATCACAGCTCTGCAAACATTTCAAAAGAAGCTTCCGCTCATCTTCACTCAGCTTTTCCACGCTAATGCAACTCTCTACCTCCCCATCTCCTCCTCAGTGGCACCATTATCAACAGTCATTCATCAGCAGTGTTGGGAATAACACAGTTTAAGTATAATGACGTTACTTTAACGAGTAATCTAACTAATGACTTTTTTCTCTGCTCTAACGCCATTATAGTTACTTCCAAAGTAACAGATTCGTTATTTTACTGAGAGCGTCAGCAGCACTGACAGGTCAGACTCCACACTCTCATCTCATTTAGAGGAGCTGCAGTTTTCTTTTTCCTTTGTTTTGGGAAGTAAACAAGACTGAGGGGATGGATCAGAAACAGTGACTGGCAAAAAACAAAAAGATTGACTGTAAAGGTAACCAATTAGAAGCAACATGGAGCTCAACAGTGACTGGAACTAAATTTCCCATTCATTTTTCTCATAGATTTTCTGGGAAAAAAAAAAAAAAAAAAAAAAAAAAAGAAAAATTAAAGGTTCAAATGTTTGCTTGCGGATTATCAGCTACAAATGTAACTAATGAGCACATAGTTTGATTTAAAATCTGCTTCTGTAACTTTTTAAACCGTAATGTTATTACAACTTTTTTTGCAGAATCTTGCATTTTAAACAAACCTTTTGGACTTAAAGCAGCCACATTATGGATATTAGTTACCACGTGGGTGGTTAGCCTCCGTGATGTCTGTGAATGACCGACTGCTCAGGTTTACTTCTGGAACCTGAACAGTTGGTCACTGATGAGCTACATTAGGCGGCTGTAAAGACTTTGCTGACATTTCATTGGCACAGGACCAAGTACTCTGTTTTTAACACACACGAGGAAATCTGCCAATTCTTGTGGATTCTATGTATATACATTGTTATTTGGCAATTCTTTTGTGATGGGAGAACAAACAGCGAGAGCGACACATGTGTTTGAGGTTTACAGATTTCTAAAACAACGTCAGTGTTTGTGCAGCTAATTTAATATCTGTCTGGCTGGTTCACGTGGTTTGTGTATAAGCGCTGTCATGTGGCGTGCACATGTTTGTAATGTTTATTATTATTAGTGTGCGTGGTAAATGCTGTTTGATCACAGTCTGCTCTGTAAAGAGGGTTATTATGGCTGTATTGTGACTTTTTTTTGAGAAACTCAAAGACACTTTACACTGCATTATTCATTCACTCCATACTCAGTGAAAGCAAGGATGCCAATCTGTGCCTTCAACCATCACCAACACTCACGCACACTCTACGTTCATACTAGGCAAGGTGGGTGGTCTTGCCTAAGGACACAATGGTAGTTTTTCTGGTGCCTGGGATTTCCAGCAGTGCCTCATCCAAGTACTAACCAGGCCCAGCTTCTTAGAGTTTAACAAGGAGGTTTGGCCAGAAGGCTCGTCGTCCCTGCTGGGGTCTAAGTGCCAAAAATATTCATCACTCTAAATCTATCTAACACACTGTTTGTCAAGGGTAAATTCTTTCCTGATATCTCTTTCCATTTCTTCTTCTTCCACATTTGCTCAGTAATGGAAAAACCTTGTACGAATTCATGCCACTGATTTTGTCCAGACTTTATTTTACTTTACACAGTGCTACTTACAGAGAAACCCAACCAGTGCTGGTTCAGACAGGCTCAAAATAGGCAATGGTCTACCATGTCTTCTCATTTTCTTTATAGTAATGTGAATCCAGTTTAGACACATTTTCTACAAAACAAATAACAGTTTCTTTCCTAAAGCGCTAATAATGTGTTGCAAGTCCAAGGGTACTTTTACAAATATGAGGCAGCTTGTGGGAAAACAGAAGTGCGTTCAGTAACAATGGGAAAGTAGCAAACTGCCTTGGACTGCCTTGGCTAAGTGTGATTAGGCTGAAATGAGGAGGCTGCATTCTTTGGGGTGCTGTACTGTGTAATAATCCCTCATGTCTTATTTGTATAAGCACAATCCATACAGCACAACCATTAAAACTAATTGACAAGATGGCCAAGAAGCGTGAGAGTGTCAGTCTTAAAGGCAGCTATACACTAATCAAGCATAGCATTATGATATAACAGGACCTGAATTGCAAAGAACCTATAATTATTTTAAAAAGTGCACAAAGTTAACTTGTGGTGGAGGGCTTGTCATGGACATGCCATTGCTTTGTCTAAATTGTTCCACAGTATTGGATTAAACTTTTATGCAGGTGACAGGTACGGTAGTTAATTGTTCATGAAGCAGTGCATAATTACAAAAAAAAAAAAAAAAAAAAAAAGTTAGAGTTCAATTTAATTAAGCTTGAATTGCTTATTAGTTTTCTTTTTAATTTGCTAATTCATTCCTTAAGAAATATGATCTTTTAATTGTGGAAAATATTTGACCACATTTGTGACTATTTTGTTATTATTTTTATTATCTAATTTTATGTCAATTAATAAATTACATTTTTTTGTTAACCTTAACATCTGGTTTATTGTTACCTCTTAGCAGAGTTGGTCGTAACAAGCAGCAAACCACACATTTGGATCTGCTACTGTAGGTGAAGTTTATTCCATTACAGGTGATGACGACTTACAGGTCAGATCAGTGGAGAGGTGATCCAGCTGTTTTGGATAATAAAAGAAACACATTAAAATACATTATAGATGTTTAAAGCCATATTGTGGATCAATCACATTTCCACAGAGACAAGCAGTTCATCTTTAAGAATTCAGTGTGATAACTTAAAAGAAAAGAACTAAGATTTTGACTTCCATCCAAACATATGGTGGAACTGGTGTTTGACTTTTGAAATAAGGTGTAATGCAAATACAACTCAAAAATATCTTCTATCTGCCAAGACAAATCGATTCTATTGCTAAAATTGAATTTTGAAAATGTCTTTCAAAGTTTAACATTTGAAGAACCTTCCAAGTTTATTAAACTTCAGTTATAATTTGTTCTCCGGCATTGTGAGTAGAGAGGAGGGTACATAATCAGTGGTTAGCTCAGACGGTTCGGATTTAGTGAAGTTGGAGCAATTTAACAAATTTCCATAGTAATAAGGACGAAACAAAGTGATGTAAAGGTCACTGGTGCAGTGATTAACAATAGCTGCACTATATGGCTTTTCTCTAAGTAAAAGGGTGGTAAAAGCCAGATAATGCACATGCTAAATAATGATGCCAGCCATTAAGAACCAGTCATACAAACAAAATACAGCCCATGCGAGGCACAGTTCTTTTATTAAAAGCTTAAAAATAAAATACATTTTTTGGTATCTTGAAATTATTTGGCATGTCAGCAAGGTTCTGTGTTAGTTCGGGTTAATGTGCGGTGTTAAATATTCTGCCAAGTAGAATATATTTTTGCCAAAATATATTGTTTTGTTTGTTTCATCATTCTTGGCAGAAGTGGAAGTCAAAAGGGAAAGGTTATATTAGTATAAAATTTCATAAAAAAGCTTTCTCACCACGTAAAAAAAGGTGATGTTTTTGTTCAGATTTTTCTAAGTTATTGCAAAAATAGTATATGAGAGATTATTGGATTTCCTGCTTGTTGTAATTCCCTCTATAAACTTTTAATAGTTTGAGTTTGCTTGGTTATTGGGGAAATTGTAGCAAAAAAAAAAAAAAAAAAAATGTGGATGCGGTAATTTTTCACTTTCCCACTGTGTAAGAATGGTTCAGAAACATGTGAAGTGTCTGACAAGTGTCTCAAAACCTGAAATCACAGATCATTTTGACAACTGAAGAGCAGAACAGTCAGACAGCAGGGAGAACACAAGTCTGTTTATTCTCAGCAGGAAGATGCATTCGAGACAATACTGAACAATCTCTGTGGAGAATGATGGGCTTCAACAATGATTTTAACTGACTCTGTGGTCTGACGGACTATGTAGGCTAAAACCACCACACTGAACCTCACTTTTCCAGGTAATGAATTTCAAACGGACCATGACCCCATGACTTAGCTCCTCTCCATAGATGTCTAGATAGACAGATACACTGGCTGGCCAAAAAAAAAAAGTCACCACCTGGATTTAACTAAGCAAATAGTTACGACCCTCCTGCAGTTGGTTCAGGTCTAAGTTCAGCAACAGTCTGTGGGTCAGCTGACTACCGGAATATACTGAATGACCAGATTATTCCATCAATAGATTTTTTTCTTCCCTGATGGCACGGGCATATTCCAAGATGACAATGCCAGGATTCATCGGGCTCAAATTATGAAAGAGTGCTTCAGGGAGCATGAGACATCATTTTCACACATGGATTGTCCACCACAGAGTCCAGACCTTAACCCCATTGAGAATCTTTGGGATGTGCTGGAGAAGGCTTTTTGCAGCGTCAGACTCGACCATCATCAATGCAACATATTGGTGAAAAATGAAGGCAACACTGGATGGAAATAAATCTTGTGACACTACAGAAGCTTATCGAAACAATGCCACAGCGAAAGCGTGTTGTAATCAAAGCTAAACAAAGTCCATTGAAATATTAGAGTGTATGACTTTTTTTTTTTTTTTTTTTTGGACAGGTAGTGTGTAGATACTTTCCCAAAGTAAGTTCAGCTGCAGCAATATTTCCTTTGCACTCCCCGCTCACCTTTGTGCAGCTTAACAGGAGTCTGGTCAGGCAGGGTCAGCACCTTGTGAGCCAGGGCAGTTTGTGGAGAGTAACAGCCCTCAGGAAAAAGGCATCCCATAAATCTGTAACATCTCTGCAGCAGCCTCATGATGAAGTAACTGACATATTCCACATTAAAAATAAATGAAGACATGGCTTATGTGCTTTTGAAAACATTTTGTTAATTTTGGCATAATACTAGAATATGTTGAGATGTCATAACCTTTGGAATCATGAAGAATGGGGAGAGCAGCAGCAAAAAAATAAAAAAAAAAGCATCAAAGGGCTATGCCGGCTAAATGCTACCATTTCACTATAAAATATAAAATAATATATTTGATAGGCCGTCTGTCTTCCAAGTGAAGTTTCTATAACAGCATGTCGGGAGAAAATCAAACCAGTATGGAGTGATGCCAGGTGAGCAAAGTATTCATGAGTTTAAGCTTCCTGCAATGTGCAACAGTTTGAGGACTTTTTCATTCCAAAGATACATATTTCTTTTAAATTGTTAACAACTATGGCAATGAACAGACATACAACACAATGAAGGGTAATAAAAACAGTCAAAAAAGAAAAAATTTGGCAGCACTCGGCAGAAATATTTAGTATGCCATGGCCATCTTGCTGTGTGTAACTGAAGACATGGAATTGTATCACATCCCTAAAATAAATCACTAGAGCATGGTTGTACCTGCATTGTTTCTTAAATAAGATATTCTTTTTCCTAATCAAGTCTTTGCTGTCTATCGTGTCCTCTCAGTTTTCTGCTGGGTTTGTATTTTGTGAGTACAGATCGCAGTATCTTTGTCATAGTGAAGTGTCAGCATGTCTCTTTCGTTGATATGCATTTTTTTTTTTTTTTTTTCAGCACATTTTTGGCAGTTATCTGATTCACACTCAAAATGTGACTGGGGGAATAGAGTCCAGAAGTCAACAGGGAAATGAGACATTTGAGGGCGCTTTTAAATTCATTACAGTTTTGTGCTGAGGTTTCCACAGAGATTGACTGGTAACAAAGGGCCAAAATGGAGGATGATGTATTACTCAATAGTATAAATACCAGAAACAGATGAAAAAGGCAGCTATACATTAGAGTTCCTAAATTATTGTTATTTAAAAGAATAGTTAGATTGAAATGTAGGCGTAAAAGTAAAGGTTTCATTGAGTATCATTACGAGTGGGAGACAAAAGTAAATTCAACCAAATTATAATAAACTAAAAATAAACCAACAACACCAACAGGCTTTAACCTGGAAAAATAAATGAACTAAACTAAAGCATTAGGCACACATGTTCACTCAGTGATGGAGGCAAATGAGTTCCAGTTTAAAAAGTGGCATTTATTTTAAATTGCATAAAGCTGGAGTTAAGATGTCTGGTTGCCATGATTTCATTCACTATAAAAAGGACACAGTCAAAGTACTTTGACTCGATCACTCCCAACAAAAAAATTGCGGAGCCGCCTTAGTGACAAGTGTCTTTAGAGAAACTACTTTAAAAAAAAAAAAAAACTTGAAAAAACTAATGACAAATATTGGGGTTTAAAATCTGTTTATTTTATTAAAAGCACTACTACAATTAACACAATTTTACATTCCTATTTCTAATGAGTTTCACTGTGGTCCTAAACACATCCTTGGGGTTGTAGTACATTTGTTCAATTGATCGAGCCCCCACTTGGACCAAGTTCTGTCGTTGTGTCCTTAGGCAAGACACTTATTGCCTATGAAGCCACATTGCCTATGAAAGTTGTGTGTGTGAATGATCAGTGGTGGTTGAAGGGGCTGATGGCACAAACTGGCAGCCTCACTTCCATCAGTCCCCCAGGGCAGCTGTGGCAGCTTTTCTTTTTTGTATTTGTTAAGATCAAATATACAAATACAATTATCAAAAGGTGACTGTTTGTTCTGTCTACTGCCTCAGTTTAGAACTAGTTCTTACATCCTTTTTTTGTTAGTTCTGCTTATGTTCTGCCTATATGCTGTGATGTTTGCTGTGCTATATCTGCTGCTTACAGCTGAAAGAAGGGCTAACTGAGAACAGACTGAACTAATTGCACACTCCCTCGCAGTCAATACGACTGGCTGTACTTGGACTAGCATTCTCTTAAAAGACAGGCAGAGGGCAAGAGCGCAGAGGAAGACCTGGGAAATGGGGTCACAAGATTGGAAATGGGCAAACGAAAAGCAGAGAGAAAAGGACACTGACAGGAGAGGACAAAATGGACAAGACAAAGGACCAGGCGGAGAGGCGCACTATCGAGGGCTGTTACACGACTGTTAATTGTGTCCTTCCTTGGGCACAGCAGCACTGACTCGACGTTTTGCACAGCTAAGTAAAGGAACGTCAACTGACTGGCCCTGCTGTGTGTGTGAGGCCAGGTTAGCGACCGGTTGAGACAATGAAAGAGCTCCCCTTTATCCACAGGCAATGCGAGGGATGGCAGCAGGTGGAACCACAGGGATGATTGCACACCGGACATGAACATGTGGACACCAAATTTGCTGCAATTGACTGAGCACCTGCAGGCCAGGAAGTCACCGGGGCGAGTGTGGGCACAGAACGTCTACTACCCATGGTGGAGTAGTCGTTGTGCTAGGGTGAAATGGGACTAGGCCTCCCATTTAGACTATCTGTCTGTTTATTTTTATCCACAACTTTGTTTTAACTTGGTTTTAACATTTAAGTTGTTTTTTTTACATTCTTAGTGATATCTTGGTCAACCTTTTACCTGGGTATTGCAAATATTGTGCTTGTTTTATCAAATATAACTGTTAAATAACTGTATTGTCCTTGGTTCATTTCACAGTTTGGTAAAACAAGTTGAAGCTGACACAATACCAATACATCTTGATTATTGTGCTTATGTCATGATCCCCGCCTGCTCCTTCCTCCTGTGTCTGCTCTGCCCCTCCCCTCACCTGCCTGTCTCTGGAGCTGGGCGGAGTTCCTGGCTTCTCCCGCGTGCACCTGCTTCTCATCAGCACAATCAACGCCACCTGCGGGAGGATAAGAGGAGCCAGGGCTCTCTCTCGGGGTCCAGATCGTCTGTTCGCCTCACTGCTCGTCTCTACCTGCTTGTTTTCGCTGGGCTCTTAAGGTGAACATCATTGCAGGCAACTTAGTTTACACTCGCACCAGACACACACGATTCAATCACCTAGTCATACTTGTGTTACAAAATATTATTTAAGTTATTGTATTTCCAAAACTGTATGATGATGAATTTAGTGTATTTATGACATAAAACCCATCAACGTATGTGATCGACTCTGCGGCATGACCTAGTCCGTCTGACCAGCCTTTATGCTTCCCGGTGCCCACTCCCGCATAAGTTTTTTAAAAGCCGGAGCTGCATTATCCCGATGCACCTAGTTTGTGGCTGATGTCTTTTCTACGTTTTTTTCATCGGATAATGACGTCGCTTGTCACTGGAGCGTGGTCTCTGACTGGTTGAAGTGCTTACTGCGCATCAAACGCCAAAAAAAGTTCAGCAACGCACTTTCAACTTTTGGACACGTGGACCAAAGCGTCTGACCAGCCTGAACCGCTCCAATTACGCGCCGCGTCACGCCAGATTCGCGCTACTCTTGAAGTCCCTACGCTGGACTGCAACATTAACCCATGATGCACACGGCTGCTCGTATTGTAGTCACCCAGAAGGCCTGTGCCCGTGAGTTTAATCTGAGTGCAGAGTTAGTGCGGTGTTAGGAGCGGAGCCTCGTGTTGTTCACAGGTCGTCCTGCCTAATCTTGTGTGTAAATGTGCACTGTGTGCGTTCAATACGATGTAATATTGTTTTGTAATTTGGTATGAATTGTTGTTTGTAGTTTGCCAGTTTACAAAGCAACAAACAGTATTTTTTTTTTATTTAATGAATCGTTTGATGTGTTCCACGTGGCAATTACCACCAAGACCCCTTCAGTTTTATAAGTGTCCCTCCCATCCATTGTCCATAATTTTTGCAACAGCCAATATTCTCCAGGCATCCTTCCTATAATAAAATAGTGTAATTTACCATTTTGAACAGTGTCATGCCCATTTGTTCAGTATTGCATTTTATACGGACACTTAAGTTTTGCGTATACGTTTCATTTACTGTGTTGGAGCGCCCCTCTGTGGTCCCTGGTGTAATAGCTTGTGATTTTTCTTTATTCATTGCACTGTAGTTTATTGGTGTTCCTTGTGTTGCTACTCTATATATATATATATCTTGAATTGTCTTCCTTACTTTTCAGATAACCACACACACACGCATGCACACACTCCCATCTGAAACTGTGTATAATAATCAACCCGCTGATGTCACCTGCTTCCGTAACCTCCTAAATAAACATCCCTGTACTGTAAGTGCAAGTGGAGTTTTGCCTGTTCCTTCTGATAGAGAACTCAACTTCGTTTGAAGACAGATTCAGTAATCAGTGCATGCCAGACGCACACAGTACATCTCAAACACAGCATTTTGGCGAATTTGCCGCGTCGGAGACGAGCGAAAAACAGCAGCTGTAGCGGTCACGTGACTTTTTCTTAAAGCGATACGCACATCGATACGGGGCTTCGCTCTCTAAGCTCGACACATGCGCCGGCGCATCAGTGTTGCTGGACCCATCACTATGTGTTCCTGCCTGTGTTCCTGTTCAGCACCCTGCCTCCCTGCACTGCTCCGGACTCCTGTCTCCGACCCTGTCTCCTGGTACGGGTCTCGTTCCTGTCACGTTTGTTCCCTGCACCTCTGGACCCTGACCTGCACCCCTGCACCCACCAACAGCTCCTCGTATGTTCTCCCGTTCTCCCCTCGCTTGTTTTTTCTGTCAATAAACACCGTAAACTTGCCCCGAGTGGTCCCGCCTCACACCCACATTACGACAGCTTAAGGAAAATGCTTGGCCTCTCTATAACAATTTGCAGTCTTCGGTCAACACAGACCAAAACCTCCTATGTGGCTAAATCAAACACCTTGAAAATACAGCCGTTAAACAATTCCTAATCAAGACTGAGATTCTGTCATTTCTAATTATCAATTATACTTGGGTCTTTTTAATCAAGAGATCCACAGCAAATTGTCTGTCAGTAAAAGTTTTTTTTTTTTTTGTGGTTTGCAGTGTTCAGACTTTGAAATGTTTTGGTAAATGGCATTAATTAAGTTTTTGATAGAGGTATTGGAAACTAGTTTATATCATTTTAATAACAGAAAATAAATCCAAAATAGTGATGAATCAATAAGAAATCACATTTTTTTTTGGTTATATATCCCAGCCCTACTTGCTGAACTGTGCTTGACCACTAAAACCCATTGTGTTTGTCTGCTATATAGTTATAATCTACACTTGTGGGTCATTATGTTAAAATTTGCACAATTTAAATCGCAATATTCAAAAGTGACTTAAATCCCTCTAAAGCCCAAACCATTAAATAATTGACAGAAAATTCTAATTCTTTGAAATCGGAGCCTTTATTGGTCCCCTCTGACAAACCAAACAAAAAAAATTAATGTCATTTTCCATATATGATGTTTTCAATTTGTATCATATTTTGATACATCGGTCATAATGCCTCAAGAGATCATTTTTCCTCAACAAGCAAAAATGTAATAAAACACCAAACAAATTCAACAAATTTTGTAATTCCCAAACATAAAAAGTTGTTGCATAACGTTTTTGAGCATATCAAGAAGGTCAAGCACCCTCAACATAACCTGTTATATGTGTCAACTACGGCAAGTCTGGGAACCATTATGTAGGTTTTTGGCTTTCAGATCCCAATGCCTCACATTATCAGTTGTGGTTTTCACACCAACAAACAAACAAAAGAGAGCATGTTCAGAACTTTGTTGTCATAACCATCTCAGGATGAAATATTATTATCTGCTTTACTCTGAAGTGCATGTAACATACCAGAATTTGAGCGCGCATTTCTTGAGCATTTGTGTACCACTGATTTTGCCCCAAAACATTTTTCTCCACAATTTACAAGTTTGTTTCAATTTCCTGTAGCATTTCATTAGTCACAAAATACTTTAAAATACATATATGGTGTCCAGTCAAGCCCTATCTTCAGAGTCTTCCTCAACACATTCCACAAACTCAACAGAATGGAGGTTCAAACAGTTTTTCTTTTCCACTGATACACCTTCCTTTTCCTCTTTTACTCCTTGCCGACTGCTTTAGTGGTTTGTTGTCTTTTGGTTTTTGTTGTGTCCTCTTCTGGTTTTCTTCTGGACTTTCATCATCAACACTGCTATCTGGGTTTTCCCTCTTCCTCATCATCACTGCTACCTGGGTTTCCCCAGTAGGAGTCCATTCCTACCTCCTCCCTCTCATCCCTTCTCCTAGCTGCTCCATGTCACTTGAATTCCGCATCCATCAACATTTTTTTCAGAGCATCTTCATTACTGTATTTTACTTGCCATCTAAAAAACATACATGCACACAAAAACAGATTTTGATTTTATTTGAATTGGTCCAGTTTTTTGGTGAAAAGCAGTAAGCAAAATGAAAGTCACAAGCAATAGTACCCGGTGGGGCAACACCGAACTAGTCATCAATAATCATGATAGAGTAAAGTTTACATATATTTTTTTTTTTTTACTCTAACTGTACAACCAAATTATGTTCATTTAAAACATAAAAAAGGACTTTATGTTGTTTGATGTTGTATACTATATGCATGCAAAATACAATAAAATGGACAATTGACTGATTTTAGTTACAATGACCTTTATATATACCTGCTGTATCAAATTTGATACACAAATCATCTTTTCAACATGGTTTTAACTAAAACCATAGATTGTAAAGTTGTTTTGTATTTTCACATTGCATCAACCCCAGTAACTGTTTCTTTTCCTATTATTTTTCAGTTAAAAAAAAAATTGTTTTTGTTTTCTTTACCTTAACCTTTTCAAACTTGGCAAAGTTCTTCTTCAAAAACCACCTGTTGTCCAATCCTGAATCATGCTTATCTTGCTGTGTCCACTTGAACGGCCCTCCAATGAATAAATTATTACCCCCTGTTGGATTATTCTGTTGCACTGCATGTAACTGATTGTATACATCAGGTTTTTCAGGAAAAAAAACATCACCTGCTAAAGTAGAAGGGCTGAAAAACTCATGTATCAAATATGATACGTTTGGCGTTATAGGGTTTAATAAAGTAAACAAGTCTGCTGATTTGCACACAATGTTTGTTTTTTTTCCCTTTGTACCAAAATGACTACATGACACTGCTGAATCCTACACATATCACCGATTAAGAGAATAAACAATGGAGTATGGAGCAGTGGATATGTGCCAGTGAAAACAAGAATTGATCGGCAGTATGCTGTCTTGAAAATAAGCGATTAAAGGTTGCTCAAACATGCATGAATCACTCCAAATACAACTTTGTGCGAGTAAATGTTGAGGGGAAATGACTATAACACGGCTAAAAGCTTTGACAAGTTGATTTTGCACAATAGGTCTGCTTTAAGTTGAATCCAAGGCAGTGAAAATTTCATGTTTAAAAAAACTTCAACTAGTTTTCAAGTATATGTTTGATTGTGTGATGGCGTATATTAACTGTATATCATTTAGTTGAAGTTACAGTTCTTTCCCACAATACAACTGAATAGCCTGACCGTACAAGATGGCTAGGACATACATAAAGCTACACTGTCAGATGCAGGTTGGTGAAGAATGCTTAATCAGTACATACAATTACTGACAGGACTGCTGCGGGTAAAATCAGCACACGTACTTTGATGTGGATCCATTCTTTGTAAATCCAACTGCTGTCTCATTTCCCTGTTCTTTTTTGTGTGTTTCTTACCATCATGTGTAATTCCTATTCTTCTCCTGTCTCATCCTCTGCCATTATAACACAAAACCCTCCCTCCTCTCTCACTCTCCTCTGTATTTCTGTCATTTTAACTGTTCACTCTGATTCTTCTTCCTCTGTCTGGGAGCCTTTGAAGACCGCTTAGCTGACAGATGTGGGCAGGGGATCGCTTGTGACAACTCAGCCCTTCCTCTCATTCGTCATCCTGACTGCCCGACTATGTGCACGTCTAACGGAGAGGGAGGAGAACCAAATGTGAGGAGAGAAGAAGGAACTAATCAAAGCCAGTCTGCAGCTGTCAATTATACCTGAAAGAGGAGAGTTCAGTACTTTCGAAATTGCTCATGTCATTAGCAGAAAGACATTTTTTTATTTGGACTTTATACATTTGCTGTGTTGACAAGACAGAAGCAGCCAACATGATTCTTCGAAAATTGTTATTTCTATAATGGAAATGTGCACTGCTTTTTGCAGATAATACCACATCATTTGTTTCAACCATCTCAGCACAAACAGAAAGTGATTTTTTTTATTTATTTATTTTTTATGTCCATTTGCCACATCAGCACATCCGTCACTGTGTTTCTCAAACTGTGGCACTTGTACTGCTGCACAGGCTTCTTACAATGGTAAGGAGTCTTTTATGTTTCAAAGTCTTATTTGGATCCATGTGATTCTCTTGTTGAACTCATATATGTGCAGTAATTTGCAAATATTTTGACACTAGATCCCCTGACATCACCCTCATTTATGCAGACATGGTGCAAAGTGGCTTGTGATTTCAAGTAAAGCCAGTGTTATCTAAAATGGGAGGCAGAAGATCTGATCACGGGGAAAGATTCTCATCTTCTGTAAACACTAAATCACAGCCTTTGTACCCAGACTTATTTACTCTGAGCAGTTTGAACTGTACTCAGCACAAACCTTTCTCTTAGTCTGCACTCTCAGGGCAGAGGATTTAGGCCTGACCGCAGACTGGTCACACTCGGACAGTTTACTATTTTACTACCGTCAGCAGCCAGCTCTGGTACACTTTCTGTACTGTATTATTACTTATTTAGTATTTATAACAATCTGCGTTGTATCATTTGGAATCAGTCACTTTGTTGTGTGAAATACATTCCGTTTTGCCCACTGATTTCCAGTGGTCTCTTGTTTGACCTGGAGGTCAAGTAGATAATAATGATCTGAACTACTCCACAGTGAAAAGCACTGGGCCGTGCTAATTAGTTGATATATGGCTGTGTGCTGAGTGCTCATTCACCATTATGCATTCATTTATGCTTTACACTGGGCAAAATGAGAACCATTTGACCCGTGATGTCTACATTACTATTATCTTATCTGATATGGATTTAACAGTAGAGATTATTTCAAATGTGTGAAATGACTCCTGACACCACAAACTATTGGTGTTAAACAGTGCAGCTAGCTGAAACACCCATGTGTTATTCACTGATTCTGTTTACTGTCAGTAGTTGCTAAGGGAAAATTGTAAGTCATTTAACCATGTTATGAGCGTGTTTTCTCATCAGAAACATAACTACAGTTTTGCTTCATTTGCATATTTAATCTGTCTCTTGGTTGTGATCTCAAAACACCATCCTTCCAAATCTTCAAAATGAGTTCGTTGTTGAAGTCCAGAAAAGTTCTCCAGATTTGAACTATCACCTTCATCAGAACATTTTACATTTTAGCCTGATTAAAATTTGATTTACAAGCACACCACAATAAACCACACATTTCACATTTCAGTTCAACTTTTTTTAAAATTGTAGCTGTCAATCCAAAAAAACAAAAAAAAACAAAAACAACTTTGTAAACTTTTAGTATATATTTTTATATAGTAATATCATAGACTGTTCTATAGACTTGGCAGTATGGTTGCTATGGAAACATGAGTCCTGCGCACCCATAATAAGAAACAGTGTGTACAAGCCTGTGTATCATGCACTTAAGCTTTGTGATTGTGTATGTGCAGAGCCTGTACATTACTGATAAGAATAGAGCACAATTGCAGGGGAACAGTTTATTACAATAGCCTGTGGGAATGGTGAACACAGTACTCAAAGACCTAGTGTGAGAGAAGTTGTCTGGTATGAGACGCCATAGATGCTTATTTATTCATTTTCTTGCAGTAACTCATGTACTCACTCATGTTTTTATGTTTACCGTAAAATACCTGGAATTATTCTGAATAGCAGCCCATGAGCCATCCAGACACACTAGTTCTTCTCACTACACATTTATTATACAGCAAAGATATATTTGAGATATGCAACAATAAGTGGAATGATGTGTTTCTGTTGTTACTGAAATTCTGTAGCGCACTGCAAATTTCCCATATGCTTCACCAACATAAAGTTCCATGACTTATGGTGGAGATATGTTTATGGCAGCAACTTATATGTCATTTCTTTCTTCAACTTGTTATTTCATTTTGCTGTTTAAGGCTTAGAAAAAACAAAAGACACTATTGCTATTACTTTAGTGTGGTGAGAGCTGGGATTTGGCAACTGTTGGTGAAAGTGTTTTTAAATTCTGTCCAAAAAAACATCTTGGCTTCAGTAACCTTTGAAAATGTGTAAATGAGAATGCAGCCTGGAGCCAAAACAATAAAAAGTTTCTTCAAATTGTTCACAAAGATCACAAGGTCTAAGAGTGTACACGATATGGATTAGAATCTACAAATCACATGTGAAGTTGCTGCTCATTTCTGTAACTACCTGATCAGTGTCTTGCTGATTTTGTAGGACAGCAGCAGAGTGAGCAGTGCCCAAAGGTCGGATATACTCGTACATTGTCAGTTCATAGTAAATTACACAGACACTGTCAGTTCAGAACAGCGTGAGAAGAGGAAGGCGCCTCACCACGCTGTCCTATTTGCTTAAAACAAACAAGGAGCTGGTTTGGACTTGGTGTAGAACTTTCTGCACTGCAAACTTCAGAACTCTATAGTAGAAAAAAAGTTCAGAACAAGAGTAAATTTATACAGAAGTCATTCATTTGGAAAGTAAAATACTTACAAATCATATTTTCAGTATTACACTGTGCTTATAATGAAACAATCAACAAATCTATGGGAAGCAAAGCATTTAGCTGCTGAAAAAAAGAACATGTCATGGTTGATAAACCATAAAGTAAGGAACAGTGGCTCAGTTGGTAGTGTAGGAGCCACTGACCCACAGGTTGGTGGTGCGATTCCAGCCTTCAAATGAATCCTGCCATTGTGTCCTTGGGCAACACTTAACTCACCTCACTCCCAGTGTCTGCGTACACTGGTGTATGAATGGGTGTGTGAATGTATGTGTGAATGTGCGTGTGAATGGGTGAGAGGTTCCTCGTAAAGCATTGTGAGTACCTAGATGGTGAAAAAGTGCTTTATAAAAATGTGACCACTTACCAAAGTCAGTTTTATCACTAATAAGGTGATAGACTACAAGTTGCACTAATTTTGCAGACAAATTGCTATTGATATAAAGATATTTTAATGATTGCAAATATGGAAGTAGAGTTTGTGCGCCATTTTCAGGCCAGTTGTTGTGAGCACTGGTGACTTCAAAACAGCTTAAACCCATGAAAGTCACGAAACATGTGTGTGTGTGTGTATATATATATATTTTTTTATTTTTTTTTTGTAAAGGCATGTGTTTTCTTGCACCTGTTGGCAGCACTTCAAGTGAGCCACATTGTTCCAAGAGGCATAATTGTAATTTCTTTGTTTTTACACTCAGGACAAATGTTGCTGTGTTCAGGCCCTTAATAAATAGTTTTAGCAAATCATTATTCAAATGTTCTATCAAAATGATTAAAACGTAGAACAAATGTCCTCATATGTGGACATAATTTTTCTTAGAAACTACATAATGTAAAAAGATATAATTCTTTGTTTTTACACTCATCAGGTCCCAATCAGCCCAAATAACAAAAATAAATTAATAAAGCAAGCCACGCAAGAGCTCAGATCTCAGGAGGTTAAGATGGTAACAACTGGATACAGCCCATTTAAGAAATCAAATCATATGTCAAACATAATGTATAAAACTCTTCTTCTCTTACAATTTTGGTTAAAAATGTTCTGTCCATTTTTCTGTTTTCATTTCTACCATAAGAAAAACTCTTCTTTACACAATCTTCTTTACACAATTCGCACACACCTTTACTGAAAAAAATGCTTAGACTTTGTGTGGCTGTCTGTCAAAATGCCTGTGCATCTGTGTTGCCTCACCTTTGCTCCTGCTAATCTTCCGCTTCTTGTTTCCATCTTTCTAAAGCTCTTGTAAACACGGCACATGGGCTGCCTCACTTGGCTGCCGGAGCGCTGAAGGCTGTGAGGAAGCTGCCAAAGGAAATATTTGGGTGACTTTTCTCCGCTGCGGACTGCATGTGTTGGGTGTGTGAAAGTGTGGGAGCCTGCCTAAACGCCACATGACTCTGGGTGCTGTTGAGCTGACAGACACGCTGCTTTAGTACGGGTGGGCGAGTAACTGACTGCGATCAGACCAGCTGGCTCTTTGTCAGAGCTGCTGAATCAATTCATGCTGGAGGTAAAAAAAAAAAGTCACTGTTTTTGGATGGATAAGGTGGAATGGAGCATTTATACAGCATGCTGCTTTTGAGATAGCATTATGACATTTACTATTGTTTGTCAGCAAAGAACAACAGATTACTTATGGCACACAAGGCATTTAATTTACATAGATTGTGTTCACATCACATCAACAGAAATTGTTCAGAGTTTAAAGGGCCCATATTCCACTACACTATTGTGCTACAGTTTGTTTTTAAACCCCATACACCTTCACCTTGGATAATTTCAGCCACAGAATTACTAATCTCTACTGAACTAAAGCTAAAAAGTAGCTATTAATTTGAAAACTACCACTGCATGACATCACAAGGTGGAACCAAGCGTTTTGAGCTTTGGAGATGCAGACGAATAAACCAGGAATATTCAAACTTGTGTGAATGAAATAAAACACAACTTCAGACATGTTTTTGATGAGGTGACAACATTCTAACATGACCTAAAGCTCACAAGAGTAAATTATACGTAATACAGGATGATGCACTATGTAAGTTTTCATATGAAGGGTCCGCCACCTGCTTGTTTCATGGAGATGTTGTTACTTTGCTTGCAATGTTCCACAGTATGTATTTAAATGTAATTGTGCATTTTATTCTGAAAAAAAAACCCAAATAAACAAACAAACAAAAAAAACAAAAAAAAAAAACTGGGCTTAGTGATTTTACCTGCATGTCTCAATGACGATAGATATGTTTTATGGCATTCTGTGGAACATTTCAGGCAAAACACAAGCATCTCCTAGGAGAATATTTTCAGATTCTTCACCAGACATACCTTGTGCGGTGGAGGAGAGGTCAGAATTCTATGGTGGATTTCTTAGGTCTTTCTTCTTGTTTTTTGGTTCATATCTCTGGGTGTCTACTCAGTCTTTCCATAAGAAAAAATGAATCAAAGTTCAATGTCTGTTCACATAATTAACAAAGGAGAAAGAATTTGATGCAATCATGAGAAATAGTGGTGGTATTATTTAATCATAATTAAAATGGCACTTTTGTGCACCCAATCGCTGACTAAAAATTACAAGGTTTCAACATTTCAATAAGTCTGTAGTCTGTAATCCCAAAAATTTGACCATGATTTTCAGATTAATTCATCAGAAAAAACACAAAAACACATGGTCCATTCTTTGTAATAGTTCTTAAGTTTACTCTACATGGATACTTGAGAGAACATTTCTTCCAAATTTGAATTACACTGGGCAAAATTGTCTTCATCTTTCACAAAGTTTATACAAAACCCACACTGAAAGTTGCCTGGGATCCAGAATACACTCTTCTAATGAAGATATGGGTCTGGTCTCCGGTAAATCCCCCTGTTTTCAAATGTCTGATATTGACAGGTGGTTTAGCCAATCGGGGACAGGCATGGCATTTCCTGTATATTTCTGAAAATCTACTTTAGCAAGCCCTTATCAAATATTTAATGTGTCCCATTGAGGATGGAAGCATGGTTAAAAGTCTAGTAGTTTGGTCTAACTTGTAATAATAACACAGATTTGAAGTATTCACTGTATTAGTGACCAGTCTATGGGCGCTTTGTCTGTGTTTTTATATGTGGCCCTTAATGAGAAAAGTTTGGGACACCCCTGCACTAAACTGTTACTCTAAAGTGAGATAAATGTTATCTTTGTTATAGGCGACCAATGACCTCCTTCGCTTCACATATCACTGACAAAAACTAATCTGATTGGACGATCAGGTTTGACCAAGCTTGAGACGCAACAGAAGATGTGGGGACCGGACTAATAACAGCACAATATACAAAAATATTGTTTCTTGTGATAAAAAGGGTTATGTGAAGAAAAAAAAAAGTATTTATCCATGATGGTCTCTTCTAGATCAGTGTTTTAATTTATACCAAAGTACGATACCATAACAGAACCACCATTTCAGTATCATCCCATGCTTAGACCTGACTGATATCGCTCTGCATATATCATTATACATCCTTTTGGATTTGCCAGGCAACACTGAAATGCCTCATTGATAGAAAAAACAAACTTCACTCTAACTTGCAGTGAAATGAAAATGGTAACCTAGCGTATGCATTGCCAATGTATCATGGAAACGAAATGAACGTTTAGACAGAGGATATTGCTTCTAGATAAAATCGTAAAACTAAGCAGACAAGTTTTCATTACCGTCACCATTACGTTGATTTGTACAGTAGCTGGTACAGTGGTATTGGTATTTGAGAGAATGTATTGTGTAATCAGATTGTTTTTGCAAGTCGATCTGTGCATTTTTCGACAGCCTAACTGAAAAATCATTGTTTGTTCTGCAAATTGCCTTTCTCTGTGGCTGTCTGTTTTTGATTCAGCCGGCGTTGGATCAATACTAGACTTTTGTTGGGTGCATTCGTCTCCCTGCCATTTTGTGGAGAAGAAATGCTGAGTCAAGAGGCAAATAATGGCATTTAAGAGTGTTTCCCCTCCACAGCTGATTGGACACTCGGGAGTCTGCTCTGAGTGGGAGGCATCCTGAGCAAACTACTTCAACTAACACACTGGACTAGTGTTTACCTGAAGAGAATGGCAGTTTAACTAGGATTCAGTCAGAACCAGTGGTGGAACATAAAGTATAAGTAGTAAAGTAGTATACTTAGAAACAATTTAGGTATCTGTGCTTTACTTGAATAGATTTTAAAGTGGATACTTTTTGCTTTAACTTCACTACATTTATTTACTGCATGTATGTATTGTATTTGTACTTTCTACTTTGCTATATTTTTTTCAACTGGACTGAGGGGTAAAGGTTTTTTTTTAATTCTTTTTTGAGACCTGCTCAATTATTATTAGGGTTATTTTTTTTTTTTCACATTTTTTATCACATTCATAAATAAATAAAGCTAATAAAATAATAAAGCAATGTTGAGCGAAAATTCAGCCCAAACCTTTATCAAAATCTCTAGGTTTAAAAGTTTTCTCAAAATGTGTACACAGTATTTTTTGGTCAATACACACAATATTTTTGGTAGTCAATATACACAGGCAGTGTATATTGACTACCAGTGTCTATTGACAAAAAAAATAAAGTCACACACTCTAATATTTCATTGGATCAACTTCAGCTTTGATTACAGCACACATTCGCTGTGGCGTTGTTTCTATAAGTTTCTGCAATGTCACAAGATTTATTTCCATCCAGTGTTGCATTCTTTTTTCACCAAGTTCTTGCATTGATGATGGTCGAGTCTGACCGCTGCACAAAGCCTTCTCCAGCACATCCCAAAGATTCCCAATGGGGTTAAGGTCTGGACTCTGTGGTGGTCAATCCATGTGTGAAAATGATGTCTCATGCTCCCTGAAGCACTCTTTCACAATTTGAGCTTGATGAATCTTGGCATTGTCATGTTGGAATATACCTGTGCCATCAGGGAAGAAAAAATCCATTGATGGATTGATGGTCATTCAGTATATTCAGGTGTCAGCTGACCTCATTCTTTGAGCACAGACTGTTGCTGAACCTAGACCTGAACCAACTGCAGGAGGCTCGTAACTATTTGCTTAGTTAAATCCAGGTGGCAACTTTTTTTTTTTTTTTTGGCCAGGCAGTGTAGATAGCCCAGACTGATTTGAGATAAATATGAACATTAAGACTTATAGGGACTCAAATAGATAGGATGCAGTTAGACATTTCCTTGGTAGAATATAATATATGCCAGAAGTTGGCTACGTGCTTATGTACAAAAATGTTACGGACATTACTTTCCACATTAAGTTTATGATTTATAGAAAAAGGAAATGAGTGGTCCAGGCTAAAAAAAACGCTGAACTTTGACAGGTCGTTCAAAGATGAGGCAAAAGACTATGCTCTGCTCAGAGAGATTAAAAGTAAGCAAGTTAGAGGAGGTTTGAAGAAGTCTGTGTTTTGTCTGTATGCGCACTTTTAGTAAAAATTCCACATAAAGTTTTATAAATGAGACCCCTGAGCCCGGAGCCCAGACACTGATGGTGGTTAAAACAAAGTCTGAAAAAAAAAAAAAAAGAAACTGATTAAACTTCTGCAAAGGTGGTGCAGGAGTGGAGGTGAGAGGAGAGGAGATGAGAGCTGCACTGAAGAATGTGGAGTGCTGAGTTTAAAATAGATTAACTGAGCAGTGAGCGTAGGGGAGCCAAAACCACATACTTTGATTATATTTTACATAGACCTTAAACTCTCAAATGGCGATTGACAGGCAAACTGACCAATCAGAGAAAAGCCAGGTCAGTTTATGCTGCAACAAACATGGCAACTTACAGAGCTAATATACAACCGCATGGTAATATAATAAATCATTATGTGGTGTTGAAAATTATACTGAATTATAAGAAAATATTTTTGAATGTAATATGAAAAACTGTTTCCTTAAATAATCTTTGAGGTGGTTAAAATGATACTTTGTTCTTGTGCAATTTAGAAAACATATTAACACATTATACCATAATCATTTTTTACTTGTGGCAGGGAAATGTAATCATGGCTATTGTAGAGCTACACCATCTGGCATAATGGGCATGGTGATTTATACTGTCTTTATAACAACGTTAGTGCAGCAGGATCTTTTAAATGACTTTTAAGTGTCACACAATTCCCCAGTTTGCAGGTAATATAAGCACTACATTCTTATCATTGTTGTTTTATTGTTACAGTGCTTAATTCTCATTTATACTTGCCATTTTAAATCATGAATGCCAGGGAATACTCCGCACACTTTATCACGCATATTGCCTTCAAGAGTTAGCTAAAGCGATTTACTTAATACTTCACCGTGATTGGTTTCAGCCACCTGTCACATGAGAGGAGGAAGAGTGGGTGGGAAAAGTAGAGTTGAGAGCTTTATAAAAGACAAATCATGATATCAGTCTCTCCACATGTTGCACTTGCAGAGGTAGGTAGGTAGGTAAGTAGTATTGAGTTGTTATGGGGTCAAACTGGACGCTGGTCATAATGCACAGTCAAGCTAGAACATTGTATAAACATGGCGTCTAGATGTCTCACGTATATGAACAGTCTTTCAATATGTCTTTGGATATGCTGTATGACGCACTACACGGGTTATTTAAAGCATCACCAGGGCTTGGATAGGCAATGCCATGTCTGACAATGCTGTGTGTTGAACGCTCAAGTCTCCCTGGCCATTGTGATTGATAATAAACATTTTCTGCATAAGACAAACATCCACACTGTCTCCTGCCTTTTCGTCTATATGGACTGCTTGGACAACCTCTATTGCATTGTCAGGATTCCTGTTTTTCCCTGTGTTGTCCTTTGCTGTCTCCCCGCTCCCTTCTGTCTCTCTGTGCATCTGTTGCTGGGCGCAGAGTCTGGCACCACCCTCACCAATGGTTTCCACCCATTAGTCACCTGCAGCCCACCGCCACTCACGCTACAACCTCTGCAGAACACAGACTCGGCTCATTCATCAATGTGCTGCCAGATCGTCATTTTGTACACTCTGCTTTTGTAACTGCTTGGCCTTTGGTTTGTTTTGTTGCATTTTTCTAGTTTGTTAGTTTGTTTTTTCAGGTTTTCTTCAGACCCTGTTTTTTGGACCAGACTCACATCCACAGATCTCCTCAGCCTCTGACCTAGCTCCTAGCATCCAGCTTTTGTCTGTTTTCCAATAAACCTTGTTCATTTTTTAGTTCAAGTTGTCTGCTTTTTTGATCCAATAGTCGCTATAACAAACATATATATATATACTTGGATAACATTCAAGCCGACCAGAACTGAAGAAGTGGCTCGGATGAGCAGCGAAATGTCTTCACTCCTACAACATTGTGTCCAGTTGACAGATTTAAATTTTTAACAATATTGAATCTTTTTGTTTCGTGTAACGTACATAGACATCCGGGCACGTTGAGAGGAGCCAGCTGAGGTGGGCTCGGCTCGGGCTGTTCAGGATGCCTCCTTGACGCCTCCCTAGGGGAGGTAATCTGGGCATGAGGAGGTCCCAGGACATGCTACTATGACTATGTCTGTCGGCTGGCCTGGGAACACCTTGGGGTCCCACCAGAGGAGCTAGAGGACATGCCTGGGGAGAGGGAAGTTAGACTGCAGCCCCCCCCACGACCCGGCCCTGGATAAGCGGGAAGAAAAATGGATGGATGGTAATACATACAGTATATGTGTATACATATATATATATATATATATATATATATATATATATATATATATATATATATATATATATATATATATATATATATATATATATATATATATATATATATATATATATATATATATATATATAAATATATATATAATATATATATATATATATATATTTTTTTTTTTTTTTTTTTTTTTTTTGCCTATTCTTTGTCCTTTATTTTTTCATGTTTTGCCTGCGAGTGATATGCCATTCCAAAGTCATTTTTCAGTGTGAAGGTACTGGACTGAGAAGCAAGAATTAAACAAAATCATAAAAGAGAAATTATTCAGGACTTATGTTAACACCTGAAAACTTTGTTCAATTGAGTATTTCCAACAGCAAATCCGAGGCAACATTGTCAAAGAAACATTTAGTCCTGGTGTTTCTGTTTGTGTTCTTTTGTACTTTCTGGAATATTTTTTGGTAGAATAGTTATCAGGAGTCCCCAGCCTTGACACAGCTCTCACACTATTGTAGAGCGTCTCATTCTGTACTGTATTTTTCTTGTGCCAGAATATGTTTATGCCCCCCGGCCCTCTCAGCAGCACGCCCTATGGCCTCTTAGTCTTTGAAGCAGCTCACAAACTCTGCTTTAACTGAGCTGCTTGTTATATTCTTCTTAAACTTGAGGTGTTATAGATTCAGTCTGGTAAATGTACAGAGAAATACCTCAACGAAAAAATTCTACTTTTGAAAGAAAAATAACAAAGCAGTGTGAATGAGACAGGAGCATAAAGGTAAGCTAAGAACATGCTTAATTCAGAGGCAGATTCAGATTACTGTCATAATATTTAAAAGGCCTATCACGTTCTTTAATTTATTTATTTTTTATTTTTTTAAATATGTGATATAATGGTGTTTCCTCATCAAAAACATACCTGGAGTTTAGTTTTGTTTCATTCACTCATGTTTGGCACACAGACCATGCATACTGAGGCTGAAACTGAACAAACTGAAAACACTCTGTACCACCTTGTGATGTCATGTAGTAATACAGGAAGTGCTCCACTTTGTTTTTAAACTCCATACATCTTCACTAGAATCATTGGGTGATTTCAGCCCTGGAAAGGTAACTGTTAACTTGAAAACAACCACTACTTGACATCACAAAGTGGAACAGAACATTTTGAGCTTTGATGATATAGGCTGACTAATAATATAGGGTTACTCAAAAATGTGTGAAAGAAATATTTTGCAACAGCTATGTTTTAGAGGAGGTAACAACATGATGGCTTAAAGCTCACAAGAGTCAATTTTGTGTAATTTAGAACCTTTAAAGGGATATTTTCAAATACTGACCCAAGACGATAAGGATTTTTTTTTTTTTTTTTTTTTTAGGAAATTATTGTGACTATTGTGGAAAAATAAATACATAAATAAAATAAATTAATAACTCGTTGCCTATATGCACATAACTCGACAAAGTAACTGAAACTGTACAGTAAGCACATAAGACTTTTGACTAACAATGCCCCACTATGACCTTATGAAGTAACTTTGAAGTTATTTCCTCATTGGACCAAACCAGTCACAGATTCCCTAGACTAACTTTCTTTTTAGTTTGTTTATTTATTCAAATCCCCTTTCCTTTGTCGACATGCATTCCTGCTAATGGGTTTGTTCTTTTTTGCACATTTTTGCTCCCTCGACTGTGGACGGCATGCACATCATCCCATCAGACAGTGACAATAGAGACTCACCTGAACAGGGGAACAATCTGCAGCCAGAGAGATAGCAGGCCCACAGCTGCTCTCATTACTGCTTAACAAAGAACACTAAACACCGGCGTAATGCTGAGGGGAGTTTATGTTTGGTGAATTTGTGAGTGAGACCGATAAACATGGACATGGATAGAAAAACCACGTGAACATCCACAATTATAGGGAATAAATGCAGTTAATATGTGCAGATTTTGCTACTGTTACAGATATGCAATTCAAGCAACGTGATTCACAGTGTCCACTCATTTACAGATGTGCAGGATGGATTTCAGAATGATGACAAATTTGGACCATTGCCAAAGCATTTAACAATTCAAAATCACAAATGAATTAAAATTAAATAAAAAAATGTAACGAATTAAAGCCACAAGCAGCGATAAAGGTTCTTGACCCAGCACACTGCCCTCCCTCGCCACCATCGAAAAAGTCAAGATTATTATCAAGCTCCCATGTCTCAAGATGGTTTGGACCAAGTTTGAACTTATTTGGGTAAAAATCCTGGGACTTGACGAGTGAAATTTGTTTTGAAATTGGCAGATCTTCATGTTGGTTGGAGGGCTGGAGCTATGATTATTTATTATTTCATGGATCTACAAAAAAAAAAATACATAAATAAAAAAAAAAAAAAAAAAAAAAAAAAAAAAAAAAAAAATAATAATAATAATAATAATAATAATAATATAATAATAATAATTCCATCAACTTTGGGGGAGCACTGTCAAACCAGTCCTCAAATTGACACCATACAACAGGAATAAGATTATTCATTTTGACAACCACGAATTTGAACCTTAGTTTTGGCTGAAAATGGTTTACTTTTCGCTCAAGACTTTGTCAATCCTAAAGTTTAAAGTTTAACTGAACTCAAATGTAAATAGTGTAAGACATCTCTCAACTGTTGTGAACTGCATTCAGCATTGATTCAATTTTAATGTTAACAGGAAAACAAGAGAATGTTTGAACCTGGATGTTCTGAAGTTGTACCTGTTACTTGGCTTAAATAAGACTATATATGTATAGTTTTACAGCTCTTTTGCATAGGCATCTATATCAAAAGTGACTTCAAAATAAACTTTAAGTATAAATCAGTCCCTTTTTCTCACCGTTCATTTAAATGTCTTGTAATTCATTTTCACTTTGTTGACAGCATTGTGACAGACTCTGGAGGTCTAGCGTCAATTAAAGGTGCCACATGCCTTTGCCTTGTTCTATTCTGTGAACTGTGAACATATTTGAAAGCTCTCTGACGCCAGTCCTCCTCTCTCCCCCTTTCGCTTCCTCTCTCTTTCTCTTTCTTCCTCTCTAAAAGCACTGATGAAGGCCCACATCGAGCCTTAGAAGTGTCAGCTCGCTCCGTTTTTCAGTTTGCTGTAATACACTCAGGCAAATCAACATATGGCGCCTTCACCGTCAAACCAAATGGGATTCAGGTGATTTAGCAGCTAGATCTAAAAATATATATTCAAAAGCCAAAATGTGTCTATATACTGATTATATTTGGGCTAATATCTCAGAGCACTGGGTTCCAAATTGTGGTATAAGCATTGATTTATTTGTCTGTGGGAACATAGCCTAAGAACTGCAGCTCCTACTAATACTACCTCTGGTCTCAGCATGACATTGTTAGAAGGTTGGCGGTTCGAATCCCGAACTCGACATAAACATAATTGGTTGAGCGGTCAGATTCACTGACCCACAGATTGGCGGTGTGATTCCAGCCCCCACAGATGAATGCTGTCATTGAGCCCTTGAGCAACACACTTGATATGTTCCATTTACTTTTCTGTGATTTGCTTACTGTTTTTTTCCCCGTCCTATAGACTGTTTGTTATAAACCCGGAGATGGAAATTAGCCACGTTTGCTATAATCTTTATTAAATGTTCATTAATATGTGCTGTTCTATAACACATACATAAAAATAGAAAACAAATAGAAATGTAAAGCACTTTGAGTAGAAATATAGCGGAAAACTGCTATATGAAAGTGTGACCATTTCCATATTTTTTTTTTTTTTTTTCCAGATGACATCATACCATTCCATAGGCTTGCAATGTTTACTTAAGATGGGGCATGTACTAAATAATATGCTACTAATGGACTGCAATAATAGAGGATATGGGATGTATGTGTATATTTTGGATATTTCTAAGGAAAATACCACAAATAGCGCATGCGGTGTAATTATTACACGTAGTACACCAAGTATCATTCAAAAGTGACTGGACTAGACCAGAATCAAACCAAGTCTACATCAGGTTTAAGCAAAAGTGTAGAAATATCACTTTACCTCCTTGTTTCTACTATATTAAATTTCAATACATTTTCAAATTCAGTTTAACCTTTTTTATTTATCCTCCAGCTTCTGTCAGACTAATGACATTTTACCTTTCATGATCCTACCTGAACCCCAGCCATTGTTAGAAGTTATATTGCTGGTCCTTTATGGTACACATACACCTACACATGTTCTGATCTGTGGTCTGACAACCCAGGGGAGACTCGATGTGAAAACTGGGGGCCAAAGAGCTAAATAACTGTGAGATTTCTCCTAACGTCAGTCTGAAATTCCCACCGGTCAGCAAAACCAGCCAGTATGTGTCAACCTGTCTAGTTAGCCAGCCTCTGCTCGGGTGCACACTTAGTGACTGCTTATGTAGTCTGCAGACAGGTATGTGTGTGTGTGTGTGTGTGTGTGTGTGTGTGTGTGTGTGTGCAGGGCTGTGGAGAGCAGGGATGATTTGTGCTAAAGGCAAAAAGAGGCCATTCACCACGCAATGGGAGATTTATTGTCAGATATAACTCACAGTATGCCAAAATATACCAAGCGCTAAATTCTGTACATATGTTATTCTATAGTAGTGCATTCTATGTCCTGTGCGCTTAATGGCAGACTTCAGTACTGTACGGCAAACATCTAGTCTAAATGCATATTATTTCTGAAATGGATTTAACCGGATTTAACAAAAGTTTGAAAAGTTTTCCTGCTTTCTCCACTGTTTTGCCACTTCCCCCATCAGTATTCATAGGAATGTCCCACCTTTTCCGATTGCTTTCAGCGACAGCCGTTCCAAATTGATAATGTGTACAACACGAATCAAGAGTGCCACATTTCAATCTGGCTTCTGCTAGGTTAGAATCAGGCCATCAGGCATAAAAAAAAATCTGTGCTCATTTTAAATTATAATGAGCAAAAGTAAAAATAAACTTTTCTGTTCTTGTTTGGATAAGTCAATCACGGTTAATTATCTTCTTAACTGAATCAGTAAGTAGAGATATTGAGCCGCAAATCCTTTCTGATCAACTGCAAAAATACTTTTTTACGATGCATCTCAATTAGTGGTAGAGTAGAGAGTAAAAGAAAAATATAAAATCTGTCAGCTCAGCAAAAAAGTTGTAGGAGTGAACACGTTTCACTGCTCATCCAAGCCTCCTCTTCAGTTCAAGTCAGATTACTGGTGGACACTGCCTTATATCTATTTGAAGGGAGGATCTAACTACACTGAAACTAAAAACACCTGTTATGTACAGTTTCTGTTTGTAGCTACACTAAGTTTGCACTGTGCCTGAGTCATACTTGGTATAATCATTCAAGTCCTTAATGGCTGCTTTCACACCTATTAGCACTATTTTTTTCTGTGTTTCGGTTTGGGTCTGAAGATGGAGCTATAGATGGGAGATAGATGATGTCTAAGGCCCCCATTCCCGTTCAAGGAAGTCTTTAACAAAAATTGCTTCAGACATCACTATTAGGACTTAACTCAGAACTAAACCGGGCCTAGACCAGAACCAAACCAAGTCTACATCAGGTCTAAACTGGGTACAACCCCACATTCATACCTAAAATTCACAAAAAGTGCCTCAAATTGCACATCCAGCATATTACAAAATATCAGTAACAATATCAATGTAAACCTTTTCCACAAGTGAACAGAGCACTGGAGCTTTACATTAGCTGTAATATACAGACAGAAGCAGTGTACAATCAGGGAATATCCTTCCACTGCAGCCTATAAATAATAAATGTGTGCTGGGTGGTCTATAGCAGAGTCTAATGAAAGAATCCATACCGAGGGACAAGGGGAGTTTCTGTCCTCGAAACAACTAATTCTACAGGAGACATGTTGGGTATATTTAAATTTACATATGTATGAATGCTAGATGTCCGTATATTTCACCTTTAGTGCAAAGCAGGGGTGGGTTTAAAGCTTTGGGAGATGATTAATTTGAAGGAAGGACTCATATCCATCTCTTGGGCAGATGGCGTCAAATTGTTTATTGCCTCAGCCTCTTAAATAGCGCTTAGATACGGACAAGCCATCTGGATCTGTGGAGTCTACCAGGATGAACGAACTGCAACATGTAACTATCTTCACAATTCCACATTTGACATTTAAATTTTTATTTTAATTTGATCGTGACTGAGAAAGTTGAATGCTATAAAAAGTTAATTTGTCGTTTTGGACATGGGCAGTTTGAATATGAAATGTAAGATATAGGTGATTAGACAGCTTGTGAATGAGCTGAACCCACAGTTTGGCTGCAGAAAGAGGTTTGATGAGGCCAGAACCGCATTCAAACCAAGTGTCACTCGCACTTTTTTGAATGTTAAAGATTTAATGTAAAATGGTAATTCGACTAGCCACTGACATACACTGTACGGTCTACTTATAGTACCATAGTGATAGCGTGGGCAGAAACTTGCACATGAACATGGCATGGCATTTTACAGCAGATGTCCTTCCAGATGTGGCACTTAACCTTTTCACAGTGGGCAGTTCCTGTAATTTTACTTTATATATTTGTATCACATGTCATTGGACAAGGAATGCAGTTTACCTCCACCCTTTCTTCTTTTCCGAGACGCACAGGAACCTTTCAGTGAGGGGTCGCTCAGAATTCACTCAAATAACAAAAGGATTGAAAGACACAGTAAACATACATGTACACCCTGAATAGATAAATGCAGAGAATTATTCAGAATTAAAATCATATTTTACTTACGCATTTGACTTATTTTTAGTTTTCATTAAGGGCAAATTCATGAGCCACGTATGGATAGGTCACAACCAGTACATATGTCATTTGAAGAAGCTAATTAAAAGTTAATTCAGGCATTTACCATATGTTTGCAAACTTTCACTATTTCACTAGATAACATGATCATATCCAGGGACTGTGTCTGACTATATTTGAATTGGAAATAGCAGTTTCTGCTCACCTGCTTTGTTTTGGTCAGCTGCGTATTTGCATATGGAAAATTGAGCCAACCCGAGCTCTCTTTGATGTGTGCCCAGAAAGGGATGCATGCTGACGGACTATGGTGACGCATGATCGGAGCATTCGACCAATCACAAAAGGCGAGTAGGGGAGAGAGAGAGCCGCAGCATCAGGTCAGGCATATGGTGCTCAGACGGGACTAGACTGCAGAGAGGGAGAAGGTGTGATAAGGAATTGGTTTTGTTTGCTATGCACTTTAAGAGCCTTTATTGGGCTATTTTTGATCTGTGTTATAAGGCAGAATCCTCGTCACAAACATAACAGGAGTCGTGTTTTGTTTCATTCACACATGTAAATCCTGCATATTTAGACTGTGTTCTTTTCTCAAACTGACAACATTGTGTTCCACCTTGTGATGTCATTAATTGAAGTTTGTTTATCATTTTGATCATTTCAGCCCTGGATTTGCGTTTCTTTGAAGTTACAGCTACTGTCTTAGCCTCATTAAAGCTGTTTAAAGCAGTACGCCAGACGATATTAGAAACTTTTAAAAACTAAAATATAAAAAATAACAGCAACGATGTAAGGTTATTCTAGACTTTTGGAGGGAGGAATCAATTTAACTGAGGCAAAACAAAAAGAAAAAAAAAAAATGCTGTTAACCTTAAAACTACCACAAAATTAAATCACAAGATAGAACAGAGCATTTTGATCTTTGAGGATGCAGACAGTTAAATAATGTGTGAATGAAACAACAGGTATGTTTGAGGAGGTAACCACATTATAGTATGGCTAAAACTCACATTTCAGTTTTTTGTAAAATAGGACCTTTAAATTAGACTTCGTAAGTCTTTGCATCACTTTATACAGAAATGTAAATACTATGATACAATTTTTACTGTTAAGTGTAATTTTGTTTCTCTCTCCCATACCCGTAAAGCAGCACCACTGTTTGCTCTTTGTCACTATCTTATGTGTTCTCTCTGTATGTGCTGGTCCTACAGTGTATGCTAAAGTTTGGGTGGCTAAAACAAGAGCATCAAACTACAGAGCCCGCCCGAGGACCTGTGCAAAAAAAGATAAATTGTAGCCATTTTCATTTCAACATGTAATTCATACCCATGCTTTAGCCAATTCATTCTCACGATTTTAGCCAATGTGTACAAACGTATGTATAGCACATTGTAATATCTTCACAGCCTGTATTGTTTATTGTTACGTTTATAGAAACAAATCTTAAAGCCACATAACTCACTTGCATAAACTCAAGGCAGGATTTGATGGAATATTTGTTGAGACAGAGGACACATTAGAGGCTGTGCAGCTGATGGTGAGTCTGAGGAGTATTTATTCTGTTCTGAGCATGGACATATCGACAGGTTGAAGGTGGTTCATGTTTAAACTTTTCACAGTCAGTCTGTGAGACTTATTGCAGAGCTTTTTTCTTTCTTTTTTCCAACAGTAGCATCTCTCATGTTCAAACACTGAGGGCATGTTGAGATTTTCAGAAATCAGCAGTAGAGGAGAACGTGGAGGCTTATTGTAGTGCTTGCTGTACTGTGATGTGACTGCTCCATTGTTCCCCCTGCTGGTTAGGATGGTCACATTCTCCAAGTGCAGCTGAAGCTTCTTCTCCTTTCTGCCTAGGACTCTTGTGGTTGACCCCATAACATAGCTCCAGGGGCGAAGTTAGGGGCAAGGAGCTATGATCTTAACAATTCAGAATGAACTGTTGTTGTTCTGATGCTGCTGTTGTATATATTCTCTATCTGTTGTATTTATTTTTAAGCATATCTTTTTAACTTTGTGCATGCCCTTATTTGTATTTGTATTTATTCAGTGTGTTTTTATGTGCACTTTATCACCGAAGTAAGTTCCTAAGTTCCTAGTCTGTGAGCTGTGGGCAATAAAACTCTTCTGAAACTGAAACTGAATAGAATAGCAACATTTTACCACATTTTAAGCAGAAGTTGAGGCAGTATTTCTGGCAGTACTTCTGGGACCTTGCATAAGTGGACAGAAACGGTTTGTTTTATTTTAACCTAGGATTAATTCAAAGTTTAAGAATTAAGAATTTTGAATTTTGCTTGATTTTGTGGGAATGAAATTATAATTTGATGCCACAATTTCTTTTTTGGAGGTCATCAGGCAGGCTCCATATAAAGAATTTACCTTTATGCATATTTTTATATTGAATCATTAATTCTTTGTTTTGATAATTTTGTTCTATCCTGAAAATCATCATAATAAGAAATGATTAAAACATTTTGTGTTGTTAGCTACTGTTAGTTGTTAGTATTTAAAAGCAGCAATTTCAGACATTTCCTCATTGGGATCTTTTGTCTTTCAACACTCTGACTCCAGGTGTGTCTGTGTCCCATCGTCTGAAAATGTCTAATTGAATTTTTACCACAAATGGTCCCCAGTCAGCAATGGTCGTAAAGTGGCCAGATGTTCATTACCGACAACACAAACATCGCTAACCTGTTTGAGACTAAAGGAGAAACCAATGGCCTCATTGGGATTTGAGAAGTGTTCTGTCATGGTTTTCATTTACTCGGAGCTCTCGAGTTCTGCATTCTCCTGCCATTATTGGCTCAGATTGGATAAAAAGGAAGGCAGTATGCGGATGGGAATCAGGGTGCAAATGGGACAACAAGGCCGTGATGCACCATTGAATTCACAAGGGAATTTGTCAGTAATCACAAACCAATACAAAAGGGTCATTATCTGAGATGGGGTCTACTCCTGACAAAGCGCTTTGCATCAAAATTGTTTTACTGAAGTTGAATTGCATTGTCCTACCCATGTGGAATAGGTTAACTTGAGTATTTTCTGTCATACCACTTTATGACAGTGCCTTAACAGTATTAGTATTTGCATTAACAAGAAATCCTATAAAAATCAGCATTAATTCTGTTTCTTCTTAGATCAGAGAGTAATTAAAATTTGTTTTACTTCTGCAATATATTTTTCAAATGTTGATACACTATTTGTCTTGTTACTTTGGTCTATAACCATTATTCGCCAATGTCTTTTTTGCGTCTGCTCACTTTTGCCTCTGACTGCTACAAATCTGCAATTCCATTGTCGTTGGAACTTCTGGGTTAAGTGGGAATCCCATTATGGAGCAGGAGATAAAAGTATTGTAGCTAATTTATATAGAAACAAAACAAAACAAAAAAAACATTAAAAAGTAGGTTGATTTGAGTAAAATGCTCAATGTTTACGTGCATCAGCAAGTCAGCAATGCACTGTTTCTCTGGGTGACTTGAAAACAGCATTGTAGTCTGTATATTTACCCTATTTGCTGTGAAGATCTGGAACTCTATGCAAAATTATACAGCTGGAATGATAATAGCATTGCCCATGGTAACTTCCAGAATAAGATCAGTAGCAAGACCCACAAATTGTATTTAAAGCTGGGCTTAAACTGCAATTTTGTATGATTTTAAGACATTCCAAATTATTCCAAAACTCACACTGTGTGAGTGATGCTCATACGAAGCTCACGACGGGAGTGAGCACAGTATGCAAAGCAATGGCCGTATAGGTGGACCTGCTTGACTTAACACTTTGGCTCAACTTTTCTGGCTTTCATTTGTGTGGTGATTTGTTCAGAATATGTGTCAGAGGCGCATTATGCCATTAATCTTCTATGAGCATTCAAAAATGCTCTGTTCGCATTTTGCCTTTTTAGTTGCATCATAGTGTTTTTGAAAAACTCCTGAACAGTTTTCTATAAACATTAACCGGACTCATTCTATGGGCAAACTGTTCACATGGGATAAGGACTTCATTTGTTTACCTTGTCAATGTTAATTCTCATTGCTGACACTTAAAAAAATTTAAATATATTTCACCAAAATGTGACACAGGAAACTAGTATTGCAATTGCTCTGCAAAAATAAATGATCTTTTTTATACTTCAATAGACACAAGGCACTTAAAGCACTTTACCTTAAGGAACCACTCACACACCATTTACTCTGTCATGCACACATGCACACATTTATACTCCAATGAACACAACTCAGACCGTGTATTTCTGATCAACTATGGAGGATTAGGAGGCAGACTTGTCTAAAACAGGGCCCTTGAGATCAAATGAAGCAGAGACGCACTTCTTTACAGCCACTCATACGCTAAATGCAAGGAGCTCTTTTAATGAGATGTTGTGATGAAGCAATTATATAGGTTTCTCCAGACTGCATTTTAAACAGTAGACTGGCTGCTGAATGCACTAAATGTCCATGTTTGAGTTTATTAGAGTGCAGTTGTCAAAATAACATTGAATATATACATATATATATATGTGTGTGTGTGTGTGTATATATATATATATATATATATATATATATATATATATACATATATATATATATATATATATATATATATATATATATATATATATATATATATATATATATATATATATATATATATATATATATATATATATATATATATATATATATATATATATATATATATATATATATATATGTATATATATATATATACATACACACACATATATATATATAGCTGTGGTCTGTGGAGCCACCACAGCTGTTACTCCAGTCCACCAGAACAACACAAAAACACCTTTTATATTTACATACATGTCAATATGAATAAGGATCTTTGCACTGTGTTTTGAGCAGTTTGTTTATAATGTGCTTTAATATGGTTCTGTGTGCACTAAAGAGAGTGAGAGATGCATTTAAATTAAATCCAAATCCATTTTCTACCGCTATGGGTTTTAATAGTTATTTACATTAAATGCTAGATGCTCCTCTTAGTTATAATTTGTTGCTTCAAAAGAGGAAATTGAACAAACATCAACATGATCCCAAAGCAAAGTGAAAATTATCTTGGCAGCGTTTTGGTTTGGTTTGCATATTATCTACTCTTATATGCAATCAAAATTAAACTTTTAGCAACTGTAGAGGAGTCGTTCCTCTACAGCTTCTAACGTTCATTTGTGTCACTTTATGAAGTTCATATGAGTGCATAGAGACTACACTACTCATTTCACCAATATGTATCTAACATTATCAAGATCCCACTAAAAATCTTACCTAATATTCTTTGGTTTGACAGTTTTGGTGAAGGTGAAGGTTTTTGTTTTTTTTTTTTTTAATTATTATTATTTATGAAGAAGAAGTAGGAAGAGCCCAAGCCTTCAAACTCTTCTTTTTATGGGTATCAGTTTAAAAAAAAATACTACATAGGTCCATTTAAAACAGGTGCAGGAGTATAAATGTTTATTACCAGATTAGGAAACTGCATTTGTGGCACCAATGTATCCAGTTATGCATGTCCTTGAAATATTTTCCATTTTTGGGAAGCAAAATAACCAAAAGCTTTATTTTTCCATTTCAGTTCTAATGTGGTCAGTTCTCAGACAATCATGAGATCTTGTATTAAAAGTTCCCACATCAAAGTGGTGCTTTTGTCGTACTCTCAGATGGGGAGAAGAGCCACTTTTCCCTATTGATTGCATTGCACTTTGCCATGAAATATCCAAAATGTAAATTCACAAATGTTGAACCTGATCATTTCTATTATCAACTAGACCCAAGAACTCATTATATTACAACACACATTATAGCTGGCCTCCATCTGTATTACATATTATTGAACTATAGACTGCTGTGATGTCATCTGAAACCCAGCAATTCAGGCAGTCTATCGGATAGTCCCATATAAATACATTTTGTTGTTCTCTCCTAACATAAATAGAGGTATTTCGATAACTGCTGTCATGCAACTGGCTTAAATGAACACTGAAACCTTCACATAAATCGTTTTGGACATGTACTGATGACGACAGATTTAACTCAGCACCACTGGTATTTTCAACATGTTCAGCTATTCATCACCCATATACCATTTTAACTGATTAAAACGACACTAAATATTTAACAAGGGCATTATCCCAAGAAGCAAAGTAACATTTAGGAAAAAAAAACCTGATAACCTATCATTTACACTTTAAAATCTTTTGTCTTGCTGCCTTCAGTCTAGCTCAGTGATTGCATGGCCCATTATGCGCATCGGAAAGTGGATCTGACAGACTAAATACATCATGTTTAACCAGGCATGAGGGGATAAAAGGCCCATACCTCGATCCACCTGCCTGTGTACAGAGAGGGCCACAATGTTTATGTGATGCACCTGCTAGCTCTGTAATTACATTTAGAGCAGTCTATGCAGTATTTTAGAACTGCAGGAGAAGAGTGTGGGTGCAACAGCAGCTCCAAACATACGCTACCACTTGCTTTTATATTTGGGGGTATTGACACAGACATAAATATCAGCGTGGAGTTAAGTGCATATGGATTGGACAAATGTTTAAAATCTACTCCTGTTTCTTTATTTGTTAATACTATACTTTCTCTCTTGCTCCAAACTAGAATTACACCTTAAACCTATACAAAAAAGGTATATTTCTTTTCTGGTGGTGTGTCCTCCACCTGCTTGTCTCCATGGAGATGTGATTACTATTAAATATTCTACAATATTGCACAGCACTTAGCTCTGTCCTTGGAGACGAGAAGGTGATGCCACTAGGTCTGTGTTTTGGTAATATAAAATGCATTAAATCCATGGTAGAACACTCCATGCAAAGCTAGAATATCTCCATGGTGACATGCAGGTGGCGCAAAAGTTCCATACTGCACCTATACATGTTAAAAAAAAACTCACTTGGAAAAGCAGAAAGTTGCCTAAATTGCAATAACCTTCTCTTAAGTTTATTCTGATGAAAGTATGCCTTAAAACTCTGTAATAAACTGTTATCAGACTGTTAAATGTTACAGATACACAAAACACACAATTACATACAGTTTAATTATGTCCATTTTTGTTTATTTTATTATCTTTAAACAAAAATAGAATAGATTATTTGGTATTGACTAGATCTGTGCTTTATGTGGACAACCTTAGTTCAGGTTGGCGGTTCGAACCCGCTGCCAACACAAACATCACAGTTGAGCGGTCAGATCCACTGACCCAGAAGTTGCTGGTTTAATTCCAACTCCCACAGATCAGTGCTGTTGTTGTGCCCTTGGGCAAGACACTTAACCTTCCTCACTCTTGTGCCAGCGTACATTGCTATATGAATGCCTGTGTATGAATGGGTGAGTGGTTCCTTGATGTAAAGTGCTTTGAGAGCCTTGAAGGTGGAAAAGCGCTTTATAAAAAATGAGCATTTACCAATGATGCTGGTGACCCATGAGCCAATTTTGCCCAGTGCAGCACCTGTGCGCCAATTTCCAGTTGATAGATCTCAGTTCCCATGTTAGAATTTTGTTGCCATTGCTGCTGAAGGAAATCAGGGAAAATAACAATAAATGTTAGAGCTTACACAAGTATGTTTTAAGGGAACTGCTTGAGTCCATCCAGTTCTTTTCCAGCCTATACACATACTAACACACCCTGCACACATACAACATAATCACATGATTGAAAAACCTTAGCTCTGCCTGCCTCTCCCTCTCTCTCTCTACTCTATCTCCTCTGTGCACGCACTCTTTCTGATTAGCACTGATATGTTTGCACAAATTAGCAGCACGGCCAGCCTCCTGCATATTACAATGGGTGACCTTTTCATTAACAGGAGATTATGCTAAGTTTCTGCTCCTGCACAGCTCAGGGCAAAGGCACACGGCTCTGGTCAGTTTAGGGCTAATCTATTTATGCAGCACTTGCAGGGGCAGTAGACTATTAACAAATACCACACAGGGGAGTTAATGTAAACTATTGTTATGGAAACAAAAAATAATAATAATTGTATTTTGGGTATCTGAATGTGTGCGTGTGTGTGGGTGTCATTTAGAGAGTAAGAGTTGAGAAAGAGTAAGCCATTTTCTGGTAATTAAAAAAAAAAAGTGCCAAAACTGAACTGAATTATTTTAAAACAAATTTGTCCTGAAAGGTCAATTTCCACAGAACATGTTGACAGCAGTTACCTACAAAAATGTACAACTTTTTGCCCTTTTTGTGCATAAAATCTAGAGGTATAGGATTTTTTTTATTTTTATTTTTTGTTATAACCAAACGCTTCAAAAGCATTCATTCTACCTCTTTACCTAAAATGTCCCGCAGCTTTCTTTTTATTTCCTTACCACTGTGTCAAGAGCAGCCTTCAACCTTCTTCATATACATTTCTTGACAGTTTGCGCTTGACTCCTCTGTTTTCAAATTGCTTTTAGCTAAACATTTTGAACCTTCTATTCAGACACAATGGACATTGCAGACAGACAGTAATTGCAGGTTAATTGTGCAGAAAACAGTGCATATGCTGTGGCCTATAAATACAGATTGTTAATGACTGAGTGCAGTGCTTTAGTTGTTTTGATTGGGCAATGACACGGATACATCTGTCACCGTGAGTCCATCTGGTGCATATATTTAGTGTCCAGTCTCAGAACTTAAGTTGCTTTTTTCAGGAAATGTGATCATTCACTGAAATGTTGTTGCGTTTTCTTGTTTTTAAGTCATAGACCAGATATTCTAAGATTTTAGGCCCTTAATGAGATTGTCCTTAAAGTGCATAAGATAGGCTTTCATGTTTTGAAATGATCACTCAACTTGGTGGGATAGGACCTATGGTAAGTATAAAAAGAAAGTTAAAAAACAGGAAGTAGGGCTGAGTTCTAAAACGGAAACCCTCTATCTATGTCATCAATACACAAAATTCCAGTTTTGTAAATGGTAAATGTCTGTGTAATCCCTCAGTCGTCCAGGTCTGATCCATAGCAAAGGATGAAGTTTAAATCTGTCAGCTGGACAAATCAATGTATGAGTTAAGACTTTTTGCTGCTCATCCAAGCCACTTGCTGGTGGACACTGCCTTATATCTATCTGCAGAGTGGAGCTAACTACATTGAAACTGGTCAGCACTCCAGAACTGAAGAAGCGGTTTGGATGAGCAGTGAAACGTCTTCACTCCTACAGTGATTTGTCCAGTTGACACATTTAAAATTCATCTTTTGATAAATGGTAAATGGTCAAATTTTTTCCATCTTCAAGACACTCAAAGCGCTTTACATCAAGGAACCACGCACCCACTCACACATTCACATATTCATACACCAGTGTACGTAGACACTAGGGGTGAGATAGGTTAAGTGTTTAGCCCAAGGACACAACGACAGCATTCATCTGTGGGAGCTAGAATAGCGCTGCCAACCTGTGGGTCAGTGGATCCGATCGCTCTGCCAACGTCAATATAGAGAGAGCGGGATTTCCATTTTAACAGATTTTTTTTGACAGTTTTACACTTTCACTGAAGAATATGGTGTTGTCATGTATTTTTATTTGTCAGATATAATTACCGTGTCTTTATAGTGTGGTTGCTCGGTAACAGCTATAGAACCACCTATACGCATGTCACCTCTGCTGCCCATGTCCAACCAGTAAAATTATGAACGTTACCTTAATGGTCAGGCAAGAATCTCAGCAAGATCTTTAATATAATCATGTTAACAATCAAATGAATCTGACACTCTTATACCGATGCTATTCCGGTCCTTTAGCTCAGGTTGGATGACTACTCACTTCCTCTAATTTAGTTTGGAGGGTTTTTCTCATTTTGGTGACTCATGCTCTATTAAACGACAGAGCCAGCGTGACAGAGCCAAATGTGCACTTTACTATCAGTCTGAGCCATGACTCACCACACAGCAGCCAGCACTTCATACACAGTAAAGATGATTTTTTTTTAACCTGCTAATCTTTTGGAGATCTTTTAACTTTCTTCAGATCTAATAGTTTAATGTGTGTGTAATTGGTTTTCACTAGCCTCTTGTATTACCACTGCTGTGAGAGTGCACGAGTCACACATTTCTGCACAATTTCAATGAGCTATTTCCAATCGATGCAGTCATGATGTTAGTTGAATCCTTGTGCTGGTGTACTTTTAACTCATAATGGTAATTCAAGCAATGCTATACACTGTAGCAGTATGTACAAGTTTAAAAAAGTTTCAAAGATGGATTTTTTTTTTTTTTTCTTTATTACCAACATGTTAAAAAAACTGCTCTATGTAACTTTTCTGGTGGAGGGTCCCTCACTTGTCTCAGTGGAGATGATGTTGTTTGGCCAGTAATGTCTCAAAGTATGGCTTTAAAGCAGACCTGTTCAAAATTGACTTACTAAAGGTTTTAATCATGTTATTGTTCTTTCCCCTCAACATTTACTGATCCAAAGTTGTATTTAGATTGTATGATGCATGTGTGAGCAGTCTTTAATCGCTTAATCGCAATCCCGATTTTCACCCACATACATACACCCACTTTGTACACTTGGTTCTCCAATTTTATTTCTTAATCGATGATACGTGCAGGATAGTCACAGTCATTTTGGTACAAATGAAAAAAAAAAAAAAAAAAATAAAATCTGCTCCTCGCTAACGTGATCTACAGCTCTCCATGGGAGTTGGCGGCTCTTTGTTCTGAGGTTTACAGTGACGCCAGCTTCCACTGGGCACTGCAGTTTTCTACCTTGGGAGATTGCCAACTTGTTTCTTTTATTAAGTCATTTTAGATAATTATTGTGATTTAAAATGTGCAAATTATAACATAATGATCCACAGGTGTCTTCTTTAAACGTATCTATCTCCATAGAGAAAAGCAGGTGACGCTACCAGGTCATGTTACAAGTTAGATCTGTGGAGAGGCGACTCAACTCACAGTATGTCTTTTTCAAGGTGTTTTTAGCAAGAAAAAAATGAATACATGAAAGAACAGAAGCTAAATACTACTGTGAAACATTTCAGGCAATGTGATGACATCTCCATAGAGACATGATGCGTCTGTTATTTATATTTTTGCAATAGTTGCGTTTGCTACTTTATCAAACTGCATTTTTAAACTTGAACTACAAACCAATTTCACTTGCCACTATCTTGTACATTGTCTCTTGCTATTTTACAATGTAATCCATGATGTATATCCCAGGGCATTGGACCCTCCCTTTTCACATACCATAAGGCTCAAAGTGATATATGACCATTTAAATGCAGTCAGACGTCCAGGATTAACACAGTCTGTTCTGTTTGGAGCATCTGCCAAAACTAAAATGGCTGCCTCCTCACTTCAGCCCTAATGTAATCTCTATCAGTGGAACAGGTGGGCTGCGGTTAGCACTGGGGCAAGGGCGAATATTAATGAACTGCTTTCTGAAATTAATGTTGACGACATAGATATAGAGGAAAGACGTTTTACTCACAATACAATTAGATCATGTTTATTCTATCACACATGTTGCTGTGTTGATGTGTAATAAAGAAAATTATCTGTAAATTGGTATTTCAGGAGCTGGCATTGCATTGCACAAACAGAAAAAGTCTAGTTTGAATAGAATAAATTATATCTGTGGAGTTTGTTTATTGCCTTAAGCTGCAAATGCAAATCATTCACACACACTTAGATATTTGCCTTCATATATCATGTTGCAATGATCAGCATTTTGGAAATGATGAATATTCTCATAAACAAGATGAGATGTGTATACGCCAACACAACATAAAACTCGCTTTAGTGAGTGCACTCACTCAAGCATTGCTGTTAACTTTCCTTTCATTATGACAAAATGTGCATACTTAAATTACTTTGGTTATTTGTGAAGAACCGGCTGCTATGTTCCTTTGCTTTTGTTTCTGAAGCACAAATTACATTCATGCTATATAAGCATTTTGAATTTAGTAACAACAAGCATATGTATGACACCAGGCACGGGAGGGAACGTTACTTTACCAAAAGTGAATTCAAATGTTTTGAAATAGTCATTTAGAGGGGCATGCATGAGTGGAATCAGATTATGTGGGTAATGCTAAGAGCACAGTTTGAACTGTCTGAAATGTGTGACTGTGTCTTACTGTGTTAAGCGTATTTGTTCTTTTGTTGTGTTTAGAGTGATGTGGAAGGGTTGCTCTATATTTTAAGTCACTGTTCAACTGTACTAGGATGAAATAGGATGCATTTTATGATTAAATTAAATGCAATTTATTATTATTAGTAGTAGTATGATTATTATGATTATTATTATTATTATTATTATTATTATTATTATTATTATTATTATCATCATTATTATTCATCATTATTATTATTATTATTATTATTATTATTATTATTATTATTATTATTATTATTATTATTATTATCGTTTATTTTTCGATAGCTTCCCTGGAAGAATAGTGACAGCTTGCTGCATCTAATGGGGCTCCTAATAATTCATAAACAAACAGATAAACTGCTAGAATCTACTCTACACTGACAGAAATATTTTTCCCTGAAAAAAACTAAAAACAATAACATTTTATCATTTGTATGTTTGAGTTTGTAGCTAGTAAGAGACTGTCTTTGTAAACAGCTTCGTGAATTGAGCCAAGTTGAAATTTATAAATCGAGTTGTAAAATTTTAGTTATTTAGTTATATTTTATTGTACCAAAATTCACCAATACCAAATACAAAAACCAATACAGAGTAATATTATAACAATTGGACTAGTCTTTCCGAGGTGCTGCAAGGGAAAAACATTGGTGAACCATCGAGAGGTTGTTGTGAGAAAACACAGTGCACAAGTTGTTACTAGGATGATCACCTATGACCCTTTTGGTTGTCCTCATCCCATGCACTATTCAGAGAATGACCGTGTCCGAGTGTCCACACTATTCCCTATTTAAGGCACTATTTAGGGGTCTAGTTCATTTACATGACATGCAGCCTGACAAGAATGTGTGCAGTTGTTATTAGTCCATAAATACTTGTGTATTTATGCCAGAAATAAAGTTTTATCAAATTTTAGCGGCCTTTGTTTCACCCAGACTCCAGAGTCACGTGACCTGAAAGTAGTGAGCTTTGTGAATGGGGCACTACAGAGTCTGCTAAAGCAGTGGTCCCCAGACCGGTTGGGGACCAGTACTGGTCCATTACGTATTTACTACCGGGCCGCAGAAAAACAGTAAATTATTTATCAGCGACCGATATCTTCTCCGATGTAACTTTTGCCTGTCCCTCATGACACGCTAATATGCTTGTCCATAGATATATAATGAAAATCCTAATAGAACCACAGAAATCCATTTAATATAATGGCGATTATATTATATCTGTGCTAGATATAGATATAGAGTCCTCCGCGATGACATATCACATGTAACTGATCAGACACGTTGCCCAAAAGTAGACCTACAAGAGCGAAAGAGAGCCAAAAAAGGCCAACTGAGGAGCCAGACGAGTAGCCTACGATAGCATTCTCCTAGCTGCTACGTGATTACATGTCTTTGCTTTTACAAGAGTTTGAGCTCTACTTCCCAACAACAAAAGACCCACGAAATGCGCATGAATGAATTCACAACCTATTTGTAAACTGGGCAAATCGAGCATGTCTGTGCAACAAGAGGATCAGCTGTTGGAGACCGCAAATGGTGGTGGTCTTAAACACATGTTTGAGACAACATTTCTGACAACATTGTGGAAGACAATCAAGCCAGAATATCCTGACATTGCCACAGGAGCACTGAACACCTTACTACCATTTCCCGCATCCTATCTGTGTGAAGCGGGCTTTTCTGCAGTGACAGTAACCAAGACAAAATTACGGAGCAGACTGGACATAAGAAACACACTGCGGGTGTCATTGTCTTGCATCACTCCTGATGGGACCACCTCATCGCAGAGAAACAAGCGCAGGGCTCACACTGATTCAGCGTTATGGTGAGTTGTATTTTTTATGCACTTAACTTATTTTTGCCATATTTATCTGCTATGCGTAGAAGGCCAGTCTGTGAGAATAAAACCTACATTATTCCGGTCCATGGTGCAAAACAAGTTGGGGACCCCTGTGCTAAAGAGTGCAGGGCTATGTACTGAATGAGGGGTTAGAATAGGCTGGGGTGGGCATTCAGACATAGCCATTGTCACACGTTTCCACTTCGATGCCGTATGAATTGTATAAAAGTGAAAAACTGTATTTAGTGAGATTTTTGTCCCTTGCAAAGAAACCAAGACTGTGTACTGGCTTTCAGGCTGTTGTCATGTTTACACTCATTACTATTCCACTCCTTTCGCTCTCGCTCTCTCTGTGTTACCATTCATAACAATAGTTAATATGTTGTTATTGCAGTTATTATCCATGAGCTTACATTTTAAATTTAAAAGTCCTCCTCCATCTCCCACCTCAGCAAACCTGTCTCTTTTTTTTCTGCAATTTGAGGTGCCACCCCTTGTTGCATTTGTGTTACTCATAAATCAGTTGGTTGTGATTATGACTAATTTCCTTTGATCAACAAGAATATTTGAATTTCTTAGCAGCGCGTTTATCATCACATTATACAGCACACTATACATTATAACTATTCTCTGACACTTACCCATGGTGATGCCTCAGTATTGTGCAAAAAGGCTTTATTAATTAAGTTTTTAAATTCCCAGACACGGATCAAAAGGTCTTAAAACATATTGAGCGGCAAAGCTTTCATCCCATCTACAATAACTCTGCGTATAATTACAATACATGTAATAGAAAGCACGTTGAAAGTGATGGATGTGCTAAGCCCTGGGACGTGGGTAGAGCCGCTTTTCCGTAATGACTGACAAAGTACAACAGACTGGCGATATAATTAATATCAAAGAAACTGGCCTTAAGACGGATTTCACAACAGCAGAAAGCAATTTATCTCATGTTTTGATCTTAATTTTTGTTATTTTTTTTAAAAAGTCGACAACATTGAGCGTGACAAAATTATTATTCCAGAAGACAACAACAAACAAAGCAATTAAAAGACTGTAATCCATGACTGTCTGGCTTGTAATTGGGCGAAAAGCATCAATCAATCTCTTGTGGCGTTCACATTCAGACCATGTAATGTTCCTAGTGGTGCTCTGTCTCATGTATGTAGCCCCCTGGAGCACTTCATTAGAGTGAGTATGATTTACGAAGGTCAGTGAACGTAACAGCCCTCCAGGAACACTCATCTGTACCCCCGTCTGTCGCTTGTTTATGCTGTTTCAAATCGGAGAGAACTATAGAAGGAATGCATAAAAACTAAGGTCAATTGGAAGCCACCATAATAACTGACAATGAATCGATAGGCTATAGAAACTACCTCAGTTATAGAACTATAATTCTACACTCTTAAAATATATACAGTACATTCATATTCAACTTTTGTGATTATCTTTCCCAGCTGTCACAGCACAGGATAGCCAAGGCATGACATAAAAATAATTGCACTGTTTGGAGAAGTAAAAAGCAGTGGTCCAAAAAGTACTCAGATAAGAATCTCTAATCAACTCTCTTGGTGTTTCATCTAACCTGTAATTTGACGTTAATAATAATGCCCAGATTCTTGTGTGTCCAAGGAGACTACAAAAGAAAACAAAATCTTAAGGTAAGGCAGACATTCACAGAGCAGGAAACCTTTAAGTAGTACGATATGATTTAACTACTGCAGTGAGATGGAGTAAAAGTATATGGTGCTAGAAGAGTACTTTGAGATAAGATCAGATTTCTTTAGTGCATGTAAACGCAAATTGTTACTACTACCTGCTTATTGGAACTTGTAAATAAGCGCCCCAGCAGAAAGCTTAAACCTTTTGAAGCCGTGTCTGCCGGCTCTGGGCCTTATATATCAGTGCACAATCTTGAATGGAGGTAAACCCTGGGAAAAACTGAATGCGTGTCTCAAAGTCACACAGGTAGGGCCTTCCTCTTTGCCCTGCACCTGCGAGTGTTTCAGTGCTAATGGCCCACAGAACAATCAAAGCCTCTATATTTGATGAAGTGCAGCACACACCTCCAAACAAAGGCTTACTCCATCTTGGTTCTATCTGGCTGACATGTTGGGTCCTGGGGGACTCTCAGATCCCTGCTGGTTGTTCATTCCTGCAGTCATGCTGTGCAACTGTTACACACTGAAGAAACAAGAAGAGAAAAGAGAGCATTTACCAGAGGGCACGGTGCTGACTGCACTCAGGCCACAGAAATCCAGACAGATAAATCTTGTTCACCCGCCACTTTATTACCATTACCATTTATCAAGCTCTCCTCTTGAATCCCAATGACCTGGTCTCAGTCTCGCACTTCTTTCTCTACTTGACCTGATGAACATTCAGACAGAGTTAAGCTGAAAGCTTTTCTACACATTTTCAGGTAAGCATTTATCACACTGTTTAATATTATATAACTGGAGGATTTGCCTTTAGTGCATGAAACACCAGGCCACTTTGAAGATGCCATACCCAGGAAAGTGGTAATGACGATTCACCACCAGCCAGCAGGTCACAACCACTTTCACAACTACTAGATAAAACATGTATGTACTGCAGGATTCTGAGCTGTGTTTTACATTGTTTTTGGTGTCTTCACAACTTTTACATTTTATATTTCTTATTCATTACATATAGTTCCTCCGCCGTGAGATCTATACAGTTAAATGTATCTCAAGTTAGTTTAAAAATACAAATACAAATGTCGACATGTTCCTGTTTTGTAAAAGTAGTAGTAAAACTGGACAATTTTACTACTACTACTACTACTACTACTACTACTACTACTACTACTACTACTGGGTGGCCCAAAAGTCACTGACTTTTAAATCTTCAATAGCTCCTATAAGTCTTAAGTTATACTCATCAAATTTTAGCAGTAGGTAAACTGAACCTTCTGAGATTTGTGGCGATATATTTAGTTATAATTGTTCACTTACACTTGAACTTATCACTACTTAAACTAGGGGAAGTTAAAATGACCTAATTTTTAAAAATAGTGTTTTTTAAGTGTCCACCATTTTCAGTTTGGCACTGAATTGCCCGATCCAACACACTCTGCATAACATTTGAAAGCATTTCTGGGCTTATGGCTCTTATCTGATCCTCAATATTATGTTTTAAGTTGTTTATTGCCTGAGGTTTATACACAAATGTCGGACGAAAATAGGAAGAAATCAGGACTAGTCAGGTCTCGGAAGATCACATACTGCCCCCTGTCTTTGAAAACCACTTATTATTCCTTTAATGGCATTTACACTTGGGGCATCTCTGGTATTAAAACGCCGACGGTAACACCGCTGGGTTTCTGGATCGACCCATGTGACTCAAAGTACCACAGTACAATGAGGGGTTGTTACTCGGTGGTGTATTTGCTCGTATTAATATCAGAAGGGTAGTTCTAAATGGTCTGAAAAAAATAAAAGAAAATAAATTTTCAGCTGTCAATGACTTTTGGACAACCCTTTACTACTACTACTACTACTACTACTACTACTACTACTACTATAATAATAATAATAAATAATATAATAATAATAATATAATAATAATAATAATAATAATAATAATAATAATATTATTATTATTATATATTATTATTATTATTATTATTATTTTATTATTATTTTATTATTATCCTTTATGCTTGTTTGCCAGCGGTAAATAACTCCACTATCCCACTGTACAGATTCTGCCATCAACCAAGCCTCAGCATTGAAAGGCTTCTGGATGAAAGTTAAAATGTCTTAACTAAAATAAATAAATAAACAAAAAATTCTTGAGTTTATCATTTTTGAAACCCAAAAACAAAAAAAAGTCAAGATATAAGCCATTTTCATCATATCTCCTCCCCCTATAAAGCAGCAGGATCAGCATGTGTAACTCCCAGACGGTTGTGTCCTGGGTGACTGGTCGGTCCACTGGTTGGTTGGACAGATTCAGACTGACAGGACATCAGGGCTGAGACTGAAACATCCCACGGAAACAGAAATGTCCCATGGGAGACATGTCCAGGATCATGTGTATCTCAGTCTGTCATATAGTCCCCTGTGTATGAGGGGGGGGGAGGGGGGGGATGTACAGTGTGTGGAGAGGAATATTAGGGTCATTCAGCGCTGACAGGGTGAGTCCTGCACGTGAAACCCACTGGAACCTAACATGCATTATAGATGTATGGAGTTTGGTGGTAGTGGATATGGAAGCTTACATCTCAACAAGTGGATTCCAGAGAGGTTTTTCTTCTCAACAAGTCCCGTGAATAAAAACAGGTATTACTAGTCCAGGAACATACATGATAGACTTATTCTTTGGACTACAAGTTTGCAACAAAGATATGCCTTTTTTTTTTTTTTTTTTTTTTTTTTTTTTTTTTTTTTATAAGGATATATCTATCTGACACTGCAAATGACTTTTTTTTAAGAGCATATTGTAAAAATGCTTTATTCTTTATGAAAAACTCGTATATGGTATATCACAACACTATGTAATGAACAACTTTGCACATGGCTCTTTACTGACCATTTCCAGAAGAATAAAAACAATAAAATAATGTATCACACTGTTAGTAGCATATCAAAAATTGAATTTGACTTTAATCTTGGCTGTATTACACTTTTCCATAGTGTGTGTTAGAGGGTATGTGCCCCCCAACCATCCTTGTCCCATGGAGATAGTATCGCTTTGCCTGCACTATTTCACATTATGTCATTAAATGTCTGTCTTCCATTGATTAAATTACAAGTGACATAACTTGGCCTGGTAGTGTCAGGTGCTTGTTTCCACAGATATATAAGTGCAATGGGACAAAGCAATGACATCCCCCTGAATATATGCATGTAGCAGCCCCTCCACCACAAATGTTACAAACAGTAGTGTTCCTTTAAGTTATGCATCTAGAAGCACGGCCATCTTGGTAGAATGGCCCGAAATGACATTATATTAATATGGAGTTGGCAGGCTGGCGCTGGTCTCCTGTCCCACCTCTGGCTCGGTGCCGTTCCCTTTGGGGAGCGATAACACTGACTCCCTTGGGCATAAACACAGTGCCAGCTCACGTCGCCATGGGAACACAAACAAACTGACCAGCCACACATCATCTCACTGTGGATTTTACAATAGATTTAGCCGCTCCGCCTCACTTATCCATGCTGGTGCTGCCCATTCTGCTGTAAAAACACTGTGGATGGAGTCCATTTAGCCAAAGATGACAGATTGTTTGGCAGGCATAAAAAGGTGAATTGATATTTTGAATTTACATGAATATAGTAAAAGAATTAACAATGCATCTGGTTGAATGAATACACACATTTAAATATAACAGACAGGCATCAGTCTGCCAAACCAAAGTGCCAAACCTTTTAAACCCTGTTCATATTTTCTGAACAATGATCCTAATTCTATATACATTTCACTTCATAGACCGACAGCCAAATGAATATCTCATTATTCTCAGTAACAGACAATGTGTTTGTCAATGCTCTCACAGCTGTTTAGACCTAATTGCAGTCAGACTTGTTTGAATGACAATTACAGAGTAAGATTCAACTCAAATCATTTTGATTTGATTTTTATTTAACAAATCAACCTCGTAGAGTGACAAAGATTTGCCTCAAGAAAATGCATTTCTGAACTATTTGTGAGAATGTTGTCCTGAAATGGTCTGCAATTGTAAACTCTTATAAGCTCAGAATCAAAAACATGTTCAAATGTGTGAATGACATCTCCTGTACAATTTAAAGGCATTCTATTGGATGAGAACCATGTGGAACCAGTCTGGGATAGTCTGTCAGTGTTCAACAGAGTGACAGAGGGACTATAAGCAGGGCTAACAATTCATTCATAAACATGCTCTCCACTCATCGTTCAAAACTGAGTTCATTTGCTGTAAGGACCAAAGCCAGTCTAGGCAGCGCAGCAGGCCTTCTCATTAGCTCCTGCTAATGAACATTAATTCAATATTACCTATTCATGAATAAACAGACTGAATAAAGTAATAAGGTTCTGCCGCAGCCCTTACGGAACTGTGTTTGGCTCTGCAATTAAAAATAATGACATAAGACCTTATTATGGACAAATCACCACCGCAATTATGTGACTCACATCCTAAACTCAAACAGGGCCGTCAAATGCACCAAGGGCTTATAAACTTTGGTGATAAGTTTGTAGTATGTGCCATTTAACAAAGCTGACCAACTATAGTGATCACAGATTAAAATGAGTAAAAATATATATAAATTAAGCTTTATTTTTTTAGTACCTAAAACAAAACAAAAAAACAAAAAATGTTGTCTTACAATATACACTATATCACATCGATTCATCAATTGTAGACACACAATTAGCCCATATGGTAGACAATGGTGAGTGTGAATAGTTAAGACCCCTAGTGAGTTCCCTCCAGTCTCCCAAACCCTGTCACAAAACCATGTGCTAAATATGCATGTGCATGGTATGTGTGCTCTATGACAGAACTCCCACAGCAAACACTTTGTGAAAGAAAAAGCAGATTAAGAACACTCCTGTGTAAACCCGTGCCTGCCTCTGCATTGTCATTCAAATCAGGCCCCCAAGTGCACTGAGAGTTTGGAAATTGGATTGTGAAGAAAACAAACATATGTGCATATAGTACTCACTTAAGAAGCAACCCCTATGTGTGAAAAAAAAAAAAATATATAAAAAAAAAAATATATATATATATATATATATATATATATATATATATATATATATATATATATATATATATATATATATATATATATATATATATATATATATATATATATATATATATATATAGATATATATATATATATATATATATATATATATATATATATATATATATATATATATATATATATATATATATATATATATATATATATATGTAGTCTCTGTTTATGATCCCCACTTATGCTATGAAAAGACAGATAGATAAGCAGATATGGCTAAACCTCAGCACCTGCGGCCAGTCATTAAAAAGTGCTACTGCATGTATTCTGTAGGTTGTGCACATTCACATGAGGCGTGACCTGTCCATATATATATCGAGAATGAGTACAAGTAAAAGTATAAATAACCATCGGGCAGTGCTATGATAAATACAACAGTGCAATACAACCAGGGATGGGACGACATACAATAATATCACTAATCGCGATCAAAAAGGTCCACAATTAATCATTTTAAGTATTTTTTAATAATCATCATCATCGCACACGATTATAATAACCTTCACGGCACCGGACCGCTCTGGTTTTAAACAATGTTTAGATGTTAGATCTGGTGTTTGCCCACAAGGGGGCGCTCTATCATAGCAATGAAACTTGTTAGCTTCTTTGCCTATTCTGAATTGGGGATGGTTCTTCACTGTCAGTCATCATCATGGCTAGAGGGAAGGTAGTGTATCTACATTCAGATGACGTCACACATTTATATACTCCACTCAAGAAGGTGAGTGGAATTATTATGGCTTTAAAAAACAAGACCAATAAGACGATGAGCCACCAATCTGCAAAGTCTACCGAAAAAAGTTGCGGCTCCGAGGGCAAACACAAGCAACTTGCATGCACATTTACGAGACAACCACCCTGCATTGTTTGACAAACTTGAGCCAAAAATATCCATCGTAAGTAACATACCATGTGAAATAAACTATTGAATGTAGTTTGTCACCAGGTTAGCACTAGCTAAATAGCATTTGCACAGCTGATGGCTGCAATGCCAGCATATTCTTTATCATATCCTTTTTCTGGGGGCTTTCTCAGGTTGGTTCATATGTTTTATTATAGTCAAGCGTCATATAATTGACACATTTATTAACACAACAATGCCACCTGGACTAATTTGTCCACAGATATGTCCTCAATATGTTCTTAATTTCACTTGTAGCAAAAAAAAAAAAAACTAAAATAAAATTTGATTGCTCAGACACCTCCAAATTGTATGGTAATTGATGTTTTAGTGACTGAAAAAAAAAAAAAAAAAAAAAATCATTTGGTAAAATGTAATAATTTTGGTCAAAATAATCATGAGTCTAAATTTTAATATCGTCCCCTGCCTAAATACAACACTCCCCCCAATTTACATGGATGCATTCTAAAGTCTTTCCAATCAAACAGTCGAATAACATTAGGTATTGACCTTATTCCACTCCACCCACTGTTGCGTCTAAATGCTACTAAACCTTTGTGGTTTTTTTGCGGTTAAGCGGGAATCCCATTCATTTTAGTGGAGAATTTGAGAAAAGTTTTGTGGCTAAAATATGATATAAAGTGGGTTGATTTGTGTAAAATGTTCTATGTTCATGTGCAAGGCAACACTGCACCGATTCTCTAGGAGGCTTTAAAACGGCTTTGTAGTCCATATAGAACTTATTTGGCTGTCAAGATCAGCAGCCCCACACAAAATAATACAACCTGAATGATGATGGCGTCGCCCAGGGCTACTTCCAGAATGAGGTGAATAGCATACTACAAACGGTTTGAGATTGTATGCCTGTGGAAGAACAGTTGACCCTTTTGCAGTTTTATTGTGATCTTAAAGCATTTCTGTAGAGTAATGAGGTAGGGCTGTGAATGGGAGGCCTTGCTCTCAATCTTCTGTTACCTCTTCACAACACTGGGCACACAGGGTCCCAAATGAGAGCTGTGGGTCCCAAGGGTGCACGCTGCCACCCCTGGATCCCGACAGGCAGCAGAGGAGAACTCCCCTCACCATCATTATCCCGGCTATTACAGCGGAGACAAGACTGATTATAACGAACAAAGGTCACGCTAAGCTGAGTAGAAGGACTCACAATTAAATGAAGGCAGAGACTGGAGTAGAGAGGGAGTGCCAGAAATCAGTTTAACACATACTGAGATCTTAAATGTCCCCCATGATGGTGTTTGAGTTGTTGTCATTAGATGTTATTAAACTATTTCATTAGTTTATGATTACATTCATTATATTGTGCTGAAGGCCGTTGTCATAGAGATAGAGGAAAACACTGCTCCAGTGGATCAGTTCTGACCAAAGGACTCTGTTGTTGTTTCTCTTCCCTTAATTGCCTCGATTCCAGTGTCTGTGTCCTGCTGTATGAATGTGTGTGGGTGTGTGAACATCTCATGAAAGTTGTGAGGTTAAGGTTAAGGTACACTTTATTGTCCTCATAGGGTAATTTGTCATCTGCATTTGACTCATCCTTACAAGCTTCTTGGACAAACTCTTAGGAACTAGACTTGGTCAGGATTACGCTAGCTGGAGGACTTTACCTTTTGTGCATGCTTTTGTGCATGTTTTATAAGTTTCACTTTCACTTTTGCTGTGCTGAGTCTCTCCTCACTTTGCTCTCCACATTCAGAGCGCTTTCCCAACACTATTAGCATGCATCCCAGCATCCAACAAAACTACTGCAGATCGCATCAGGTTCGTGAAGTTGCTGCGTACAGTTTAGTATCATGCTTTTGTATATTTATGAGAATGGTTGTGTGGGAGCATGGGTGATGTGCGCTTGTGGGCTGAGCTTTGCGCAGAATCTTACTGCTAAATGTAAGGAAGGTTTCGGAATCGGGACTGTGAGAGATCGCGAAATTACTGAAACATGATATCTAAAACCTCTTCAGGAATGTTTTTTGATGAGGGAACAACTTTATAACATGCTAGAAAGCTCAAAGAAATCCCCTGTCCCTTCCCTCATCACTATGTACATGCATTTTATCTTCAGATTGTGCATATATGTTCCTGATTTAAGTGCATAATATACATACATACCTACATTAATACAGTCAACCATACATACATACATAATACATACATACATTCACATACATACATACATACATACACTCATACATACATACATACATACATACACTCATACATACATACATACATACATATACATACATACATACATACATACATACATACATACATACATACATACATACAGACAGACATGAGATAGTTGGCAGAACTGTATCCTTATATAAACCAAATTAGATGTCCTCTTTGCAAAGTTTTTAATTCAACATTTTACCTGAAAACAAGCTGCCCACCGACTTCCCTTCAGCAGGTTCACAGGGAAACAGTGAACACTGACACTGGGCGCAGCGCTGACATGTTGATTAAAATAACCACTAATGAATACTGCTCACTCTGAGGGAAAACCAATAAAGACAACGGAAAAGCATCCACAGCAGAACAGCCCTGGTATAGACTGAACATGCCATTACAGAAACCTGATTCCTGCCTCTCACAAAGTCTGCAGGTTTGATATTATTAAAGGCGGAGTGCCCACTATCGGCTTGTCTCCATGGAGGTGTTAGAGGTTTATTTGGAATTTCCCACAGTAAGGCTTTAACCTTGAAGATTAGGATGAAACAAGGCCAATTTACAGGTTAGATTGTGTATTTTATTCACAATATTTGAATGTAAAATTTCACATAGAACCTAGGTAGTTTGACATTAAAAGTCAGTAATAGCAGCTAATTTGCCAAATCCAGAATCATATCTCTGTGTATTTTTTTTATACAGATGGATATCACCCTCCATTGCCTCTCAGACTTGACCCATCATCCAATCAGATTTTTTTTTTTTTCAGTGAACCTGTGATTTCTTATTATTTTTTATTTATTTTTTCAAGACAAATGGACCATGTGAGTCCATGATTGGCTGTTCTGCCTGTCAATAACGCTCATCTGAAAATGTGGGAGAATCACTAGTATTGAAGAACTGTACTGGATCCCAGGCAAGCAGCTAACAGGAGTAAAAAAAAAGTTATATATCTTTTCCGTCTTATGTTAAAACCACTGAACATGCTGTGAATAATAAGCCATCGCCCGATCTCACTTCCACTGTATGCATTTCTCATTATCAGCTGTACAATTTTCTTCTTTATATAAATCTTCCTATTGCTAATACTGCAGTTTTCTCCATTATATCTGCTTAAAGTTTAATTTCATTTTTCTGTCAATGCATTATTAGCCTTTGTCGCAGACTTTGACAAAGCCTCTTTTTAGCTTTTAAGATACACTCCTACCTATATAATTGGTCCACCTGACTGTATCTTTAAGGTTTTGAGATCCGCTGACAAAGCAGAGTTCCCTGTAGCCTTGGCTTTAAGAGAGATATGAAGGGTGAATTTAATACTACCAATTTATTCACAATTTGGTTCTTCAGCAAAATGAACTCTTGACAGAAAGTGAAGTGCTGGAGGTATGCTGCGGTGTGACTGAATGTTCTGATTTCCAGGTTTAAAATATGAGGTACCTCCACTATGCTGCTCCAGGCTCTACATATGGCTATAGAAAATAAAAACAAATATAGCAGCCAGAAGTTATTTTAGAGAAAGTGCGTATGAGGGATTATGCCCTGCCTCTCTGCCATGACTAAAATACAAAAAGAAAGCTGTCACTAGATTGTTGGCTGGGCTGGCGTCAGTTTTCTTTTAATTAAGTTACATTCAAAACTGGTACTTACCTGGTTATCATGTGATGTTCAAACTGAATAACACACTTAGACATAGACAGTGACATGTTTGAGTATTTCATGAAAGTTTTGCTTGTGGTGGTTTTCTCCATCATCATCATCATATTATTATCGTCATTATTATTAATATATTTATTTATTTGTTTGTCACTGGGGCATCAGGGGCGTCGAGCTCACATTCAAAATCTATGGTGGACACGCGTCTTCACATTCTGCGTTTTTGCGGCGCGTCTTCAAGCGTCCAGGCGTCCAGAATCTGCCGTTGGCGCGGTGCGTCTTGAGCATCCACGCGTCCAGAAGTTGAAACAAGCTGAACTTTTTGCCGTTCGAAGGGCAGCGTCAACCAATCAGAGACCATGCTCCAGTGACATTGCGACGTCATTCTGAAGCGTGGGAGTCAAAAACACGTACAATGGAGGACGTTATCCGTGCACCAATGCGGGACAGCAGGTCATTGAACTGGGCCTGGGTCACATGAAAATATCGCTGATCATCCAGACGGAGCTCCTGGAGTAACTCCGAACGCCTCTGAATTATGTCGTGAACACGCCGCCGCCGAGCCGATCGCCTCCCTTGATGACTTTTGTGCAGTAAATACACCGAAGCTATTCTCTCAACATGGTCTGTCATTGTACACAAAAAGAGCGGGAAAACACTCGACGCTCTAGACGCGCTCTTTGGATGCGCTCTTTGGACGCGCGTCCAAGGCGTCTGCCCTCAAATGCACAGGCGTCCAAATATAGGCGTCCAGCGCATTCTTGACGCCCCGGTGCGAACGCACAGTTAGAGTGCACTTAGCTCTTTTGGTGTTCTCCATATAAAGATCAGCCACAGCCACAGCCTTTCTGAGTCTAGGAAGACGTGAATTTGGCCCCATATTAAATTTTTTTTTTTATTTTTTTTTTATCATCCCTGTCACATCATGCCAAAATGTCAACAATTATCCTGAATCCCATTTAGTTGATGAGTGAGGCTGTCGGCCCATTTCCATGTTAATAAAATCATTTGCTTGTTACTGTTTGAGGCCTTATTAATTAAACATAACTGTGCTAATATGTGTTTATTTACTGAGCTTAACAGCACAAAAATAAAAAGTGAGCACCCCCAATTCATCTGCTATTACAAGATGTATCTATATTTACTTATTTATATTCATGTTGTCAACCAATTTCACATCCCTCTCCAGATCTTCAGGTAAGCTTGGTGTATGTGATTAAATTACCTATGTTATTTTTTTAGGGGAAGAAAAACTTTATTTTTTTTTTTCAGTTTAATAACTAAAATCTGACAAATATATTATGTAAAAGTTAAAGGTTCTGTATTACACAAAATTGACTCTTGTGAGCTTTCAGTCATGTTATAATGCCTTTACCTCATCAAAAACATCTGGAGTGTGTTCCATTCACAACATTGGAGTAACCCTTTATTATTAGTCTGTACATGTAGTTTGTAGTTTTCAAGTCAACAGCTAACACCTTTACCTTTAGTTCAGAAGAGATTGGTGATTCCAGGGCTGAAATCATCCACATGATTCTAGTGAAGGTGTATGGAGTATAAAAACATAGTGGAGCACTCTCTGTATTACCACATGACATCACAAGGTGGAACAGTGTGTTTTCTGTTTGGGATTCCCTTTGTCATATGGGGGGAAATTCAAAATGTTGATGATTGTGTTTTTAAAATGTCTGCAGTCTATGGGTATGGGTGAGTTTGAGTGAGTTACTGAATATTAATATCTCTATCTATCTATCTATCTATCTATCTATCTATCTATCTATCTATCTATCTAGAGGGGTGTCCAAACTTTTCTCATTAAGGGCCACATGTAAAAACACAGACAAACCTGAGGGCTGATTGAGGGCCATAGACTCGTCACCTAGTCAGACTAGCACTACCTTTATTCATTTTTACATCCTCAGTGGGACAGATTAAATATCTGATATGGGCTTGTTAAAGTAGATTTTCAGAAATATTCAGTAAAATGTACTCCTTAAGGTAATATGGGCCAATTCACCTGGAAGCGTGAGGACCAAGAAAAATTGGTCTGAGAGCCACATTTGGCCCCTGAGCCAGAGTTTGGACATGCCTGATCTAGATAGACAGACAGACAGATAGATAAACAGACAGACTCTGCCCAGACTCTGCCCAGAGTTCAGAGCCCTGAGGTCAGTTGGTCAGCTCGTTCTGGCTGTGCCCAAAGCCAGGCTCAAGACCAAAGTTGACAGAACCTTATCTGTGGCAGCGCCCAGACTATGGAACAACCTCCCTGTGCCTGTCAGATCCTCTCAGTCTTTAACACAGTTTAAGACCAGACTGAAAACCCACCTCTTCTCACTGGCATTTGGTTCCCGCTAGGCAAGTTTTATTATGTTATTGTTCTTTGCCTATGCCATATTTTATGTATATCTGTTTTTGCTGACCCTGTGAAAAACTTTGGGCAGCTTACATTGCATTACATTTTACATGTGCTATTTAAATAAAACGAAATTGGATTGAAAATGCGTGAGCGAGGGTACATTTTATGGAGAGTTGAAAGTGGATTTTCTTAGAATTTAATCTTAAAAAAACATTTTTAATTAGAGTATAACACAGCCCACAGATAAAGCACATGTGATTATGTTCATCAACATTCATACTGTTAATTGCAGCGCGGAAGCCCATGTGTGCCACAGAACGAGCCATTTGTTATTATAAACATGATGGAAATTAAAAATTACAATCAAGCCGGGATTGTCTGAGCTCATTTCTGCTTGATCCCACGAGTTTGTGTGAGCACCATGGGGCAGTTCCTATTCACTCACATTTACACGAGACATATGAATACTTTAGTGTGTCTGTGTTGTGTTACGAGCTGCGATTAACACACATTTTTCTATATGATTTAATATTGCTGCTACAAGTGGAACAGTTAGCGCCTCTGTAAACCCCACATCCACAGCACTCATGGGGGAAATAACAGCATTCGGAGAGCAGTGATTCTGAAAAGAGCCGCGTGTGCCAATGCTTTGTCCAGTCCTCTGCATTATTCATCTGCCCACAGCAAAACAAATATTAACATATCAAATATTAACATGAATCCCACCAGACAGTTACACCACTCCAGAGCTAAAAAGGGCAATTTAACGCCACATTTGGAGAGGAGTGAGAGGGCTGCAACGTGTCAGTCCAGGGGCACACAGGATTTCCATGACAATAGCTCGGATCTGGTCTTTTTTTCTATTTGCTCCTTTTCAATAAACACCTGGAGTTCGTGCTGATCTAATGTTCAAATTGAAAATTACATGCAGCGCACAATTCATAATGTAATAGTTAGTATTTCAGTTACGCTTAACAGTCAAAGTTTTCTTCATTATTGTAGTCCTTTCAATTTGCCTCAATAGTTCAAGTAGCACATTGACTTTATAAACTTAAAGGTGTACTCCGTAACTTTTCTGGTGGGAGAGTACACCACCTTATTGCTTAGCCCAGGATTGTTCCACAGTATGGCATTGAACATCTATACAGTGATCCCTTGCTGTAACACGATTCGCCTTTCGCTGTCTCGCTGTTTTTTTGGGCAAGACATGCTTTTTTTGTATTTGTGTTGTGTTCTGCGTCCTGATTGGCTAAGGGACTGTAGACCTTTGCCAATCAATCTCCTCCATGCGGTGTCTCCAGTACAGTACAGAAAGTGTTCAGTCAGATTTCCATAAATGTTTGATCACAGTGTGACTCTGAAGTGCGGAAACCTTTGCTGACAGTGATGACATTCATGACAGCGAGGGGCAGGATGATGTGGAGCCATTGAGGTGTACTTTTCACGCAGTACCAAGTCCATTTAATGCCACCAAGGGCTGGTTTGACAAATTTCAGAAACGCTTTGGACTTAAAAGTGTTTCTGTGCACGGAGAGGCGCCTCTGTGGATACCGCTGGAGCAGAGAAACGTGAACAATACATTTAAAGCGATTATCGAGGAAGGGGGATATAATCTACAAAGGTTTGGACTTTGAGAGTGTTCAAACAAGAGAGAAATGTGAGAAAATGTCAATGCCTGTCTGAGGAAAGTGTATAAAGTGTGTGGTGAGGTTTTACAGCCTTAAAACATTTATAATAATTGTAAAAAATAAAGCTGACTAGTTTGTGGATTTCGCCTATTGCAGGTTATTTTTATAACGTAACCTCCTTGATTAACAAGGGTATTGCATTTATTCAATTACAAGATATATTTTTTTTTTTTCAAACAATGCCTTGAAAAGCATGTTTGGTTTTTTTTTTTTTACTGTGAGCTCGCCTCTCCACAGAACTCCACTGCACCTTGTCCTTTTGGTGTCACTCTTGATATACTTAATGCCTGTGTGATAGAGAAATTGCATTTCCGTGCCGTCCCACCCTGCACTTCCCTGATCAGTCCTTGTCTCTTGACCTACGTCATCAGAGGTATAATACTCCCTACAGTGGAAGCATCACCAAACTGGACTTGAATGGACAATACTATCACAATGTCTTGAGGGTTCATGTCTCATCCCATACTAATGGTAAATAAACTTGCATTAGAACTCCAAACTAATGCCTCTTCTGACAACTCTCTGACTACTTCAATTTATTCTGTAACATTCTAGGCCAAGCAATAACATCTCCATGGTTCAGTTACTTTGGCTCTTTCCATTCTCTTACAGTGTCATCTGGATTACACAGTTTAAACATCCATTCATAAGAACATTTAATCCTTTAGCTGACACTGCACGGGCGACCTGCTCTAGTCCCTTTAATACATTATTTAGCTGGGTTACTGTGATAAGGAAAGTTGAGTTTAGCAGGACACTGAGTGAAAGGGGACGGATGAGAAGTGACCCGCTGTGTTCCTGACTTCCTTTTATAGTGATAGTGTAATGTTTAACCTGGGAGGCTCGAAGAGTGTGGACACAGAGGAGGAGATGGGGAGAAGGAAGACAAGTGTTTGACTGGAGCCTGACCCTTTCCACGGAGTAATTGGCTGCAGCACACTTTACCGTCAGCGAAAGAGAGCGAGAGGGAGGAAGGAAAGCGGGGGGCAGAGGGGAAAAGAGAGAGAGAAAAGGAGAGGTAAAGAGATGGAAACAAAGACGGGGAGCGAGAGAGAGAGAGAGATGGGTGTGTGGAAATAATAAGATTGCGCCCTCCCTGATAGCTCTTCTCAACAAAATGGCCACTAAAAGTATTGCAATTAAACACTATTTGAAAGCTTCTCAGCAGGAGGCGAAGAGGGGGCAGATTCAAATTGTGTTATGCGTTTTAATATAAATATGCGCCTTCTGTTTGGGAGAACAAACACTCCCATCATAACATGGGAGTATGCTCATTAAGGTTGGTTTTGCATAGTGATTTTAGTGTTTTATGCTGTTTTGGTAATACACAAAATGCACATAATTAATACTGCGTTGCAACTGTCTGCAGATTTAATAGTCTATAATCATACAAGGTAAATATTTTTCAGTCTTTTCAGGATCTCAAAGTAAATACATCACGTTGATAGATGGTCGTCAGGGGTGGGTGCTCGTTGTGGGTGTCACCGTTTTGTCACTCAGACTCATGTCCCGGCAGGTAAATCATGGGACAATTTGTTAAGCTGTCAGTGTGAGCCGTCACATCAGAGGTCTCTCATTGGGTTGACTGACAAGTTCACACAACAAAGAGAAAAGAGTAATTATGTTTTTTTCTTCACAACATGTACAGTTGAGTCCGCTCCACATAAAAGCTGACATGGCTTTATTACACTTTTGGCATACGACGGAGTTTGCTTTGAATCAACTGGCACTGTGCAGAAAGGTGACTGGCTTGTTCCAATCAGAGGGACAGTGTGTGCAACCATTTCCAGCGTAATGTAATGTCTCTGAGGTTTTTGCAAAGTGGCGCTGAAATCACTAAATCCTGACAGATCAGGCAGTGGACAGGGAGCTGTGGGTGGATGTCACTGACAACATGTTGAACAATCTTTCCTTAAACAGGAATGGGGCCTGAGACATAATCTCTCACAGATCTATGATTCCATCCTCACACCCAAAGCAAACAATAATAGGAGGGCCATTAACGGTCGAATAGGGTCGTTAAGGCTGAAACTGGAGGCAATAGCTGTTTACAGTTTCAGTGTAGTTAGCCCCTCCCTTCAGATAGATATAAGACAGTGTCCAGAAGTAATCTGACCAGAACTGAAGAAGCAGCTTGGATGAGCAGCAGAACGTCTTCACTCCTACAATGATTTGTCCAGTTGACAGATTTAAACATTGTCTTTTGCAACATATTAAACACTTTACAAATGCGAGGAAGACTTCACCGGAAGAGACTTTTAGAGAAGTACGTCTTTGTGTGTCAGTGCTAATGCTAATTTGTATTAAAATGTCAAATGTAACATAACAACAAAATTCTAATTTCTTGTAAGAGTGAGCCAATTATTTTTAGGTGTCGATTATTTCAGTCAGTGGCATTATTTAAAAATATAGTAGGCTCTGAATTGGTTTTAGCATTACCCCGACACAGAAAAACGTGCTGTTGTAAACACAGAAGTGATCGTCAGCGAAGTTTTCTGTTTGTCATATATAAAATGTTTACCACGTTGTCAGTGACATCCACCTGCAGCTCTGTGTCCACTGTTTGATTTGTCAGATTTCAGCGATTTCAGCTCGGTGCCTCTGATTATAAAGCTGGCAATGAATCTGCTCATGTTTCTATGGTAACCACTTTTCAGCTGAACGGTTTTAAAACCTTCATTAGCTACTATAGTGTGAGCAGATGTTTCAATATCAAATTTTTGTGAATGAAAATACTATATAATAGGTCACTAGAGCTTTCAAAAGTCTGTGGGAAAAAAAAATATCAGAACTGGATAACTGAATGGGACTCAATGCCATCATCTCACACTTATGAGCAGCAAGGACAGAATGGCATCAAGCCTATGCCTCAGTAGTAGAGATCTGTCATGATCCCTGTTTTGTTCCTGCCTCCTGTGTGCTCTTTCCCCCCCTCACGTGTCTGAGCCTGGAGCTGGGCGGAGTTCTCGGCTCCGCCCGTGGACACCTGGGAACAATTACAATCAGCTGCACCTGGGGGAGGATAACAGGAGCCAGGACTCTACACTCGGGGCGAGATCGTCTGTTTGTCTTCGTGCCCGTTTGTCTACGTGTCTGCGTGTCTTCGTCCTTACCTCCTGTTCCTTGGACCAGCTCTGGACTCCTCCCTTCGACCCTGTTTCCCGGCACCGGTACTGTTTCCCTCATCTTGTCTCTGCACGTCTCACCCTGGACCCTGGCTCCCACCCCGCTCTCCACTCTTCGTCAGATCCACCATCATTGCTTTCTTGTTAATTTCACTATTTGTAAACACTGTAAACACTTCCCTGAGTTCTGCATGTCTTGGTCCCTCCTGCCCGAACGTTACAAGATCAGACCATGGACTGTTTTTTAAGTCAACATTTTTACTCAGTTTGCCCCTTTATCCCACAACCAAAGTAGCCACTTTAGTAACTGTGGCCAATACTATGTAACTGCTCAACTCTCAGAATAAACAGACCATACATTTTCTCTAAAAGACATAAAATAATAATAAAGTATAACACTTTTATATTGCACTTTTCATGACACTCAAAGACACTTCACAAAATTCAAGACAAAACACAAATAAAAGAAACAAAACAAAAGGAGATGCCGTTATTTGAAGGCAAGTTTGAACAGGTGAATTTTTAGGCCTTTTTTGAAGATGGTGACTGTGGATGAGTCCCTGATGTGTACCAGAGGGTGGGGGCAGAAGCAGAGAAGGCCCTGTCCCCCCCAGGTCTTTTGCTTTGTCCTGATGGGGGGAGACAGGAGGTTGGCATCAGCTGCTTGGAGAGCGCAGGTGGGTGTGTAGTGGTGGAGGAGCTCAGAGAGGTATCTGGGGGCCAGCTTATGGAGGGACTTGTACACAGTTGTGAGGAGATTGAAATGGATGCGCTAGGGGATGGGGAGCCAGTGAGTATCTCTGAGGGCAGGGGTGTTCATAGGAGGAGGTGCACAGGAGGAGAGTTCTGAATGTACGGGAGTCTATGGAGGAGTTTGGAAGGTAAAGTAGTCGAGGCAGGAGGTGACAAAAGCGTGGATGAGGGTTTCAGCAGGCTGTGGAAAAGGGATTGATGGAAGAAGAGATGTTCCGGAGGTGATAGGAAGCATTCTGTATATGAAAAGAATACATACAACGGAGGAAGGGGCCATTAAAAGGTCAATATTACGCTATTTTCTGCTCTATGTTATAATGTCGTTTCCTCATCACAAACGTACCTGGAGTTGTGTTTTATGTAATTTGCACATTTTTACACACAAACTCTTAATATTTAGGCTGAGTTCTTCTCAATCTGAAAACACTGATCCACCTTGTTATGTGATAAATGGTTAATTTCAGTCCTAGAATTGCCTGTCTCTTCTGAACAAAAGGTAAAAGGTAGCTGTTAACTTTAAACTAGCGCATCATGACATCATAAGGTGGAACAGAGCTCAATGACAGAGTTACTCAAACATGTGTGAATGAAACAAACCACACGTATGTTTTTAAGGAGATAAGAACATTCTAACATCTTTAAAAGCTCACAAAAGTCCATTTTGTATAATATAAAACCTTTAAAACAGGAGGACAAACTAACCAACAGGATGCTATCTCAAATAATGACCTCCCACGGCTCATATAATTCAAGAAAATAAATAATTAAATAAATAATGAAGAAGAAAATTAGCTAAATCAAAACTGAGAGGCACTACTGCTTTTCACAATCATTTTATACATTTCATCGTGTCAATATAAGCTTGTTCCCATTGCGGCTCTGATAGTTCTCACTGTATACTGTGCTTTGTATCAGCCAACGCAGTGAAGAAGGCTCATGCATGCGGAGAAGAAGTCAGGTGAACAAGGACTTCTGGCGGGAATGTTTAGATCCATACCATATGTAATTTATGGTGTTTACTGCCAATTAACTGAAAATAGAATCATTTTCATAAAGTCCCATTTTACTGGGGGAATATATAAGATGGATGACACACACTTAACATCGCCGCTTGTAGAGCAGGTTTGTAGAGCTGGTGACAAGGGATGTTAGAACATACACACATTTTAAAGGAAATATATTACGCAAAATTTACTTTTAAGAGCTTTTAATCATGTTGTTTTCACTTTTCATTTACCCGCTCAGAGTCGTAGTGATTCATGCATGTTTGAGTAATCTGTATCCCCCTGCATTCAAAACAACATTGCCCCAAAAAGGTCCAGTTTTTCCCTACTTTCCATACAATCCAGGCCAACTTTATTGAAGTACTTGACATTTAGAGGTGCTATACCTTTCTTTTCTCTCCTGCGATGTGACATGCCTTTGTAGCAAAATCCCAAAAATGTATTTTCAAAAACAAATCAGTTCTGCAACAATTGAGAGAAAGCCATATCGCAAGCACTGTAAGATTTTTTGTGCAACTCTTTTAATTTGAGACATTTTAACATGCCTTTTCCCTGTCACCCCGCTGTACAGTCACTACAAATTAGCCATGTCAAACAATTATTTCTTTTGACTTGTAGCTTAAACCCTTAAACCTGAGTTCTTCCTGGTGCATAGATGTCAGAGCTCCTTCTGGTTTTTGTGTAACTGTCTTAGTAAATATGTGATTTTTCATGTCACACTGCAGGACACACTTTGGATTACAGCATTAAACTGCTTACATATTTTATAGATTTATAGGAGAGGTAAAATTGTCATTTTTTAAAAGAATGTATACATGCTTCTCTTTATGCCAACACCTATTAACACAAGAAATTAATTATAGATTTTTGAACACTTACTGTATTTTGTTTAAAATACCAAAAAAAAAAAAAAAAAGACTTTATCCTAAAATTATGTTATATGTAATTTATAGAATACATAGTTGTGCACAGTTGAGTTGAATTTTGGAGAAAGAGTTATATTTAGAAATCGATAAAGCCGAAAATGGGTGTCACGCCAAGTACTCATTTATAGAGCACTTTAAAAACGACACACACTACTAGTACTAGTACTTACTTTCTTCTCTGATTTACTGTGATACATGTAGGATTCAGCATGCAAAGCCATTTTAGCACAAATGAAAAAAATAAATAATAAAAATTGTGATGGCATACCATATAGAGGTTTTATTGAGTCGTTTTATATCAATATCCCAGTTTCCTTCTGGGTTTTATAACTATAAACCATAGCCTGACTTTTCTGCACTCTCCACTCACGATGGATTTGAAATGGCTATAGCAAAAGACAAATTTAAATTATGTTAACTGGATAAATGTTTTAGAGTGAGAGATGTTTTGCTGCCCATTGAAGTGGCTTCTTCAGTTCTGGTCAGATTGCTGGTGGACACTTATAACTTCTGAAGGGGGGGAGCCGCAAAATGTCGTCACTCTAAAACTTTTTGTCCAGTTGACAGAATAGAATTTTTTCTTTTGCTATGGATCACACACTGCCTGGCCCAAAAAAAAGTCACCACCTGGATTTAATTAAGCAAATGATCTGGGGTTGCTGCAGTTGGTTCAGGTCTAGGTTCAGTCTGTGCTCAAAGAATGAGGTCAGCTGACTACCTGAATATACTGAATGACCAGATTATTCCATCAATGGATTTTTTTTTTCTTCCCTGATGGCACGGGCATATTCCAAGATGACAATGCCAGGATTCATCAGGTTCAAATTGTGAAAGAGTGATTCAGGGAGCATGAGACATCATTTTCACACGTGGATTGGCCACCACAGAGTCCAGACCTTAACCCAGGGGTGGGCAAACTACGGCCCCGGTGCCACACACGGCCCATTGGTCTTATTAATCCGGCCCACTAAACATGAGCAAATTATGTTAAAATATGTAACGGTAAACCTTGTTCAATTTACGTTTCCCAAAAGATGCCGCACTTTAGCTACATCGACCTTGTTCGTGTGTATTACTCTCTTATTCTCTTATCAGCTCTTCTGCAAAAATGAGCTTATCAAAGAAAAAAGTGCATAGTGAGTGCTGAGTGTTTAATATGGAGTGGACAACAAAATATTTTTTCGCCGAAGTCCGATCAAAGTACCAAGGCAAGTTTTTTTGCTACCATTCAAATTAGCCAAGGCTAACAAAGCTTTATCATGCTTTGCTCCATGTTACAGGCCAAATCTCTAATGTTATATACATATATATCCTGGTGCGGTCCCTCTGTCAAATTTTAGAACCCATTGTGGCCCGTGTGTTAAAAAGTTTTTTTTTTTGGTGGCGGCTCTTTTTTTGGCCAGGCAGTGTACTTGGACTGAGGGATTACACAGACATCTTTGCAATGGCTGTTTCTGTTTTCAATCTTCAGATGAATTTTCAGCTACCATGTTTATTCTCATCTACTCAAATACAATGCTTAGATAACAAGCAATATGGCAAAAGTTTCAAACCAAACTCACAAATACGTTACTGAAGAAAAATGGCCAATACTGTATGTACATGCACCATAAATAGAAAGACGCGGGTGGCAGAAGAAGAACGACAGAGCTCGGATGGAGTGACTGGGACATTACACAAAAGAGAACGGAGGAGGAGTGTGGAGCTGAGGGGGCTACACATTTCCGCTCAATTACATTAAAAAAGAGAGAAACAAGGGATGCATGCCGCAGATAAGAGGCAGTTGATTAAAGAGGCAAGAGCCAAAGAATAGAATCCCTGTATTTAGCATTCTCCTTGCAATGCGCTGGCTTATTTTCATGGCCTAGTTTGTCAAAATGAGAGTGAGCCAGAGGGTAAGACCATGCGGCAGGCACACAGTAGTCATGTTGTGATTGAGACATGAAAAATGCAAAACAGAGAAAGATGAAGATACTCTGCCTCATCTAATTATTGAGCGCTTACCGTGGTTTCAGCAGCTCATGTCATACTTCAAATAACAGAGTGTGGAATTGCATTGGCAGACATAATTGAGTCTATTTAAGTAGATCGAGAAAGAATTGATTTTAAACTTTTGTTGGTAGCGTTTATGTGTCTTTTTACACTCGTTTATCCCGCAGTTTAGAAACATTTATGTGTGTAGAGAGTAAAAAAAACAAAAAAAAAAAAACAACCTTTAACAATTATGATGCAGTTATAAAAAGAGCCTACAGATGGGCCCACGCTTGTGTCTGCTGACATCGAAATATTGACAGTGGTTGGTCTAGAAAAATAGCCTACTACTGTTACACTTACTATGCTTATTCACAGATGGTTTGATGAAGATGCCTGACTGCGAATTGTGCTTGAAACTTTGGATATGGGAGACAGAGTAATAGTGTAGGGTTAATGAATGAAGTAAAACAAGCAGGTAACATTTTGAATGAGAACACAACTGTTAAAAGCTCACAAGATTTTTTTTTTTTTTAATTCTAGACATTTTTACTTAGTTTCTGGTGGATTTTAATGTGTTCCAGTCTGCAACAATGGGCTTACACTTACAATTATAAAGGGTCCTTGCACCGGTGTAAATACTCACCTATGCCTCACCTCTGCTCGTCTCAAAAACAAATGTAGCAGCAGTATTTTGCTACAGTAGATATAAAACAAATGTAATCGTTTGACAGACATATTTAGGCTGCTGCAAACACACAAGCCCTATTTCCAGTTAAACTTGATACATTATATTAATTTCAATATAAACGTTTGGGCTCTTGGGGGCCCTCTGCTGGCCTCAGGGCCCTAAGCAGCTGCATACAAACCGGTATATCCTTAAGCATGGGGCAATGTTATCAAAAAATAAACCAGCATCCAATAGGGGTCTAATTTGGCACATTATGGCTTATAGATTCCAAAAACATTCTCCATATTTCTGCTGTGATTTTATATATTAAACCCATTTCTGTTTTATACTTGGGTATTTGGGGTAACTAAAGCTTCTCAAAATATTAGGGCCATGGATTGTCTAGTTCTGGAGATTTATTTGCAAACTTGAACAGTGTATCATAAAATTGCAAAAGTATTCGTGAAAAACTGATATATTGCAATTTGGGTGTTGTGTTTATTTTCTAAAACCACGTTCCCTTTTCCATACCCTCAGCACTTCTCTCTAATACTGACATCAGGGCGACAGTGGCACAGGTGCTGGAGTGATTCTGTTATAACTAGAAGCTGGGTGGTTTGGTCGTTGTTGTGTCCAAATGAGCTGCAGTTGCTATAGGAACAACCAGGTAGTGCCTATCTGCCCTATGTAAGCTGTCAAACTCACAATATTTTATATCACAGTGACATATTGCTACAATTAACACGTGATGAAATAAAAATGAAGTGACATTAACAAAATGAAGCAAGTCAAAGGTAATTAAGCTAATGATGATGAATTATTAATGAGAGCGCGAGATGTGTTAAAACATGAATATTACAATACCACTGAGTCCTTTGTGCAGTACATTATAGCTTTGCCATGTTAATCATGATATACTTTATGTGCAATATCAATTATATATAAAAAAAAAAAAAAATAATAATAATTTTTAAAGTGGAACTAAACACTGAATTAGCTTTTAATAAAACTACCCCATCACTGATTAATCCTGCATGGTTATTTTTGGACAGTATGCAGAGTTTGCAGAGCTCTTTATGATTCTTTTCACAAATCACAAATCTTTTCACAAAACTTCACAACAGACATTTGTTAACAATATCAATTACACATAATGAATGTGTCTGTAAAATGACAGAATATTTAAATGATCCAAAACGCATGCAATGTTTTTCTCACAACCCATTTAATAGCGCATTTGTATTGTTTTCATCTCTCTCTTAAGATACAGGGATGCATCTAGATGAAGTATGATCCCTTTATTGAACACAGATCAGAGATGTTAATACAAGCCATTACCTCCTGAGTACCTTTGCTGCATTATGATAATAGGCGTCATTATAAACTCAGCAGTCTCCAAAACAGATGATGCTGCAATTAAGCCCTGGATGATATCGATATTGTGTGAATAAATGACACCACAGGGGGCTTTAAGTTTCCAAAAGTTTATGAATTTATGCATTTTTATACATTAATCTTGAATGTCAACCATTGTGCACCAGGAAAATGAATCCATACATCTTGATCACACTGTCTCATGATGGTCTACTACTAACTACTAAGCATTATGGCCTGTGAGGAAACATAGCAAAGTCCTATTGTCCTGCCTTAAAGTGCAGCACATAGATGTGTTTGGTTAGTGAAGATATCCACAGTGCTCATTATGAAATTTTAAATCTTATTATAACTGTTCAAATGTCATATGTTAAAGTTATAATGGTGTACTAGGTAACTTTTCTGGTGGACGGTCAGCCACCTGGTCAGCCACCTGGTCAGCCACCTGCTTTCTATGGACATACTATTGCTTGTCAAGTAGGTTCCACAGAATGGTACAAAGCTGTTTCCATTGAAGAGAAAACGAGAATGCTTAGAAGTGCTCAAGCTGTACCATCTGTAGTTGCTGTATGCATATTAAATGAAAGACATGTATCATGTTGGATAAAGGCACATTAGTTATTACAGGAGGGGTTGGACACAATACTACTTGCTACCCCTTTTGAACATTGTAGTTTTAAACTTTTTGTGTTTAATGTACTTGTTATTTTGCTGTGTGTCTTTGTGTCTGTCTGTGTGTGTGTGTGTGTCTGTGTGTGTGTGTGTGTCTGTGGGTGTGTGTGTGTCTGTGTGTGTGTGTGTGTCTGTGGGTGTGTGTGTGTGTGTGTCTGTGGGTGTGTGTGTGTGTGTCTGTGAGTGTGTGCGTGTGTCTGTATGTGTCTGTGTGTGTGTCTCTGTGTGTGTGTGAGTGTGTGTGCGTGTGTATATGTGTGTGTCTGTGTGTCTGTGCGTGTGTGTCTGCGTGTGTGTGTGTCTGCGTATGTGTGTGTGTGTCTGTGTGTGTCTGTGTCTGTATGTGTATGTGTGTGTGTGTGTGTGTGTGTGTGTGTGTCTGTGTGTGTGTGTGTCTGTGTGTGTGTCTGTGTGTGTGTTTGTCTGTGTGTGTGTGTCTGTGTCTGTATGTGTCTGTCTGTGTGCGTGTGTCTGTTTGTGTGTCTGTGAGTGTGTGTCTGTGTATGTGTGCGTGTGCGTGTGTGTGTGTGTGTGTGTCTGTGTGTGTGTGTCTGTGTGTGTGTGTGTGTGTGTGTGTCTGTATGTGTCTGTGTGTGTGTGTCTGTGTGTGTGTGTCTGTGTCTGTGTGTGTCTGTCTGTGTGCGTGTGTGTGTGTATGTGTCTGTGTGTGTGAGTGTGTCTGTGCGTGTGTGTGTCTGTGCGTGTGTGTGTGTCTGTGTCTCTGTATGTGTGTGTGTGTGTGTGTGTGTATGTGTGTGTGTGTGTAAACAACCAGGTGGTGCAACTTGCAATATCTTAACTTTCTGAACTTGCTATAAATAAATAACTAAAAGAAGGAAAAAAAAAAAAAAAAAAAAAAATATTGAAAATGATAAAAATGAAGAAGATTTTGGGGCCCACAAAACAGGATCTAACATAAAATACATAAGCTGTTTAGCAATGACTATTCAAACACTCCAGTAACACACAATATTGTATTATTATGCATAATCCAGCTGCTCTTATTATTTAGTGAGCATAAACCTGAATTGCGTCTTATCCCTTCATACCTGTCAGGCTAAATGATCTGCACCACATAATGGAGATGCAGTTGCTAGGACACAGTGTGAGGATAGTAAACAAACCTAGAGGGATCCGACCTGCTCTCTTCTCTTAAACAAAGTTAGTCTAAAAACCGCAGTGTCTGACAGTGTCTCGCCTGTCTTCAAATTCTCCAGGAAGGAAACATTTTGGTAGCACACAGCCGTTTGAATGGTGTGGTCCACTAAAGCAAGCCCTCAGTAATTAACTGTCACAGCGCTTCAAAACTAACAAATGGACTGTGTGTCAAGGAGCGCCTATTAATTTAGCAGCGTCTGCACGTCCACCCTCAGCCTATTATCACATTACTACACACATTTTACTATCTCCGCCTCCAGTACTGTCACATCTATGCAAGCAATACATGTTTTAAAGGCGTATGTGCATGGGGCAGGTGCAGGCCATTTTTCTGGTGGACGTCTGGGATCTGTTTGTCTCCATAGGGATATTACTGCTTTGCCTGGAAAGTAATGCCATACTGAGAAACATTCCAGCCAGCTAAAGCAATACAATTTCCAAGGAGACAAGCAGGTGTGCCCCCACCAGAAAAGTTACATAATGCACCATAGTTCTTTAGTTGGTTATGATCCTCATTCCACTTTTTTTTTTTCATTTAGACAGCTGATTTAAAATGCATTTCAGGTGATTTACATTATAAGAAAAACTGTTAATATACAGTAAAGAGCTGGCAGCAAAATGTGCCTGTACAAAGCAATATATTTATGATAAGCATGCAGTCATATACAGGTGTACAGTATCTTATGATTGCTACTTTTAATTTACCACCCAATACTGTTGGTGAATATATAGCTTCTATCTGTTAAACACAGTAGCTTAGAAAGAATGACCTATTAAAAAAAATCAAAATATCTGCATCAATTACACAATAAATATAAACATTGTAAATATCTGAACACGAAAATACACAGGGTCTCAAGTTAGACAGATAGTCGACTCCTCTGACCAATAGTTCAGGTCAAATAAAATGTATTGTTTCACTTTCATAACTGTCAAATGGCTCAAAGACAGCATTTATAACAAAGCAGATATCTGGAAATCAACAGCACATTTGCATCTTTAAACAAATATGATGACGAGAGCAAGCTACCAGACTATGCAGGTTCTTTCTATGAGAAAACACATATGTCTCACAAAATATAGAGTTGGGAACCAAGTGCTGGGAAAAGACGGTAACTAGCTCTAATGTTTTAACATCTTACTTAGAAAGTAGAAGCATTGGTACAAATAATGTGAAGGGTTAGACTTACTCTTTTGCTATTGTGAAAAGAAGCCAGAGTGTGAGAGACCTCGTTCAGTGCCTCGTTTTTCTCCAAAAATATCAACATGAATCCAGGAAAGATGTATGTGTAGCATAATCAAAAGATTAGACCAAATTGGACAAAAGTCAGACTCCTCTATCATGAGACAAAGATATGGTCAAACACATGTCCTCCAAGAGAATAAATATTGAGAGTCCTGCTCAGAGTTTAGGGGCATTTTCCGTGGGTAATGTACCATAATCTACAGATTGAAATGTAAACTCTGAAGTACTGTTAAAAATGATCTATTATCTAAGTCTATCTTTACAGTGTGGCTAGATTGACCTTGTACTAATAGATCAGATCAGAAGAATTGTATTACCATTGAACAACACAGCTCACAAACTAGGAACTTACTTTGGTGATAAAGTGCAACATAAAAACACTGAATACGTACAAATATAAATAAGGGCATGCAGCATAAACACTGAATAAGTACAAATAAGGGCATGCATAAAGTTAAAAAGATATGCTTAAAAATAAAATAAAATACTTAGAGGCAGATATATACAACAACATCAGAACAACAGTGCAAACATGGCTTATTAAGGTGACCGGTGTTAGAAAGTGTCCAGTTTAGTGTCAAAATACAATATAGCATTATAGTATGTGATTGGTTTCTGTCAAATTCTTGTGTTAATTCAGCTAAAGTTAAATCAGATCAATTCAAGTTTGAAGTTATTACATGTAAAATATAAGATTAAACAAACATATATCTTAAATGGACGGAATAGAAGCACTCGTCTTTAACTACCAAATAAACATCAGGATAGCTTTTCCATAATGTATGTAGTGCCATCAGAGCTTCCCTTTCCCTTGCAGCCACAGCATTAAACCTCACACTGCTCGTACGCCAAATAACCTCAGGGCACAAATCTTCCATATGTGGTTTATTGCTGCATGAAAAAATGTGCAAAAAATCATTTATAACATATGGGAATCTTGTCATGTGTACTGCTTTTCAAAGGTAACATGTTATGAGAGAAAAGAGAGATTTGGGCCGTCCTACTGAGACCAATGCATTTTGATGCTTTTCGCCATATTATCAGAGAGGGAGCGTTTCAGCTTACCCAAAGTCATTTCGCCATCATATACACTTTTAAAGAGCCAATATCACCGGAAACCATTTGTGAGTTTGAAGGGAATATAGGGGACTTTTTGCCTTAGTCAACCTTGGCTATGACTTCTCCATTCCTCTTGTGGTCCAGCATACGGTTTCTCATTTGAAACATTTTAGCACAATTTTAGCAGTAAATTATAGTGAAATTATTATTAGAAACTCTTACAAAAAAGTGGAAGATCTGTCCAAACCAAGACTGGTGTAAGACTGGTTTATTTTTAGATCTGATAATAAATAAAAAAATGTAGAATGAAAACCCACAGCCTTTGACAATCACATGTAGTTAAACAAAAGAGCCAGCAGATGGTGCTAAGCCTGCATCTGCTGACATTTGCAAATTGAAAGTGTTTGTCTTAGCTAAAAACTAGGCCCATTAATGCTACACTTACAGAGATTCAAAGGAAATTTTATCACATAATTGGACAGAAACAGTTTGGTGAAGATGACTGCACAATGAAAAATAAAAAAAAAAAAAAAAAAAAAAGAATCTTGAAGAGTAACTCACCATAACCTATGTATGTTTTTGATAAGGATACAGCAAACTAACACTGTTAAAAGCTCAAAGAGTTAATTGTATATCCTAAGCTGTAAAGGAATTCAAGCCAGTTTTATTGTGAGAATGATTAGAAAGTCTTACCAAAACTCCAGCCAGGGATGTGTCCAAACTAAGACAGATGTAAGATTGATGTTGTAGCCTCTGGGTCTGTCTGAAGCAGGTGCTGTAACAAAACACATTAAAGAAAGGTGAAGCGCAAGTGTCTTTCTGAATAGTTTCTTTCTGTTTTTGTCTCTATAACTTTCTGTTCAGTTTGTCATACACTATTTCTAAGGTGAAAATATTCTATGCTGTATGAGGACCTTAGTAATTATTTCTGAGCAGACACTTAAATTGGCTCACTTTTTCCCACTCAATGCTTAAACATGATCATGAACATCCTTTACATTACTACCAGAAATTACCAACAATTCCTCTTATGACTTAATCAACCGAGTCACCACTATATATAGACCCATAGGAGGGTTATAAAATAAGATATCATTTCAGTCGTTCACTATTGGAGTCACGTTTCCCTATTGATTACACTGTACTTTACCATGAAATATCCAGGATGTAAATTCACACATACCTGAACCTGATGATTTCTATTAGTGACTATACCTAAGAACTCACTATGTAACAACAAAAACACTTAATTTGAACCATATTTATTTCAGCTGCCCCTATCTATACCTATAAAATGTTGTAAGGTCATCTGAAACCCAGCAATTGTTATTTGTAGACACATTTTTTTATATATATATGGAATATTAATATCTACCAATGCCAGTAGTGGAACGTAGCGAAGTAAAAGTAGTATTTCAATGCCATGATTTTCCCAGACATGACTTACTTTGTGTCCTGCTGGTCTCAGGCCAGTGAGAGCACGCTCAAATCTCCCAGATCCATCTATAATCAGACAGTAAAGGCACTCACAGTATAAGTAAATACAAAATGTTCAGTTTTGACCATTTAATTTTGTATTCAAATCTAAGAAACGTTGACAAAAATGTATTAAACTTTGTTCCAAAAAAACTACCCGATCCACTCTGTCCTCTGTGTACCGAAAATGCATAGTTACAAAAGGATTCTTGGCCTTTTCTCAGTCGGCCTTTTCATTTCAAACCATCAGACCGTGGAATCAGCTTCCAGACAGTCTGAAATGATCTGTAGATTTGAATAATTTTACTATACATTTGAAAAAGTACATTAGATTACATTTAGGTAATCAAATGTGCCAAATGTGTAAAAACCTGCACATAATGATTTTTTTTAATATTGTATGGACTATCGGAAACATCATGTACTGGACAAGGGAAATGTTTTTGTATTTTACTGCTGTTACTGATGAACTGTTAGTCTTATAACGTAATTGTAATGAAATGTGTATCTTTAATGTGTGTTCACCTGCCCAGGGACTGCAGATGCAAAGTAGCAGTAGCTAAATCTGGTACAAATCATCTTTTCTTTTGTAAGATTAATGAATTTGTACATGGTCCCTGACAAATAAAGAATAAAGAAAGAACGTAAAGTACTGTTCTTAAGTACAAATTTGAGGAAAAAGAAGGTATCTGTATTTGACTTTACAAAATTGAACAGTGGATACATTTTACTTTTATTTGACTACACTTGAGAGCAGGTATCTGTACTTTCTACTCTGGTACATTTTGAACAGGACTGAAAAGTTAAAGTATTTTTTTATTATTGTTTGAGACCTGCTGAAAAGTCTGTGGGGTTTATCTTTAACACATGAATGATTTGAGCGATCAAAAATATACAAATAAAAACAGCCAGGAAAAACGATCAATTTAATATTTTCTGTGGAACAAAAATCAACACAAATCTTTATAAAATACATTTGAAGCCTTACAAGACCTCAAAATCAGAGACATATTTTAATCTTTTACTCTTTAAGTACATTTTTAAAAGTAGAGTAGATTTTTTTCATGTGATACTTTTACTTTTACTTGATGTTATGACCCCAGCCCTCCAGCTCTTCCTACAGCCATGTATGTCAAGTCCCTGCAGCTGTTCCCTGTTTCTGTGTGCAAGCTTTGAACTGACTGACCTCTCTTCCCATTGGAGTATTGCTCGCAAGCTGGCACCTGACTGGCTCCTGGGCCCTGTGTGCTGATTGGTGTGACACCCTAGAGCCTGGCTACTCCTGGGCCCTCACCTACAGCTGCCACACCTTAAAAGGACCCGCTCCCTGTAACTCCTGGCTGCTGGTTTCTGTCAGTGAACAGCATTCCACTTTTGTTCTGTGTCTCTGTGTGATTGTTGTAACTATAACTCGGTAAACTGAGACACTCGTAGACCTTCGGCTAGTTCTGAGACTGGTTTACTTTAGTGATGGTGAGATGAAGCCCCATGAAGCATCAATACTTTCAGCCAGCTGTGCCGGCACATGTACCGACACTTCATAAGGATTCATTTACTCTATAACGCCATCAAGAGGTCAATAAAATGTACTACAATCTAGTTTCTACCTCAGCGCCATCAACTGAACAAAAATGCACAAAACCAGTGATAGGACCACAGTGAAACACATTAGAAATGCACTTGTGTTACTTGTAGTAGTGATTCTAATTAAATAAACCCCAATATTTTTCATTAGTTTTTATTAAAAAAAAAAAAAAGTAGTTTCTCTAAAGACTCAGGACTAAGGCGGTTACGCTTTTTTTGTAACTTTAGTTTTACATCTTTTTTGTTTCCTCCCCTGTCCCTATCTGAGCTGGGTTGTAACATTTGAGTATTTTTTTGCCCTGGTATCTGTATTTTTACTTAAATAACAGAACTTCCCTCACTGGCCAATGCATTAGCCTGTGCGGGATCCTGGTTTTGTTCTACTTTGGTGTTTCATGTTTTTTTGGTTGATTCATCTTGAAGTGTCTTGCTCATTGGCATTGTGTCAGTATGCAATGTCAATAGGAGGAATTGAACTGCCAATTGTGGGCTAATGGGAATGCTTCCTATGCTTATTTCTATGTACTACTTCATCTTATTACTTCATAAATCTGTACTGTTTGTTGATACTTACATATGAAACAGCATCAAGGCAGCGAGCCCTTTATTACATCGTTTTTCTCTAGCTATTTTAGTATGCATGTCCTTATTTTACCAGCCAACCTCTTATATTGATCCAACATAAATATTACATGTAACACTCATTTGTGGAGATATTACATTTGGGGCGCTGTGTTGCTGTTTTTAACCCAGCAACAACAGCAAGAGCTACAAGAAATCATTTGCACTTGAAAAACGTGGGCACTTCTGGTGGGGGTAAATTGTAGGGGAAGAGCAGGGACCCATATGTAAATGTCCCAACAATTTCAATGTGCACAGTAAGCTTGAAAGGCTTTAGTCGCTAGATATGTGCATATGATCTGGTCCTATAGGCAGCTGATACACAGCACCAACAGAAAGTGAGGAGTGCACATATCCAGCTGAGCCAAGTCTAATCAATTTGCACTTTAAAGGCTGCTCCTCCTCTCCTATACCAGTGTCTCCACAGACCAGTCCAGCCTCTGCACTACAGGTTACTAAAGGATCACTCATCTGGTTTTCTATATGGTATGTATACAAAGACAGTCAAAATCTTTAAAGGTCCTGTATATAACTTTTTCCATGGAGATCTTGCAGCTTGTCCTGGAATGCTGCACAGTATGATGTTAAGCCACAGACTGCATAAAGAAGTGGACTAAGGGAGTGTCGTATATATATAGCGTTGGTCTCCACTCAAATGAAGCTCATCGAGGCGATCTTTACTTACGGACATAAAAGCTAAATAAAAATACCAGGATCATGTAGAGCGGGTCAGTACAAACATTTTAAGACCAGAATTATGCACCTGACAGCAGCAGTTACAGAGAGAGGAACCACATGTAAAGTGAATTGGAGCCAGAGTCTGTGGAGTTAGAAGCGTGTCCATGTTTACTTCCTATTTGGAACGCAGGTTAGCTATGTCCATTTATGGCAAAAGAGAAGTTTAAATTTGTCAACTAGACAAACCGGTGTAGGAGTAAAGACGTTTTGCTGCTCATCCAAGCTGCTTCTTCACTTCTGCTCAGATTGTTGGTGGACACTACCTTATATCTATCTGAAGGGAGGGAGTAACTTGATGGATTCAATATATTTTTAACATGTTTATTGATCTCACTGTGAATCTTAAAGGTAATGTAATGTTCATTTTTATTAATTATTTATTATTAATCACTATAATAATGATATGTAACCTTAATATGATTTATGCACTTATGTCTGTTTTCTGAGCTTTGCAGAGAATGTCTTGTGAAAGTTGAATGACCATGGGAGATAACAGGAAACACCCTGAGAGGTGTTTGGGCGAATAAGGACTGAAAGGAATGCTTAAGCAACAATATTTTGAAATGAACTTTGTAATATGTGATTTTCTCACTGCCTCACTGCTTGTTGTCCCCCTCCCCCCTTGAGAGTGAGCAGTGATGTGTAACTAGGGATCCTAACTGAATAAAGGAGGAGAAAGGCGGTGGAGACTTCAGAAAGGGAGAGGAGGTTGTAATCTGAAGGTTTCGGCCTCCCCGTCCTCTTCTCCTCATGAGTATAGCAATAATAATCTCTCTTGTCTTCTCTTCTCTTTTGAACTCTAATTAGGTTAAGTGTGAACCTATCTGCACTGAAACTGTAAACAGCTCTTGTCTTCAGTTTCAGCCTTAACAACCCTATTCAACCGTTAATGGCCCTCGTTTTGTTCTTTTTGTTTGCTTTGGGTCTGAGGATGGAATCATAGATCTGTGAGAGATTATATCTCAGGCCCCATTCCTGTTCAAAGAAGGATTGTCTTTCCTAACAAAACTAGCTTCTTTAATTCAATCCAATCCAATTTCTCTACTGTCTATCTGTTGAATGTATCAATCTAGGATCTACTGACTCACTGGTGTGTTTATTGCTCACAGATCTGACTCATAACTTCATTTGTTACAGCTTCACCTGCTATCTCCTTGGAAATGGATTGCAAGACATTCCAGACCAAGAAATATATCTGCATGGAGACAGAGTGCATATTTAATTAAGCTCCAATTTAGCTTTAACTATGTAGTTGTGTAGTTATGTTACCACCATGTTCAGAAAGGGATGGGATTCAATGTTAGTTTATTGTCATTTAGATTTCACTCTTCTCTCAAGTGTTAATTCTTTTGGATGTGTTTCAGATGTGCACTGTGACCTGAATCCTGATTTGAAAACATACATTTCAAATGTAAAAACCCACCATTTGAAATTGTGCCAGTACAGCTCTATATGTAGAGCTAATCTATTTCACTAAATGCAAATGCTTTGGATTGGATTTGTTTCCATGGTACTTGCTGTTGTAGGTGTACAAAGTGAGAAACATCAAACAAGCCTCATAATATATACATACAGATAAAACACACGCTTAGAAACAGTAGCCTTTTGTGTGCTCAATATTGTTCTGAACTCTGGACTGTGATAAAGCCAGAATAAAAACGACTATATTTAGAAACAAAGCTTCCCTTTTAGTGGATGCGAGTTGTGTGGAGAGTGGGGAAAGCCTTTGTCTGGCACCAGCTGCTGACAATGATGAGATCCATCTGTCCTTCAGAGGCCCGTGTCTGCTTTTGTGACCTTCCCTCTGGCAAATCAAACTTACACAAGTAAAACACCACAAATCAAGTACAGAGCTTGTGTGGACGTCTGTGGTCAAAAACTAATGAGGTTTGTGTAAGAGGTATTCTGGCATTAGCACTTGGTTGTTGAAAAAACAGAACAGAAATGTTAATGGTGTACTAAGCAACCTTTCAGGTGAAGGGTCTGCTACCTGCATGACTCCATGGTGATACTTTGCTTTGACTGGAACATTCTGCAGTATGGCATTAAACGTGCATTTTATTTATGAGTGTTTTTATTTGTCAAAATATGTCTTACACACTCATTCTTTCTGTAAGCGGGGCACTTCTCCGTAAACCTGAGTTGTAGCATAGTCTGATGGTGTTTCCTGCTCATCACCATAGAGATTGGTTTAATGCCATATTGTGGAACTAATAACATATTTACAGAGATAAGCAAGTGGCAGACCATCCATTACAAATGCACCTTGAAATTGAACAAATCCACCTTCCAACATGTTTACACGCAAGACTGAGATGTAGCAGTACACTGTACAAGACTATATACATGTATATATATATATATATATATATATATATATATATATATATATATATATATATATACACACACACACACACACACACACACACACACACACACACACACACACACACACACACACACACACACACACACACACACACACACAGGATGAAATACTCTTTTTTTTTTTTTTTTTTTTCTACTTAAGTAGAAGTACAGATACAAAGTAAAACATTACTGAAAAAAAACCCTGAAAAAATCTACTTAAATAAAAGTGTTTAAAGTACCTCTTAAACCTGTTTTACCATAAAAAAGTAATAGTATTTCACACATTTAGTGTAAATATGTTAAAGTGTTAAATGTAGTGATATTGATTAAAAATGAAACATATTTTGGCACCTCCCTGAGCCGCCACCTTAACGTGGTGGAGGAGTTTAAGCACCCAAATGATCCTGGGAGCTAAGTTGTCAGGGGCTTCATGCCCCTGGTTGGGTCACCCATGTCAAATAGGTCAGAAGCCCTTTATGATGAGTGTAAAAGCAAGGTCAGCTACTTTGCCCAGACCGCTGGGGGGTCCCACCCTGGAGCCAGGCCTGGAGTGGGCCCTCGAGATCAAGGGAGATCTGGGCGACTGTCAAAGGCGGGGGCTTTGACGACCGGATCTCCAGACATGGAGACTGGCTCTGGGAACATGGAATGTCACCTCGCTGGGGGGTAAGGAGCCTGAGCTTGAGCGGGAGGTTGAGCGCTACTCACTAGATATAGTTGGCCTCACCTTCACCCATAGCTTGGGCTCTGGAACCCAAGTCCTTGAGAGGGGCTGGACTCTCCATTTCTCTGGCGTTGTTTGCAGGGAGCGGCGGCGAGCTGGTGTGGGCTTGCTCACTGTCCCATAGCTCAGCCGCCACGTGTGAGTACACGAGATGAACGAGAGGGTCGCCTCCCTACTCCTTCAGGCCTTCTTGGAGTCCCTAGGAGGGGTACTAGACAGTGTACCGGTCAGGGACTCTGTTGTCCTCCTGGGGGACTTCAATGCCCATGTGGGTAACAACAGAGACAACTGGAGGGGCATAATTGGGAAGAATGGCCTCCCTGATCTGAACCCAAAGCAGTGTTTTGCTGTTGGATTTCTGTCTTGACCACAGTTTTTCCATAACAAACATCATGTTCAAGCACAAGGGTGTCCACCAGTGCACGTGGAAGGTTGGAGGTCAATGATTGACGTTGTTGTCGTGTCATCTGATCTCCAGCCATGTGTCTTGGACACTCGGGTGAAGAGAGGGGCAGAGCTGTCAACTTATCACCACCTGGTCGTGAGTTGGATCCATGAGTTGGATCCGAGGAGCAAGCCGGACAGACCTGACAGGCCCAAGCGTATCATGAGGGTCTGCTGGGAACATCTGGTGGAGCCCTCTGTCAGCAGGGTCTTCAACTCGCACCTCCGGGAGAGTTTCTCCCAAGTCTCGGGGGGAGGCTGGGGACATGGACCCCGAGTGGGCCATGTTCTCCACCTCTATTGTCGATGCGGCTGCTCGTAGTTGGGATCGTGAGGTCTGTGGTGCTTGTTGTGGCGGCAACCCCCGAACCCAGTGGTGGACACTGGAAGAAGAGATGCCGTCAGGCTGAAGGAGTCCTATCGAGCCTTGTTGACTCGTGGGACTCCTGAGGCAGTTGACAGATACTAGAGGACCCAAGAGTGCCGTGGCTTGTGCAGTCCAGGAGGCAAAAACTCGGGGTTGGGAAGAGTTCAGGGAGGCCATGGAGGAGGACTATTGGACAGCTCAAAGAGATTCTGGCAAACTGTCCGACGCCTCAAGTGGGGGAGGCAGTGCTTTACACTGTTTACAGTGCGGACAGAGAGCTGCTGACCTCAACTGGGGATGTTGTCAGGCGGTGGAAGGAATATTTTGAGGATCTCCTCAATCCCACCATCACGTCTTCCGAGGAGGAAGCAGAGACTGGTTGGCAAGCTCCTCAGTGGCAAGGCTCCGGGGGTGGATGAGATCCGTCCCGAGTACCTTAAGTCTCTGGATGTTGTGGAGCTGTCTTGGCTGATACTTCTCTACCACATTGCATGGCAGTTGGCGACAGTACCGTTGGACTGGCAGACCAGAGTGGCGGTCCCTCTGTATAAGAAGGGGGACTGGAGGGTGTGTTCTATTTATATAGGAATCACACTCCTCAGCCTTCCAGGTAAGGTCTGTTCCAAGGTACTTTAGAGGAGAATCCGGCTGATAGTCGAACCTCAGATTAAGGAGGAGCAGTGCAGTTTTCATCCCGGTCATGGAACACTTATGGTCATGAGCTCTGGGTAATGACAGAAAGGACAAGATTGTGGATACAAATGGGTTTCCTCCACAGGGTGGCTGGGCACTCCCTTAAGAATAAGGTGAGGAGCTTGGTCACACAGGAGGAGCTAGGAATAGAGCCACTACTTCTACAAGTCGAGTGGAGCCAACTGAGATGGCTCAGGCATTTGCTTAGGATGCCTGGATGCCTCCCTAGGGAGGTGTTCCGGGCATGTCCCACCGGGAGGAAGCCCCGGGGAAGGACTATGTCTCTCGGTTGGCCTGGGGATGCCTCGGGGTCTCACCAGAGGAGCTGGAGAATGTGTCTGGGTGAGGGAAATCTGGGAGTCCCTGCTTAGATCGCTGCCTCCGTGACCTGGCCCTGGATAAATGGAAGAAAATGGATGGATGGACGGATTTTGGTTGCAATATGAATCAATTTCTTTATTTTTCATATGAAAATGTATTTATTTTTGTTTGCCCAAAAGCTAAAAAGCATAAACTCGAAAACTTTAGTCAAGATGTTATCACAGACATGGTAAAAATACAATACAAAAGTAGCCACTGTAAAATTGACATAAGTACATATACCTAAAAATTCCACTTAAGTACAGTACTTTACTACTTGTACTTTGTTATCTTCTGCCACTGCACATACATATATACATACATATAAGTTATAGCATATATAGGATAAAAAAAGACATGGTACTCACTCATGGAAACATGTAACAACAGTGAAACTGTAACCAGGAAACATGGCTAGTATGTTATGAATAAAAATGTGGCTTCAGCGGTAGGTAGAGCTCCAGCATATGTGACAATCACATTTTTGCAAGTTCACTCAGTTTTGCAAGGTTTGTTTACATTTTCATGCTAAACTTCTAAGAATGAACCAGTGGCATGTCAAAAGTATAATTTAATTGTTACGAAATGTTACCAAATAATCCCATTTTAATCCCCCTTCTGCCTGTCTGAGGCATGGTTGAAGTCACCATGTCCTTTAGTACACTCTACTGGACACTGAGCAGACTGCAGGAACTGCGGTTCTGAATGTTCCTTGTGTTGTTGCTTTTCAACAGGTTGTTTTAGACATAGTGCTGAATAAATCCCATGGAAGAATCTGGAGGAATCTGGAGGAATCTGGAGGAATCTGGAAGAATCAGTCATCTAGTGAGTGCAGCATAAAAGTCACTGCACACCTCAGCAATGAACCATAAATATTAATCAACTTCATTATAGTTACATTTCCTTGTTTTGTAGTCCATGTACAATTCCTTTTGTTTTATAGTCAAATTTGCATTTGGATTTCAAATGCCATCATGTAAGCAAATGGAAATGAGGGGCAAACATACACTGCAGTTCTTAAGAGAAAAAAATACAGGTTTACATAAGATTGATCTAAATTCCACATTATGTTTGGCTTCTATTTACTGTCCACAGTTACAGACGAGGTTGTGTTTTTGCCTGAGGCCCTTGATGTGCGCGACTGGGATAGATTTGCAATAAGATACAGAGTTTGAAAAGTGGAAATATGAAAAAGAGTGAGTGGAGAAAGAGAGAGGGAACAAGAGAGAGAGAGAGAGAGAGAGATCATGAAATGTCTTCACAAACTTCACACCAGAGTATAGAAACAGGAGTAAATCTGAGGACGGCAGAAAAATGCAAACGAAAGAAGTAAAAAAATCCAATGAAATGCAGGCAGAATTAAAAACGGGAGCTCCACTCATTATTCATCAGATCTGAACCACTGCCGGGCCTCCACATGCAGCTCAAAGACGATTAAACTGCACAGAATGAAAATGGGAGGGAGAAGATCCCAGGATTCATTAGAAAGGCATCCAGACCGCTGCCCGTCAAGAAACAAAGTATTATACAAAGCTACAAAGGATTTCACTGCCAAAGTGTTAGTAAGGTATTTTATAAATGCTGCTATCATTTCATAATTGTGTGTCAATCAATTCAATTCGTCTTTATTCCGGAACTCATTGACTATTTTTAAAAACAGAAACAAGGACAGTGACAATACAAACAGTAAACATAGTATGTGAGCATTTGTGTATTGACGGATATTATACTTTTTAGTTTAGACAAAAGTGTACAAATCCATAATGAGAGGTTTAAAGAGGTTATAAGATACAGGTCAGATCTGTGAAGAGGCAAGCCCAGTCACAGTAAGCGTGCATCTGTTCAGTAGATAAGGTACATAGTGCACCTTTAATGTCCTCATGAAGAAATTTCTCTACATTATTTAACCAGTGTAAAATCACACAATTGAAGTGCAAAATCCCACAGTTTAAATGCAAACCAGTATGTTCCTTAAAGGGGTACTTCTTCTAAATTTACCTCTCTACCATTTTATAACTGGAGATGCACCGGTCCATTTTTGTTTTTTAGCTCCCATACAGATTTCGATACTAAAGCTTTCTGCTGATACCTGATATTAACCAATACCAGCACAGACACCGAAAATAGCATTTATGTCCAAAACTGATCCAAATGTTTTATGTAGCTGTAATTTATCCCTTAAGGAACTACAAAACAACTTTGGGGCCAAATACGACCTGTAAATGGTTGCATTACATCAATTTATATGTCCAACCAGGATATCTGTAGAACTGGTATTTGGAAGCCCATATCCGCTCTCGTAAATTGGGGGCAATATCAGATACCAGTACCGGATCAGCGCATCTCTAGTTATAACATTGTCCCGTCATCAAAAACATGCTTTAGATGTCATCCATGCATGTTTCAGTAATTTAGCAATCTCTCCCGGGCTTTTATTCGCACCCTATTTACGGATAGCTGTAAAATTCTGTCCAATGCTTAGCCCACAAGCCTACTCCCACATGACAATTCTCCACAAATATACAAAAAAAAAAATACAAAAAAAAACTTGATGGGATGTGCAGTAGTTTCATTAGTGGGATGCAGGCTGACTGTGTTATAATAGCGCTCTGAAGGGGGCGTGACTTAGCGCAGAGAGCCACGGGAGGGAAACTCAGAGCATCAAAAACAAATCTGAAAATGATAAAACGTGTTAATATGTTGTTTTGGGCGAATATAGCATTTTCAAAACAATGACATGTAACTTAGTGATTTAAATATGAGTATGTGTTTTAACAGCTAATATTCCATAGAAGTAAAATACCTACTTTTTAAAACATGTTTTTAGGGTGTCCCGGAGTCTGCAGACAGAATGCAAATGGATAAATCACCCATGTTTGTTTACAAGAAGAAAATGAAGGTGGTAAATTACTTTTAACTTATGAAAAATATTAACAAATACTGTACACATTCTAGACTTTGGTAAGAAAATGTGAATTGGGGCACATCACACTCTCCAAGCCTCTAGTTTAGACCTGTGTTTAAACTGTAAAAATGTAAAATCCTCACAGTCTTCACTCACCAGCCCTGTACTGTCTGCTCCGTGAAGCATTAAGTGTCTGCCCCGTCGAGGTTTGTGCAGAGCAGTGATGTGTTCAGCTTCAGCACCACGGACAGCTCCTTTCCCCGTGAACCACTCCCCCTCCTGATCCTCTGTCCTGGGACGAGGGCTCAGGTTTGCCAGATGTGGACTGCAGACGGTAAATCATTACTCTGACTACACACACACACACACACACACACGGCAGAAGGTTTTCTCCAAAGCAATGTCATGTTTTATTATAGACTTTGAAATTGGTCTCCCGGTTTGATCCAAGTGTTCCAACTGAAGGGAATCACCACACAGTCATAGCTCTTGGATTATTTGCTGAAGTATGAAGTGAAAGTTGAACCAATAATAACAAAGAAAGGTTTCCATGACTTCACAAAAAAGTTGAGATTATTGGCCTTTAGTAAAAATTTCCCCTCTGTCCATGAGCAATGCTTTGTTTTGGATATTCTACACTTTTTGTCATTTGTTCATGGCAACATTAAGTCAATGAAGGCATACATTCTAAACAATAAAAAACATGAAATAAAATCAAATTCAGTAAGTCAGAATTCCATTAAATTCTACTGTTAAATGTTTTACTCGAAATAATTGCATTTGATAAAATCTGACATCAACTCCATTGCTTATCCCCTCACACTGCATATTAATAAAAATAAATAAATAAATAAATAAATAAATAAATTAATTAAAAAAAAAAAAAAAAAACGGGATTCTAAATCTACAAATATGTGTGGGGTTTTTGTGTTTTAAAAAATATATATATATATTTATTATTTTGTATGTATTTATTATTTTTTATTGCTAATTCAGCAGCAGAAATAATAATAACGATAATAGATCTGTACCGAGTGACCTCAACCAAAAGTCCAAAAACATTTATTTTATTTATTCTTTTTTTTTTCAAAACATGTAAAAAAAAAAGAAGAAGAGATCAGAAACGCTTTCACTTTAAATTAGAGTCATGTATTAGCCTATGATCAGGACATACCAATGTGTTTCAACCACATTTTCAGGGCACAAATATGTAATGCCAATGAAGCTCAAGCAAAGACTTTGTCAAACTACATGCTGCCCTTACTCTATTCCATCACCTTTAAATGCATGCAAAACTGTAACAGAGCTGACATGTTTCAATACAGGTCAGCCCATGTGTCAGTCATTTTACAGTAATTTGCAGTGTCCATAGGGAGATCTGAATGGAAGTCTATGCCACAGTAACCTTTAGTGAGTCCACTTCTGTCTGAAGGTCAAAGTCACCACAAGTCTCGTCATTATTCCAGCAGAGTCGCTCTCCAACATTGATTGCTGCTTCACCAGAAATTAAGCTCAGACTTGTAATTGGTCACCTCCAAGGGACAGGTCGCATTAACAAGGTGCTTTCCTCTCTCCAATCATACCTTTTATATTTGCCTAAATTAGGAGAGAGGTGTGGGCACATTCATTTGAATTTGAAATGTCCAATTACGGATACATTTACACATTAGACATGAAGCTTTTTATTTTCCATTTTTCTAAAGGTTACAGGAAATGAAGTCTTCTTTTCATTGCGTCATTTGGTTTTGCCATTTTGGGTCTATTGTGAAGTAAATCGCGGACAATAGACAAACACGTACATGGACAGCTATCCCATTTTTCGATCCCTGTAACTATTCAGATAAACCAATTTTAAGCATGCTTGTTTAGCTTGCATCTACTGCTTTAAGAACTACAATCACAACTGAACCTGGGTTGCCAGTGCATTAATCTGCATTTAGAGGACAGATTCTCTCATTCTCACTATATGGTCAGGACATGCCTCATGGGGAAGCTCACAATATCTGGTTTTAGCAGTAACGCAAATGGGAGGCTGATTCTGCTTTCTGGTTGGATAATCACCAACAGCACACCCATCATGTAAGTCATGTACAATTTATAAAGACAAAATTATGTAATTGTTCATTTTGTATAGTTCATTGATACTTCCGTACATGATCTTCGGCGTGGACGTGTGGGGTAACACATATCAAACAAATACTATTCATATTACTACTAAATCCCCTTACAGGGCTCATACAAATAATTTTGTTATCCAAAAAGATACAATGAAGTTCAAAGACATGGTAGATTATAGAACCACACAATTTATGTATAAAATTAAGAATTCAAAAAAATTACCATTTCATATTCAAGATCTGTTTATAATCTTCGAGGGTATGAGGTATTTCAAAAACCAAGGGTTAGAACAAATGTAAAACAGCTCTGTATTTCAACTATTGGAGTAAATGTGTAGAATAGATTAGATGAAAATATCAAAGATTGTAGAATGTTGAGCCGTTTCAAAAGTTTGTATAAAAAGAAAATTATAAATTCATACAGTGCTACTGAATGCTGAATTATGTTCTATTCTTTTATTTATTTTATTTATTTATTTTTGCTCTTTTCTTTACTGTGTACATTGTAAATGCAGCAGCTCTTTATGTTTAGTATAAAAGGGGTAGGCGCCAGACTTGTGTATTTTGATTGCTTCCTTGACATAAGATTGAAAGGAAGAAATAAAGTATTTATCTATCTATGTATTGGCATTTTTTATTTGCTTATTTTGTTAAGAATAAAGACACACAGATATAGTCCAGTGAGGTTAAGTTGGTCTTGGTCTTTTGGTCTAAATCAGCTGACTGGACACATCTAAGAAAAATCATGTCTCTGAGGAAGTTAGCAGTCAAAACTGTCAGCATGAAAACAAACTAAACCTCTGAAAACAATGCATGTGTTTTTTACCTATTGGGTTATATGCAGCCACATCAAATATATAGTAATTACATTTCTGGTATATAGTCCCAAATTTGTACTGATATACTCTAGTACAATACCCTGTTCAGCAGAATTTACTAAAGTACAAAAAGTTATTCATTCTTTTAGAGAAAACTACCAGGACAGTTTGCCTTGTGAGATTTTGATGAGACATACACCCAATAAAGAGCATGATTGTTCTGTTGTTTTGGTTTACAATAGCATATTGTTCAAGCATTGGGCTGATTGTAAGATTGTAAGACACTTTAATATATTCTCCTGATGTTGGTCCTTCCTTAAAGGTAATCATCGGATTGTAGTTATTGCTTCCTCATCATTTCCTGACAATCAATGTGAATGTGACCAAATGGAAGGTTTTAAGGTTTTATTTGCCAATTTACATCTGAAATAACCCTCACTGTAACAACGCCGCCCTGTATAACCTCAGGGAAGGTCAAGTTTCTCAGACAATAACCGAGGCACTGTTCTGTTAATTAGAGGATGGAGAATACACAATTAGATATATTATTACAAGTTGTTTAGTTAGATAACATTTCATGAAACTTTTACTTTAAAACAGTTCAGCCATCACCACCACATAGCATATTTTCTGGACTATACGTCACTCTGGAGTCTAAGTCACACCACAAAAAAGAAAAAAAAAAAAAAAAAAAGAAAAAAGCGTAATAAAACAAAACATATAAGTCGCATTGGACTTCTTTTTTTTTTTGGGGGGGGGGGGGGGGGGGGGGGGGGGGGGGGGGGGGTCTCAAAAAAAAAAAAAAAAAAAAAGAACAGACACATTTTATCTTTAAAGGCAAGTTATGATAATAATAATAAAAAAAATAGAGAACAACAGGCTGAATAGCAGTACAGCACGCTAACATAAACACATAGACAGCGAACTGAATATGTGTGTGGTATGTTAATGTAAGATATTAACAGTTACTCAGATAAATACGATAACGTAAACATATGCCGCATTGTCCACAAACATGAGAGACACGAGAGTGGGACGACAGTGGATCAGTGGTTAGAAACATTGGTCCCCCAACCCGAAGGGTCGTGTCCCGTTCGGACCAAGTTCTGTCGTTGTGTCGAGACACTTCACCCACATTGCCTAGTATGAAAGTGGGTGTGTGCAAATGATTGGTGGTGGTTGGAGGGGGGCGATGCTGTAAACTCGCAGCCTCGCTTCCGTCATGGCTACAATAATAGCTTACCATCACCAAGTGTGGAGTGAATGAATAATGACTATACTGTAGCGCTTTGAGCGGCTCTGATAAGCCTGTAAAGCGCATTACAAGTGTAAGGCATTATTATTATATTATTATAATTATTATTATATTATTATTTTCACTGATGTTTACTGTGGTCTTCTTCATCACAGTTCACACTGTAGAACTTGGAAAACACATAAAAAAATATAACATAAGCTCTGGCTCATATTACATATACACATACAATTGCATATGAATGCATGGAAAATATACATGGCCGGGGAGCTTGAGGGTTCTGCGAAGTATCTTTGCTGTTCCTAGTACTACACTTTTCTGGACTGAGATGTCTGATGTTTTTTCTTGGGATCTGCTGTAGTCACTCCTCCAGTTTGGGGGTCACTGCCCGAGTGCTCCGATGACCACCGGCACCACTGAGGCCTTCACCTTCCAGGCCTTTCTCCAGCTCTTCTTTGAGCCCCTGGTATTTCTCTAGTTTCTCATGCTCCTTTTTCCTGATGTCCCATCGCTTGGTACTGCAATGTCCACCACAACGGCTTTGCTCTGTTGTTTATCCACCACCACTATGTCCGGTTGGTTCGCGATCACCATTTTGTCAGTCTGTATCTGGAAGTCCCACAGGATCTTGGCTCAACCATTCTCCACTACCTTTGGAGGCGTTTCCCACCTTGACCTGGGGGTTTCCAGTCCGTACCCCGCACAGATGTTTCTGTACACTATGCCCGCCACTTGGTTATGCCGCTCCATGTATGCTTTCCCTGCCAGCATCTTACACCCTGCAGTTACGTGCTGGATTGTCTCAGGGGCCTCTTTGCACAGCCTACACCTTGGCTCTTGTCTGGTGTGGTATATATATATATATATATATATATATATGTATATATGTATATGTATATGTGTGTATATGTATATATATATATATATATATATATATATAATATATATATATATATATATATATATATATATATATATATATATACATACATACATACATATATATATATATATATATATATATATATATATATATATATATATATATATATATATATATATATATATATATATATATATATATATATATATAATGTGCTGTAGTAGCAATGCTATTACTATCCTTGGGCAAGACACAATCTTGCCTTGTATGAATAATTGAGTTAAGTCTAGCGATTGAGCTATTTGAAAGTGAGTTTAGGGCATGTGATCTTTCTGCAGTTATCCTACTTCAACTCAAAATCTGCATATTAAAGCAGACATATTGTGCTTTTTAACCATTTAAAGTGTTCCTTCATCATTTCCTCATCTTTCCTTTGAGGGGGGGAGTTAAAGAAGCTACTTTTGTTAGGAAAGACAATCCTCCCTTATACAGGAATGGGGGCCTGAGACATAACCTCTTACAGATCTATGATTCCATCTTCAGACCCAAAGCAAATAAAAGAAAGAAAAGAGAACAATAGGAGGGCCATTAAATGTTGGATAGGGCCATTAAAGGCTGAAACTGGAGACAATAGCTGTTTAGAGTTTCAGTGTGGTTAACTCCTCCCTTCAGATAGATATAAGGTAGTGTCCACCAGCAATCTGACCAGAACTGAAGAAGTGGTTTGGATGAGCAGAGAAATGTCTTCACTAATACAACAATGTGTCCAAACGACAGATTTAAACTTTGTCTTTTGCCTGTATTGTACTGCATTTGCGGCTGGAGTAATTTCTGTTTTCACCTACCCCCTATCTCTATGCTCTTCTCTGTACTTTCAAAATCACACTACAGATCATACATGTTACGTTCACGAACATCATGTAGCCATATTTTTAACAGGACAGCAGAACGTTTTAGACAATGAACAAAATGTGCAACGACAATGTGCTATTGTATAGTTTAATTTTAAAAACCCTGTAGCAATATGTCAACTCTGTGTGCCTCCATCTTACTTTAGTACTAAAGGCCTATAGACTTTTTGGATATCTTCTGCAAACCAGCAATATAAACTAATACATAATCCTTAAAAATACATTACTGCGAACGTTTCTTGACATCTCACTTTATAAACTTTCTGAACCTTAATGCCAACTTTTTTCCCCTCTTTTTTCTTTTTTTTTTTGCCTGCTCCCTGAACTTGATATGTATTGTATTTATAAAAGTGACTCATGAACAGTGATATTGTGAGCGGATGACGTTTTGCGACCTTATGTCATCCAAGTCTCTTTGCCTTATTCATATTGTAGAAGGACACATGCCCGCCCATGTACTAGCCTATTTCATCTGTGCAGTTTAAGCTCCACACTCCACCATCCGATTTAAGGCCATATTTTTCTTTCCGCTCTATTCAAGACACCATTGAATTTTGTGCCCCTCGGTGTGTTCCAGCAATATAATATTTTTGTGAGTAAATCTTGGAAGCGATTGACAAAATATTATGGTGCCCAGAATGCTTTAAAAGGTGATAGCCTTAAAGGGCCCATATTGAGCTGTTTCCTGATCATCACAAACATATCTGGAGTTGTGTTTTGCATTCACATCCAACATTCACACGTTTAACACACAAAGCTTGTATATTTAGGCTGAGTTTCTCTCTCCAACAGAAAACATATGGTAACACAGGAAGTGTTCTACAGCGTTTTTAAACTCCATACACTTCCTTCACTAGAATCATTTGGATAATTTCAGCCCTGGAATTGCCAATCTCTACTAAACAAAAGGTAAAAGGTAACTGTTGACTTGAAAATGTCCACTTAAGAACTGTTTTGCATTATTTAAATCAACTGATATAACAATTTGTTCTTTTTTTTTATTCTGCACTATTCTCTTTTAATGTTAATTGCATGATGATCATTCATGATCATCATGCAATTAAAACACAAAACACAAAATTTTAAAAAACGCAAAATAGAAATCTGGGTAGTAAATACCTCTTTTTATTAAAGCAATACTGTGTAACTGTTATGATCCACCCGTCCCTGTGTCCTGTTCCTGCCTCCTCTCTGTTCCTGTGTTCTCCTCCCCCCTCCCTCGCCTGCCTGACTCCGGAGCTGGGCGGAGTTTCCCGGTCCCTCCCGCGCGCACCTGCAGCTCGTCAGCCTAATCACCAGCACCTGCCGTGGTTAAAAGGACCTGGATTCTGACATTCGGTGCTAGACCGTCCGCATGTCTTATGTGACTATCCTGCTCTGCCTAGTTTTTGCTCGTTGCTGCTTTTTGCCCTGCTCACTGGATTTTGTGTTTCCCTGCCTCCTGCTCGTTCCCGCTCCGCTGTTTCTGCCTCCGCCCTGGACCCTGCACCCCGCCTGGTATCGTTGTCTCGTCTCCTGTCTCTGTCTGCCTGTACCCTGGACTCTGGCTTCTGCCCTGCACCTAGCCCTGCTTGGATTAATTCTTCGTTGTTTGAACTGCCTTTTCACATTTTGTAAATAAACACTGTAAAACTGCCCCGGGTTGGGCGTTTTGGTTCGATCACAGCAGACTTTGTAACAGTAACTTTCTGGAAGTGCACATAACCTGCATGATTCCAAGAAAATAAAAAGACCATACTTCAAAACATTTTTTTATGAAGAAAATACATCAAATACTCTATATTCTGGAATATTATAGCCAAAGGAGCATTCCCATGGAAGCAAGTCCTACTTCTAAGCCAAATAAGAGAAAGGTTTGTGGAGCTGCAAGCCCGCTCAGAGTAAGGAAGCATGTTTTTTCTCATTTTCAGTGCAATAAATACATCCAAAATGAAAACAGACAAAACAAAACCAAACAGTTTTATTAGTTTTATGTTATTTTGAGGCTCAAAAGTTATGCTGTAGTGATTTGAAATGCAAACTGATGCAATGATAGATAACACACTAGTCAATGGTTGTGGTTTAACATTGCAAACTCCTTTGACGTGGACTGAAACTCGGAATAGGCATAATGTACATCTACAGCTTGGTTCCCTTAAAATCTAGCTGCACTTGATGTAAACATGTTTTCTCGGAGGAGATTCTAAATATGTGTTGAAACTTGTCTTTAGGCAGTCACAGCTAAAGCCTAAGTCTAAGTATCTCAGCTGAGTACAGGCCAGGCCATAAGAAGAGGATTACAGTTTCACTCGGAGCCAGGAATGCCCTCAGATCCTTTCAACCCCAGACTCCAGGAAAGTGCTTTGGAGATTTTAAATTACAGCCCGGATACCACATTTATTATTCATTTGATTCGAATAGGCCTTAAAGATTGTTATTAAGCTACTTCACAGTTAAGAATTTGTCTTTCAAGTTCTCTCGTTACTCATGTTTTCACGCCCTGCTGACATGTTCCACCATAAGGGATTATTTTGAGAAGAAATCAAGAGGAACATTATAACAACCACCTGTCACCGTTTTTAATCTATTGCATATATTTGGGTCTTAGACTGATGAGAATCTAGGACCTTTGCCATAGCGATTAACAATTTAAAACTAAATGTTGTATCTTTTGAACGGGAAAACACCCTCAAAATGTTGCATGATGTTGCAACAGGAAAGCATGAATAACGTTAAGCATTAGATTTTAGACTTGAGTTGCAAAAAACATGTAAATGATATGTTCAGAATTGGGTTCACGAGCAGATTATTTGTGTGTGAAATATATAGGAAGATAAACATTATAAAATTTGAAAAATAAAAAGCCTGCTAACTAAATAACTAAATAGATTTGTATCCATCTGTTTTTACTGACTTCTTCTTGCCATGTGCTTGCAGGAATAAGCCTTTAGAAGGAGCGTGGCCTGATCTCTGGTGTTCCAAATAAAGTAGAGCGCCCCCCGCCTGCGCACATGTGTTGGGACGGTGCAGCTGCTCAGAGGCAACACATAACGACAGAGCAGAGTGTATGAGGCCGTAATGAGCCGGGCTCTACTCACTCCAGAGGGGACAGCTCATAAAGCGGGATTGATAGAGTGTTTTAATGGCACTGGGACACATCTTGTTAAGACGCTGTGTATGTCCTGCTATAGTGCCAAAGGGACAACCTCACATCAAATCACACACAAGGCTCCGCAGTAAGCAGGGTGCATTTGAGGCTAGAAAGAACATGAAACATTTTTCAGAAGAATATAAATGAAGCTCCTAAATACTTTGGAGACATATTGTATATACATTTTAGGTTAAAGATGCTATTGTTTGGGTGAAGCCACCTGTTTATGCCAGTGGCTCTGGGAAGCAGATTCCTTTGCAGTTCAGTCCTGTTCTCTTTTTGTCTTTGTTTAGTTCTACCTTGGCTAGTGCAGGGGTGGGCAAACTACGGCCCAGGGGTCACAGTTTGCTTATTGGGCTTATTAATCTGCCCGCCAAATGTAACCAAATTATGGCGCACTTCAACTACATCAACCTTGTATTACTCTCTTATTCTCTTATCAGCCTTTCTGCAAAAATGAGCTCATCAAAAAAAAGAAAAGTGATTAGTGAGGGCTGAGTGTTTAATAGAGTGGACAACAAAATATTTTGTCACTGAAGTCCGATCAAAGTACCAAGGCAAGTTTTTTGCTGGCATTCAAATTAGCAAAAGCTAGCAAGCCTTTCTCTGAAGGCGAGTTTTTAAAATAATGCATTTGGAAAACAATTTGTATGATGAACCTTTCATATTCATGTTTTGTTACATGTTACAGGCCAAATGTCTCTAATATAATATACATATATATATCCTGGCCCGGCCCCTCTGTCAAATTTTAGAACCCACTGTGGCCCGTGTGTCAAAAAATTTGCCCACCCCTGATCAAGTGTGTGGTCTCATTTTAGCATCTTAGACCATTGTGCTTGTTTTTGCTATATAGTTATAACCTATGACACCAGAAAATCATTGTTAATAAAAGAACCAAGTCTGCTGACTTCCACTTTAGAAAATTGTGGTACCCAATGGGACTACTATGGGACTATTATAGATAGCTGCAGATCACACTAGCAAGTAGCAGATTTTTTTTTTTTTTTTTTTTTTCCATTTTTACCAAAGTGACTACGCAACGTTGCAGAATCTTACGTGCATCACAGATTAAGAAGATAAAATTGAAGAATGAAGTAAGTGCAGAGTAGTGGGTGTATGCCAGTGGCAATGAAAACGGGGATTGATCGGCAATATGGCGATTAAAGAGAAAATCCTCCAGATCCTCGCTGACTTTACACTTAGATCTGTGTCCAAGGTCAGGACACTCCTCACTTCGGGAAGGGCTGTTATCTAGAGTCACCTTCAAATGCAGAAACTGATTTTATTTTATTTTTTTCAAATCAGAATAATGCAGTAGACATTGTGGGTCAAACTTTGTTCACACTGTTCACTGAGAGCACCACACAGGCACTTCTGTCATATTTGGGCTCATGTGCGTTCTGCTGTTTATGTGAAACTGAGCCAGAACACACACAAACAGTCAAATGTCACTGGGAATGATCTTATTCAACTTTTTGGAGACTGACATTTCAAAATCTTTGAGAAGCCGAGACCAATGCGCCCCAGGGTGCTGCATGTGCTGGACACTCATAGCAGCAACACAATTGTTTACATTTTCATTGCTAATTTGATGGCGAGGGACGAGATCAGAGTTTGTGTGGTTTCATTTTTCACAAAGACTTGAAAATACTGAACAGATTTTGACTTCGCTGCTGGAGAAATCAGGTTCTTGTTGGAGGGTTTCTAAGCTGCACTGCATGTGGCAAAGTGACTCAGCGAAGACAAAGAGAGAACGGAAGGGATTATTGCTGAAAATAACATAATAAGACCAAATGTTTAGGTACAATTATGGAAGGAGTCATGAAAAAAGTGTCACAGTAGTTTTAGGGAGTTTTTAGTAGTGTTCCTGGCAGATTGGACTGTGACCTGGATCAGACTATCTCGCAAACCGGCCCAGTTTGTGACAGCCAAGAACTGCGTGTCTGATCTCATGACCTGCAGTGTGGGGGGCCCCAGGGCACTGTCTTCACGCCCTTTCTTTTCACCCTTTACACTGCAGACTTCAAACACAACACGGACAGCAGAAGTTCTCTGATGACTCTGCCATCATTGGCCTCATCAAGGATGACGATGATGTGGAGTACAGAGGACTAATGCAGGACTTTGTGGACTGGTGTCAGCAGAGCCACCTCATCATCAATGCAGGGAAGACCAAGGAGATGGTGGTGAACTTCCGCAGACGCCACTCTACTGCCCCGTTAGTGAACATCCAGGGGAGGGACATTGAGAGAGTGGACTCATACAAGTACCTGGATGTTCATTTGAACAACAAACTGGACTGGACTCACAACACAGACGCACTGTACAGGAAGGGCCAGAGCAGGCTCTATCTCCTGAGGAGACTCAGGTCTTTTGGAGTGAGAGAGCCACTCATGAAGACCTTCTATGACTCTGTGGTGGCATCAGCCATCCTGTACGGTGTGGTCTGCTGGAACAGCAGTATCACATAGAGGGAGAGGAAGATGAAGCCAAGAAGGAAGAAGATGGACAAGGTCATCAAGAAGTCCAGCTCCGTCCTGGGCTGTCCTCTGGACTCAGTGCAGGAGGTGGGGGACAGGAGGGTCCTGTCCTCATTTCTATGCTGGACCATGAGTCTCACCCCCTGCAGGATGCTCTGTCTGCCCTGGAGAGCAGCTTCAGTGACAGACTGATTCACCCTCGCTGTGTGAAGGAGAGGTTTCGCAGGTCTTTCCTTCCTGCTGCTTTTTTTTTAGTTTATTTTTAAGTCTATTTTTTAAATTATTTTAAGCTATTCATCTATTATCTTACCATTACCAGTACCATTTTCCTTCTCTTCTTTAACTGTGCGGTGCAATACTGAATTTCCCCACTGTGGGACTAATAAAGGCATATCTTATCTTATATTATCTTATCTTATCTTAATATTTAGTGACAAAAAATAAAAATCTCTAGCAGATTTTTGACAATTGTTGAAAAAAAAAAAAACATTTGTGCCTCAATAGAAAGACCAGTTTAAGATATAAAAAACAGTTGTAGTGATTCAGACACAACATATCTGCATTGTGATAGCACCAAGTAGGTAGAATTTACAAGTTAGAACTCTGTAAATCTGACCTCCAATGACGACTGTCATGCTGCTTGCATTCAAGGGGGTATTAAGGAAAACTGACTTTGGCGCTTTCTATCATGCTATAATCTTGTCCTCTCATCAAAAACATGCCAGGTTTATATATCATCCATATATGTTTGGATAATGTCTGTGTAATCTCTCTGTTGTCCAGATACACTGCATGGCCAAAAAACAAAAGTTGCCACCTGGATTTAACTAAGCAAAGAGATACGAGCCTCCTTCAGTGCTGGTCAGATTACTGGTGGACACTGCCTTATACACTGCCTGGTCAAAAAAAAAGGTCACACACTCTAATATTTTGTTGGACTGCCTTTAGCTTGGATTACGGGACACATTCTCTGTGGTATTGTTTCGATAAGCTTCTGCAATGTCACAAGATTTATTTCCATCCAGTGTTGCATTCATTTTTCACCAAGATCTTGCATTGATGATGGTCGAGTCTGACCTCTGCACAAAGCCTTCTCCAGCACATCCCAAAGATTCTCAGTGGGGTTAAGGTCTGGGCTCTGCGGTGGCCAATCCATGTGGGAAAATTATGTCTCATGCTCCCTGAAACACTCTTTCACAATTTGAGCTTGATGAATCCTGCCATTGTCATCTTGGAATATGCCCGTGCCATCAGGGAAGAAAAAAAACATTGATGGAATAATCTGGTCATTCAGTATATTCAGGTAGTCAGCTGACCTCATTCTTTGAGCACAAACTGTTGTTGAACCTAGACCTGAACCAACTGCAGGAGGCTTGTACTATTTGCTTAGTTAAATCCAGGTGGCAACTTTTTTTTTTTGCCGAGTAGTGTATCTACCTGAAGGGAAGAGATGACTACACTGAAACTAACACACCTATTTGTTCACAGTTTCTGTTTGCAGGCTAGGTCTAATGAGCTACACTAAGTGTGAACTGTGCCCGAGTCATACTTATGCATACTTATGGTTATCCTAAATGCAGCAAAATGTCTTCACTCCTACAACTTTTTGTCCAGTTGACAGATCTGAATTGTTCTTTTACTATGTTCGAGTAATCTAGCACTGTCTCCCACCTCCTAATACCAAATATTTGAGCATTATGTCTTTTTATTTTGTATTTTTTTTTATCTTTAAAACCTCATTCCGCTGCACCTCTTTTCCTGTTTATACAATGTGCTTATATATTAATGCCTGCTTCTTAACCTCTTAGCTTTTCTAACTCAAATCAAGCCATTAAAATAATAAGTCAGAGCAGGCGGAGTGGCCCTTTGCAAATTAGGAGCAAAAACTCAAATTGGACAAAAGATGTGGAAGTGAATGGAATAATTATATAGGAAACTCAAGCGGATCCACTGCGCTGACATTTTCAGCAGGCGCACAGCAGCAGAGGACCTGCGCTGCTGCAGTTTGAGACCACAAAAGCAGAGACACAAATAAATTAGACATGAAATAGCTCATTTAATCTAATGAATAGGGCGATTCTGGAAACACAAATTCCCAGGGAATTATATATAATTTAAGCACTGTTAATGTTAAAGCTGCAGGAACTTTTTTTTTTTTTCATTGTAATGTGCATTTTTGTTTTGTGCCAGTAAAAATCACATATGCAGATGTAGACACACCAATAATAAAGGGTTACTCAAACTTGTGTAAAACCCCCAAAAATGTGCAAAACTCGCAAACCAAATCATGCAGTTTGTATGATCTGAACATGAGTACATATCTACTTGTAATAGTGCTGCTATTAGGGCAAAAGAGTCAATCCTTTGTCGTGTCTGGACCAGCCTGGAACCTCGTGTGACCTCAGAAATGTGCCAACAGTGTGAACTCAATCATAGAAACAGCAGTGAAACTTTGATGTGAGATGCATCGAACAAGCAGTTTAGAAATATCATGTGAAATATGAAATCAGGCAGTTACATCAGTCCTAACCAACGCGATATTTCATCTGTTATCAGCTACGCTTTGAAGCCATCTATTTGGTGAGGGCAGAATTGGCAAGACGACTACCATCTTAAATTTGTAATATTTGTTAGATAAGCAGAGTAGTTTGAATAATAAATACATAAGCAAATAATCTAATGTCCTATTGTGTATCTAATAATCCAAAGATATGACCATGTTCATTTATTATGTGCTTGAGTTCATTTTGGGGCTTTGAATTTTTTCTCTGGTATTTTTTTAAGTGATAAAAAAAACAAAGAAATACATACATACATACACACAAAAAAAAATAAAATAAAATATATATATATATATAAGAAATATATAATAATAATAATAATAATAATAATAATAATAATAATAATAATAATAATAATAATAATAATAATTAATAATAATTAATAATAATAATAATAATAGTAATAGTAGTAGTAGTAGTAATAGTAGTAGTAGTAGTAGTAATAATAGTAATAATAATAATAATAAATAAATAAATAAATAAATACATAAAAAAGCAAAACACATCTATTTTTGGCCAAAACACTTGTAAGATGGGGCTTTTAATAACTTCTAGAAATTTTTGTCTCACGTTAATGCTAACAACAACGAGCATTGCTTCCTGATTCCCAGACTGAAAAAAAACAAAACAAACATAACCTGCTTTATTAGATACAGACAGCACACAGCAATTTTCATTTTAAGAGCGTCTTTTACAATACTGGGGCAAGACAAATTTGACTACATGTAAAACATAGGCATTCACGGCCCATTTAATGCCATATTGCTCGATATTTAATCTCCATGAATACAAGCGACAGACCCTTCATTAAAAAAGTGCACCCTTATTTGACTATTGTTTGATTTCAGTGTTGGTGCCTTCCAATAAAATGCAAATCTGCTCTGCATTATTTTTGCGCTCTGTCACTGCTCTAAACCTGTTCTGTTCTGTCTGCAGTGATGGTGCAGTAACATCTGGTCACTGCAGGCAGGAGCAGCACAGGGAGAGCTCCATTGATCATCAAACCCTCTGAATAAATGCACACGCCACAGCCCTCCTCCCGAACAGAGCGTAAACCGGGAGCCCCAAGAGCCGTGCGGAGAGGCAGCTAACCAGAAGCACATCAAGGACCAAGATTGAATCATGTGAAAGATGCTAAAGTGGCAAATCTGGAAACAGACGGAAGTGAGAGAGGAGCCACATGGGGAGAACAGGAGGGCTATGTCACAGCAAGACACTGAAACACCAAGATTACACTGGATTTTTCCCACGTATTTGAGCAAAGTGTGTCTTGCCCTAGTACAGATATAATGTATCAGCAGCTCTTAAGGTCAAAATAAGTCAGCTGTGTAAGAATCTAATAAGTAAATGAGAGATTACTTTAAAAAAAAAAAAAAGGTACAGCGCCTTTAAGTACCTTTATCTCAGCATATTCAGGAGAAATCAAATGTAAAAACAGATTCAAAGTAAATGCTCAATGTAGGAAGCAAAGTGATTCTTTTTGGTTAAATCTCCCTTCTTCTCACTGCACAAAATGTTGACATGGGGGCACTGGGTATTCTGGGCCAGCTCTATAAATGCTGAGGGAGCGCTGTGCTAATGCCATCTGTGGCTCAAACTCCTGTATTATAAATATATTTGAGCTGACATTTAACATTGTTCACATTGAGAAACAGTTAAAGGGACACACCAGAAAAGTCTGCTTGTTTAATCCAGGTCAAACTAGTTTTGTCAGATGGTCTGGATCATATTCTCACTGCACATTTGGCGAGTGTACTATAAAAAGTAAACAAATGCATGTGTATGACAATCAGCGCACGCACTGGACAGAACTGATGGAGGGCGGGGATAATCAGAGGCCAATGCAGTCTTCATTAGGCTATAATAAATGTGAATAAAAGAAGAGGAACATAATAATGTAGCAGCCCATTATTTTTTATTTTTATTGCAGAGACAAACATCTGGACGCAGTTAATGTCATGCAGTTTATCAAGGCGTGAGAACTGAAGTACAAGCTATGTGGGTTCAAACTGTTTGTGCCCAAACCAAGGGTAGTAGCAGAAATTCAGACCAAACGCAGCAGCTTGTGGTGGGGCGGGAGGTGTCTATGCCAGTGGAAAATCACAGACCAAGTGCGCACGGGAGCACATGGTTCAATTCAGTTGAATCAGGCCATTCCTCCAGACTGAGGTCCAGCTGTTTTTGTGCATAATGCTGCCTTTACACTGTGGGCATCAAAGTACTTTATGTGACGGTACAAGGCAAGTGCCGGAATACATGTCCATATTTAAACCTACATGAGGAACATTTACAGAAATACTCAGGCCTCTTATCCATTTAGATTTAAAGCTCGTGGTGAGGGGGTCCTTTGACTATGGGCCCTCCGGACAGATGCACGCCGTTTCCCTGTGCATCTCTCTGTCCTGATGGTGGCTCGTCAAGCTCAAAAAGGTATTTGTTTTGTATCGAGGCTGTTTGTGTTCAGACCAAAAGTGAACTACACCAAAGTCCATTTGGACTGGCTCAGAGTTTGTTTGTCTTTATTCACACCTGGAATAGTCCAGACTTTCAAGGAAACCAAAGTCTAGTCTGTTTTAATCAGACTAAAATTAGATGTGAGTACGCTCTAAGATTTTAATTTTGAATTTCAAAAGCGTGACCTCAGATGTGAGGTAAACAAGTTGAAATCAAGTATTGCTTTTACTAATAGTAATCCTCACTATTAGCACCCCTAATAGTGCACGTGTACCCAATCATTCATCGGTGTCAGTGCAGCCTCTGGGAAAATTATGAAGGTTCTGAGGCATGACCTATCTGCATACTGAGAATGAGAAAAAGGGCAAGAGAAAACTGGGGCTCTGTTTTCTCTTGCAGGTTAATAAGGCACTGGTATGGCAGGTTCACTTGTGACTGTAATACCATTTTAAATCTCTAAGGCTACATACCATCCCTTTACACACAGAGCCTTGCTTTGTCTCAATATGTGAAACAAAACATTGTATTGTGTTTAGGTTTTATCTTCTGAATTAAAAAATAAAATAAAATACAGAGCGCTCAGCATTTTTACAGCTGCATTTAACATAAAAATGTGGAAATATACAAGCTTGAAGCAGCACAGACAGTGACAAGTAAGCAAGTAAGACAAGTATGATGCACAGTCCCCTTATGGAACGATGCAACACCTCAGCTCAACAATTCAAGTGTGAAAGTCTTATATATTGTAAAAAAAAAAAAAAAAAAAAAATACAAGCTGCATGGTATTTCTTCACATGTTTGCTAACTTTAGGAAAACACTTTAAAAGACTTACCATTTTAAGCTTAGACACTTGATCGCAGCCGCACAAAAAGCTGTAACACAAACACATATCTGAGGACTCTTGTTAAGACGGGTTAACTAAAGAGAAGCACTGAGAAAAAAAAACAAAAGACAAAAACATGGCTGCTCTTGGCAACTGGTAACACAGTAAAACAGCATAACAACACAAAGGAAGAAAAAAAAAAAAATCTCCCGTTTACTGCTGATGCAAACACTTACTCCCATAAGCCACGCGCCATCGATTTCACAGCACAGAGAATTTGTGTTCGATACGCAAGTTATTCAGCAGCCGCGACGCCCGTGACCAGCACAGCCAGCCTGAATCAATTAAAGTTAGAATCAAATCTCATCTAATTTCAGTGGACCGGCCCCCTCAGCAGGGATCTGTGTCGGAGCAAGTTAAGGAATAAAAGAGTTGAAACGAGAAAGGTGGAAAAGTGCAGTTTGAGCCGAGAGGGAGATAGAGCTGGCAGAGTGGAGACTACAGGAAGAAAGTGTAGATGCAGGGTAAGGATGTGTAATACGAAGGGGAAATTATGTTGTTTTTTCAAGTAAAGGTGTATAGAGAGGTGTGGACATGCTAACAGGAAAGTGGGTGGATCTAATTGTTCAACTTATAACTTATACATGCTATTGCTGTGTTCATGGGCAAAACGAGACAAAAAGGCTTTGGACCCTCCTCCTAAAACATATATAAAGCATACTTACATTTTGAGCACTTTTCACATGTCAAAAGATGTGTATTTTGTTTTAAAGAGGTGCTCATTTTTCATCTCACCCATGGGTATGTGTGCACTTTGCAGTGTCCTAGTTTATTGTCTGCTACTGACACCAACAAAAGCGACTGTTTTGACACAGTTGTGCAGAGCCTATAGGTCCAGAGTTTGCCTATAGCAAATAAGACAACACTTTTTGCGTCCACCTTTCACATCTCTCCCTTGTATCCATCACAGTCTCCTCTGTTTGCTCTGATCCACTCACCCGCTCCCTCCTCTTCCTCTCGCTCTCTCCTCTGCCTCTCTCTCTCTTCTTCCTCTCTCTCCTTTCCCTTTCTCTTCTTGCCTCCCTCTCCTCACCCTCTCTCTCCTCTCCCTCTCTCTCTCTTCTTCCTCTCTCTCCTTTCCCTCTCTCTTCTCTCCCCCCTCCTCCTTTCCTCTCTCTCCTCATTTTGTCTCTCCTTTCCTTCTCTCTCTCTCTCCTCTTCCTTTCACTCCTTTCCCCATCTCTCCTCTCCCTCTCTCTCCTTTCCCCTCTCTCTTCTTTCCGTCTCTCTTCTCACTCCCCCTCTCCATCTCCTTTCCCTCTCCCTCGTCTCCCCTCTTTTTCCTCTCCCCCTCTCCCAGTTTTCTCTCTCATTTTCTCTTCTCTTCTTCCTCTCTCTTTTCTTCCCCTTTTCCTCCGCTTCCTGTCTCCTCTCCCTCTCTCTGCTTTCCCTGTCTCCCCTCTTCCGCTTTTTACTTTCCCTCTTCTTCTCTCTCTTCTCCCTCTCCCTATTCTCTCCTCCTCTCTCCTCTCCCCCTCTCCCTGTTCTCCTCTCTCCTCTTCACCGTGAACTCTCTCCCTCATTCTCTCCTCTCTTTCTCTCTTCTCCTTTCTTGTCTTCTCGTCTGCTGTTCCTGACACTTGTTGACTTCCCCTCAGCGTCTCTTTTGGGAAATCTCGGTGCCACTGCTTCAAACTAAAACAAACTCATAACACAGAAGTGAATCGTGCAGGAGCAGGGATGTCACGTCACCTGCATGATGTCCTTTTACTTAAGTGTATTTTTGGCTAAAATGTTACATAATGTAGCTTTAAGCCTACATAGGAAATGTTTTGGTAATTTGCCCAAACTGTTCCTTTGCCTATAGCTCAAATCATGTACTACAGTTTCACAGGTTTGATATAATTATGTCATGTGATGCCCTACCTGACAAAAACCTGTCGTATTTTTATCTTGTGCATAAACATCTTTAATGTAATAAGTCATGAAAATAAACATGCAATAAAAATGTTTTGCGTGGAATAATCTCATAGCAGTATTTATTAGTATAGTCTAGTTTAGTATAAAACAGTATTTTAGCCATGGGCGTATAATCTATGCTCATTTGAAATTCAAATGTTTATGTAAAATTTGAACCCCTGTAATAACGTCGTGTGTTGTTAATGATTAAAAGGAAAACCGTAAACTCAACAGGAAGTGTGCGCCTTTATGTTTCCATGGTGACTGTAAACGGGCACTGCTGACTTCATTGGAAACTGTAATGATTGAGGATATCTTTTACAGATCCTTATATATTTTTTAGGTGTGAAACAAGCTACTTTATATGATATTTCTTTTAGCAAGACACTTGACTTTGAATAAATTAATGGAGAGTTAAAATAAATAAATGCATAACTAGTATGTGTAACAACTAACTATAATAACGACTTAATTCATCTCAATTACCCTTAATAAAGCATGAACAAAGGCTTATTTCACAATGAACAAGTTGTTTATTAAGAATGACAGAGGATTTGTAACTTAAAGATGCACAGACTGCTTCTGTAAATGTGCCTTCTCTTTGATATACATGTTTTTTTTTTTGTTTGGAATGTTCCACTGGATGGTAAAATACACACACATTCTCACTGTGAGTGGGGTCGCCATGGGGAAAGAAAAGTTTAATCTTATACTAGGACATTCCAAGAAAAGCAATAACATATCAATGGACAAACAGGTGGTGAATCCTTGACCAACAATATTACATAGTGCTTCTTTATTTAATATCTTAATGCCTTAGTGTTCCATCCATCCATTTTCTTCCACTTCTGTCGCGGGGGCAGCAGTCTAAGCAGGGACTCCCAGACTTCCCTCACCCCAGACACGTCCTCCAGCTCATCCATCTCCCTAGGGAGGTGTCCAGGCCCCCCTTAGTGCTGATAGCGACAGTAGCTCAGTAGGTTGAGTGTTTGTCCACTGATCCGAAGGTTGGCGGTTCAAATCCCGCTCTCTACATGAACATCATTGGTTGAGTGGTTAGATCCACTGACTCGAAGGTTGGCGGTGCAATTCCAGCCCTCACAGATGAATGCTGTCGTTGTGTCCTTGGGCAAGACACTTAACCCACCTCGCCCCCAGTGTCTGCGTACACTGGTGTATGAATGTGTGTGTGGATGGGTGACTGGTTCCTTGTTGTAAAGCGCTTTGAGTGCCTTGAAGGTGGAAAAGCGCTATATAAAGATGTGACCATTTACCATAATTAAAAAGACGAGGTTAAGGTTAAGGTGCATTCTATTGCCCCCGTAGGGAAGTTTGTCCTTTTCATTTGACCCAACCTTCAACGGCAATGGAGGAACTGATCAGGAACAACGCCCCAGGAACCATCTCCAGATCTTAGACTTAGCCCGGGTGAACTGACCTATTGTGCGTGTTTTAGTAGTTATGGATAGTCATACGTAACCATTGCACTTCCAGATATAATTTAATGATAGTATTTGCATTTTAAATATTTGCATATCTCTGGTAAATAAGCCTTGTAAGGTCCTGCTGGTTCGTTCGGTCATTGTTTTGTTGATTCTGCATCTGTTTTGAATATGACCACGCAGCCTGTCGCTATAAAACATGCGCAAACATCAGGATAACACCTCAGACGCCATCTCATCTTCTCTCTGTCTCTACAGGTAAGAGCACGGCCACTGGCTACACTCAATTTGTAATTTATTTATTCTTTTGCTGAATTATTGTGAAGGAATTGTTACTTTTGTTATAATAAAACAGCAACTCGTACTTAGTGTAAGCACGTGTCAGATCACCTGTCATCAGAGCACAAAATATTAATGGTACTACAATACAAAATGATGCTTTTTTGTATCATCATAGTTTTCCATCAGTTTTACTTGCCTGATAAGCCTGTTAGCAGACTCACTTCTCCACAAACATGATCTGTAACTTAGGAAAATCAATAACATAACAAAACCCTCCACCAGAAAAGTTACATAATGCATCTTTAAAGTGCATAATCTCAATATATACATTAAGATAAAGAACATATTGAGGAGCGTTACTTTATTTACACACAGAGTATATAAATGTGTAAACTGATTATTCGATATGTTTTGCCATTTGTTTTTTCAGACGTTTGTGTCTTCTTCTTCGTTACAATGGGACCCATACAACTAATGTTATGTCTGTTGAGCGCAGGTAAATTGCTGTATCTCACAAATAAGTCAAGTGTTCTTCTATGTGCAGGGACTTTGCAGGAATGTGTGTTTATGAAAAAATATATGTGCTGTTGTGACTTGTTCTCTCACTAATATATATTATCCATCTCTTATCTTAACAGGATTTGTCAGATCTTCAGTGCTACAATTACGAACATTTTTGCCTCTTTCTGAGGATCATAGAACTAAGGCATCAAATAAATGCAGAGAAAATGGCATGGAACTTGTCACTGTGTACGATAAAGATGATGCCAAATTTGTAGGAAATTTTGGCGAGTCATATACAGGTGTCTGGGTTGGCCTTTCCAAAAAAAACACATCTACAAACGAAAAAGACCCACCAAAGTGTCCATCTACAGCTCATGGGGTCGTGACACCTCTTAACTGTTCTGAAAAATTGCCCTTTAAGTGCAACAGAAGTAAATCATTTTATTAACATCACATATAATGCTTTCATATCAGTTGCAAAATAATAATGAACAAAATTATGTTTGACAGGTGAAACGGGTGTGATATTGAACTGGTGTGCAGCTAGACAGTACTGTCAATATCACTTTTCAGATGACCTGGCGAGTAATGTGGGCGAATCAAATGACAGCTTGTGGATTTCAGGCAATATCACTGATGACTGGGAATGGGACGATGGCGGTTGTTCCACATATCGTGAATGGAAACTAGAAGAGTACAGCGACAATGGATTCGCTGCTGTTACAGCAGAATATATGCTCAAGCCTCATGGCAATGAAACTACGCTCCCAGCAGTGTGCTCTAAAGGTAAAATCCCTTAATATAATCATTCCTCACCAAACACAAAATATGCAGCATCATTTTCTACATTTTAGATTGAGACAGCATTTTTCTGCTCTGTCCAATGACCTGTACATAACTAATTACACTGATGCTTTGGTTTCAGATGATTAGCCAATCAGAATGGAGAATGAGCCTCACATGAGTCTCTTATTCGGGTTGCCAGTGCCAATGCTGAAATCTAGTTGATTAAAACCTGAAAAGATCTGAATCCTCACTAACTAAACCCCAGCACTTACAGTCAGTCATTAATCAGTGCTAGTGCAGCCTCTGCAGCTCAGTGAGTGAATACTGGATTTGTAAAACTTTCACCGGAGGCATATATACTGAGAATTTGCATGCGTCCTCTGTCTGCAGGTTATGGCACTGGCAACCCAAGTTCAATTGTTAATGCAATACATTTTTTAAAACTTAATAAACATTGTACATTTTAGAACATATTTTGTTTTACTACACAATTTTGGTAAATCAACAGGGGTTGCTTCTGCTCTGCTTCATATGTAATGAAAATGTTGCCAGACACCTGACTTTGCTTTGTTGTCAAACAGGTGATTTGAGAATAGTGGTCGTCCACAAATCAAAAACATGGGAGCAGGCTCTGGATTACTGTGACAGATATCACTCCGGGCTGCTGCAGATCCACACCCCCGATCACCAGGACGCAGTAGAACTGTGGTTACAAAAGACAGAATACAAAGGCACATTCTGGGTGGGGCTGAGGCAGAGTCGAGTGTTTGGATTTTGGATATGGAAAGACACAATGGTGAACAGCAGTAACTGGGAGAATGGGACGCAGCCAGTGATGCCCCTGTCTCACCAGTGTGGGGTCATCAAGGCCCCCGGGTACACATGGAGAGATCACAACTGCCTGGACCCTCTGCCCTTCATCTGTCAGGAGATGATTGTTCGGCTAAAACGGGACTGAAAATGCCATGTAATGATACATTTTAAATTTGATTTGAGGTCAAATATGTCTGCTGCATGCTGTGTGCATCTAATTAAAGAGTCCTATTGTCCCATAACCAATAATATGTTAGCCTGATTGTTGTTATTAGCTTGACCGTGACAACAAAAGTCCGCTCAGGTCTCTGAGAGTTGTGAAAAAAACTTATAAACTCATTATGGTGAAAAAAATAAAGCACTACATTTTTTAATTTTTTTTATTTTAGCTTTTGAATTAATGCTTTCTGTGGTTATGGTTTATGTGGTTTTATGTTTAAAAAGTTATAGTTACCTTATGAATCTATGAGATAAATTACTAAATTTTTCAACTACTACTACTACAATCTGAAAACTTACAAAGAACATAGAATAATATACATCTGAATGATAATAGCTTAAAAACATTTATGGAAGTAAAAATGTAAACAGATTTGCTGTAATTTGCCGCATTTTAGCCTGAATAATTTATTTGTTAGCTTCATGTATGTATCTGGGACAAAAATAAGCAAAGGAAAAAGTGTGCAAGTTTTATTGATTTAACAAAATATTGTTGCTTTCAATATGTAAAACTATTGTTCAATAAAATACACATTTGTACATTATGGATTAATGACATTTTTTTATTGCTCCAAACAACAAAGATCTATCTTAAAGAACACATATGATGCATTCTTGTGGCTTTAACTCTTTTTAAACATGCTTTTGGTCACATTGATAAGTATTCATCCCAACATGACCAAAAATTGATTTAGTTAAAGTATATTTTCCAAATGTCTGCATTCGTTTCCAAAGGTGCATTTAGGCATTGGAGCTCCCTCTGCTGGCAGTAATGGGAATGGATTGTGGAAAAGTAAACCAATCCCCTTTGAACGCTCTGCTGATAGAGTCATGTGTTTGTCGTGAACATTGTAGAATGAGTCCAGTGGTGGTTAATGGACTTAAAAACTGAAGTCTGGTGTTTTATGTTTGACACAACTGAACAGGCCATATGCGAATGGAGCAATTTTGACTTCACAGAGAACAATGACTTTGGGCTGATGGATTCATGAAAGAAGCATGAATGAAACAAAAGCAAAAAAGCTAAAAAAAAAAAAAAAAAAAAAAAAAAAAAAAAAAAAAAAAGAGTACATTTTGCATAATATATGTCCTTTAACCAAAATCTACAATCATCATGTTCTTTAAAACGGAAAAGTGCATTGTGAATTTTAGAGTAATGCAAAATAGCCAACATTAAGGCTAGAAGCCAGAGGGCGTGGTGAGCAGCAGATGGGAGGAGGTATTGGGCTCTGTTAAACTATTAGCATCCCAGTGTGTGCCCGAGGCAGTGTGCCACCAGCAGGGACCAGGTTTGGAGAGGCAGCCACTTCTTAATGTTCTCACATCATTTCACCTTCACAGCTACTGACAAAAACAAAGTATGAAGTATGAAGTTGTGAGGGATGGGTGATATAGGCACTATTGTAGTGACTGTAGACATATATAACATTTGAGAAAATACATTAAAACAATAATTAAAATTTTTATTGTCCATAGAGGATATATTTTATTTATTTTATTTTTTTTTTTTACCCAGTCTCGGCCACCTGCTTGTCTCTGTGGAGATGTTACTGCTACCCTAGATGGTAACCCAGTCCGGGACTTACTGGTACTTACCGAGGACTTACCCAGGTACTTACCCAGGGACTTACCGGTACTGGTACTTACAGGGGGACTTACCCAAGGACTTACTGGTACTTACAGTGGTACTTACCTGGGTACTTACCCAGGGACTTACCGGTACTTACAGTGGTACTTACCCAGGGACTTACTGGTACTTACAGGGGGACTTACCCGGGGACTTACTGGTACTTACAGGGGGACTTACAGTGGTAGTTACTATGGTACTTCTGGTGATACTTATACTGGTACGTAGCGGTACCTTGGCTGGTACTTGTACTGATACTTATTGATACATACTATATAACTAATAGTGGTAGTTTGTGGTACTACAGTGGTACTGCTGTAAGTACCTGTACTTCAAAATACCAGTTAATGTAATTATAGTTACCAGTATATGTCACTGTCATTTTCATTTAAAAACGTATATATATTATTTTTTTGTTATGTCATTATTGGAAATTTCTTTTCAATCTGATTGTTGTATTAATGTGAAATTTGTCATAATAAAGTGTTTGTGTTTTAAAAATGTTTTGGCTTGTGTATTTTCTATGAACTTATAATGAAATCAAAGATTCATATGCCTAATTACACCCATATTCTTTAATACCATTCACTTCATAGGACATTTTGCAGTAAGTACCAGTACTAGTACCAGTAGTTACAAGTCTAAGTATCACTTCTGGTACCAGTATAAGTACCACTGTAAGTACCACAAACTACCACTACCACTATTAGTTATACAGTATGTATCAATAAGTATCAGTACAAGTACCAGCCAAGGTACCGCTACGTACCTGTATAAGTATCACCAGAAGTACCATAGTAACTACCACTGTAAGTCCCCCTGTAAGTACCAGTAAGTCCCCGGGTAAGTCCCCCTGTAAGTACCAGTAAGTCCCTGGGTAAGTACCCAGGGGTAACTGTAAGTACCAGTAAGTCCTTGGGTAAGTCTCCCTGTAAGTACCACTGTAAGTCCCCTGGGTAAGTACCCGGGTAAGTCCTCGGGTAAGTACCAGTAAGTCCCGGACTGTATTTTAAAGTGTTACCGACATTTTACGCTATAGAAAAATATGCAGTTTGATAAATGCAAAGCTTAAGGGTTTTTCATTTCTAGCTAAGCAATAACATCTCCATAGAGACGAAGGGGACCCGCCACAGGTTACACAGTGCACATTTAAGTGTCAGTGACCACTTCAATCATATACATTGCTCATTATGTTTCTTGCATAGATTGTTTTGTATTGGAAAATGATCCAAATAAAATTAATAAATAACATACAGTGTATTCATATTTAAAGGGCCTACATTACGCTATCTTCTGATCTTTGTAATAACGTTGTTTCCTCATTAAAACCATACCTGGAGTTGTGTGTTTTGTTTCATTCACCTATTTTAACACACAAACCCTGCTTACTTAGGCTGTGTTCTTCTCTGAAACTGAAAACACTCTGCTCCACTTTGTGATGTCATGTTGTGATGTACAAAGTGCTCCACTGTGTTTTTAAACTCCATGCAACTTCACTAAAATCATTTGGATAACTTCAGCACTGAAACTGTCAATCTCTGCTGAACAAGCGGTTAAAGGAGCTGTTAACTTGAAAACTACCACCGCATGACATCACAAGGTGGAACGCACAGTTTTGAGCTTTGAAGATTTACGTGGACTAAATAATGCAGGGTTGCTCAAACATGTGTGAATGAAACTAAATACAACTGTTTTTGATGCGATAACCATATTATAACATGGCTTAAAGCTCTCAAGAGTCAATTTTGCCTAATACAAGACCTTTAAATAATAATTATAGTTGTTAAACCTTTACAGCACAACAGAAAACTGAAATTAATTAGTCATCTCATACAGACCCCCTCAACCTGTGATGGTGTTTTTGGCATTAAAATCACTACATGTGCATGAGTACTGGCATTTCTGACATCCTCAGGGTACAGGGGCAGCTCATTTGCATGTGGAATTGGACCTCCAGGCTTCCATAGGGTCAGGGTTATTCAGAGGTAGGCGTGTGCTGTCCTCAAGCTAACCACTCTCTGTTTTAGCCTTTACCCCATGAAAGGTTCAGAACGACTCCATCTCACCACAAACCTGTTAATTGCTATATATTTGTTCAACAGTCTATTTGCACTAACTGACTGTTTGTACATGCATAAAAGCTTGAATTATAACAAGTAAGAACCAATGGAAAAATGCAATATTCGTGATGCTGGGGTATCAGATCTTAGAACATGTATTTACCCCTGTGTGCAGTGGCAGATGAAGTACTCAATTTTATCACTTATGTAAAAGTACATATGCAGGTGAAAAGCATCACATGAAAAAATCCACTCAAGTGAAAGTATTAAAGTATCTGTTTAAAAATTTACTTTAAGAATAAAAAATAAAGATGGCCACTGCCTTATGTCTATCTGAAGGGAGGGGCTGGGTCTGAATGGAGTAGTTTCAGCTGAAACTGGAGACAATAGAGTTTACAGTTCCAGTGTGGTTAGCCCCTCTCTTCAGATAGATATAAGGCAGTGTCCACCAGCAATCTGACCAGAACTGAAGAAGCGACTTGGATGAGCAGCAAAACATTTTCACTCCTACAAAGATTTGTCCAGTTGACAGATTTAAACTTCATCTTTTGCTGGACTAGGCTTAAATGTCGTCTTTTGCTCAAACCTGGACGACTAAGGGATTACACAGGCAATAAAAAGTAAAAGTATTTCACAGAAGTGTTGCCGATAAAAAAAAAAAAAAAAAAAAAAAAAAAGGAATATATACATATTTTGATTGAAAACGAATCAACGCCTTCATTTCGCTCATCAATTTTGTGTATTATTTTTTGTTTGCTGAAAGCCGTAGCTTGAACTCGAAAACTTTGATGTTGCCTTGGATATAGTAAAAATAACTCCTCAAATAATATGAAAAGTACTTTTTACTTTTCAGTCCAGTTCAAATTGTAGTGGAGTAGAAAGTACAGCTGCAAATGTAGAAAAAGTACCGTATTTTCCAGACTATAAGCAAGACTTTTTTTCATAGTTGGGCCGAGGGTGTGACTTATACCCAGATGCAATTTATATGTGATTTTTTTTTTTTTTTTTCATAATTTGTATGCGTTTTTTGGCTGGTCCAACTTATACTACGGAAAATACGGTATCCACTGTCAAATGGACCTAGGTAAAGTACAGATACCTAAAAATTCTACTTAAGTACGGTACTTTATTACTTGTACTTCATAACCTTCCACCACTGCATGTGTGTTAGCTCTGGGTTGTGGATTCACCTCGGTTGTCACCTCGTTTGGCTTCTTGCAAAAAGCTTTTATGAGGAAGTTAGTAAGTTAGATTTGAATACCTGCTTCCTTCATTCACAATTTAAAAATCAGATACTTTCTGTTGATTGATTTCCAAGTCAAATTGCCAGTGTTGCCATTGCAGACTTTTATTGGCACCATATAACAAAATTCTCAGCCTTCCAAGATATTGTTATTACAGTCATGTTCCGGTAATGGTAAGCGGTTGGATCTGTAACAGTATCATTCTGTGTTTTTATTTGGCATCATAAACAAACACATGACAGACAAATTGTATGTTTCACACAAATAGACGTTAAAGCACCCCCACAGGTCCGTCCCTGCAGGATCCCTGTGGAGGAGTGAGCGTCAGCGCTGCAGTATGAGGCACATTTCTATCATGTTTACTGTAATGATAAACACTGCAGGATAAAATCGCTCTTTCAAGGTCACTGCTCCCCACCGCTGCCGTTTCATGGAATAAATTGTGTTTTCTTTTAATCTAAATATATATTGTATTGTATGTATCACTTCTCTCATTAGTCTCCATTCCAGTACAGATTTTGTCTTTATAATCCAGTTTCTCAAATGGCGGTAATAGGACTGGTCTGGTTCTAGGCGATACTTTCAACAATTCAACTTTTCAGGAGATGGTATTGCTTGGCCTAGAATATCTCACAGTATGGCATTAAACACATCTATCTCCAAGGTACAGGTCAGATCTGTGTAGAGTTGACCACACTCATAGTACGAAGGCATGTCTTTCCAGGTATATTTTTAGGTATGAAAGCTCCTGATATTAAATATACTAGACAGAGTGAAGCCTAATGCATCTAATGTATGCACTTTCACCGGGAATTACATAATGAATCTTTAATAAATTGTATTTTGAAAACAGGTTTGAATAAAAAATATATAGATAATATAGTTTGAAATGAATATCTTTGTATTCCATATTCCAAACACTGAACATAAAGACATGGGGATCAGAATCGGGGCATATGAGGGGCAGGTCTAGTCCTAATGGGGTAGTCATTGGCAGGGCATCTGGAACAGTTACACTCAGAGGGACAACTTGTGCATGGCAATGAACACACCCCTGGTGAACATAATACTGAATATTATTGCTTCTAAAGGGTGACAACAATACTAAGTCAAGTTTTGCTGTGGGTCTATGCAGGTGTGTATAATGGCCCATAGAGCCATCAGAATAAACTCTGCATTTGCATGTGATGTGTGCATCCCCTGCATTGGATAATAGTGCTAGTCCAGATACACACAATATGTCATAGATGTTCCATGCTTGAAACTCAAGGTCAGTGTTTATTATTATTAAAATCAGACAGAGTGGCACATTGTTACGCTTCACCAACAGAAATAATCCGCTGTCAAAACCTTGTATTTTCAGGTGGTGTCAGGTACAGTTGTGATGAGATGAAAGAAAACGTTGCTCAAATTTATTTCAGTAGGCCATGAAATATAATTTAGAACTTTGTGACTTTTTTTGTCAATGTGAACATCCCAAATCTGTGCTATTTTTTTTTTTTTTTTTTTTGCCCTAATGCGATCCAAAGCCCCTTATGTAGAAATAAATCTGATTTGAGTCCTTCATCATTTACAAAGTGACTGTGATCTGAACAGGCATATCAGATTAAAGGGACTTTTACAGGTCTCAGAAGCTACAGGTGCCAAGTTTGTCAGTGAAACTGTCATGAACGAAACACCATTCAGGCGTCCGCCAGACAACAGCAGTGAGGTTAGAAATAAACTGAGATTTTAAAGTTAACTGATATTTTTCGTGAATCGAAATGAAAATCTCAACTAATCTATTTACGGTGAAAGATAAACATGACTCATTTGTTCTCGCTAACATATATTAAAATGATATAGCTTATGATGAAAAAACAGCACAACGTCTGGTTTTGGTTCTTTTCTGCACATGAGGTCAGTTCAGGCCTATTGGGTCCACACATGAAAACTGGTTTGAGTCACATTTTATTTGCAATGTGAACCTCCAAAAATCTGAATCAAGCCTCATGACCTGCTGTGGTGTGAATGTAGGGGTGTAAACGTCGGAGTGGAAGAGAGGAGGAGAGAGTGCTCAGTCACTATGTTGGTTTAAGTTTAAAAGGCCCATATGTTATGTTATAATATTTTTTATTTTGTGTTACCTCATCACAAACATACATGGAGTTGTGCTTTGTTTCATTCACACATGTTTAATGCACATATCCTGCATATTAGTTCTATAGAGTTCTTCTCTCAAACACTCTGTTCCACCGCGTGATGTCATGTGGTAATACTTCCTGTATTACCACATGTGCTCCACTGTTGATTTCAGCCCTGAAATTGCCAATTTTTAGTAAACTGAAGGTAAAAGGTAGCTCTTGAAAAGTACTCCTTTATGACATCACAAGGTAATAAACCATGATTACTCAAACATGTGTGAATGAATCAAAACACAACTCAAGGTATGTTTTTGATGAGGTAACAGCCTTATAACATGGATGAAGAGTCAGTTTTAATTGTTTGCTATGACATAAACTACTATCTAACGATACCATATTTTTATGGCTCAAATGTCCCAAAACAGTAAAATGCCAAGAATTCAAGTAAATAGAGCAGCAAAAGAGCAGAATTAACTGACGTGAGGTAATGCCAGTTAAATAAATTAATCATAAATATGGCTTAAAAACTGTCTGTCCTTTTCTTTCTCTTTACATGCTGTGTTGAAATTTCCTGATAAAAGCTTGTAACATTTCTTTAAAAAGGGTAAGAATAATGAGGCTTTGTCCTCTAACACAAGTGAGAAGAAAATAGCAAAGATTGTGGAGACCATAGTTTGAGATGCACACTCACACACAAACACACACACACGCGCACATGTACGCACATGCACACACACACACACACACACACACACACACACACACACACACACACACACACACACACACACACACACACACACACACACATGCACACACACACACACACACACACACACATGCACACACACACACACTCACACTCACACAATGCATGCGTGGAACTGGAAGAAATTGAAGAAATTAGATGTAACTTAAGCAAAATAGCTCCCTGTGAGAATACACTTCTCTTTTTTTTTTTTTTTTATTAAAATAAGACATATAATCATACAGCATGTACCATTGCCAAATATATATATTTTTTAAAAAAAGGTTTCATTTATTTTCATCACCTTGTGGAGAAATTTGACTCGGAGCAGGGGTCAGTAGCATTAGCACGCAAACATAACAACAAAATACAAAAATTTGACTGAATATACAATCACCCAGGCTTCACACAGCTGCACAATAAGTCCATGCTGTTGATCAATTTTATGGACTGAGGAACAAATGAGTTTTGTTCCTCTCATTCTTGCAGAAAGGAACCCTGTATCTCCTCCCAGACTGCAGGAATGAAATAAAGGCAAAAAACTAATGATAAACCAGAATTAGTTTAATATTTACTCTAGCTTTACTCTCACAGCACCACAAACTTTTTGTGATTCGCTGAAATCAGCATTATGACAGTATAAGTTAGATTTTATTTATTAAGTTCATGTTAGTTATGCTGAAGTGACGTCAGTTGTTCACGTAGCAGAGCCCTGGACCTGGACCGGAACCCAGAGCTTGGCTGGAGTTGCTGCTGGTCTACCAATGACTGCGTGGGGCATCCACCAATGACTGCGCGGGGCGTCCACCAAAAACTGCGTGGGAGCGTGAGTAGCACTGCCCCGTGAGCAAGTCCTAGGTCCCAGGTGTTCCAGACCCCTTTAGAAGGTAGTACCTCCGCTTTGGACCACTGGAGGTGGGGGGTCCAAATGGGGTGGTACAAATTGCTGTATGCAGTTGAAACACTCAGGGTCTGTACTGTACCGGCCCTATGGAAACGAGGCTATACTGTGTGATGAGCTCATGAGATGGATCTCTGATGATCTCCAGACTGCTCAAAGATGGTCTGTGGTCCAGTCAGATTAAACACACCCATGATGTTACCAGCCAGTTCTACCAGTATACTGTTATTTATAAATGACAGCCAGATTTCCAAAACAACTGACCAATCCATACCTTAGCTATACTCTATACCAGCTTTATCGAACGTCAGCATCACATTTTAATTCAAAACAAAATTCAAAATTTTAATTCAAAACAAATTCAAAAATTCCAAACACCCTTATTCTTCTAAAAAAGTTTTGACGCTGGTGTATCTTGTTACAGACACTTGTCACATGCTCACGCCAGCTCATATGATAATAACACCTTACACTTGTAATGCACTTTACAGGCTTGTCAAAGCGCTACACTATAGTTATTATTCCACACTTGGTGATGGTAAGCTACTATTGTAGCCACAGCTGCCCTGGGGCAGACTGGCAGAAGTGAGGCTGCCAATCTGCCCCTCCAACCACCACCAATCATTTGCGCACACACCACTTTTATACTAAGCAACATGGGTGAGGTGTCTTGCCTAAGGACACATCGACAGAACTTGGTCCAAGCAGGACTCGACCCTCCGACCTTCAGGTTGGGGGACCAACGCTCTAACCACTGAGCCACTGTCACCCTCCACTTCAACACCTAAACATTTATAAGTTCAGACTTCAGACAGCTCAATTTTCTGTTTATTTATCGTTACCTCATGACTGACCTGGTGTTCACCATAACCTCCTTTGTTTTGTTCACATTAACATGTAAATAGTGATCATCACACCTTTAAATAATGTGGTCTACTCCAGATCTGTAGCTGCTGATGTCCGAGTGGCCTGTGACCAGATTCAGTAAAATGGCATCATCTGAAAACTCGATTACATACAGGTCAGATTGTGCTACATACAATTTCCTTAGAAAACACAGAATTGACTCTCACCTTTTGTGAGCGTTTGCTCAGAAGGGAAGAAATACCACTTAATCAGACAGGAGTTTGCATTTAGGTGGGTAAGCTTATGAGTAAGAATACTTATTTCCCAGGACATTTCTCTCCAGGTCGATGTCCACCATATTTGCAAGACCGGTTTCCTCCCAGAGACAGCAGGGGGAGATGACGGACACTTACAGACTTACAACATGGTTTAATAAGGTAAAAATGTCACATAGTTCTGCTTTAAATAAAACACAATACAAAGAAATCACAGAAAGTATGAAATTACTAACAGATTTCTTTTTTTTTTTTTTTCTCATTTATTGTTTAATTTAAATGTTAGCCAATTAGTACCTACTTCAGTCTCTCCCAATCACCTTTTATATCCATAGGCTCTTAACCTCAAGCTCTACCTGTTAGTTTCAATCTTCATCAACCAACCATTAATTGCGACCACTTATTTGCCAGTATAAGTCTCCCTTTAAAGATAAAAAAGCAGAACTACTTGGTAATTAGAGGTAAGCTTAGCTCTTTGTGCCAATGCACCCCCTGCTGAGAGCTGGTCTTCCTCGCTGTAATAGCTCTAACATTTGTTCCGCTTTTGTCACGCGGTCTGGTGCATTGTGGGTAACTGCTCGGTTATGAATAGAAATACAAAATGACTGACCCAATATGGTGTTATCAAGTTGGCCTTTTTGCTTTCTTGCAAATGGGTTCACACGCAAACATAAAAAACAAAACAAAAAAAAACAAAACTTGGAGGAGATAATCAGACTTGGACAGCAGTGGGAAATATTATAACTTATTAACACTTAAACTTAAAGGTGCACTATGTTTTTTAAGGTGGGGGGACCTGTCTCCATGGATATTTTTGACATTTCTTTGTGTAGTGGGGTGGACTTTGTGGAGAGACGAGCAGGTGACAGTGGAACAAAAACTATAAATATTTCCCAGCAGTCTTAGTCTTCCTCTGGCTTCCTCACTTCCACCTGCTGTGTTCTCTGCCCTGTCCTCCAAAATGCTAGGTAAGACAAGTTTTTTAAGCAATCTATTTCTAATATTTATCTAAGTTATTTGTTTTAAATTCAATTAATTGTAACTGGTGAAATGAAAGAGCCAAACTGTAAAAGTGAATGAAATTACGCTGGGTTTTTATAGTGAATGAAACGAAAACAGCCAGAAGTCCCAACTCCAGATTTATGCGATTTAAAATAAATGTTACTGTTTAAACTGGAATTCACTTGCCTCCATCACTGAGTGAACCCGTGTGCATTATGCTCTAGTTTACTACCTGTTTAGTTTTTTTTTCCGGGTTAAAACCGGTGGTGTTACTTGGTTTTTTTTAGCTCATTGTAATCTTGTTACAGGTATTACAGGTATATTTATTGCTTAAAAATAAACTGAAGAACATGGGTTGTCACTGAGAGTGGGGTCACCTCTTCACAGATCTGACCTGGTGGTGTCACCTGCTTGTCTTGGAGATAGATTAGTGCCCCCGAGCATACTGAGGAATCAGAGTTGCGTTTTACACTCAGTTCAGTATTTCTGACTCTCAACACTTTAGGTGCATTAGTTTCCAGTGGCTGTGATGACACTTGTCGAGTAATAGCAGCTGACATATTTTCATGTGGGAGCTGAGCCCAGTTCAGTGGCGCCTGTGAAATAACACCCCGGTGCCTGGCAGCACCCTGAGGTGCTGTATACAGAGCTGTGAAGACTGGAAATTAGTGACAAGGAGTGGCTGGAAGGATCTCTGAAAGCTTCATCTTTAACAAGCCAATGATTACCAATACACAGAATAGTGTTTCTCAATAACAATCAGATTTTTCCTGCAGCCATTCTAGAGTAAGTGCACACTCGAAGCTGTGTTGGATTAAAACAATACTGCTTTTATTTTGTAATTTTGTATATTTAACGAGCAGTGTTTGTTACTGCCAAATTGATTTTGTTATACATTTGTAAACCTCATGAATTTAGCAATTTCATTTCAGTCTTGTGTTTGAAATATACAAAAAAAGTGATTGTGCAGTGGTGTTGGTGCAGCTTTTAACACTCATACAAACATAACTTTTGCCCTAGTTTTTTGCTTCCTAAATAACACAAATCCTGAACACTGTTAACATTATGTGCACATACAGAGGAGTTACTGGATTGTGCACAGCCCACTGGGTAACACGCTGAGCGGCCAGGCCATGACATGACCAATCACAGGAGCTGAGACGGACTGCAGGAGCTGTGGTTGCCTCCGAACAGAAGAGAGCAGAGAGGGATTGCTGGGGCTGTTCTGACGGCTGTCTCCGAACAGAAGGGGAGCAGAGCCATTAGATGAAATGTCTGGACATGGCAGCGGCACATGGAGGGGTAGTATCCATAAAACGTGGGCCCAACAATAGGCAATTGTCCAGGAGCAGCTATTTTTCAAAATCAAGCGCTATTACAGTAATGGGTCAGGGCTTTTAAAGGCACAAGGCGTGATGGCTAACATGTTTGTGTGTGTGTTTCTTTGTCCTCTCTGAGCCCGTGACTGTGGAGGAGGAGACAGGCAGAGCAGGCAGCTGTGGACACCTCATGTGTTACAAGCCTTTGTCAAATATCACGGAGCATTGGATGTTGATCAGTTTGATCCATAAGACCCTATAACAGTATTTGGGTTTTTCCTTTCTCGAAGAGCTTGACAGATGGAAAAAGCACATATTTATCATTAGGGAGAACAATAAGCCAAGTCAGTTTGTTAACAAAAGCTTTTTTTTACAGGGTGTAAAAAAGGTTAGAGTCAAATCCACCGATGTTCTTAAAAAAAAAAAAAAAAACCCAACTCTTATGACTGCAGAGAGGGGGACCAGGTGCATGCTGGGAAGTACCAAATCATTCATCTGTTCTTCTGCTCTGCAATACTGTTAAAAGGTTATTGATGTCACCAGTTCACATAATATCAATTAAAAGACACATGTGATGTTTTAATTGATTCCTGTGACGATATTTTCTGATTATTTATGTTTTTTCCGTCATCAAAAACATACCCGAAGTTTTTTTTTTTGTTTTTTTTTTTTTTTCACAAATTTAACAGACAACCCCGAATTTAGGGTGTGTTTTTCTCTCAGACAAAAATCACTCTGTTCCACCTTGTGATGTCATGCGATAATACAGGAAGTCCTCCACTGTGTTTTTAAACTCCAACACCTTCACTAGAATTATTTGGATAACTTTAGCCCTGCAATTGTCCATCTCTACTAAACAAAATGCAAAATGTAGCTGTTAATAAGAAAACTGAAGCTTCTCTCACCCCACACACTTCCTCCAGCTTCTCCAGTGGGACCCCAAGGCCTAGGGAGGTGTCCAGGTGCCTCGTTGAACCAGTACCCTTCCTTAAATTGCCACCTTATCATGATGGGGGGGTTTGAGCACCCGAATGATCCTGGGAGCTATGTTGTTGGGGGCTTCATGTTCCTGATAGTGTCTCCCAGGACCAACAAGTCCAGGAGGACAGGTCAGACTAAGAGCCGTTCCAAACCCTTTTTTTCCCCCGCACATGGAAACTGACTCTGGAGACCTTTAAAGTAACAACCTCAATTTTGTAGCACAATAGACTAGAAATGCATATGAAATTTCTGTGATGTTTGCATTTTCCTCTCCTTTTTGTACCACTAAAAAATTCACTACAGGTTCCAAATAAGGATAAGAACACAACTCTATTGAAAATGAAAGGCGTTTTCACGCGAAATGTGCCATCAGTCAACCTGTCTTAGTTTGATCATAAAAGTAGATTACATAATTGTAGCCTTTTCTTAGTGTTTCTGTTTTTCATTGAGTTACAAAACAGATAAGTGCCATAAAAATCAAATCCTCAACTTTATTTTTATTGGTACCTGTAAAGGTTTTGGTGCCACTTTATAATTAAGTAGTAGATTTTCTTTCATAGTCTATTATTAATGTGCTTTATTGCAATTTTCTTCTGAAGCTTTTACGCCTACATTCGATACACATCATGAATTTTGGCATCTCTGAGAGTGATGCAATATAAAATGTTTGATTGCGAGTGCTTGGTATTCCCTACGCCATTGCATTGCTATATTCATATGACAAACCAATCTTTAGACTAGGCACACAGCTCTTCCACTGTGCAGTGCAACACACCACTGAACCAACAGTTAACGCGTAGCAGTCTCTGGCTCTTCACCTGCACCTGCCTGGCTGGGATACTGCTGCTCTGATGATGGCCAAGAGAACAGATTTTGCCATTAACCGCATGTCTGCTCAGGAACAATACAGCTTAATTACACCCAGTGTTGGGCAAGATCCTTCAAAAAAGTAATTAGTTATAGTTACCCATTACTTTTCCCCCAAAGTAATTACCTTAGAAACTGCTACTGTGTGATGAACATAACTAATTACCTGATAAAGTAACTTACCAACTAATTATAATATATATATATATATATATATATATATATATATATATATATTATATTTTTTTTTTTTTTTTTTAATCCACAAAAATACACTCCAGCTGCTTTGACAGTAAAAAATGCAGTTTATCCAGCCTTATATGTCCTGCAAATCAAAAAATGCACTCAGAGCCAACGTTACAAGCAAAAGCACAAAAACAGACTCACAACTGTACAGTCACAATATCTCAAAGCAAATTACTGCCCTGTACACAGCAGACTGTGGCCAAACAGCATTCACCAAACGCACAGATATCATAACATTACAAACATGCATACCACACGACAGCACTTATGTCCTTGTAACGCCAGAGGTGAACCGTCAAACAGATATTAGATTAGCTGCACTTACAATAAGTACAGTGAGCAGAGGGCTGCTCATTGTAGCCCTCTGCCCTAGCACTGCTTCTGATTGGTCACATTTATAGTCAGTCCTTTTTTGGGGCAGCCGCTGTCGCTAATCCCTTGCTTCCACCTTGTTTACTTCTCAAAACAAAAGAAAAAACTTTGCAGCTTCTCTGAATTAAATGAGAGAGCGCAGTCTGATCTGTCACCTGCTGAGACTCACAATAAAATAACAAGCCCAGTACAATGACAGTAACTATAAAGGTGTTACAGCAGAGGAAATAGTCTTTAGTTAGATTACTTGTTACTGGTAAAAGTAATGCCATTACTAGCGCTGTTACACTTAAACGGCAGTGTTCTCAACACTGGTTACACTGACAACACTGACAACACTTCATCAACACACATCAAAGAAAACAAAATAGATTGTGTGGATGACATAAACATGATCAATTATGTTGGATGTCATTTACTGCAATATCACTGTACAAACATGCACTTCCTGTACCCAAATTCTTGAAAAGGCTAGTGTCCAGAACGCCTAAAATGCCTTGGTAGTGCTACAAGAAGCAATTCTAGTCAAAAGACGTACATGAGAGGAAATAGTGATAGTTTGATGCTTGTATCAACTAAAATTCAGTACTATCCATCTTCTTCCGCCTGGGGCCGGGTTGTGGGGGCAGCCATCTAAACAGGGATTCCCAGACAGAATTGTATCAAAAAGCTCACTTGAAAAAATCATGATAAAGCTTTGAGAAATGTCTCTGTTGAAACCATACCTCAAAAAAAAAAAAAAAAAAAAAAAAATATATATATATATATATATACATTTTTAAACACTTGAATACTACACTAAAAACTGTTAAAATTAATTAGACAATGTTTAAATGTGTTGTTTAAAGACTTATGTTAAGTATGCCTTCAACATTTCAAGCCAAAATTTGCTCAATAAAAAGTAAAATGCACTTATTTTTCCTCTTCCCATAAAATGTGCTTGGAGTGATGGATGGCATTTTCCTTGGTGAAAAAAGACAGGTACCAAAGCCCCACCCCTTCACATTTGGTATCATTGAAAAGCCCTAAACGTCCTCTGTAGATGTCAAAAGGAGTTATTTCAGTTGTATGCACTGGGTTGGAGATATTCAGGTTTACTTATGTCCTGCAGAGAGGACAAATTTGAACTACTGGTAGCCAGGAGGATATGAGTTGCATCTGAGTATAAGTCGCACCCCCGGCCAAACTATTAAAAAAGTGTCGCTTATAGTTCGGAAAATATGGTACTTCATCCTTTAATTATCACTGGTTAGAAAAGGAAAAATCACACATGCACTCACCACAAGAGAAGTGTTGTCTATGTTTCTTACAATAGGCCTATTGTGCAGTTCCAGGCATAAATTGTAGCATAGTTAAAGAAAATATTCAAATCTGGACAAAACGTCATAAGAGTGAAGACGTTTCACTTCTCATCCAGACTTCAGTGCTGGTCAGATTACTGGTGAACACTGCCTTATATCTATGTAAACGGAGGAGCTAACTACACTGAAGCTAACACACCTTTTGTCTACAGTTTCTGTTTGCTGGCAATGTCTAGCGAGCTACATTAAGTGTGAACTGTGCCTGAATCGTACTTAGCATAATCATTCATGCCCTTAATGGCTGCTCTCACACCTATTTGCATACTGCCTAGCCCTTTTGTTTTCTTTGTTTAGATATAGGTCTAAGGATGGAGTTATAAATAGGAGATAGATAATGTCTAAGGCTTCCATTCCTGTTCAAAGATGGATTGCCTTTCCTCACAAAAATTGCTTGTTTACCTCCCCTCACAAAACAATTATTTTCTTAGGTTAAGATCTGTACCCCACTATCTTCAAAGGAGTGGTTAGTGGCTACATAAATTGTACCGCAATATCCCTTGAATATAGGAAAGTAACTCTAGTATTCTGAATATCTGAATATAACTACTCAAAACTATTATTCTGCAAATGTATTTATAGCACTTGTATCTTGTTATGTCCCACCAAGATTGTATATCATTGCCTCTCTCTTGCTCCTTGAACCCTTTTCTTGTACACAAGCCTCTACTGTCTAATTCCTTATGACGATAATGTGAAGGTCAGCACCATTTCCTCCACAGAAAGCCCACACATTGTTCATGGACAAAGAGCGCTGACAAGTCGAGTACAAAAGCCGTGTGTGTGGCACTCCAAAGCACAAAGCCCGACAAGACTCTGCTGCCGGGCCAAAGACTCTGCTGCCGGGCCAAAGCGCTGAATGAAAAGCAATTATGTTCATCAGGGAGACACATCCACTCCATTTGAAATTAATTCCTATTGTCAAACTAATGAGAAGTTGAGGATTTACGTTGTCAGATTTGCCTCGTCACGGCACGGAGTTCATAACTGTGCTGTCAGAATTTAATCTGGTTTTAAAAGCTCTTCTTCACCACAATATTATCTCTTTTCAGTCTAGCAGATATTTGACTGAAAGCTGTGTAGAGTAACAAACAGCCATCCGAAGGTCAGATGGGTGGAGAAGATAAGTCAGAGATCTGAATATGTAGTTCTAATTTGATCTAACAGAGTCAGTCACCGGAGAGTGAGCCGAGTGTGAGCACCAGATGTAATGTGTGAATAGGTCTTTATTTATAGTTATGGAGGATCATGAATCATAAACACCAGACAACCACGGAAAAGGTGTTATGGGAATTTATTACATAAAAAGCGGTACACTGTTGTTTAGTTTCCAACAAACTTTTGTATCAGGATGTACCACTAAATCTCTCTGTCTAACGCTTTGTTCTGGTTTTTAAGATTCAGTCTATTTGGGAACTCGTAAGGAGCAGTGCAATCGGTGTTTTGGGTTGATGAGGGAAACACACACAGAATACAAAATCCACACAGAAAGTCCCCACTTCATCATCGAATCAAACCTAGGAGCCTTTGCTACGAGAGAACATGTGTTATATAGCCACTAAGCCACACTTCTTGCTGTATAATAGAAATTGTAAGCTTAAATATAGTGAGCTTTCTTGTCATAACAGCCCATATCACCCCAAGAATGCCAAATCTCATCAGATGTTGGAAGTAAGAGAAAAAAAATTATTCTGTCATCTGGGTTGGGATGGCAGACCGCTGGGAGTACCATCTGCCACAGTGGGACAGCAGTGGTTACATACTGTCATTGTGTTCTTACGTGAGACAATTCACCCATTTCCCCTTCCCCGTGTATAAATGTGGAGTCTGAGGGAGTATTTGCAGGGGCCAGTGGTGCATGTTGGCAGCCTTGCTCCTGTAAGTCTACCCCAGGGCAGCTGTGGCACCACTGAGTGAATAAATGACGCATACATGAAATTGGAAAACATCTTTAAGCTTCTGATAGTAGTTCTGGTAGTAATAGCATATACATGGAGAGGAAGTAGAAATCAGTGAGATATAAACTACTCCCTTAAAAAAATAGTACTGTTGCATTCTGCTGTAAGGAAACATGCCAAAATTTCTTCTGGTTGTTCATTCTCTGAAACACAAGGGGTACTGTAGGCCATAACCCGCGCCAAAACAGCCAATGACTGAGGAATAGAACCTCCCATCAACTTGTCGGCATGGCAACCAAGTGGTGCATACAGCAGTTACATTTACAGTAGCATATGAACAGTTACAAGAACAATAAAAGGTGAAAACTCTGAACTAAACACAAAACATCAAATCATTACAGTACCAAGACAATTACTTTAGAGATCAAGCACCGATGAGAGAAACACATTGAAAAAACATGTTATTCTGTCCATTTAAAACCCATGAACATCTGCTCTCCCTCTGCCTGGGATGTCAGCTCTTACTATAGCCCCATACTGTATCCACAGATGAGACTCACATGCAGTCCCTCTGAATGTGAAACATGACAATAAACCGAGATGAGATTTCTGCATTTCCTCCCTTCCCTCTTCAGCATCTCACCACATCAAGCCACAGTGTAGGAGCTACAAACACAGGCAAAGGAGCAATATGTGCCCGTATCTACTATATTCCCACCCTCTCATCACTCGCACCTCTGTGTTCTTCCATTTAAATTACACATCCCTGGTCTGTAATTTTGGATCCATCTCATAAGGCGCCATATGCCACAAGTGTGCATCACACCAGGCATTAACATCTGTGAGCCGTCTCCGCAGCTGCCTCTATAGGTGTGAGCCTCAGATGGGTCGCCCTTGCACCTTATAATCTTGTCAGCACACGACCCGGGAGCGAGCGGCTAATCCCCCCTCAGCAGCAGATGTGCAGCTCCGATATCACAAGAACAGCACCAGGATTATGGTTTATCAGCTAGGCTCTCACGTGCTCACCGACTCACCCACTGTAGGCTATATATGTCTGAGACTTGCTTGATTTAACTCAATTTAGTTGAAAAAAGGACTAATACAATGTTATTTGTTTAACCCAAGGTTCTGCAACCAGTCTCTAAAGCAGGAGTGTCAAACACATTTTCACCAAGGGCCACATCAGCAAAATGGCTACCTTCAAAGGGCCAGATGTAAAATAAATCTAACTACATTTTAAACTTGTTAATTACCTGTTTCTGTATTTATTACTTATTCAAGTTACAAATATTGCATATGCATTTGTCTAGATGTAAAAATATGGCTGTGTTACTGCGTATTTCCTGATAAAATTACATTTTAAGACCTTTTAATTTACCCTGTCGAGGGCCACAGACATCGCCGATGTAGAATAATATATTATATCTTTCGGAGAAAAAAATTCACACAGATACAATATATAGAAAACACAATTTATGTTACTGTATGTTAGTAATAGTGATGCCCCTCATTCCTCTCAAAAATGCTCTATAAATGCAACCCATTCATCCACAACACTGTCCAAATATGGAGGCATTTAAAGTTAGGATCTTGTTATTTGCATCACCAAATTCTGCTAATCCCTCTTTTACACCTTCAGTCATAGATGGAGCATTTTATCGTTGGAAAGAAATGGGTCTGTAACTGTGAATCTGTAACTACATAGAATACATAGATTATTTCCTGAGGTTTCACCCATCTCTGATAAATGTGAACGTGAGGAGGCAGATTTACTACATAGTTTTTTCATGTGCACTAAGTTTAGAGTTTCTGGGTGTTAATGTTTATGTTTTTTTCCTGAACCTTTTAATGCACAGCTCAAGCCTGAATCAGTTCTGATGATGACTGGGTTCTGAAAACAATCTAACACAAACTGTAGAGTCGCCAGTCCCATTTCCCATCATATGGAGTGATATGTGCAAAGAGACTGATCCTTCGCTTGTGGAAGATCAAGGACTTACCCTCATTACAGGTGTGGATTTCAGTGATAACAGAGACTCTACACCAGTAAAGGAAATGTCATATTCAAAAAGACAGTCTGGATGATTTTGAGTAAATGTGGCAACCACGGAGTAGTACACAGTGGGATAGTGGGATAGCACCCCGGGGAATAGGGCAGATGTGGGGACAATTTTATTAGCGTTTCTGTATTTTAAATTTTTGTTTTGTTGCTTTTTTGTTAAAATGAAGCAAACTTTAGATATGCATCTACTGGCTTTTAAAAAAACAAAAAAAAAACAACATATATTTGAAACATTGCAATATGAGAAAATATAAACTACATGATAATAATAATAATACTTTTTCACTACCCACCTCTGACATACAGAGTTACATGCCACATGCATGAGGCACATGACATGAATGTAATAGTATACCATCATTCTGAGTTCACCTCAAGGCAACATGAGGCCAGTTAATTTACATGTAAATTGTTAAAACACACAGATGTAGGGTGCACAATTCCCCTGCATGCTAATACAGCAGCGGCTGTTAGCATTTCTAATTGCTGGGTCTCTACCTGCATTTAAACAAGTGCAGATCAAGCACCGTCTTAACCTATGCGCTAATAGCAGATGGTATTTGGAAAGGGCTGAATTTCTAACTATAATTACATGCAAATAAACACACCTACATTAAGAGCAATTAAGGCAATTGAATAATGAGTAGTTAAAAGCATATTTTAGTGTGTCCAATCTGCATTATGAAAATATTTGATTTAAAAGCAGTCCAATTACCAAATGACTGAGAATAGTCCAATAAGTTACAGCCTCCTATGTACTAATTGCAAATGGATTAAATTGGATGCCATGACCTTTAGACACAAGTGGCTGTTGTTGTTGTTGTTGTTGTTGTTGTATACAATAAAAGTTATCTAAACAGCATTTATCATGAAGCTCAGTGTGAAATGGAATTATCCTCCAAAAGAAAGCTCGAATTTTCCTTGCAGCTTTTTGTGTGCGAAGTGTTTTAATAGTCGAGGAGAAGATAGCTGGAGGCCACAAACCTATGAATTAATATTGTACTAAAAGGAACTTGAAAGCTGAATGAGACTGAGCTAAAATGGGAGATAAGTTCCCTGGGTCTGCACAGCTGGGTGCCTTCTTTTAAAAGACACACTTTCACTCAGAGTGTTAGAGATGCAATTTAACTAACCACACCAGACTACACCTAATTGGAGCTCAAACTTTCTCAAATAATTTTGTCATCATGGTCACAATGACTGAACAAAATTAAAATGTTTTGATAAGTTTTGTGTAGTTTTGCTGGGTTCAATATGAGTTTTAATGATAGCTCACTTAGAGTCACTAACATTTTGGAAAGAATATTTTGAAAGTGTGACAAATTAACAATAACTAAAAATGACTGATGTCTCCACACCTTTTACCAGTCAGTGCAGTCTTAGGCCTGTCACGATAACAAGTCTTGAATTACGATATATCGCTGATAAAAAATATAAACAATAAAAGATATTATTGAAAGCCATTATGCCTCTGACACGATATCCTTAAAAAAAAAGACTTTCACTAAAAAAACAAATCTATACATTCAGAATCGTTAAAGCACATGTGCTGTTATAAATGAATAAAACACTTAATGAGTCATAGAAGTGATTTATTCAGCCTTCTACAACTGAAATCTAATCATCGTACAGAAAAATAACAAAAAGTTCCCTACTAATACAAAGAAATAGTACCAAAATAAATATTGATCCCTAAAATTACTGATCAATCTCTCATGCATTCATGTATAGAAAGTCAATATAGTAATTAATATGACAGGCCTACGCAGTCTGTGCTTTTTTTCCCTAGTACTTTGATGAGAGTTTGTGTCTCACCTCAATACTTTTATTTTATTTATTTATTTATTTATTTATTTTTTTACTGAGAAAGCCCAATTTATCTATTTTAATTCTGCCTCAGTAAGCAGGCTCTGGAGCTGGCACAGAGCCCACAGTGGTGCCATCCAGCTGTATCTTCAACAGGCATACAAACATCTGTAGGAGGCAGCATCCGTATCACTGGTGAGTCTATTTAAGGTAATGGCTTCCCCCGGCACAGGCCATCTGACAGAGCTAATTACGATAAAGTCTCGGCTGGGAGGCTCCACGCACCGCTTCAGAAATCTTAACCACAGAAAACGTGATTTCTCTGCTTTTCTCTTCACTTTTCATTCTTTGTTTTGTCTCTGAGATCACTCTTCCATTTCTTAGGCAGCCCAAACTCCCTAATGCAGACTTGCTCATTAAAAGGATAGGAGCATTTCACGGTCTTCCTGCTCGTCCTGATGGCGGGGGGAGAGTTTGATTGACAGGTAAGACATTTGTGCTGCTGTGTGTCTCCCAGGTGTCCCGGCTTCTCATGGAGCGCACACGTCAGCGACTGCAACAAAACGCCGCTGGTATGGACGCATTTAGACAAGTCCCACAAGACCGGATACTAAAACAGATAGACAAAGTGTATCAGATATATCTGGGATTGTGGTTAATATAATAAATGGAGTAACAACCCAGTCAGCTAAAAGCCTTTCTAAACAAGAAAGTTTTCAGCTGCTTCTTTAAAGAGCCCACTGAATCGGCCTCACGGAGGGCCAGAGGCAGGGCGTTCCACAGTCTGGGGGCTATAGCCTGGAAGGACAGGTACCCCCAAGTTTTAGATCATGACTTTGGGACTATTAGAAAGCTCTGGCTGGAGGAATAAGGGCACAGCAAGTCAACAATGTACAGTCAATGCAGCACTTGAAAAGTATAAAAGCAATTCTATATTTCACCCATACCCAGTGAAGAGATGATATAAAAGGAAACATAGTGATTTAAATATGTTCTGTGTTACAATTAATACCCCAGAGAAGTAAAATACTCCCTCTTTAAAGGTCCTATGTTACACAAAATTGACTCTTGTGAGCTTTATTACATTTAAAAACATACCTGGAATTGTGTTTGAGTAACTCTTTATTATTAGTCTGTCTACCTCAAAATGCTCTGTTCCACCTTGTGACGTCATGAAGTGGTAGTTTTCAAGTTAACAGCTACTTTTTACCTTTAGTTCAGCAGAGATTAGAAATTCCAGGGCTGAAATCATCCAAATGATTCTAGTGACGTTGTATGGAGTTTAAAAACACAGTGGAGCACTTCTTGTATTGCCACATGACATCACAAGGTGGAACAGAGTGTTTTCAGTTTGAGAGAAGAGTCTAAAAATGCAGGGGGATTTGTGTGTTAAACATGTGTGAATGAAACAAAACACAACTCCAGGTCTGTTTGTGACGAGGGAACATTTAACATAGATCAGAACATAGCGTGTCGCTGGGTGGTCGTAATGTTATGCTTGATCCTTTATGTCAGCTAGTGAACAAAGCTATGATCCTGGGCTGATGTGGGCTGTTCTGGGGGGTTCAAATCTTTGCAGCAGAGTTTTGCACAAGCTGAAGTCTAGTTATAATAGTCAAGAGAGATAAAAGCACGTATGATCATCTCTAGAACAGTCTGACAGCTTTTCTCTCACTTTAGAAATGTTTCTTAGGTGATAAGAAACATTTTGGTCAGCTGTCTCGAGTGACTCTCAAAAGGCACGGTCAAATACAACATTCAGGTTTCTTAGGCTGGTTTGTACAAAGGAGCTCAGAGAAATAAGATGTTCAATGAAAGGGATCAGTTTCTGTCTTGTTCCAGTTCAGTTGTAGATAATTATACCAGTTTTGATGCAAGTCACACACTCTAAAACATGGTTAAAAAGTGCAGAATCATTAAACGAGCAATACAGCTGGATAATGTCAGCATAAAAGTGATAAGTCACATTTTAAAACCACAAATCATCTGATCAAGATGCACCAGGTACAAGAAGAATAAAACTGGGCCAAGAACCGATCCTTGTGCAACTCCACAGGACAGACTGGATATGCCAGATGTTACATTAATTACAGTAACATTAAAAGTCTGATTATATGAATGAGAACCAGTGGAGGACAGGACCAGAAAACCCAACTTTCTAGGTGAGCAATCAGATCAGGTAATCTGCGGTGTCAAAAACAGGTGTTAGATGAAGCAGGACCAAAACAGTGAATCGACCAGAAGGGGCTCCCATCATCACATCATTTACTACCTCAAGTAAAGCTGTCTCAGTTGAGTGCAGTTTCAGAATCCAGACTGGAATTTATCAAACCAATTCCCCGGTGTAATCAGAGTGGTAAGCTGCTCTGCCACCACTTTCTCCAAAATTTTGGAGATAAGGGGAAGTTTTGATATGGGCCTGTAATTTTTTGGCTCCAATAGATCAAGATTGGGCTTTTTAAGGATGGGGTTCACAGTAGCATGATTGAGCTGGGAACTGAGACAGTTTCAAGGGAGAGATTTATGAATTTTAAAAACCAGGGGCTAAACATGTCAAAAGCCTTTAAAAACAAAGATGCTGGGGCGATGTCAAGAGGACCAGATGAGGATGAGGGTTTCATCATCTTCACTAAAGATTCCACGTTTTGTAGGCTGACTGGAGTGACGATGGACCAGGAGCTCGCAGGGGAGGACACAGTGCTTATGTTTTCCAGGGGAGGGTTTATATTTGCCCTGATGTCTTCCTGAACAAAACAAACTGTTACAGTCTTCCTGCGAGTACACAGGCACTGGGGGAGCTGGATTTTGTGAAACCAGATTTTGAATGGCGTCAAAAAGGACTTTAGGATTTTTCTTATTACATGAGACAAGGTTACAAAGATATTTGGATTGAGCATGTTCTATCATTTCATTTAGCTGCATGATCATGTCTTTAAGATGAAGTGTGTTCACTTCTAATTTTGTAGGTTTTCACAGCCAGCCATACTTTATGACAGCTTCTCCCAAAACCATAAATCGCTCCATTTATCCAAGGACATATCTTTTTATGTGAACCTGATGTGTTTTTAACAGGTGTTTAAAACAGGCACAAGTGATTGATATAATAATATTGAACTCTGCCATAAATGATCATCATAATCAGAAAGATTATTAGGGTTAAATGAAGTAGAAAATCCACTGATTGTGGACTGGTTGCAATTTTGCACATAGAAGGCCCAAATCAATGATCACCTATTTAGCAGTTCTCAACTTTTAATTGATCAATGTTTAGCCCAAGAGAGAAAACCAGACCCAAACTATGTCTCCTTTCTTGTGAGTAAGACCAGTAACGTGTTATAAACAAAATTCAAATAATCCATAAGAGTTAACAGATCTGCAGCCATAAGACATGAGGGATCATCAATATGGAGATTAAAATCACCCAGAGCTGACAGAAACTTATCAAGAAAAAAAAAAAAAAAAAAAAAACAGGTCCAGGCAGCGGTAATTTAAGACACAATAGAAGAAATTGGTGATTCTAACTATGTTCATCTCTAGTTGGAAGGAGTTGAACGAGTCTGTGTTCATTGAACTGCAGCAGAATCAGTCCTGGTAGATCAGAGTGAGACTGGTTAGGAGCAGGTAATGTGAGGATGACATAGTCCACGTACCTGGAGCAGGTAATACAAGAATGCTCCATATGTTCCTTGATTCTGAACAGTGTGTGTTGATCATAGTGTATTGCAGTTGACACAAAACTAGTTGTTGTTGCTTAGAGTATAACTAAAATATCTCTGTGCAGACAGTGACATCACTTACTTACTGGTCAGATCTGTGGAGAGGTGGCCCAGCTCACAATAAGAACACATGTTTTAAGGTACTTTAAGCAACAGTAATGAAAAGATCCATAGTGGTCTAAGACTGTTACAAAGTGCACCTTGAAGGGAGAGTTATTATACCCATTACTTAATGGAAATGTAGTTCTCTGTATAGGGAGCGGTGAGCAACTCCAATCAGTATTCTGATCCCCAATTCTCTTAACTACTTACATTTATGGTTAGCATTTGGGAATTTGGGATTTTCTGGCAGGGACACAAATGTGCATATACATACATTTTACACAATCATGTGTGCACTGTTGTGTGTATGTCCTGTTGCTGACCTGACACTACCTTTGTTGGCTTGGGGATTTCAAATACACATAGTACACTATACAGTACTTTATTACTCATATAAAACAGAAGATCTTGGATTTAGTGAGAAGGTTGAATTTTATGTCAACACATTTTAAGCATAACATTGATGGACAGAAAAGTTGTCAAGGGATGAGGACCCACAGGGCACAATTGACATTTGCTGAACTTTTAAAAACGACCAAACAACTATCTCATTTGGGTTTGACATTTTGTTGCAAATTAAGACTTAATAAAATATATATAGCCAGACAGACCTGTAAGCAATTACTAGTTTAATGTTCACATGTTTTTATTATTTTTTTAACTGGACAAATGTCCTACTTGAATGACCTTTTCTCTGCAAAGATACTGTTAGAGATGGATGGATTTACGTCTCAGTAATGTGGCTTAAGGATGTACAAGGTTCTGATGTATCTTTACAGTTATAAATTAATCACACTTTACTTGAAATCATTTTCCAGGACTTTTTCAGCACATTTTTAGTTATGTAATCACAGTGTCTACAAACATATTACCCCTGTTTTTGTTTTTTTAACAGTTTTTATAATAAAGATGTAGTTTAAGTCTACCCCAAGAGTTTTGGACAAAATAGGTCTAATTTCCTTCATTTTGGTGAAGTTTAGAGGGGGTTTTCAAAACACCCAAGTGCTCTAGGTGGCAGTAAAGGTCTCCTGTACAAGGTCAAGACAGCGTAATCATACAATAAATAAATAATGTTACTATCAAGCTTTTTGTTCAGCAGAGGTAAAGCTATGACCCTTTGCTCACAATAGCAGCTTGATTTTTATTGCAGTGATTAAGACCGGTTAGAGGGTTTGAAATGGAGCTTGAAAGAGTGTAGTTAAATATAAAATATCTCAGACATTTCTAAGTAAGTGTACATTTGTTTTGGTTTGATGATATAGATGCCCAAAATCATCCAAGTCGTTTTCATTTATATAGCATTTATTACATACACATTCAGATTTTAAATATGTGAAATTGTGACCATTCTAAGTACTCCTGGTTGGGAAATAATGTCTGGTTTCTGATATCCTCACCTCCTCAGCTTATTCATTCATTTTTTCAGTCGTCACATTTAAATGTAAGTTAATCCATTGTTGTAAATGTTACTAATAGAGACTACAAAAGTAAAATAATGAATAAAATAAATGTCACAAACATATGCTGTGTTGTTATACAAGATATTTCAAAATACTCACTTCAATCACAGTAATTTGAATGACTTTTTATAATTTCTAATGAAGTGTCTGAAGTTGAAAAGAGATATTTGTGCTTGGTTGGTTGCCCATGGTCCACACCTGGACTAAAGCTCTCATGTCAGTCCAATTCACTACTAATTAATCACAGAAAGAGCCCCGTCGCAGCAGCTGTACACTCTCCGACCACCGCAGTGACGTCAGCATCCATCTGGTGGCGCTATGAGGACTTTTACACACAAGTGCCCCCCAGACAGTGAGCGCTGTTGTTACATTTGTCAAAGAGCTAATCCCACTTTGGTTTACACTAATCAAATGACAGAGGAAGACGCCGACATCTGTGGCTGGAGCACTGCAATTCCCATGAGGCTTTGCATGTTCTTCACATGTGGAAACATGGAGCAGTGACAGGTGCTTCATCTGAAAGAGGGATTTTCATGGCTGCAGATCAAATAATGACCTTATTTCTTATTTGTTTGATCATAACATCTGAATCCCTAAACATACAAAGCCAATTGCTCTGTGAGAATTTTGTAATTAAATATTATGTAATTGTGAAATATGAATACAGATGGTTTGGGATCTTTGAGAGCTTCATCACCAGCATGCAGCAATTTGCATATTAATGTGGCAAAATTGTACATTTCCTGGTTGATTTAATCAAATTATGAAACGCAAAATAAACCCACTGTTCTAAAGCCGCAGTTGAAAGGTTAAAATCTATATAGATACTGAGCAGTGAAAGATCAGAGCATTGCACTAGTTTAGAGACAAATCAAATATGGTGCAATAGGTCACGTAAAAGCTATTAAAGCTAATGCTATTAGGGCTGGTGATAAATTACACAGGAAGTATAGTGTCTTGTTTACTTTCACTAATCTGCAGTAGCTTCGTCCCAATCCTCGCAGCGTGGAATTATGTAAACCGACATGCATGTGAATAGACAGTATTCTTGGCTTTTTAGTTTTAAAGACTACTTCAAACTGGATTAACTGTGCTGTTTTGTGGACTGGGTGTCATTATCCGGGAAATTCTAATGGATAATTTATGAGCGAGAATGCTGCAGTGTAATTTACAACTTTAGGAAAGGTGAGTAATAAAGTCGTCTTTAGATTATTTTCAGTGCATGCTTCTGTCCTTCACTCTGTTTGCCCCTGGTGCTCTGTTTTATTGGCTGTTACCGTAGCGCTGCTGATGTTTTGTGGTTACAATATGACAGAGCGGCTCAGAGTCGCACTGACACCACACTCATGAGGAGATTAAAAATTGCACACGAGGATCTGATGTCGGGTCACGAATACCTGAAGTCGGGAAGAAGCAGAGGTCTTAAATTGGGCAAATGATCCTGTAGTGTGTGGTAGACTTTAGTCCGTGGTTTATGGTCAGATTGTGTCAAACTTACCTTTTACTTACGGGTGTGGTATCTACATGATCACTGCTCTGTTCTTTTGTTCTGTTTGTCTGCATGGCCAGCTAAGAATACACACCTCTCTATACTTTCCAATGACGTCTGGGCACCAGTTTTATCTCCCAAAGACAGATGGATGTGATTGACAGCTGAATTAGCCAATCAGGGACAGGCACGGTCTGTCTTATAAAAAAAAAAAAAACAAATATGGCTGTTTACAGGAAAAAAAGAAAGTGAAAAAAAGGTCACATTGGACTGAATAAAATATAGAGAGAACCAGTCTGGCAATTCTTCCACTACCCTCCCCAACCTGAGAGATGTGAGCCAATCTGAGAATATCACAGTCCTGCAGAACGTAGTAACCATTAATAATACAAAGCGTACTAAGTGGTTTGTGTTGCACTTTGAAGATGCCCCAAACCACCTCCAGAATGACATTTGTACAGTTGCCTGGTAAACGTTACCATGTGCCTTTCACTGCCTTGAGCTGTATCGATCGCTCTGGTCCAGCTAGAATGGAGTCAGTGATGCATCTGACTGGCCCTTTGAGCGCTCCTGTATTTTGGAAGGTTGAATGAGTGTGTGGTTTCAGACTGTTGCTGCAGCACAGAGCAGGGAATTGTGTCCACTTAAGATTCACCAGGTATATGTCCAGTGAGCACGGACCTGAGGAAAAAGACCTAGAAAGACACAAGTACTACAACAGCTAGGGATCTCGAAAGGCATTTTAGTACAGATAAAAAGCCAACATGTGATGAATCAAAACACGTAATTGGTAGAGTGGTCTTTATGTTATATATATTTTTGTGAGCAGGTCTCTTAAAGGGGCACAATGTATGTTTTTTTTTTTTTGGAGAAGGCCAACTAAAAGTCCAGTTCTGCTGAAAGACGAGACTGGTGATAGTATATTTTTAGCAATGAAAACACCAGTAAGTTTTAAGTCATACTGTGTAGAATTCCAGGAAAACGTAGTGCACTTACTAAAGTGTCCCTACTACACTCTTTTCTGATGTATTTTAGTCATTATTTTTTTATCTACTTGGAGTTGTGTTTTGTTTCATTCACACATGTTTAACACACAAACCCTGCATATTTAGGCTGAGTTCCTCGGTCAAATAGAGAACACTCTTTTCCACCTTGTGAAGTCATGTGATAATACAGGAAGTGTTACACTGTATTTTTAACCTTGATACACCTTAACTAGAATCATTTGGGTGATTTCACCCCTGGAATTGCCGTTCTCTACTAAACAAAAGGTAAAAGCTGTTACCTTGAAAACTACCACTTCATGACATCACAAGGTGGAACAGAGCATTCTGAGGTTTGGAAATGTAGACAGATAATAAAGGATTGCTCAAACATGTGTGAAAGAAAAAAAAGCAAGTCCAGTTATGTTTTTGATGAGGTAACAACACTGTAACATGGGCTCACAAGAATCAATTTTGCGTAATATAGGACCTTTAAATAAATATTCATATTATTGTTGTAAATCAGCCATTGAAGCTTTATGTATGGTATAAACAATAAATAAATAAATAAAACGAAAGAAAAACATTTTTCATTCCATACATTTAATTGTCCCCCAAGGGAAATTTGCCCTCCGTATCCGTCGTCTGGATCTTGGTCAGGAGTACCTAGCTGGAGGATTTTGCCTGAGGGGATCGTTTTTTTCCACCCAATCGAAGATGTACACTTTCAGAATATCTACTTCTGTATCTGATATTCTCCCTTTCATATGTATCAGTGCTTTCAGACAGGGAAAGACCTACTTGCACTTAACCGAAAGTACTAAAATACCCTAGGATCTCAAGAGACAATTTGCGTCTGATAAAAGGCATCAAATCTAATGAATTAAAGCTTTTAGGATAGTAGAGCAGAGCAATTTTCCACTCATGCTGGAGCACTAATACCAGTAAATTGGCTTGATAATATTGTAATTTTCAGCTTTGTTGTGTTTATTTGGAGTGTTTGAGTGCTATGACCGATCTCATTATACAGTCAATCTAATAGAGATTCAGTTAAAGCTATTGATTCGTGCTTCGCTGCTGTCTCAATAAGGATTTACTGTTGGATGTTTAAAGAAATTTAATTAAAGACGTTTTTTTAGCCAAGGAATTACAGCACAGCATAGTCTCGTCATCTCCAGGAGTTTGAGAACAGAAAAATGCAATGTTATTTATATAGTGTCAGTGTACAATCTTAGAGTGGGACTTCAAAAATGGTATGATGATATCATATAATTTTTTGCTATCGAAGAAAGGATAAAGAACACAACAAAAAATGGCACCAGTTGCATGATTTTGGATATGCAGTATTGATCAATTGCATAGGTGTTAACGTCCACCAAGGTCTAGTAATCCAACCTAAAATAAATTGAAAATAAAATATCTTACCTTAAAAATAATCCCTCAGTAGTCTAGGTATGATCCATAGTAAAAAACAAACCAAAAAAAAAAAAACAAAAAAAAAAAACAAACAAAAACAAATTGAATCTCTCAACTGGACAAAAATTGTTTGAGTGAAGACGTTTCACTGCTCATCCAAGCTGCTTCTTCAGTTCTGGTCAGATTATTGGTGGACACTGCCTTATATCTGTCTGAAGGGAGGGGCTAACTACCGGAAACTAACACACATATGTGTTTACAGTTTCTGTTTATTAGCTAGGTTTATTGAGCTACAGTAAGCGGGGCCGGCCCTAGCGTTCAGGGGGCCCTAAGCAAAATTGATGTCTGGGGGCCCCGCCAGCAGATGTACTCTAGCTGAGCTATTGGTGATTCACATTTGACAATATTATGACTCTGCTCTCATCACCTTGACCAAGCGTATTTGTATTTATATGACCAACATCAGACTGAAATCATCCAAAATGGCACAACTTCTATGGTAACAAGAACAGTAGACAAACATATAAGGGAGGTCAAGAATTCTTGCACCAGTGTAAACACATAGCTGCCCTCACATATGCCCGTCCTCAAAAACACATGTAGGCAGAAGTACATATTTTGCTACTATAGATACAGTATAAAAACAAATATAATCGTTTGAGAGGGATATTTAGGCTGCTGTAAACACAGAACCCCTTTTTCCACCAAAACTTGATATTATTTTCAGTATAAATGTATGGGCTCTTGAGGGCCCTCTGCTGGCCTTGGGGCTCTAAGCAGCTACTTAGTCCACTTACAGGCTGGGCTGGCCTTGACAGTAAGTGTGAACTGTGCTGAGACAGACTAAGCATAATCATTCTGGCCCTTAATGGATGCTCTCACATCTATTAGCATACTGGCTAGTCCTCTTGTTTTCCTTGTTTTGATTTGGGCCTGAGCCCCCACATTCCTGTTCAAAGATTGTCTTTCTTGTGCAGCAAAATGACAAAAACAACCTTTTGTCCAATTGATAGGTTTGAATTTTTCTTTTACTATAAAAATAAAATACTGAATACAATACTTCATTCATATTTTTTGTTCATATACTGAACATATAGTTTTGCTATTGGACTTTATATCTATGATTTTAAATAAATGAAAAGAGTCAATAGATCACTCACTGAACAATTCATTATTATGCCCCATTGATCTTATTATTTCAAAAACACAACCACCAATCTACACATTTGCAAAACATTCCTTTATTATAAATAAATCTCCTTTTGTATAAAAACTGGCATGCTTCAACCATGGCATTGTACAGGTTCACGACCCAAGGCTACGACCCGGTTAGCCAAGACAGCAGAACACACTCATCTCAGTATGCAGGGCGATCCATCGGACAACGTGAGACAAGAATGAAAAAATCAGCACGACCACAAAAATACTTACAAGGAGAATAACAACAAACAGCTTTGAGTCTCATAGATTTTCTCATACAATTCTCTTTTAAATATCTTTTAAAATCAGTTAAATCTCTCTCCCCGCCCCCTTCTTTGCCCTTTTTAGATATTATGTCTACATTTGTTTTTTGTGCTTCTTTATTGTTTTGTGATTTTTTTGTGCATTTGTCGATTTTTTACTCAGTCCACCACAGTGTCCTATGGCATGTCACTTTTTTCACATTGTCTTTTTTTTAAACAGTAAGTTCATAGTAGGACCAATGAGCTGTGAGCAGCGAGAAAGCAGGCACAACAATTGGCTGTTTATGTGGTCCCACCTCGTTCGTGGTTTGGATGTGGAACAATACAAAATGTCTCATGCTTGGATGCCATTGGCCACTCGGAATGTCAGCCGGCGCTTCGGCCAATCAGAAGATGAATCTACGGTTCGCTCTTTGGCTCGGCTCCGCCCACAGACAAGCCACTTCCCATTCATGTGTCCAGGCCCATTCTTTTCCATTCTCGTCAGTGATCCATTCAGATGGCGTGATTGCTGTAGCTGACATATGTCGTCTTAGTTAATGAAGCTGTTAAAGGGAGACACATAAAATGACAAATTAATAATTGTTTGAATAGTTATTGCAGAGTTCAACACATGCTTTAAATTTAATAAGACAAAACAGATCCCAAGTCTGGAACGTGCGTTTGGAATAATCTAACTTAAACATGAACTCTTACAGTTGTCGCTGCATAACATCGACTTTATTTATCCATAAGGGAAATTACTTGGATAAAGAACAAATAAATAAATGGTGTTAAACTTCAAAATAAGTAGTAAAAATAGTCTGATTCAAATAAAACAACTGATATGGCATTTCATTGGGTCTGGTGTATCTTTTTATCTATCTGCTTGTCTCCATGGAGATATAATTCCTTTTCCTGCAATGTTCCACAATATTCCATTATACTTATGTACCTTTTTTTTTTTTTTTTTCATTGCCCAAAAACACACTGACAATGTGCAATTGCGATGTGAGCAGGGTTGCCTCTGCAGAGATCTGACCTGTCACTTGGCCTATTGGCATCACATTCTTGTCTGAATGGAAATAAATAGGTTTACTGGCATTATGGGCAAGGCAATAACCTCTCTATGGAAACAAGAAGGTGGCGGACGGTCCAACAGAAAAAAAAAAAAGTGACTTAGTGGTCCATTAACGTGAGCTGTCCCTTTATGTTACCACTTAAAGAAACAGTATGTATGTTTTTGATTTTAATTTCCATAAACATGACCTAACTGTGTCTCCAGATACAAGGTAGACATGTTCAGATCAAATATAGCTCTTGCTGATAACACTCATTAAAAATATATTTATTATTCTTAATTATAAAAATATTGGAAATGATAATTATACTGTTTTGGTTCTCAAGATCCAATCAGAAAGCAGGGTCTCTAATTTGGGTTGCCAGTTTCAATCCAGTTTCAATCCAGTTTCAGTGTAAATGGTTTAAGAAGTGAGGATTAATTTGCACTCTATCTGCAGGTTAGGGCACTGGTAAGGCAGGTTCAGTTGTGAACGTCTATAAATGAAGTTTCTTAGATATTTGAGCCATGCCGGTTCTGTCAGCTAATAGCATCCAGTAATATTTCTCTATAAAACTCTATTTGACTTCAACCCATGATCACAATACCCACTATTGTATTTCTTCGAATGACACCATTTGAAATATAAAAGCCAAAGGATAGAAACATAGGTGAAGAAACTACGAAAGTGATGGCATTTCCGTCATGTTTGTGCCACCTTTCCACCTGAGATGTAGATTCTTTTGTGAAACCCATTATGTCTCGTGTCCCCTCAAGCGTGCCACCAAAATGTCAATGTTTTTGCAGCAGCCACGGCCTCTAACTGCGCCATTGTTATAGGCTGATGCTTTCATGCAGGCTCTTTCATTTCTCCTTTCACTCTCCATCACACCAGCATGGAAAAATAAGTCCTTGAGAGAAAAAAACTTACATTCAGAAAAAGTGCCGATAGTTTTTTTTTTTTTTCTTTAGCAAAAATGTCAAACAGGAAGGCATTCAGGTTTTTACGTTTCACTTACCACACTGGAAATATAATGGCATTCAATGGCTACCTTGGTGCAATGAATTCAATACTTGTTCATCCTGGTGTAATATTTTTTTCAGCAAAGTAGTATTGTCAAATATCTTTAGTTATTAAAGGGACTATATTATGCTATTTTTGACCAATGTAATAATGTTGTTTCTTCATCAAAAATATACTTTTTTGTTATTACATATTTAACACACAAACCCTGCTATTTTTGACCTGAAAAAAAAAATGTTGTTTCCACTTGTGATGTCATGTGGTAAAATAGGAAGTGCTCCGCCAGATTTTTAATCTCAGTGGAATCATTTGGATGATTTCAGCCTCAGTCCCTTCTGAACATTTAGGGTAAAAGGACTGCTAACTTGAAAAAAATCACTGCATGACATCACAAGCTGGAACAGAGCATTTTGAGGTTGGGAGATGTCGACAGCCGAATAATAAAAAAGTACTTGAACATGTGTGAATGGAACAAAACACAACTCCAGGTATGTTTTTGACAAGGTGGCAACATTATAACACGGTTTAAAGCTCACAAGAATCAATTTTGTGTAATATAGAACCGTTATAGTAGAACTAAACACTAACTAAACAAATATAAATTGAAAATATCTTTTAAATGTGTGCTGCTCCTAGTACTTTGTTGGTATTTGTAGCACAGTACTATATGTGTGCTTTCAAGTACATCGCACCACCTGCCATGATTTAAGTAGTCAGGTGTTACTGATTACAAACACCTGGCTGCAGGGGCGGAGTTTGAATTGTGGATTCCTGTTAGACCAATCACAATGTTCTTTACATATCCAGACCCCGCCCCTCCTCCTTCTCACTCTCCCTTTAGCCCTCCAGGTACTGCCCAGTTTAGCAGCTCTATTTGAAATGCAGTTTAGGCGTTTAGTCCCACTTTAAAAGCAGTAGTAGCGGCTTGCAATAAACTGCTACCTTCAGAAGGATTTATATCGACAAACTATCCGCATAATCTTCTCAGTTCCTACTTTTCAAGCTCGTGGGGCATCAGATTGTTTTGTTTTTTTTCAATTTCAAAACATCAAATAGTCAGTAATAATTTAATGTGTGATACATCAATGTGAATGTCGAGGCAAGCAAGGGATGGATATTGTTGGTCTACTGATGCAATGACAAAAAAAAAACAAAAAAAAAAACATCACAAAATATCGGTGTAATCCCTCAGTCGTCCAGGTCTGATCCATAGTAAAAGTCGAAGTTTAAATCTGTCAACTGGACAAAAAGTTGTAGGAGTGAAGACGTTTCGCTGCTCATCCAAACCGCTTCTTGAGTTCTGGTCAGATTGCTGGTGTTCACTGCCTTATATCTATCTGAAAAGCAGTTAGCTCCTCCCTTCAGATAGATATAAGGCAGTAATCTGACCTGAAGTGAAGAAGCGACTTGAATGAGCAGCGAGACGTCTTCACTCCTGCAACTTCTTATCCAGTTGACAGATTTAACTTCAGCTTTTACTATATATCACAAAGTAGCATAAACAAACTATTACATAAGGTATCTCTCATCTTATAATTCACCCTTCTTAACGCTATGTTGAAGTTATTTCAGTATATGCTCTTTGAAGATTATCCACATAAGTAAATAGAAACATAACAATGCAACTTTGTGAGAGCGTGCATATCTGATGGTACTGCTAACAGCGCTAATTACTGTCTTAATGAATGCCCTTTGACCTGCTTCTTTTAGTCATGCTAATGAAGCGCTGACAGGAAAACATCCTTAGCCCCCCGGGTCAAAAAACATATGCATACAAAGAAGAAAAAAGGGTTAAAACACGTGACCTTTTGTGATTAGTGCTTAGGACAGGTATTCAACCGAAAGAGCACACTGTCTGCACTCTGCACAGATGGGACTCAGCTTTGTCAGGGTTAATCAATTTGACAATAATGATGAATACATGTTTAAACAACTTGAGGATCATCAGAAATATTAAGGATAAATATAATGTAAATATAATCTATAGTAACTTAATTTTTGTAAGAAGTAAGTGAAAAATATATCCTGTTAAGTGTAGACTTTTTAGAGTATCCATTCAATCTGTACTGCAGTTTATTTCATTAATTTTATAGATTTTTTTTTTTTTCTTTCTTTTGGATCATTATGTATTTTTATATGTGTAGGTATAAAAGGCAGGTGTTCTCTTACTCACTGTTGGTCTCCATGCTCTCACACAGCTCAGTCTTCACTTCTCCGTTGGGCCGGTCCCCTCCCTTCTGGGTGAGTTTGCCGGACATGGTGGCAGCTGTCACAATGGCCTCCAGAAAAAGAAAAGACAAGGAAAACAATAAGAGCTCAACATGTATTTTGTAAAATCACCTTCCTACACGCACACACACACACGCACACACGAACGCACGCACGCACGCACGCACGCACACACGCACACACACACACACACACACACACACACACACACACACACACACACACACACCACTGTCTGCTGCTGTGTGGTACAACACCACAGTGGAAGGAAGCAGCTAAACAGGAAACACAATGGGGTGTGACAGAGAGAGGGAGCGAGAGAAAGAAAAAGGGAGAGGAGACAGCGAGAGAGAGAGGGAGATAGGGAGACAGGGAGAGAGAGAGGGAGATAGGGGAGAGAAAGGGGGAGAAGAGAGAGAGAGAGAGAGAGAGAAAGGGAGAGAGAGAGGAGGGAGAGAGAGAGAGAGAGGAGGGAGAGAGAGAGGAGAGAGAGAGGGAGATGGGGGAGAGGAGAGGAGGAGGCGAGAGAGAGAGAGGGAGAAGAGAGGGAGAGAGAGAGAAGGGAGAGAGGGAGAGAGAGAGAAGGCAAGAGAAAGGGAGAGGAGATGCTAGAGTGAGTGAGAAAGAGGGAGGAGCGGGAGAAAGAGAGGGAGAGAGAGAGAGAAAGAGGAGATGGAGAGGGAGGGAGAGAGAGAGAGAGAAAGGGAGAAAGAGAGAGGGAGGGAGAGAAAGGGAGATAGAGAGAAGGCAAGAGAAAGGGAGAGGAGATGCTAGAGTGAGTGAGAAAGAGGGAGGGGGGGGGGGGGAGGGAGAGGGAGGGAGAGAGAGAGAGAGAGAGAGAGAGAGAGGAGAGGGAGGGAGGGAGGAGAGAGTTTTTGTGGTAGAGGCTCCACTACCTGCTTGTTTTCATGGAGATGTCATTGCTTTGCCTGGAGTGTTGCACAGGATGGCTTTAGACTTATCTATCTTCCATGTATGAAATTATAAATCTGTTTACTGCTTAAAAACACAAATTCTTGTGTAAAGTGAGCAAGCGTCAATATCTTGGTCCTGGCAGCATCTTTATGCAAATATACCATTTAAGTTTAATGCCATACTGTGGAACATTCCAGACAATGTGCTTACATCTTCATGGACACAAGCAGGTGACATTGTGCACCTTTGACATTGCATTTATCTGGTTAGCCTCTGTCGTCGTGTCTATAGACCCTTAAGCTTTAATATATGAATTTTGGGAAAGTCCTTGGGAAAAGTGGATGGTAAAAGTACATTCAGAACCTTGGTGGGCGTTTAAGTAGAGCGGGACTGTTGAGCTCCATACATTTGAGTGGATCACTACAGTTCTCATGCACACCAAAGCAAGTTCTAATCTATAATCAATAGCTGAACTCACCTTAAAGCTGCGTTTCCTCTTGGGCACGTTCTGCTCCGGGTGGAAGAGGATGATGTAGACTTTGGGCATGTAGAGCATTCCCAGAGACACAGAGGCAGACAGGCTCAGGGAGATGGTCAGAGTGGTGGTCTGGATGTACATCTGAAACACACAAACACATACTTATTCATCACATGTTTTTAACACTAAAGGGAATCAGGGGGCCGCAGGGGTGTACAAATACACACAATACTGTCAGTGAGTTTCAGGTGAATGCAGGGGTGGAAAATTAAGTGCAAATACTCACATTACAGTCATTGAGTTTTCAAGGTAATTTTTTGTATATAATTGTAGCCATGTAATGAGCTGCATAAAGCATTTGAGTTACAGAGCACAGTTCAAGTCCCATTTATCCCAAATTACAGCTGGCTCCGCTCCTCTCTCTCTACAAACATAACAACACTGCATCGTTTGCTCTGGCCAGAGCTCAGAGAATATGTGGATTGCTGTGGGGCTGCAACGAGTCATTTAGTAATTGTGACAAGTTGACTACAAAAAAGCAGTTTGTGACGCCCCAAAGGCAGCCCTTTATGGTGAAACCCTGTACTGTTCACTGTTGCAGCTCACCAGGCCCTCACCTGGATTCAAACTGACTGGACAGTATGGTGCTCTCTCCTCGGCAACTCACCGGCCCAGGTCACTGGCTCACACCTTTAGCTTTAGTTTAATCAATCTATACAGCCACAGACCACATGCCCACATCACAGCACACACCACTGACCAACACTTTCACGTGATCTTTATTTAATAAACCTTGATTATAATGTTGTTTCTTGTGTGGTCTCCCCTCTTTGTTGCTGCTCGTGAGCCACAGTAGCAACACATTGTTGTCATGCTTTATTCATAAATATTGTCAATTTAGAAGCCTTCAGACCCACATATTTCAACCTTTAATTGCTTAATAATGTATTTAAAAGGTTTGTTGCAGCTCTAGTCAAAGACAACTTCATTCAGCAACTGTTCAACTGTTTATTACTAATTCAAAACAATAAAACAAATAAAAAATGATTTGAAATATTGCAAAAATTGCATAAATAAACTAGTACTTTGAGTAGTATTTTTCATGCACACTTTTTAATTAAGTACACATTTGGCAGTACGACTTGTACTTATAGTTGAGTACATTTTACCACCAACTTCTATTGAGTACACGTTTCTAGTCCTCTTCCCACCACTGGGTAATCGACCGAAAACTTCTAAATGCAGGTGATGAGGACAGGGGAACAGACAGGGAAGGGCAAACACAAAATGTAAAGGTAAAAGATGTTTAGACACAACTTAAATGAGTCTGGTGTTTGGTGACAGCTGAATGACACATGACACACTATGAGAAAATATTGACACTATAAAGAGGTGTAACAGCCCATGTGCTCATTGAGACACGCATATTACTAAGGAAGAGGACTGGACCAATGACAGATAGGACTGGGACAAGGTCCTGGAGATTCCAAACCACTGATGTTTAAAATATATATGCTGTAATTGTATATTAAGTGTCATATAATTTCATTCAAAGTTATTTTTGCCAAAGCAAATCACAAATATACATATCCAAACTTACAATTCTGTATGTATAAGTTAAAGCCATAGGTTTAAAAATCACAGAGAGATTTTGGAGAGGGCCGAATATGTTGGTTTTTACCCATGCTGTGTGTGTCCACTGGTTGGCAGTTCCAATCCCCCGCTTTTCAATTCTAGGTGTGTGTGTTTTTTTTTTTCTTTTACTATTAATAAGTACTAATACTAAGGAGCAAGTTCAAGAGTAACGTTTCAATTATCCATGGGGTGCAGAATGAAAAATAAAAAAATAAATGAGTAAATAATAATAATAATAATAATAAAATATAATAATAATAATAATAATAATGATAATAATAAATACATAAATAAATAAATAAATGCATGAATAAATAAATAAATAAATAAAATAGGGCAGTTGCTATACCAATTAACTATTTAAAACAAAGTCACATAAAACAGGAAGTTGAAATCTATTCATTAGTGAAAATTAACTATGAATCAAACCAAACTGTATTTAAGAAGTTATAGTAAAAGAACAATTTTAATCTGTCAACTGGACAAAAAGTTGTAGGAGGGAAAATGTTTCGCTGCTCATCCAAGCCTTCTTCTAACTACACTGAAACTAACAAAACTATCTCCTCCCTTCAGATATAAGGCAGTGCCAACAAGTAATCTGACCAGAACTGAAGCAGCAGTGTAGATGAGCAGCGAAATGTCTTCACTCCTACAACTTTTTGTCCAGTTGACAGATTAGAATTGTTCTTTTACTATGGGCCTTCCCTGCAAGCTTGAGGGATTACACATATATTTATTAATGAAGGAATGCAGCAGAAACTACATTAAAGTCAATAAAAAACAATCCCACATGCCCCTCCACCCAATCACGCTACCCACACACAGTCTCACACAGTATGTACAGATAAATGAGGCTGAGAATAGTGCCTTTACTAATCACTATCTTCAACAGGAAACAAAAATAGTTGAGAAATGCAAGAATTACGTAACAGATTTGGCGTAAAGAGAAGTGCAGAAAAATAGCGAATTCCATCACGCTCGGAGCTATCAGCGACTGTGACAACTGACAGGAAGTCTCAAACCAACTGTACTTCTGCGCAAATAAGTTGTCACTACATTTTACCTTTCCAATGACACCCTCCTCCTCCCCCTCTTCTTCCTCCTCTTCCTCCTTGCAGACTTGTAACATCTCCACGCATATGACCCCTCTCCCTGCTCCCTGACCGCTGCTGTGGACTGTACCATAATGAGCTCCAGGAGGAAATAGTATCCAGAAATGGCCTGTCGCGGCGCTTTCGTTCTGTGTTTGGCTGACCTCCTCCACCTCTCCTCCCATGCTTTCACCGAACCATCAAACTTTATACAGAGTGGAGAGAGCAAGTTCATGCACTGGTCAGCGACTTCAACAACTCTGCTCAAATCAAGTCATAAAGAAACATTTACTGATCATCAAATGTTTGCTTACAGTTTACAAAGCGTCCCTGATGAGTGCGAGAGAGCCAACTGTTGACTGCAAATACTCCTTTCGTGTTGGTGTTGCCAAACTTGGAATTTCCATTGGGGATTAATAAAGACTTTATCTATCCAAAGAAAATGAGGGCTGAGCAAGTTATTTTTTAACCAAGGCCAAGAATGTTCTGCTACACCTCTGTTCTGCACCCATATAAAGCAATAATATTTGATAACAAGAAATGGGTTACACAACAAGTAATACATTCACTGAGAAGACGATGCCATTCCTAATATGTACAAGTTGAAGTTTTAGGTTTAAACATTTGTTATTTATTTGTTTGTATTAATCCGCTTGACACGATCCTGGTATTTTTAGTTCACGATTGGGTCCCTAAATCATTATATGAACATTAATAACAGACAAATCAGACGTCTTCTTTCTTCATTTCCTGAGGTTTGGATTGGCTCTTTGGTTGCTATGATACTCATGGTCAGAATTCCAAATATGGAACTCGGCTCCAAATTCGTCCTTAGAAATGCGAGCCTCGACGAGCTTCGTTTGACTTGAGCCAATCTCTATGGATGATATCACACTCATTTTAGTCCACCTTTATACAGCCCCATAGATAGTCTTTATACAGGGTGGCCCAAAAGTCACTGACACTTTTAAATGTTCAATTTTAAATGTTCAAATGTTAAATTTTTAAATGTTCAATTTTAAATGTTTTTAAATATAGTGAAATGTTCACTATATATAGTGTTGGCATTTTCAGTTTGGCACTGAATAGGTTATCCAACACACTCTGCATAACATTTACAAGCATTTTCGGGCTTACGGCTCTTATTTGATCCTCGATATTACGTTTTAAGTTGTTTATTGTCTGAGGTTTATTTCATTGCAAACACTTTTTCTCTGGAAGAAACAGGAAGAAATCAAATATGGTATCCACAGGAAGAAATTGAAAGAAAAAATATTATGTTATGACCTTTTTTCATCAGCTGTCAGTGGCTTTCTATGGGGCTGATCAAGTTGTTTTTTAGTCAATGTCTAAAGTTTTTTCCTACACCCCTGCCCTGCATCCACATAAAGCATTATTAGTATGTGATAGCAAAAAATGGGTTGCACCATTAGTGATAAATTCACTGTAAAGACTATGCCATTGCTAATATGTATAAGGTGAAGCTGTAGGTTTAAAAATGAATTTTTTTATTTTTTTTCAGCCAGGTTGTTTTTTACCCATGGCCCAGATTTATTTTTTTTTTATTTTTTTTTGCTATAACGCTGCATCCACATAAAGCATTACTATTTGATCGAAGGAAATGGCTGGTATTCCTGATATTTATACACTGAAGTTTAAAACTGGTTATGGAATTTTATGAAAGTTTATCAAAGTGCCCAAAGAAATCTGCCTTGCGATTTCTGCATTCAACATTTTTGCCAAATATTGTATATAAACTTAACCTTTTTTAACTAGAAGTTACAAAATGGAAAAATAAAATAAGCTGAAATTAAAAATTCAATATAACGCCTACATCTGTTATTTTTTTTTTTACATCTGAAAATGATGACATGATTCAGAAAAAAAAAAACTTATTAGTGAATATGTCAAGAATTTAGGGATCTATACAATATAGTTAACATACAGAGCATGGTATAGTAGCAACTCTAACTGTGAGACTGCAGTAGTGGGTTATAGAGAGCTGTAAGCACCACATCTCCTCAGCTGACAGCTAGCTGAGTTAGCCACTAGCACTGTCAGACTGAGAGACAAGTCGACAGAATATGGTATACAGTCCTCTTTCGAAGAAGCAAGGACATATATCATTGATACCATCTGACTTTCATTTTATATTGACAGAAATACCTGCAAAAAATGTTTACATGTATTAAATGACATTACTTGCTGTATGCCTTGACTAGTGCCTAATAAAAGCAGTGATTTTGACACTACTAGTAAAGGAGCTGGAGGAGGACAGTGATAATGACAGACTTCAGCCACCCCCAGACACCTCTGACAAGCTCCCAGCACGCAAGTCCCATCTCCTACTAGTACGGCCCGAGCTGTACAGCACCAGAAAGGCCCGAGGAGAGGGATAGCAGAGGACAGAGGGAGGGGGGGACTGCCTGGGACTGCCAGCACCAGAGAAGCCAGAGGGTAGAGAGAGAGAGAGAGAAAGAGAGAGAGAGAGAGAGAGAGAGAGAGAGAGAGAGAGCGAGAGAGAGAGAGAGAGAGAGAGAGAGAGAGAGAGAGAGAGAGAGAGAGAGAGAGAAGAGAGAAGAGCACCAGAGAAGCCAGAGAGGGGGGGGGGGGGGGAGACTGACAGAAGAGAAAGAGACAGAGAGAGAGAGACAGAGAGAGAGTGAGACAGAGAGAAAGGGTAGAGGAGAGGCAGCTGGGAAAGGAAGAGAGAGAGAGGCACAGAGAGAGAGAGACAGGGAAACAGAGAGAGAGAGACGGACAAAGAGAGAGACAGAGAGAGACACACAGAGAGACAGATACAGAGAGAGAGACAGAGACAGACAAAGAGAGAGACAGAGAGGCAGAGAGAGCGACACTGAGAGACAGATACAGAGAGAGAGAGAAACAGAGACAGAGAGAGAGAGAGACAGAGACAGAGACAGAGAGGCAGAGAGAGAGGAACGGCAGAGGAGAGGAAGCTGGAAAAAGGAAGAAAAGAAGAGATTGAGAAGAGGGTGCATAAAACAATGCATTAGTATTTTGTTTTACGATTTGTGTTTTCTTTAAAGTTGAAAGTTGTATTCAAATGAAAAGACAAACAGTATATAATTTTAATCACATTTAATCTGTTGGGGATGTTTTAGGCACTGACCGGTTTTACATGATTAAAGGAAAAGCTATCATTAACAAACAAATGATGCTAATGCCACAAAGTGCTGACCAAATGCCATGTGCAATTATATTGAAATTATGCTTTTTTGGATTTTTAGAAATGGAATTAGTGTAAATAGATGCAAAATATTCAGTCCAAAAACAGGAATAATTGATCTCCTATTAGACTTTAAAATGTGTCTAATTTGTGTACACTTTTAACAGTTTATCTCTCCGTGTTTTAGAAGGATATGTCTTGAGGAGAAGGAGATTTTTAGATAGCATATATTTAAAGGCGCACCATGTAACTTTTCTTGTGAAGAGTCTAGTGGGAGATGACACCAATCCAGGTTACAGGTCAAATCTAAAGATGTCGGCTCTTTTGAACAGTTCCTTAGTGTGAACGGTTTAAAAGATCCGGATCTTTTTTTTTTTTTTTTTTTTTTTTTCTAATTTGTATGCATTTTTATACGGATTAACACTGAACCGACACAAGAATCAGCTCAGGAGCAGAGCAGGCGACACGAGTGAGTGATTTCAGCACAAAAAAATCATCATATTAACAGTTATTTTTATTATTGTGGATAATTTGACATTCCCACTCTCAGTTTGAACCATTTTAGACACATTTAAGCCTCGGTGGTCTTTCTGTGATTAGTTTGTAGATAGTTCTCACATTTTCTGCCGTCATACAACTAAATAGCAAAATAGCCTGTATTTTGAAGAGCTCTTGAATGGATACAAAAGAGCTTAAGGTTCCATCGCTAGTCAAATCTGTGGAAAAACGATCCTGCTAATAATAAGAATGCATGTTTTGAATTCATAGAAGTTACAGTATTATCCACCGCTTGGACAATCCCCTATACTACAATGTCTGTGAATATAATGGGACCCAACTAAAATAGTAAAATATCTCCTAAAGTTCGGCTTCCTCCACTTCATGATGTGTTCTCACTACACACTGCCCTGCCTGGAGCTGTGAGCTGAGGAAACTGACAGTAGCCACAGGCAGCAATCTACAAACCGCAGCCAGAGAGTCTTTTTGAACAGCCATCATCCAACTATGATATTAACAAACTTCGCCTTTTTCTTATTGGGCATTCATCACTAATAATTGAAATGAACTCTTTGTTAAAATACCTGAATGCTTTGGTCAGAGGTGCGCGCCAGCCTAGAGCTCCCCCACAGGCCATCACCGCAATTTACACTTCACATCACACTCCGAGCGGCTTTTGTGCACCACGGCAACAGAACAAATGTGTGAAATTTAGCAACAAAGAGGCACCATTCAGGGCGACACAATAGAGCAAAATGAGCATTTGTTTTGGTTTAATCCAATTCTTTTTCATAACTCTTTCCTTCCAACATCCAACATGTTGCACAAGATTGAGTTGCGCTGATAAAGCAATCGATACAGGGCTATATTACAGAGGAACAGAAGGTGGTTTGAAAAGTTCTAGGGTGTAGTATCTTGTAATTACTTTTACACAATTGGTATAAAAAGTAACAGCCATTGCAAAAACGACATAAAAATCAGCATTTTCGTTTGTATAGCCACAGTTGGTGAGTGTTTGAATCCTGCTCTAAAGTTCTCATCACCGGTTGAGCTGTTAGATCTACTGTCCCTCAGATTGACAGTGCGATTCCAGCCCACACAGATGATTACTGTCGTTTACCCTCCTCGCTCTCAGTGTCTGCGTACACTGATGTATGAATGTGCGTGTGAATTGGTGATTGGTTCTTTCATGTAAAGTGCCTTGAAGGTGGAAAAGTGCTGTATAAAAAAGTGACCATGTGCAATTTTGAACATTGACATTTAAATAAGAAAGCATGAACAGAACAATCTATAGACTTACAAGTGAAAAAAATAGTTCTGAGTAGAGTAATCATTTAAAGAGGCATAACTTACTGTATCTATCTCCATGGAGACAAACAGTTGATGCCACCAGGCAAAGTTACAGGTCAGATCAGAAGAAGAGATCTGACTCACAGAAAGAAGAAGTGTTTTGAGCAATAATAGTCATCCATAGTGAAATAAATGCAATATAGATACAGTAAATGCAATACTGCGGACTATTCCAGACAACGCAAGAACGCCTTTATGGAGAGAAGCGGCTGCAAGAAAAGAGATATAACCAGTGAATGAGGAGGACAGAGAGATTCCCCCAAGCAGTCTCCATGTTCTTATCACAACAGCAGTCACCGCGGCAATGATAGCCCCTTCTAATACATGTAGCCTTTGGTCCACGGACATGGCTTCCAGCTGTTAGTTACAAAGACACACAATCCCTACACAAAAGTACACACACGCACGCACATAAGACGCAAGACGCTCAGAGGCTCATGGTCCTTAGATGATAATAGCTCAAATGTGTGCAACGAAAGAACGCACTATTATCCCAAAAGTCACACTCAGGAAGCAGGCGATTAGCTGCGGCTGGCTGCGTACAGCGTGTTCCCTTAAGGTTTAAAACATTTACACAGGCTTTTGGGTTCATGGGGGAAGAGAGAAAAAAAGAGAGGGGAGGTGTGGGTAAAGGAGGATAAAAAAATGCTGTTGACAAAAGGTGATTATAAATGGTTTGAGAGTTTGAAAATGTGGCGTTAAAGCTACAGACACGCTAGAGGATGGGATATAGAGGGATATTTAGGATGGAGGTGTATACCATGTAACGCTTCTTTCAAACTAGGATTTGTTGAGGCAATCTTTATGTTTATGATGCAATTCTGTAACAGGTTGCAGCTCAAAAATGTTTTTCAAAATGTTGCTTGATATCAGATTCACAACAACTATTTCAGGCAGTTCTTGCCCAGTGATGACCCATAAACTGTAGAAATGGCAATGAAAACCAACACAAAATGTTGTCCTGTTGTGTGTGTGTGTGTGTGTGTGTGTGTGTGTGTGTGTGTGTGTATGTATCTATCTATCTATCTATCTATATACCTATATATCTATACATATATACATTGCCTGGTCAAAAATAAGTCGCCACCATAAAAAAAAAAAAGGTCACACTCTAATATTTTGTTGGACCGCCTTTAGCTTTGATTACAGCACACATTCGCTGTGGCTTTGTTTCGATAAGCTTGTGCAGTGTCACAAGATTTATTTCCATCCAGTATTGCATTAATTTTTCACCAAGATCTTCCTAGGATGGTAGAATCTGACCGCTGCACAAAGCCTTCTCCAGCACATCAAAAAGATTCTCAATGGGGTTAAGGTCTAGTCTCTGTGGTGGACGATCCATGTGTGAAAATTACGTCTCATGCTCCCTGAAGCACTCTTTCATAATTTGAGCTTGATGAGTCCTGGCATTGTCATGCTGGAATATGCCTGTGCCATCAGGGAAGAAAAAATCCATTGATGGAATAACCCGATCATTCAGTATATTCAGGTAGTCAGCTGATCTCATTCTTTGAGCACAGACTGTTGCTGAACCTAGACCTGACCAACTACAGGAGGCTCATAACTATTAGCTTAGTTAAATCCAGGTAGCAACTTTTTTTTTGGCCAGGCAGTGTATATTGAAGCAGTAACAGATTAGAAGATTGATTTCAACCAGTCTTTGATTTCTTGGAGGCATCTCTGAAGCGAATGACATGAGTCACTTTCAGGCTTAATAGGCATATAAATTTGGACATCATCTGCGAAACAGTGCAAAGGAATCTGGTGTTTTCTAAAAATAGAACCTAATGGCAACATATAAAGAGATATCAAAAGTGGACCTAAGATACAGCCTTGTGGTACTCCAGAAGTGAGGAGGGCTTTCTTTGACGAGAAAGGGCCAAGGTTCACAGTCAAATACCTTCCTGTAAGACAAGATCGAAACCAATCTAAGACTATGCCTTTGACCACACATGTTTTCAGACGTTCAAGTAAAATCTCATGGTCAACCGTGGCTGCCGAAAGATCTAAAAGCACCAACACAGCTGGTTGACCAGAATCTGTTGTTAAATGCAAATCATTTACGATTTTTAAAAGTGCACTTTCTGTGCTATGGCACGATTTAAAACCAGATTGAAATTTCTCAGATATATTATTCAAAAGCAAATATGATTTTAGTTGGAAAGAGACTACTTTTTCTAAAACCTTAAAGCCGAAGTACTCAACTTTTTTCTCTCACAAATTATTTCTGAAGCCATGCACACTCCCAAACATTAATGCATGTGGATATTAACGGTGTGCTAAAGGGTCTGTGAAAGATAAAGATAAATGAAGTACCTACGTCCTCTTTCTTGGTGTGAAAATCAGTCACCTCAGCTTTAAACGGTAGAAAGATTGAGATGTATATGGAAGATACAGTGAATTTATGTCTACAGGAGGAGTGCAGATTGTGTATATTTGCTTTTATGTAAACTCAAGTGGTCTGAAAATGAAACTGGATTCTCTGTATTGAGAAAAAGATAAGTGCACCAGTTAAAGTTTTTATTGCCTTCTCTTGGGACCCATATGTGTTTATAATAAAAATATCTCTTCTAAGCTATTTCTACCCACCGGATACCTTGTTATATCTCGATTAGTTCTTAAGTAAGGTGCCCTGCCAGTGAACCCTCATAATATCATGCGGATTATCACATCCCCCAACGGACGTTTTTCAAGCAACTCCTGCACAAGCTGACGGAGCATTTTTACAGTGTATGTATATCCCGAGTATTTGTGAGGTAATAACATTAACATATTCTATTTCCTCTGGGAGAAGTGATCAGGGTGAGAGCTGGAGCAGGTAATGCAGTCCGAGACACTGTGCATATTGTAATCTGACAGCAACCCAAATAAAGCCAATAGGGAAATTCATTTACACAGCCGGCAGAATAATGTATGCAATGTAATCGAGAAGATGTGCTAGTTTATGCAAGAGTCAACGTACACATATCACCCACGCATGCTTTGGCTATTGCTTCTCTTAAGTGACTTGGCTGACCCGCTCCCGTTGTATTCTCACACTTCACCACTAGATGCTATTTACGTTGCTGTCTGACCTCGCTTTGCCTGACAGAAGAAGACCAGAGAGCACAGGTGAGGCAAGGCAACATAAGTTTATTTGTGTAGCGCAATTCATACACTAAGTAATTCAAAGTGCTTTACAGAAAAAGAAAGACATTACACTGCAATCTAATGGTTAAAAAAAAATCATATACAGTTAGCTTTGAAGAAATTCGAGAAAGGATGATGATGACTGTATTTGTGGTGGAGAGGAGAGGACGAGGCTGCGGCGGCTGGTGGTTCTGGTGCTGCAATGGAAATACGGTTACCTGACCAGCCAGTCCCGTCTACATTCTATTCGAATCCAGAAAAATCAGACTGTAGAGCGTTACAAACCTCCATCCTAACTTGGGATGGTCCAGTTAGCTGCTAATTTGTATTATGTGCCTCTCAAATGCTCTTGTGTCACTCAGAACAAAACACCAATTTCGTTAACCTGAGATTAAAAAAAAAAAATTAAAATCTGCATTTCTGTTGTGTCTTGTGTGATGTTTCTTTTTTGTTTGAACATGTTTGTTTGAACACTCTAATTTGTTAATCCAGCTGTCAATCACACCTATCTGAAATTGGAAAAAACAGTATGCAGCTCTAGACTCAGTTGTCTTTGTGAAGTTTTGTCAAAGCATGTGGTTTTGGCTGGCCAGGTAAGAAATATGATTTAAGCAAGCTGAAGTAGGTGAAGTGGCAAAATATGTGAGGGGAAATGGGATTTTGACTGAACCGGCTGAAAGGTAAATAGGTAGCCAAATGTGACAGAGAATGAACGTGACAGGAAAATACAGTCAAAAGTTGCGTGTATAGAAATTTAATTTGGTGATCAAATCTAAGCAAGGAATAAATGCAATCTCAAAATCTAGCTTAGAGAACAAGGCTAGAGTTTGTAGTTTGTTAATTTTTTTAGAATCCATAGCAACCAGTAGCCAAAAGCTTGACATTTTGAAGTACTCTCAGTTTGCTGCTTTACATGTAAAAAAAAGACTCACTCACAGGGCAATCTGGAACCACTAAAATTCACAATTGAACATTTAATCACATTTCATATCAGAAGTACTTACTATGCACATGAAAAAGGATAAAGATGTGTTCAGTCTTTGCCTTTATGTTCTACTCTCTGGAAATCCCATTTTAACCAGCAAGCCCCGTATTTCATTGTATAGATTGAAAAAAAAATAAAAAAATAATGATAGTTGTTGGGTTACCGAAACTTGCATATAAATAACGAGAAAACATAGCTATTTAATTTGTGCATTCAGCTTCTCATGAGATGCAGATAGCTTGATGTTTTATTTCTTGCTGATCACTAGAATCAGGGAGGCATGCCTGTTATGAGGATGGGAGCTCTGAGCACAAAGGCACAGAAACATGTCCAATCTGACTGGGTTTAGTAGAGACGACAAGAGAGAATGGACAATCACAAGGCAATGATTTGCATCGGGCCTGTCATGCTCTGTTACAGCAGAGGATTTTACTGTACAGATGCCAAGATGACTTATACAAGGGACTTTATAGGACTCTATAGGCTATTGCACTCTCTATGTTTCCCCGATGACTATTTGATTCGATGTGGCAGGGAAAGGCAAGTTTATTTGTATGGCACAATTCATACGCAAAGTAAATCAAAGTGTTTTATAGAAAAGAATAAAAACCTTTCAGTCATATGCACAGCTAAACAGAACCGTTTTGAGCCTGGATTTAAACGTTGTCAAAGTCGAGGCCTTTCTCACATCTTCAGGAAGACTGTTCCAGGTTTTAGCTGCATAAAACTGAAACACACCTCCAACAAATTTTGCACTGAAATATGTCTCCCTTAATATGAGTGGTAACAAGCCTGACTTATTTGGTCTGGAGTGTTTGTGCATGTTTTTTTGTTGTTTTTTTTGTTTTTACATTTAGCCGACCTTTCACAGTATAGCACAAAAATCATCTATCACCGTGGGGGAATGTTCTGGAATATGTTATTTTCCTTGGAATCATGCAGGTAATGTGCCACCTCCAGAAAGATTGGATTGAATTTTCCATTAAAAAGGTTGATTCTGAATTAGCTTATCTATAGGAATGAACATTTGACTGCAGCTAATGCAGCTGTTTAGGAGTCTGGGCTGAGATTATTTGGACAGGTACAGACAAAGATAGTGTGAAGGAGGCTAGAACTATGCAGAGGTTAGACCTGCATTCTCGAAAGGACACCCAGAGAAAGTTTGTTGGTGTGAATGAAGAGGAAAAAAGAGCACAGATTAAATGGGACTGCAAGAAAAGAAGTAGAACCATTCACAAAAGAAGACGTTTGCTGACTGACTTCCAAAACAAAGTCAAGAGCTGTGGGCGTGTTTCAAAAGGGGGAAAAAAATAATAATTTTCAAAGCCTGAATGAAGATCACTCAAATATACTGTAGAGTTCTGGTGTAAGAAACACACTCAGTTTCTTCTGGTTGTTTATTTTCTGAACCCAAGGGCTACTGTAGGCCGTAACCCAACAAAACAACAAGTCTTAACTCCTAGAGCCAGTCTCCAAAACAGAGACTTGTCGGCATAGCAACCAAGTTTGACATACAAAAGCAGGTACAAACAAACAGTTACAAGAACAACAAAAGGTGTCAACAAGAATTATCAGATCATTACAATATATACTACTTACTACGTAATATAAAATTTGGATATACTATTGAAAATCATCATGCTTTACCTCATAAAATACTTAATATCTGCAACCATGTACTAACTGGACAAACCAGAATCTTTCATTTTAACTTGCGACATCACTGCTGCCTCTGAGACCATGCCCATTGAAGTATGGTGCAAAAAGTGTAATAAGTGAACAAGTAGGGGCTAAGAGGACATCAGCCCACAGTAGCCCCACCTCCTTCTGTCTGATTAACCAAGACATGAAACACTGGGAGACATTACAACTCTTCTGCGATTATTGCAGCTACATGTTCAAATGAAGGCAGTGCATGAACAAGATGGTGAAATCAAAGACAACGTCCCCTCTAAACACAGCAGAGCAAAGCCTTAAAGGCCCTCTACCAGAGTTATTCCCATTTGCATTGGGACAAAAACTGTCTAGCTCCAGTAATGATATATTGTATAAGCAGCTCTTCAGGTTCAATTAAGTCCGCTGTGTACTGTCTGCATCTAATTACAAGTGTTTTATTTTCAGAGAAGCAGGAAGCGTGCAGTTAGTATGCTAATTGTTGTTAACTTTACCGTGGCTGTAAACTCCTCTCTAAAAGTTGTAAATACACGCTATAAACTCATTACGTTGAATAAATGACATGCTCTGAATGGTTAAGGTAAGTGAGGGACAACTTTGGACCACTGCAAACTATTTAAAGTGAACTAGTTTTGTTTTTGGCGTTCAGATACCGAAAGTCACAGAATAGCCAAGAGAGTTAAGCGACAAACATAAGTGAAACGGACAAACAAATTCACTTAAAGGCAATATGAAGGGCAAGTTGACAGGACAGAAGCATGGGGGAGATGAAGGAGGACTCACACAGAGCACACAAAGCAGAGACAAACAGGGAGGGAAATCTCAGAGCACTTGTTGTCACGGCCTTGTTTTCTTTGATGCAATAATATATCCCCCTGGAATAACACATGAAGGAAGACATACACAGGCTTTTTGCAACAACTGAAAACTGCAGAGAGCAGAAACATGGCAGGGTAAGGCCATTTTGTGTAAGTATCTTTAGTTTATTCCCACCTAATTGTATAAGTGGTGGTGCATGTTTTAGTGGAGGATTCATGATCATGATCCTCTGTTTGAAAGTGGAGGAGTTCAAGTAACTCGGGGTCTTGTTCACGAGTGAGGGAAGGATGGAGCGTGAGATTGAGGCAGCGTCTGCAGTGATGCGGTCACTGTATCTTTCCATTGTGGTGAGTCGAAAGACAAAGCTCTCGATTTACCAGTCAATCTATGTTCCTACCCTCACCTATGGTCATGAGCTTTGGGTAACGACCGAAAGGACAAGACTGCGGATACAAGCGGTCGAAATGAGTGTCCTCCGCAGGGTGGCTGGTCACTCCCTTAGAGATAGGGTGAGGAGCTCAGTCACACGGAGTGCACGGAGCTCGGAGTAGAGCCGCTGCTCCTCCACGTCCAGAGGAGCCAGCTTAGGTGGCACGGGCATCTATTTCGGATGCCTCCTGGACGCTCCCCCTAGGGAGGTGTTCCGAGTACATCCCACTGGGAGGAGACTCCGGGGAAGACCCAGGACACGCTGGAGGGACTATGTCTCTCAGCTGGCCTGGGAACGCCTCGGGATCCTCCCAGAACTAGAGGAAGTGTGTGTGTGTTTTTGCAAGTAAATTGTGGCTATTCACCGAGCAGTATTCACCCCAAATACCACACTATGAGCCACTCCAGAGGTCGTCAGCTGAGAGCCAAACTTATTTCCACGACAACAGACTTCAAGCAAGAGGCCCCTGGATATGCACATAGATGATGACTTTATTGTGGAGCGACAGCATCTCAGTTAGTATAATGTTGTCCACTGATCTGAAGGTTGGTGATTTGAATCCTGCTCTATCATTGGTGGAGCGGTCAGCTCCCACACAGATGAATGCTGTCGTTGTGGCAAGGCACTTAACCCACATTGCCCCCAGTATCTGCATACACTTGTATATGAGTGTGTGTGAAGAGGTGAGTGGTTCCTTGATGCTTTGAGTGCCTTGAAGGTGGAAAACCGCTATATAAAAATGTGACCATTTACCATTGCTGCTATACCTGGCTCAAGCACTCTTGGGGTGGCCATTTAATGCGAGCCAGAATGTGGTTCACCATTGACCTAACTGTGGTAGACAGCAAAAGATGAAATTTAAATCAGTCAAATAGGCAAATCGTTGTAGGAGTGACAACGTTTCGCTGCTCATCCAAGCCGCTTCTTCAGTACTGGTCAGATTGCTGGTGGACATTACCTTATATCTTTCTGATGGGAGGGGTAACTACACTGAAACTATAAACATGTAAGGTATTTTCTAGCAGTGCAGCACTACCCCAAACTGGTATCTTGATTTACTAATGCTAAGGTAAATAACACATGCTCAACAGTGGATATGGGATGCATGGGGGATCACCAAGATGCTATGAGACCAGCGTGGGGGCTTACAAGGATGTGTGGACAAGGAGATAACACCTATGTACTGGTCTTGTGAACACTTCTTAACTGTAGACCCTTTCACCAACGAATGTGTGACCCCCACTCTGAAAGGGTCATAAAACATTCACATTGTTCGACTTTGGCTAATGTTTCTTAATGTGTGGCACCGTGCTGGTAATAAGACCCGCCTCACAAACACATACATTGGGAGACCCTATAAAAGCTGTAAACAGGCACATCTCAGGGCTCTCCACCAATCCTTACCGGAGAGTCCGTTGCTTCATTGTTCACTTTACGTGTGTGGAACTCAATAAAACCTTTTAACTCTGTTTCAGTCTCTTTGTCCTGTTTCAGTGTCTTTGCCCTCTGACGCTTACACCAGAAACGAACAATTCTTACAAACAGCTATTGTCCCCAGTGTTAGCCTTAACAACCCTATTCAACCTGTAACCTATTGTTCTCTTTGTTCCTGTTTGTTTTGGGTCTGAGGATAGAGTTGTAGATCGGTGACAGATTATGTCTCAGGCCCCCATTCCTGTTTAAGGGAGGATTGTCTTTCGTAACAAATAGCTTATTAAACTCCCCTCTCAAACCACTTCATTTCTCTGGCTAAGATCTGTACCTTGCTATCTTTAAAGGAGTGGTTAGTGGCTTTGAGATGGAGCTGTACAACGAACTTGGGTCCAGAGGAGCTCTTGAGCTGGTGCTGGTACATCCTCTTATAGAGTAGCTGTTTAGTTTCTCCAATGTAACGCTCACTGTACTCTTCACTACATTGCATGGAGTAGACTACGTTACTTTTTTTATGGCTTGGCGTTTTGTCCTTTGGGTGAACCAGTTTCTGTCTTAAAGTGTTTGTAGGTTTGACTAACTGTGGTACTGTAAAAATTACCTTAATCTGTTTTGTTTTGTTTTGTTTTTTGCCTTGATCTGGTCCCGGTTTAGTTCCAGGTACTAGTTTCAGTTTAGTCAAATGTTGATGCAATGTATTGTACTGTACTGATGTACTGTTAATATACCCCAAATAAATCCATCTTGTACTGTGAAGTGGAATCGGTATCACAAGGCATGTATTGCTTACCACATGAAATCATACTCTCTGTCTTTTATTTAAGGTTAACGATACTTTATTCATCCCTTGTGAGCCTATGCTTTGGGTTGAACAAGAGTAGGAACAGGAGTGCCCAGAGGAAACAGGGAGAAATATACAAACTTTGCACAAAAAGACACAAGAGGCAACCCCTCCCCCACCTTCGTACTGCAAAAGATTCACTCAGCCACTATGCCACCGTGTACAGGTAGCGCTGACAACTCAGCTCTTGGAAGATGAAAGGACTTTAGGAAAATTAGCTTTGGGTGTTCATTCATTTGTCTTCCCCCTCTAAATGCCAATGTTCTTGCAAGTTGCCAAGTTTTCACAAGTTATTTACCCCCTGCTTATTAGTCAATACAGTTCACAGCACATTAAGCCATAATAGTGTGGACATGCATTGCGTTGCCCACCACTTTCTTGCAGCCAGACACCAACAGTAGAGTTTAGCTTCACGTCAGCACTGCTTAATTGGCCCCAAGTGCAGACAGTGCGGTCCACAAGTGCTTCATTATGTTCTACAAAAGTGCAATTAGACACATCTCTGTCTATCTGCAGCAGGCCGGACCAGGTCTGTGTCAGGGGCTGTCTTTACATCTATGTTGGCCCCGTACCACTGCTTGTTAGTGGAACTCTTATTGACTTGCAGATCTTCGACCAGCATAGCCCCAAGTCAAACGCATTGGTTGAAGTCATGTTTTCCGTATAGAGCTGGTGAGAACAGTTAGCGCTCCCTCCATGCTCCTGACATTATAGTGGACCCGCTGCGCACAGCTTCAGCCAATTAAAATACCCAGCAAGCCCTGCAAGCCAGCACCATCAGTCAGACAGAGGTCCAATGCCCAAATTATAGTAAAAACAGAACAGAGAGCCAGATATATTTGGATTATACAGCCATTGTATCATAACATACAAGCCACAAATGTTCTGCAACTACAGTTTTAATTATTTACATTTTGCAAAACAAATTCTGCCATAAAATCTGTGTTACTTTAATTGGAGCTGCAGCGAAAATATGTGGTTGCCCATTACAATCACAAGTTGTGTTTATAAATTACAACTGCCATACTCTCGCAAGAAACACCACATAGTAAAAGAATAAAACAAATACATAGTATATAAAATAATACACATAGAGGTACCTAAATACAAAGAGATAAAATTGGGAATAGCTGAATACACAAAGATAAAATCTAAATTTCACAGCTTTTGCAAAGCTAAAAGCATCTTTGGGAGGGTTTTTAAATTAATTAAGGACGAGCATGTTTTCAGATGAAGTGGGAGGGTATTACAAAGCTTAGGGGCCACAACAGAGAGAGCTCAAGCTTCCTTGGTTTGAAGGCAGGATGGTGGGACAGTCAGCATGTTAAAGTTTGACCTCAAAGACCGAGGAGCAATATGTGAGGTTAAAATGAATTATGAATTATGCACTGAGGCACACGTTAATTGAGTGATTTGAAAACAAATAGTAATATTTTTAAATCTATTTTGTATTCAACAAGTACTCAGTCGACTGTGTGGGTGTGATATTGGTCTCTCTTTTAGTATTGTCCAAGTTTCTGGTTCCAAGTTCCAAGTTCCTGGATCGGGCTCAAGGTCCCTGTGTGCCAAGGAACAAATCTTCCAAGGGGCACAACAATGTCCTTCTTAAAGTAACTGTTTGCAACATTTTGATTTTAAATCCCTTAAATATAACCTAACTATGTCTCCAGATGAGCTAAACATGTTCAACTCAAATATAGCTTTTACTGATAACAGCTAATGCAGATTCTCTGATCTGATCCTCACCCCAGCACCAGCAGCCAATCATTAAAGGCTCATATTACACTATCTATGTTATAATGTTGTTTCCTCATTACAAACATACCTGGAGTTGTGTTTTGTTTCATTGACACATATTTAACACACAAAGCCTCCATATTTAGGATGAGTTCTTTCCTTAAAACTCAAAACACTCCACCTTGTGATGTCATGTGGTAAGTGCTCCACCGTGTTTTTAAACACCTAGAATTTGGATGATTTCAGCTCTGGAATTGCCCATCTCTACTGAACTAAAGTTAAAATGTAGCTGTTCTTGACATCAAAAGCTGGGACAGAACATTTTGAGCTTTACAGATGTCATTCTCAGTATATGGACTGACACTGGCAACCCAGGTTCAGTTGTAAGAACACAGGCTACTTATAGATCTATAGTAATAGTAACTTTAAGAATTTAGAAGTAAGACAGTGCCACAAAAATCATCACAGATAAACTTCTTCTTTCTTCTTCTTTCTTTTCTGCTGCTTTTTTTTTTTTTTTCTCTGTATGGAATGCCTTCGTATTCACATAACATAATCAGTAAGTAGAGAAAAGACGCAGTTGGCCTAAAAATTTCTACCCCCTGTAACAGTTGAAAAATAGAGTGAGACTGAGCCTATAATAAAAGTGAGTTTATTCTTGTGTGAGCAATTGCTTGTGGCAGCTGTGATAAAGTTACGCTTTGTTTTGTTGCAAGGGAAACTGTGGACCTTCAAAAGTCGCCAAGAGGATCCTTTATGTTAGAATTGGAGATTGAGTTTTATATTCATAGTGGGTAAATGTAAAACTGATAAATAAAAATATGACACAAAATATCCCTGTACATTTGTCGGTGAATATATTAGAGCCAGTATTTCAAGTCTCTATGCATCACTTTATACAATTTACTATCACCAACAAATAGAGTTAGATTTTATGATAATATTTGTATTCCAGAGCTGAATTGGTTTTGACACTTGGAGGCTGTGGGAGACTCAATTGAATTCTGTGCCAAAAAATAGATACAAGGCCACAGGGCATCTGCATAGTGACAGGTATAAACAATGCATGGCCCACATCCAAATATGTTCCAAAGTATAGCTCTGCCGAAACTTTTGAGGCTTTAATACAAATGGTGCTGGAATATACGTGCATATAAACTGGCCCATGTGCTTTATGAAAATGCCAGAGCTACAGAAAATGATCTCAATACCACATTTGTACCATGTTATAGTTGTTCCCTTCTCATTTACCTTCTCAAAGTAGTTTTTGAAGTGATTCATGCATGTTTGAGAAATCTTTAATCGCTTATTTTCAAGACACCATATTGCAATCAATCCCCATTGTCACAGCCACCAGCATAAGCCCACTGCTCTGTACTTACTTTGTTCTTCAATTTTATTTTCTTAATCGATGATACGCGTAGGATTCGGCAGCATCACATTGTGATTTTGGTACAAATAAAACATTTTAAAAATCCGCTGCTCGCTAACGTGATCTTTAGCTATCCATAGGAGGGGCCGACAGTTACACGGCTCTTTGTTGTGATGATGTTTATGGCAACGTCAGCTCCCATTGGGCACCGTGGTTTTCTAATGCAGAAGGCAGTGGACTTGTTTCTTTGATTGTCATTTTAGATCAGGGGTGTCAAACACATTTTCACCGAGGGCCACATCAGCAAAATGGCCAGATATAAAATAAATGTAATTACTTTTTTTACTTTTTAATTAACTGTTTCTGTATTTATTACTTAATCAACTTACAAATATTGCATATTCATTTGCATAGATGTAAAAATATGGCTGTGTAACTGCGTATCTCCTGAAACCATCATACCTTTTAATTTACCCTGTCGAGGACCACATAACATAATGCAGAGTGCCACATTTGACCCACGGGCCTTGAGTTTGACACCTGTGTTTTAGATGAACATTGTGGTTTAAAAAGTAGAAAATTACTGTATAATGGTCCACAGGTGTCAGACACAGGCATAAGTTTAAAACCTGGACAGATAAGGGATTTCATGTGTGGATGTTTGCATGTTCTTCCTGTGCCAACAAATTTTTCCTGTGGGGGCTCTGGTCCTTGATTGTTGTTCCCTATAAAAGTAAGCCAACAATAGGATCCATTCTGGTACACTATAATACACTATTAACGTACATTTAATATCAAGAGATTGTTGTATATATAATATCAGTGACACGTTTCTGGTTAAATAAGGTTAAAAAATACAGTTATCTACAAATAGTCTGGCAAGTAAGAGTAAGTACAAGTTGATATAAAGTGATTGTGTTATGTGGTATGCAACTATAAACACTGGCCTTCATAAGATTCTCAACATATTTACATTTTCTCTCAATTTCTCCTACACTTGTGAAGTTGTTAGTCCTTGCAGACTTATGACAAATGCACGGTGGGTGTAAGAATAAACAAAAGCACATTTAAGCCTTGGTAAATGTATCAAATGTGTTTTTCCTGGGGCAAGAAAAAAAATATTTTTGAAAGTTGTTTAGAATTCTCTGTTACTATAGCTCTCGAGAGAATGGCTTTGAGTCCTCCATATGCAGTGTAATGTGATGATACATTTACAGTTGTGCATACATTTATGTGTTTGTGCGACAGTGTGTAGTGTATGTATGTAAGCTTCCCCCGGGGCTTTCCCTATCTTTCAACATGGCGCTGTTTGATGCCCGGATCTGACATCTTTTGTCTGCTTGCAGTCAAATGGCAAATCCCACCAGAGCTAGCAAAAAACTCTTTGAAAATTGAATTGTAAGCTTTCTCCGCACCAAACGCACATACAATTGAAACCAGAAGTTTACATACACTAGATATAAAGACATGTACACTTTTTTCTCACTGTCTGATATGAAATCAGACTAAACTTTTTCAGTTTTTTGTTTTAGGTCAATTAGGTTTACCTTAATTATGTCAATTTGCTAAATGCCAGCATAATGTGAGAAGGATGTTTTAGACACTTTTTCTTGACTTTCCTCCTGACAGAACTGGTGTAACTGATCCAAGTATGTAGGCCACTTTGCTCACACATGCCTTTTCAGATCTCCTCATACATTTTCGACAGGATTGAGATAAGGGCTTTCTGATGGCCACTTCAAAACTTTGACTTTGTTATCCTTAAGCCACTTTGTAACCAGTTTGGGAATATGCTTCAGGCCATTGTCCATTTGGAAGACTCTTTTGTGCCTGAGCTTTACCTTCCTGGCTGATGTCTTAAGATGTTGCTTCAATATTTCCACAAAATGTTCTTTCCTCATGATGCCATCTATTTTGTGAAGTGCATCAGTTCCTCCTGCAGCAAAACAACCTCACAACATGATGCTGCCAACCCCGTATTTCACAGTTGGGATGGTGTTGTCAGGGTTGCTTCCCCTCTCTTTCTCCAAATGGAACAATGCTCATTATGACCAAACATTTACAGTAAATTTTTGTTTCTTCAGATCACAGGACGTGTTTCCAGAAATTAAGGTCTTTGTCCCTGTGTGCATTTGCAAAGTGCAATCTAACTTTTATAAACCAAAGCGTGAACTCAAAAACTTTAGTCAGGATGTTACCACAAACATGGTAAAAATAATCTCCTCAGATCATATGAAAAGCACTTTTTACATTTCAGTCCAGTTCAAAATGTAGTGGAGCAGAAAGTGCAGATACCTGTTCTCAAATGTAGTGAAGTAAAAGTAAAAAGTATCCACTGCAAAATGTACTTAAGTAAAGTACAGATACCTAAAAATTCTACTTAAGTACAACACTTCAGTACTTGTACTTCGTTACTTTCCACCACTACTCTCGCCTGTGCCGTGCCGACAGCCCCCACGCTCCTCCTCTCTCTGATCCAGCCATAGCCCCTCACCTTCTTTCCTCTCTATTTTCTTGTGTTTCTTATCATTATAATCCCAGTTATGGAAAGTGAACGACTATTTTCTAACCATTTATGAGTGAAACTTAAGCCCCCATTTGGCAAAAGGACATCGCACATGTTTCAGCTGATAAGGGTAGTGTGCATTCATTTCAGCCCATAGTGGTAACATGCATATGCTTTTAGGTATATAGAAGTAGTATAGACAATTATTCAAAAACATACACACAGTTGTTGCCGGTTAAGTTGAAGTCTAAGGCACAGAATGAATATGGCTACCTTTGTGGACTGAATCCTTGACACAAATGGTTCAATGTTTATTTAGATACATCAATGATTCTCCCATAGAGTTATTATGCAATATATTGTACAAACGCACACCGAACTTTAAATGTGGATGTGGATTATCGGTCCTAACAACTCAACAAAATAAAAACTGGAGTGATCCTGACACCATGCTCTGTACCTGAAGTTCACCTGTTTATGATTGTCTTACTCGACCCTATTTGGAATCATTTTATTTTGAGGATTTATATGGGACAACAGCAGCAACGAGAAGTTAGTGAGTGAGCGAGTTACCTGAAGATTTAGTATTTTTTGGTATTTATATGTAAAAAGGCAGTTTAAACTCATAATTCACAAATTTAATCTGTCTTTAATAGAAATACATTGTTTCTCAGTTATTTTTTCTCCATAAATAAATGGTTTTGCTGTTGTAGTCTTGTGGGTACAGTTTTTACATGACTTATTAAGTTAAAATATTTGAAATCACAATGTTAAAGGTATAGTATGTAACTTTCTGAAGGTGGCTTGTCACCTTCATTTCTGTACAAACATAGAAAGTCAAAAGCTGTGTAATCTCTCAGTCGTCCATGTATGATCCATAGAAAAAAAAAAAAAAAGGTTCAAAAGACAATGGAAATGGAATCTTTGTTAGGAAAGACAATCCATCTTTGAACAGGAAAGGGGGCCTTAGACATCATTTATCTCCGATTAATAACTGACCTAAATCAAAACAGGAAAAACAGTGGATAGATATAAGGCAGCGTCCCCTAGCAATCTGATCAGAACTGAAGAAGACACTTGGATGAGCAGCGAAACGTGTTCACTCAAAAAACTTTTGTCCAGTTAACAAAATTGAATTTCTGTTTTACTATACTAAGTTAAAACCATACTTGTGACATTTTCCACACATTTCAGATTGTGGAACAGCCAAAGGAACAACATTTCCATGGAAACAATCAAGAGCCAGAGGCCACATAAGTGTCAGGTTTGTGAAAATGCAAGCCTGCTCACAGTTCTTGCTCAATGCAATAAACAAAACCAAAAAGAAAACAACCATGCTTTTATTTTAGTCTATTTTTGGCTTAACTGTTACATAGTGTGGCTATAATGTAGGTCTTTGTGTCAGTATTATTTCAAGGTCCTATACCATGCAAAACTGGCTTTTATCCATGTTAGAATGTTGTTACCTGCTCAAAAACATACCCGAGTTGCATTTTGTTTCATTTACACATGCAATCCTACATTATTAGTCTATTGTCTACATCTCCAAAGCTCAACATGCTCTGTTCCACCTTGTGATGTCATGAAGCAGTAGTTTTCAAGTTAACAGCTACATTTTCCCTGTAGTTCAGTGGAGATTGGCAATTCCAGGACTGAAATTATCCAAATGATTCTAGTGCAGGTGTATAGATTTGAAAACACTTCCTGTTTTACTACATGACGTCATAAGGTGGAACAGAGTGTTTTCTGCTTGAGAGAAGAACTCAAGCTAAATATGCAGAGTTTGTGTGTTAAACATGTGAATGAAACAAAACCAAACTCCAGCTTTGCAGTGTGTTTTTGATAAGGTAACCACATTATAACATAGATCAGAAAATAGCATAATATGGGCCCTTTAAAGATATGTCTTACTTTCCAATTCTTTCATTGCAGTGGATGTCACTTGTCCTCTGTACTTCTGTCCTCTCTGGCTTGGGTAGATTACTGCAGATGGATTGCTGACACTTCCTCTGGGTAAGAATCTGGGCGGTCACTTGTTTCCACCAGAGAACACCAAGAGACCCATAAATCCGTTTGGAGATCCTGTGCTCAAGGGCGCGTGTGTGAGTGTGCGTGTGTGAGTGTGTGAGGCAGTGGTTAAGAGATAGATGCTGTGTATTTGTTATATACTCGTGAGGGCTAAATGCAATCACAGAAAATTGGAGAAAAAAAAACATGAACTGTTACCAAGAGTGCAGCCATTTGCCATTCACTGCCCTAATAGGGGGCAGTTCTGAGGTCAGGTCTCCGAGGACCAAAGGAGAGTGAAAATGTGCAGCAGGGTAAATGTGAATACGTTTGGGGCAATTTAAATGCATAGATTACTCCCAAATCAAATATATAGGGCATTTGTGCTCACTACGGACACACGGCTCTGTAGACCAGAGATTGAATTTCTCAGGTTGTACTGCATATGCACAAAACATCTGAGATTATATTTAAATTGTAATTGGAAAGGCTAAATTAGGTTGTATGCTGGTGGAAGACTGCTTAATACAGTCTCCGGGCCAGATGCCAGTTTCTTAGCCTTGCCTCCATTGTGTGTGCACTGCCTAAGGCTTATAGGTACTACGTCAATTTTTTTTTTTTAAATGCATCATTAAACAAGCTTACATTAAAGGTGCAAAATGTCACTTTTCTGGTGGAGGATCTGGCACCTGCTTATTTTTATGGAGATGATATTGTTTTGCCTACAGTTTTAAAGTGTAAAGTTTTAAATGTGTCTATCTGTTTTTCTCTCTCTATACAACACTCGCCTAAGGACACAACAACAGCTTCCACTAGAGCCACTGCTGCCCCACTGTGGAGCCTGATGTTCCGAGCCTTGCTGAGACTGGGCTCTGACACGCAGGTATGGCCACATGAAATTGAATCATTATTCTTTTAATAATAAGGTCATTGTAGTGGTTGATGATTGTGGTTTGAATGGAGATGAGTTTACTTGAAACACCAGTATGTTTGCGCTTGCAGTTAAGTGCTGTTATGGCCCCAACTTTCAACTCTTTTCCCTTGTAGTATTTGTCTGTTATATTTTGTGTGTGGTTGAATCCTGTCCGCTTTCCCCATGGAATGCTGGCTGTGCGTGGTCCCATTGTGGATTGGAGGACTGTTTTCCCACCTGGCCAATCCTGTGTGTCACCTGCAGCCACCTCCCCCGGTTTAGGGGCTGTCCACATCCGCTTGAGGCTGCTAGACTTTCTGGCCAATATGCCATTTTATATGTGTTTCTTGTGTGTCAGCCACTTTGATTTGACTTTGTGTGTTTTGAGACACTTTGAGACGTTTAGTTTTTTAATGCTTTATGTGTCTCTTGTTTTCATTTGCCACTCGATTATGTTGGGGGGTGTTCTGAGCATGTCCCACCAGGAGGAGGCCCCGGGTAAGACCCAGGACACGCTGGAGGGACTTTCTCGACTGGCCTAGGAACACCTTGGGGTCCCACCAAAGGAGCCAGAGGACGTATCTATGGTGAAGGAAGCCTGGGAGTCCCTGCTTAGACTGCAGCCTCTGCGACCTGGCCCTGGATGAAAATGGATGGATGGACTTCATTATGTTTATAGGCTTATGTGACTCCTTATTAGTGAGACTGGTTTTCATTTACCTATTTTAGCTCATTTTTGTTAACTTATCTTTTACATTCCTGATAATTAAATTACTGCTTTATTTTACCATTTTTCCATCTGGTTTTTGTCACCTCCGTGACCTGTGACCTCCGGGACAATATCACTTAAATGTAATACCAATTTACATATACCTGTGCCCTACCTGAGGGGAAACTTTTCATCATTTAAAGACAAACCATAAAGGCTGAAGAAGGCTGGAGCTCTCGTGAATCTCAATGTGAACGCTGGGGATTTCAAGTCCAAACTTCAGCTCAATTTAATTCATACTCTCGCCATCTAACCATAAACATATTGCAGATTCACACCTGCAGTTACATTGGGGCTTATATAGTAACATTCAAAAACAGCATCATTAGATACACACATCCCGTAGCGCTGGAACGTCAGAGGTATAACGCACATGTAGGGGCTGGTTGGGGGTCACAGTGGGTCGACTTCTTGCGCGGTCGGTGGCAGCAGATAATAAGCTCAGTAAACTCAAGACACCTTTTGAACAGAGAAGGTGCCATGGGCAGAAAGCATAAACAAAATAGTCTGAGATGAAAATAGGAGAATCAAGAGGTAAATAACATTTGAGAAGGATTATAGGACATGTTGAAATTAACCTGGTTTTATTTTCATCAAATCAGGACCTGGTTTTCTGAACTTGAATGCACTGTTTTTTAAAAGCAACAGTCATACATCTGAAACTTTGAGCAAAGTTTTATTGACAGTAACAATTGGCATCACTGAAAAGCTACACATTTCATCGCTATACATAAAAGACAAGGAATTTTCAAGTTTAAAAGAAAGCATCATTGTTGATTTCTACTGACCATGTTAAAGCAGACCTATTGTGCCAAATTGACTTTTCAGTGCTTTTAACCACATTCTAGTTGTTTCCCCTTCTCATTTCTCATGTCAGATTTGTTTGTTGGAGTGATTCGTGCACATTTGAGTAATCATTAATCATTTATTTTCACACCATATTGCTGATCAATCCCCATTTTCACCACCACCGGCATATGCCCACTGCTCTCTACTTTGTTCTTCAATTTTATTTTCTTAATGGATGATACACATAGAATGTGGTCGCATTGTGTAGTGATTTTGGTACAGATGAAAAAAAATCCTACTACTCGCTAGTGTGATTTGCAGCTATCCATAGGAGGGGCCAACAGCTCCACAGCTGTCACAACACGACTTGTTGTAATGACATTTATGGTGATGTCAGCTCAAATTTGCTCCCACCCCCCAAAAGGACACCGTGACGGACATGGTCGAATGCTTTCTCCAGATCCACAAACCACATGTGGACTGGTTGGGCTAACTCCCATGAACCCTTGAGGACCAGATGGAGAGTACAGAAATGGTCCAGTGCATTGCTCCTCCTGGATCCCAGGTTTGACTATTGGTTGGATTCTCCTCTCCAATACCCTGGAATAGACCATATCGGGAAGGCTGAGGAGTGTGATTTCCCTGTAATTGTAACACACCCTCCTGTCCCCCTTCTTAAACAGAGGGACCACCTCTGTCGGACGGTTTGCCAGAATCGTTTGAAGCCACCTGATAGTCCTCCTCCATGACCTCCCTGAACTCCTCCCAACCCAGAGTTTTTGTGAGCGCACAAGCCACGCATGGCCACGCTTGGAGCCTCCCCAGGCTCTGGGAGAAGCTCTCCTAGTGGTGAGTTGAAAGCCCCTCTGAAGGAGGCCTCTGCCAGGCATTCCCAACTGACCCTCACAGTACACTTGGGCCTGCCATGTCTGTATAGCTTTCTCCTCCGCCAGTGGCTCCCACTCACCACCAGGTGGTGATCGGTTGACAGCTCTGCCCCTCTCTTTACCCGAGTGTCCAAAACATGCGGCCAGAGGTCAGATGACACGACAAGAAAGTCGATCATCGACCTCTGACCTAATGTGTCTTGGTGCCACGTGCACTGATGGACACCCTTGTGCTTGAACATGGTGTTCGTTATGGACAAACCGTGACTAGCAAAGAAGTCCTATAACAGAACACCGCTTGGCCGTTCTTCTCGATCACACGCGTCAAGGTGTAGCTGTCGTTGCCCACATTGGAGTTGAAGTCCCCCAGTAGAACAAAGGAGACCCTGCTCAGTGCTTGGAGTACTCCTCCCAGGTACCCCAAGAAGGCTGGGTACTCCGCACTGCTGTTTGGTAGGCTGACACAACCATGAGAGAACTATCCCTGACCTGAAGGTGCAGGGACATGACCCTCTCTTTCACCAGGGTGAACTCCAACATATAGCGGCTGAGCCCACACCAGCCCGCCACCTCTCCTCTCCTTCAGAGGGGCTCTCTGAAGAAGTTGGTTCCAGAGCCCAAGCTGTGCACAGAGGTGAGGCCGACTCTATCTAGACGGTAACGCTCAACCTCCTGCACAAGCTCAGGCTCCTTCCTGAGCGTGTGGCCCCGGTAACTCTGGTCCGGGTGACAATATGCACAATATGTCTTATTAGACCTCAACTGCATTTGTTACAAGTATTAGAAAGATTCAATTTTCATTATCTAAAACTTCTGGGCCTATGTGAGTGCTATTATTATTAAAATGCCCTCACAAGTACACTAGGTTGTAAGCATGATTATAAAGGGCTACGCATGCAGAAAATCTCAGTTAGCATACAGCCTGTTTGCATAATTCCATACACAAAAAATCTGTTCATATAGACTGATGGAAGGATAACAGATAAAACATGTTGACAAAAAAAAAAAAAAATTGATCTTTTTCTAGCAAGCTGTCAGCTAGCAAGCCTCACCCGTGGCCTGCTATGACCTATTTCAAAACAATACTTCCCCAAAATGCAATGTTTTAGAATCTCCCTTTTTCTCTCCCTTCTACCCTGGAGCTTCCCATGAATTTGTGCCTTTCTGTCAGCATTCCTCTATATCTGACTATCTCCAACTCTTTCAATTTGTAGTTCTTTTTGGTGAGTTGCTCTGCTCACCCCTGCATCAGCATCCCGCTGTGAACCAGAGCTGTGGATTCAGAGGAGAGGGGACATGGATAAAAAGCAGACCAAACATCAAACCCAAAAGAAGAAGGTTGCCAAAAGAATTCAAAGGCTTAGCGCATAATTATGTCATCCAATCAATAACCTTTAAAAGTATGGTCGTTATGGCAACACTATCGTCAAATGTTTGAACTTTAGCATCCATTAATACATTTATAAATACAATAAACTCTACATGTATTTTTATGAGTCAAGCTTTTATTCATACCAGAGGTTATCATAGTCATCTTTAAAAATAACTATATAAATGAATCAGTTGCAAATCTCACCTACCTCGACTGGATTGATCCTTGAGGAAAATTAGTATATTTTTAACAGTGATTTTGTGTAAATACATATTAAAAGTAGTATTTTGAACACGGCAAAGGTATGGATGATGTTATGAAGCTAAATGCAAAAGCAAAAGTAGGCCAAAAGTTGTACCCAAGTAAGAGTTACCAAATTACTTACACTTACATATTACTAAGTATTGCTCCTAGATATTACTCAAGTAAAAGTAAAAAGACTAACTGTGTCCTTTATAAAAATGAAAATATTGCACTTGCTGGGTTTTAGATGACATCACAACATTCTAGGCCAATCACAGTTTAATTCAAATGGGGGACAGGTAAAATGAATATCGTTAAAATGCAGATTTCTTATATAGTGTGTCCTTGGGTCTAGTCAGTTATAGATACCTTTTGGATGTTTTGTGGCAAAATACAATGTAATCAACAGGGAAATCTGGCTCTTGCCCCTCATCTGCGAGTATGACATCATCACATTCAACTATCTAAAAAACCACCAACTGGAAGGCCAAAACTTGAAGAATGGATAACGATAAACATTCAGTAAAGATTAGTGATTTGTATGTGGTTTATGAAATTAAAGAATACTCAATACTTTTTCCACGGTAGAGTGAGCTGAGATCGAATTTTAATGCATCAAAAGTTTGACAACCACTTCTACAGAGCAATGATAGAAACCATCTTAAATTTGGTCTGACAAGCCAAAGGTAAAAAAGTCTTTTGTTTTTCTCACATACATCATTGTTATTCACAGAGGCTTCCACCAGATCAAATGAAGTGTGATTTCTATCCAATGTAATATTCTTCATTCCTCCAGGAGCACATTCTGAGCCTTCCCCTATAGAAACATACCGTAGTGGAGGCAAACAACCCCTATATCATTGTGGTTATACGCGCTGACCTGGTGTGGGCCACATGTGACTTCCCAGCTGCTCAATTTGTGAGAATATAACTCCAATAAACACTGCTCTTTTACAGGCCTATATAAGTACAATACTGGATATAGTAAAAATGTAGGTGGAAATATTGCCTGGTCTCTGGCTTGTGTCAATACTTGTGAAAAGCAATATAGGGTCAAGGCTAGGCATCAATTAGTGTGGCCTATTAACACAATGTAGGCGGCTTTTAAAGACTCACAATGTAACGTGTGGTGGAGGGCCTGCCTGCTAAGCCAAGTCAAGCTACAGGTCGAATTTGTGGGAAGGTAACCCTGCACATAATAAGAATGAATGTTTGTTTTCAAGGTTTTGTTTTAGCCATAAATACTACATCACTGAATAAATGCAAAAATAAATGTTTAATATCTAGCGGATTATTACAAAAGCAGCAGACCATTATTAAAAAAAAAAAAAAAAAGTATTAACATCTCCATGGTAGCAGACCCCAACAAGAAAAGATACATAGTACACTTTGAAGAACATTATTATTATTATTATTATTTTATTTTATTTTTTTTTCATTTTTTTAGTGAATGGTGGTCTGATGTGAAACCATAGACTCTATATATAAATAGACATGGATAACCTGCTAGCCACCGCGTTCCATTAAGGGAGTGACCATGAGCTTGCTTCCAGCTCCATCGGCTCCAAGTCACTTTACATTAGAAACCTGTCGCTCCTCTCTCCATAACTGCTGCTGTCAGGCTCGTCATTTTGGTCTCAAAATGTTCGTTTTAACCCACACTACATTCTGGTCATTTAATTTAACTACCATGTTTGTAACTCAAAATATGAACATTAATAAGAGACAAATCACACACTTTCTTTTGCCACAGATTTCACTGACAGCGTTGCTAAGCGGGGGAAGAAACTCCTTCAACAGCCTCGCTCCAGACTGACTCTTTGGTTGCTATGATACTTGTGATTGGAATTCCTAATATGGACTTGGCTCCAAATTGGCCCCTATAACTGCTAGCCGCGATGAGCTTCATTTGGCTGAAGCCGAACGCTGTGGGTGATGTCACACTCTCTTAGTCCACTTCTTTATACAGTCTCTGGGTGAAATATGAAGAAGACCTTTTTTGCTTGCTTTTTCAGCTAAAAAATACTGTTCTACTGTTCTGTTTAAAATTACTCTCATCCTGTTGACTCTCAGTCATTGTTATTTTTTCTTCAATATGTAAAATACAAGACATGAAATATCAAATCACTAAGCCCCAGAAGCTGGTTTAAAGCCAAACTAGAAGAGAATATGTCAGCTCTGACTGAATGGTATAACTTATGTTTATCATATTTTAGTTAGTGGATTACCAAGCGAGGTGGCATGTGTGGAGTTTCCATGTTCTTCTTATGTCTGGGAGGGTTTTCTTTGAGTATTACATGCACATGCAGTAAACAAATCCTATCCAGGGGTAATGAAGTATACCTTAAACAAACATTATCTTTTATTTTCATAGAAATGCCTTAAGCCTTAACATTACAGTGACTACACTAAAGCCACCATTTTGAGTAGAATCTCATTAAAACAGTATAATTTAGGAGGGGGGCAGTGAATTGGCTTAACTTCCCAAAGCTTTGAGAACACTTGACGGTGCCGTAACTTTTTCCCCCAAAGCAAACCTATGCCCCTGGTAACTGGCTCTGCTCATTAAAGAGCCATCAGCGAGCCACATCACTACCTGTTTATACCCCCCTCTCTCCCTCCCTCTCTATCCTCTGCCTTTACCTCCACACTTTGAGTTAGCCCACCAGCTGCCACATACTCCTGAGGATAGCACTCCAATTAGAAACGCCGTACACACTTGAGAAAAAGTGCACAGCGGATATTTCCAATTAAATGCAACAAACTGCAGCGAGATGCACGTGGTTCTCCTAATTAGATGAACAAACATGGCGTGGAGGAGGCCCAGCTTGTGTCTTTTGCTAAGCCATGGTCATTAGACACACAGGCACAGACAAACACTTTCAGGTGAAGACAGAAAAGGAATTCTCCAGTGAAAGCTTTAAGTGCCATTATGCAGCTTAAGGGGGTTTGTAAGTTTCATCAGTGCTTTTAACTGATTGTGTAACAACCAATGCAGCTTCAGAGTCAACAGTGGGCATACCCTCTGTGTAGTAGGTAAAGGGGGAAACGGGATGAAAATGTATTACAAGAATAGCAAGAAGATTTTCAAAAAGTGTAATCTAAAATGCCTAAATCCATCTATTAAATATTTAAATTGTCCATTGCACGTTACACAGGGTGACAGTAGTTCAGTTGGTTTGTTGAGTGTTTGTTAACTTATCCAAAGGTTGGCGATTCGAATCCCTGTTTGAGCGGTCCGATCTACTCACCCACAGATTTGCGGTACGATTCTAGTTCACACAAATGAATTCTGACGTTGTGTCCTTGAGCAAACTACCTTGCCCCTAGTGCCTGCGTACTGTGGTGTGTGAATGGGTTAGTGGTTTCTTAATGTAAAGTGCTTTGAGTGCCTTGAAGATGGAAAAGTGCAATATAAAATATGACTAAATATGACCATTAAGGGCCTGGTGGGTCTTATTTTTTTCATAAAATATAAAAAAAAAGACATAAGTAGTGTTGTAAAGTTAAACATACAAGAAATGAATGAAAAGGAGCAGAAACAATAGTAATCTTATATTATCTGACCTATTTTCCAGACAATACTTTAACACTGATAGTTACTTTAAAACATTTTCAAACTGCACTGCATCTTTTTGGAGTCTGTCAGAGTAGCAAATGTGCCACTTTTAGCAAGCCTGTTCCATTTTGTACATGAATACACACTGGATAAATCAGTCCCTAAATATATTTTTATCACAGCATGATTAAAACAGTTGAAACAATTAATACCGCCTTTGTGTCCTTGAGCAAAATACTTAAAATGGACTGATTGATGGTGACTAAAGATGCATGAAAAATAAAGCACCAAACAGCAAAAACAGCCTGTCTATAAAAGTGCAGCAACACTTTCACAGTGAGTTACTTTACAGAGTTTAAAAAAAAATGCGTATGCTCTAGTTGGCTGGCATGTTCAAGTTGGTTTGAATGTCAAATACAACCAACTCCAAATGAATGAATCCCACCTGCTGTTAACAGAGCCACACATGATGTTACCGTGGGTTCTCTGTCTGGAGTTCGACCCTGTTGGCCACGATTATTAAGGACAGACACTGGCACGCATCACTACAGGAGGTGTTAGATGCTCACCCAACCATAGTAATGTGTTTCAGAATTTTAATTAGATATGAACCAGAAAGCCCACCAGGAGTGTTCTGTGACTTTGCAAAAATTAATAAATAAATCAAATAATAGGGCAGAAAATGTGGCTTCATTTTAACACGATAACTTCTTCTTTTTTTTTCCTTTTTTTTTCATATATAAAATTTGACTGTGATCTCTGAGTCCTCGGTCAAACAAAGTAATATAATACAAACATTCAAGATACCCAATGCACTTTACATCAAGGAATCGCACACATTTATTCAGACACATACGCAGACACTGGGGGCAAGGTGAGACATTTAGTCTTGCTAACCTGTGGGTTAATGGATCTGACCCCTCAACCAATGATATGCTGGAGCAGGATTCCACCCTCCAACCTTCAGCTCAGTGGACAAACTCTCTGCCAACTGAGCTACTGTTACCATGTTGTGACTGTGATCCCATATCATTATCTTAATCAGAGTTGCATTACATGCTTGAGTGATCATGTATTGTCCAGCATTTGAAGCTTGAGTGCTCCAAAAATTTATGTTTTTATCTACGCCCCATCTCCACTGAATGTCCTGCATTTCTTGCCATTAAACATTTTGGAGGATTCAAAAATCTCCTTCTTACTACAATGAAAAGCCACTATGAAGAGAGTTGAACAGGAAGTTAATGAACCTCTTTTAGATCAATATAGCAGTTTACAAGGAACAACATGTAAAATGGTGATCTATGTATATTCTAGTTTAATACTGAATGGTAATTGGTCACATTTTTATATAGCACTTTTCCACCTTCAAGCCACTCAAAACACTTTACATCAAGGAACCACTCACCCATTCATACACATTCATACACCACTGTATACAGACACAAGAGCAGGGCTCGAACTGCTAACTTTTGGATCAGTGGACAAACACTCAAAAGACATAAAATTCGTCTTTAAAATAGATTTTTTAAATGATTACAATATATATAAGTAGTCCAAGCTATAGCATTCCAGTGTCACTCACACAGTAAGCTTAAAGGTTAAAGGAACTGCCAAAGGCCTGTGTGAATTTCCATCAATGGATTAAGAGCGCCTGTCTGCTGGAAAATAAGGTAAAAATGAGAAAGCCAAAAGCGGCTCACCCAGAACCAGAGCGAGACTGCACTTTTAAAGGAGCAAAACGTGTAGACGCACTGTAAAGGAACGGTCCCCTACACCTCAGTCCAGAGTGATTTCCCTGAAGCACGATTAGACCGGATTTCTTTGATGCAAGCTCTTTGCCATGTGACACGACGCTGCACAAGGAACAAGAACAAGGCAAGAAGCATGGAGGGAAATGTCTGAGTGACAGCTAGTCCATCCGAGTTAGCGTTCAAACACGGAGACAGAAATATGAACGAATTACTTCATAAAATAGACGGGTGAGCTGATGTGTAGCGTTGCTCTGCATAGTCTAGTTGACTTGGGATTTTACTATATTGAACAGTTTGAATCTGTCTGCTATGTCTCAGAATTGGTAATGGTTTTGAAAGACGGGCAGACCTTTTTCTACCACTTAACACTACTGGATAATACTCGCACCTTGGACATTCCTCTTTTGAGCTATTGTCAGATATCGATCCACAAAATACACACAGGTTACAATGTTAGCCACCATGAAACATTATACAGATAGGAAACACCACTTTGGAAAATATAGGCTCTATTACAATTTGAATTTTGAAGCCGCTCCCTCTATGAATATCGGGTTGCAATAGTAATTCCATCCCAGCATAATGGGATGGCTGGCACTGTGGCAGAAGTATCTTGCCAAGGGGAACAACAATATTTGGTTCTTCAAATGAATGGTTTGTGCGTGAACGTTTAGCTCACTGTGGCATGGTTTCAATAATAAGGGCAGGGAAAGATGGTGATACAAAATGTGATCTGATCTCTTTGCAATGTGCTTTTTTGATTAGATGAGTGACAGGGAGATTTATCACAATGGACTGTACACATGTAAACTAAGACTTAAGTTTTCATCTAAAACGACTTAGTAAAAGAAACAAGTAAATGGTCATGGTAAATGGTTACATTTTTATATAGTGCTTTTCCACCTTCAAGTCACTCAAAGCGCTTTACATCAAGGAACCACTCACCCATTCACACAGATTCATAGTCCAGTGTACACAGACACTGTGAACAAGGTGGGTTAAGTGTCTTGCCCAAGGACACAACGACACCATTTAGCTGTGGGAGCTTGAATCGCACAACCAACCTGTGGCTGGATCGGACGACTCTACCAGTGATGTTTAGGTGAAGTATTCGAACCGCCAACCCTTTGATCAGTGGACAAAGCAACAAACTGAGCTACTGTCGCCCCAAGTGAGTTGACTTCCATGTTAGAAAACTGCAGTGCCCAATGGGAGCTAATGTCAGCGTAAAGACCCCTGTACCGCTGGCACCTCCAATGGATAGCTGCAGATAACTCATGCAGCAATTATTATTATTAGGCCCGAGCCGGAGACAACGTCCCGGCGAGGGACTCATTAAAACCGCGTCCGAAACGGGGAAAATGGCAAAAATCAAGTGGTTAACACGCCCCGACATGCCAGTGAGTGGTGTCAAAAATTAGAACTCGCCAAGCTCTAATTGTCACCGAAGACCGCAAAAAAAAATAACGAAAGACGACTCGATAGCGCCACCTCAAACTTTGATTTTCATGGGGCCAATGGGAGCCCGACTCGGAAAAAAGTCGACGTAAAAATCTGAAACTCGCATCAAAAAAATAGAACATGTCGGGACATGACAAAAATTATATTATTATGGCCCCGCCCTAAAATGTACAGGAAGTCGGCCATATTGGATCAAACCCGATAATGACAAAAGCGCACACCCTCACATTCAGGACATCTCCTCGCACAGTTTTCATCACAAACACTTCAAATTTGGGCCAAAACCCACTAAACCCATGTGAGATTAAAGATCATCAATTATATTTGAATATGACTTTGGGGTGGTCATGGCGAATTTTATACAAAATTGCAATTTTTGGAATATTTAAATAAAATATTTCTCGTTCACACATTTTTTGTTGGGAAAACGCTAATACAGCGTTTATGCACATTTGTGAGCTGAACACAATGATATGCAAATCATGGCTTTATCTCACAAAGTGGCTCTCTAGCGCCCTCCCTCTTCAAATTTCATTTTCAAAAATTCATAGAAGACAATCGATTTGTCGTGGACTTGTGAAAAAAATCCACAGTGGCCTTATTTGTGATGGGGCACAATGTGAGAAAGTCACATGACTGTAGCTTTTATGGTTTAGGAGAAAAATAATGGGTCGAAAATCAGTTTCCATTATTATTATTTCTTCTTCTTATTATTATTATTATTATTTTGGTCGCGACTTCAAATCCATTTTTTTTGACCCCCTGAACGTTAACGAAAAGTCAATTTTATTGGACCCAAAATTCAAGACTGGTGAAAAATTAATTATTTTCATGGTCAAAAAAATTACACTTTCAAAATGACTCAATAGCGCCACCTCAAAAATCAAAAAAAAAAAACATTACGGCAATGACAGACCTTTTTCATCATAGCAAATGAAATTTGGGTAGAACCATAGAAACATGTCAAGACAAGTAAAAATTATATTATGACTCCACCCTAAAACCCGACAGGAAGTCGGCCATTGTGGGCGGAACCCCATTTTTCTGAAATTTTAACGTTCGCGTTTGGATTTTTTTTACGCCGTGGATGTACATTCAAGAAACTTGAAAATTGGTCAAAATAAACTAGACCCATGTGGGATTACAGCCAACTCATTTGGATTTTTTTAAAGTCGTAAAATGTGGGTGTGGTCAGCTTGCAAACAACAAAGCCATTTTTTGAAGTTTTAAATTGCGCGTAACTCAGACATGCAACGTCCTATTTCCCGGCATTAATATACGTTTTGTTCAAAATGTTGGTTTGAACGCACAGATATACAATTTACATAAGTCAGATTTTACATTGCTCCACAGCGCCCCCTTGAACTTTTGAATGGGACCAAAAAAATTACTTTGTCATAAACATTTGAAATTTGACAGGGACATGTGGCTTGAAATACTGAACAAAAAAGCCAATGAGAACATACCTCTATTTGTAACTATGTTAATGTGGTAACCGTGGAAATGGTCATAAATGTGTCATTGAAATGAATGGGGTTCAGAGTACTGGACTTTGTTGTCGACTAAATAGATGCTCTGCACTAATCCAACTATGACCCAAAATTCAAGATTGGTGAAATATTTTGTATTTTCATGTGCAAAAAAATTAATGTTGCAAAATGACTCAATAGCGCCACCTCAAAATTCAAAATACATTACGGCAATGACAGACCTTTTTCATCGTAGACAAATGAAAATTGGTAGAGAACCATAGAACATGTCAAGACAAGTAAAAAATCATATTATGACCCCACCCTAAACCCTACAGGAAGTCGGCCATTGTGGGCGGAACCCGATTTTTTTGAAATTTGAACTCTCACGTTTGCATTTTTTACGCTGTGGATTTTCATTCAACAAACTTACAAATTGGTCAAAATGAAATAGGGCCATGTGGGATTAGAGGCCAATGTCTTGGATTTTTCAACATCATAAAATGTGGGCGTGGTCAGCCTGCTAAGAAAAAAGCCACTTTTTTAAGTTTAAAATTGCGTGTGTAACTCAGAAATGCAAGGTCCTGCTAACCGGCATTAATATACATTTTGGTCACATTGTTCATCTGAATGTAATGATATACAGTTTACATAACTGAGACAATCCCTTGCTCCACAGCGCCCCCTTGAAATTTTGAATGGAATCCAAAAAAATTTACTTTGTCAAAAACATTTGAAATTTGGCATGGACATCCCTATCCCCATACTGAACAAAAAAGCCAAAGAGAACATACCTCTATTTGCAAGTGTGTTGCCATGGCAACGACCGACATTTCTCATTGAAATACATGGGTTTTGGTTAAATGGGATGAAAATTTTACTTTGTCATAAACTATTGAAATTTGGTACACATATTCCACTCATCATACTGAACAAAAAAGCCAAAGAAGACATACCTCTATTTCCAACCGTGCAGGTGTGAAAATGTCATAACTGCTCTCATTGGAATGAATGGAGTAGTATTACTCAGTCGCTGATTTTGGGAGGAGGGGCGATGTAAGCGGGAACGAGAAGCACGAACTCCGCGGTGGCGTGTACCCCGCGGTCGCAAGGGTGGCGAGGGCTGCTTGCAGTTTTAATTTTATTTAAATCTGTACCAAAATGACAACGCATTTGCCGAATCCTGATCACTGATAAAGAAAATAATTTGAGAACGAAGTAAGTACAGAGCAGAGGGCGTGTACCAGTGGCTGTGAAAAAGGAGGATCGATCTGCAATATGGCGTCTTGAAAATAAGCAGTTAAAGACTGTTCAAACATGCATGAATCACTCCAAAAACTTTGAGAGGGTAAATGAGAAGGAAACAACTATAACATGGTTTAAAGTTCTGAAATGTCAATTTTGCATAATAAGTCTGCTTTAAAGTGAGTGAGACAGCCAGCTGAATTGCATTTATCTACTTTTATTTGAGTTTGCTTTGCGGTAACTTCATTTCATGGAAGTTCGTAACCTGTATTTACATTGATGATCACAGTCTTGATGTCATTGCTGTACCTTATTTTCCAGCGTGACTGATAAGGCCCTGCTCTCCTCTCTGTAAGCATGCCAAAACGTCATGGCTTATCTTCATATTTGCACATGTACTGTTTGTAAGATACAGGAGCTTAACAGCACCTCACATATCTGCAATCAGTGGCCTGTTTTGAATGTCGATGAGCCCTGAAAGGTTTCACACAGTCTTAGGTAGCTCCTGGTGGTTCACATCAGATTAGCGGCTGCCATTTTCAGAGTGATAGGGTGAAAGGACATCTCTCCATCTGCTACACTTACCCATCGCATACTGCGTATCTGATCCAAGCTTTTACAGATATGGTATGAGAGAATGTCTTTATGTCAGTAGATGTGAATGAATGTGGAGTGTAACAAGCAAGATAAGTGCAGGCGAAGTCCAATATGAGTGTATACTTTACTACAAACATAAAGGGACAAATTGAAATCCTGCTGGTCAAATTACAGGCCCCCATCTAATCTGAGTCAACGCATCATAAATCTGTTGTTTACATAGGCTTTAAAGGTCTATATTACACAAAAATGACTCTTGTGAGCTTTAAGTCATGTTAGAATGTTGTTACCTCCTCAAAAGCATACGAAGAGTCGTGTTTTGTTTCATTAACACATGTTTGAGTAATCTTGAGTAATCTCTCAAAATACTCTGTTCCCCCTTGTGATGTCATGTAGGTGATAGTTTTCAAGTTAACAGCTGCTTTTTACTTTTAGATCAGTACAGACTAACAGACAGGCAATTGCAGGGGTGAAATTATCTAAATGATTCTATGAAGTTGTATGGATTAAAAAGTGGAGCACTTCCTGTATTACCACATGACATCACAAGGTGGAACAGGGTTTTCAGTGTGAATGAAGCACTCAGGCTTTAAATGTTAAACATGTGTGAAACAAAACACGACTCCAGGTATGTTTGTGACAAGGAAACAACATTATAACATAGGTCAGAAAGTAGCGCAATATAGGCTCTTTAAATGAAAAAAAAAAAACTGGTAAGTACTAAACAACTATAGATTATGAATAAAATTTGTTCTGGCTAAAACTAATATTTGAACAAAGAATTTTCATTAAAGCTGCAAGTATACTATTTTTTTCATTGATTCATGCATTTGCGTAATTCAGGTTTTTGGATACCTTAACCTTGATGTTTTAGAACTTATATTGGATATTGAAATCAGGTAAAAGCTGAGAAACAAAGATGCACCTCCAGGTATGTTTAAGTTTAGTTCAGAGAATGGGCCTCTTATTCATTTTTTATGCTGACAAATTGCTTGGTCAAACGAGACAGGGCTTGCTTATCATCAGTGGACCAGGACCACTGAATGACAACCACAAGTTTTCTGGGCAACTTGAAATGCAACTCAAAAATATTCACAGTTTGATGTAGTACTTGTGTTGGCCAGATGTAAGTCAGTTCAGTCTGATTTTATTTTTATGACAGATTATAAAATATTACTAAGAAAAGTAGCGTGCGGCCGGGTGGGCAAGCAGACATGGGGTGGGCATCAATATTTAGTAACACCACTTTTTATACAAACTACATTTCTTTTTACTGACATTTTAAATGCACATATACTGAGTCATTTTTAGACAAATTAGAGAAGCGTAGACCTATAGTTTACAGATGTGTAATGCACTTTCTACACAAAATGTACATTCATGAAGACATACTAAAAGCAACAGTGCACTGGTGGGACAGGTGCACTGGTCAAATAGGTGCACTTATAATACCGCCTCATGTGTCACAAGCATCGCTATTCCTGCATTTTGAGTAAATCGAGCACCGTGATAAAATGAGTGGCGAGATAGTGCAAATCAAGCGCGTCAACCAATCAGGGACAGTGTTTTGATAGTTATGTATGGTCTATATAACGTTGTCGGTATTGTCATGTGAATACTATGGTTTACAGGTTTGAAATTAATTATATCTCATATCATTTATGTAAATATGTGCCCTTTGGGTCTGTTTTATTGTGAAATTGTAATTTCTTTTTTGGGTAATGTACAAAAAAATCCCTCATACACAATTAATTATTATCAAATTCTGTCAAATAAGCACTTGTCAATCAGCACATCTCAGCCAGTAAACCCACCAGAGAGTGTCATATGACTGCACTGAAATATATATTTATAAATACATTATGTATTAGATGGCAACAAAATTAAATTCTGAAAATAAATGTGTTAAGGTCAAGTAAAGAATGCTGTTTTCTGGGTGTAGTCCAAGCCCGGCATTTTTTTTCTGAAGCATATAGAACAAATTTACTTGTGCGACCAAATTCCCAAACCCAAGCATCCTTGACGCGTGAATGAAAGAAGCGAGTCACTCAAAAAATTCAAGCCTCCAACTGGCGTTTGACACGATTTTTCCACTTAATTCGTGTTTGGTGGGAACCCTCACAGATACAAATAAAAAACATGCCTTTCTTGAAGAAATGTCCTGTATTTCCAGCGGCCAGTAGGGTGTACTGAAGGACACTGTGACATCAACTATGCGTCAAACAGTAGAAGTGAAGGGCAAACAGGATTATTTGGATATATTTTGTAATTATTTAATTACACTTTTGAAACACAATGATTTTAGATTTTATGGGACAAGCACTGCTTGCCCTGGCTGCGCATCACTAACTAAAAAATGCTATTTGTTCATTTTCATACCACTTTGTAATAACTACATCCTAATTAGCCTTAAAAAGCATAAATAAAGACATAATTCATAGTGAACAGTTTATTAAGAACAATTCAGCTTTAATCCATACTTAAGGGGTTAGGAGTTAGAGTGTGGGTATTAATAAAGTAGTAACCAAGCCTGAATCATTCTAAATTAAATATTTGTTAATTGTGAATAATCTTTGTTCATGCTTTATCTTATTTTCTTATATTCATATTTAATCACAGTCATGCATGTCTTGAGTGTTTACTACATCAGAATAAGATCAAGGGACAGATGAACCATGAACAACTTACTAAGTGATACCAGACAGTTTTTCCAAAGCATTGGATTTATTTGTAACTCTATCTGTAACCCCCAGAAACAAGCCCATCTGAAGTCAAGCCATGCAATAGTTTCAAGGGAAGCAGCCTGTCTGTTGTAAGGGAAGCACTCACGTCCACAGAGCCCCTTCTCGATGTTACATCTCTCTCACTTCACATCAATTATTGAGCAAAGGTAGAAAAAGCAAAACGGTCCACGCTCCTCCTGCCTAAAAGCTCAGGACCAAAACACTGGTGCAGTCAATCAGACAGACAGAGATCCTCCTCTTAGGGATCCTACACATTTTACTCTCTTTTACTGTAGATTTGTAAAGGTTATCTATACATCAGCAGTGCCAAGAGATGCCGTTTAAATCTTTAGCGATAGAAAATACAGAGGAACAACTTAGGTTTTTCATTTTTTTCCTCTTTAAACATATTTTAGAAACATATTATTGGAGCGGCATGTGCTCAAGAGACCAAAAAGTGCTGGTAATTGATACAATCAAATCTCAGGGAGCAAACTGTGGCAGTGTAAAAGTGATTTTGCACTTACATATGTCATCAGAAATGTACAAATATGGTAAATGCCTGTGTTTATGGGGTGCAGTTATCCAGGGAAACATGTGCAGGGAAATATCTATTCATGTGATCGTATTTCCAGCAATGACAAGGCAAATTGCTTTGAAATCCTCTGGGGTCAGAACATGGCAATAATGCAAAAGCGTGGCCATATTCACGAAATGGTATTCTGAAAATGATACATATTTGATACAAAAATAAAGCTGATTTGTGTAGTATGTCTATACAGATGAGGCGCAATAACACACAGTAACCATGATAACTATGAATAATGACACACAAGGTTGTCACTATAGCACATGAACAAAATTAATTCAATAAATTCTTGGTTAGAATCCATAGACTGTAAGAAGTGCACTAAGTGAGTGAGACCTCACCCATACCGTTCGGCTCCAGTCAAATGAAGCTCATCGAGGCTCGAGCAGTTATGGGGCAAATTTGGAGCCGAGTTCCACATTTGGAATTCCGACTGCGAGAATCATAGCAACTAAAGAGCCAATCCGGAGCGAGACTGTTGAAGATAATGCCCCTTTCCATCCATACTGCTGGTTTAGCAGAGAGCAATGCTGTCAATCAAACCTGTCACTAATGGCTACCTACAGTGACCTTCGGGAAAGAATGTGCCTCATTGATTTATTATTAATGTTTAAATCTTGATGTACAGACAAAATAGCCAAATAAAAACACCAGGATCATTTAGTACTACTAGTACTATCAATACGAACATTCTAAGCCCAAACTGACGAGCCTGACAGCAACAATTATGGACAGAGGGGTGACAGTTTTTACATAGAAAGTGAATTGGCAGATTAGCATGTCCATTTATACATACATTCTATGTTAAAAAACAAAAATCTGCACATATGAAAGTGCAAGAGTGATGCTATAACACTGGCTGCAGTTACATGCACACTCAGAATCGGATTCTTAATTTTCTTAAAGGTCCAGAAATCAGATAAAAAATTAAAAAAAAAAAAAAAACAGAATCACAATCAAAAACATTTGGAGGGCATATAGACAAAGCCAGTCTCTGAACACATGAAAACAAAATATCAAAGATTTCCAAACTGTGATATGATTCTAATTCAAGGGTTTCAACTTGCTGTTTACAGCTGCCATTTTGAGGACTTCACCATTCAAAAGATTTTTATTTTTTGTTTTCTTTTTTTGTTATTGTTAACGGCTATGGCAACAGTGCTGTATTTGTTATCACTGTGAAATCCATTGATAAACTGCAATCAAATAGAACATTTATGATGACCCAAGTAAGCCAAAATCGGACTGCATTTCTCCATATGCAACATGTACTGATCACATAATGCTCTTGTACTGAAATAGCCTTATCCAAGCATCTTCACAATTTGACCTTTGGCTAGTTCAAATTCCTTTATCAGATTGAAGGCGAATCAACCAAACTATAAATGTTCAGTGAATACAACCTGATTCACAAACTAAAAGGTGTAAAAAAAAAAACCAAAAAAAACCCCAAAAACTTCATCAGTAAGCACTCAATATCTCTTGCGTATTAACAATGTTTTGCTATATTTGAATACTGTGAACGGTACATGATCACATTTCTATATAGTGCTTTGATAAGCCAGTGTGCGCAGACACTGGGGGCGAGGTGGGTTAAGTGTCTTGCCTAAGGACACAATGACAGCATTCATCCGTGGGAGCTGGACTCGCACTGCCAAACTGTGGGTCAGTGGACCAAACAATGTTTATATCGAAAGCAAGATTCGAACCGCCAACCTCCGGATCAGTGGACAAAAACTCTCTACCAACAGAACCACTGTCAGCCCTACTGTTCCCCCACATGTTCTTTAGACTACAGTTCACAAACAAGCAACATTTGAAAGAGTAACAGAATTAACTTACTCTTTCTGCTGACTGCGACGTGCCGAAGAAGATGGGGATGAAGGCCAGCCAGATGATGCAGGTTGTGTACATGGTAAATCCAATGGGCTTGGCCTCGTTGAAGGTTTCAGGTACTCCTCTGGTTTTGATGGCGTAGACTGTGCAGGTGACCATGAGCAGGATGGAGTACCCCAGAGAGCAGATGAGGGACAGGTCGGAGATGTCGCACTTGAGGACCCCTCGTGCAGATAGGGGGTCCTGGGTCCTCTGCTCTCCATAGTCTACCACCGTGTGAGGAGGGTCCACAGCAAACCACACAAACACACCCAGCAACTGCACCGAGATCAGGGAGAAGGTGATGACCAGCTGGGAGGCAGGTGAGATGAATCTGGGAATGGGTTTAGTAAAATAAATAATATAAGTCGAACATTTGAACATGGATATTTGGATTTCGTAGCAGGAAAGAAGAGTGATATGCCCAAGAACATCATTGCAGTAAGTACTGATATTGTTAGGAATCCAACTGACATTATTTATGTTAGTTGGTAAAGGTTTTAAACTGCAATAAACCTTCTCCAGAATAGTTTGGAAGATTTAAATCCTCAAATATGGGTGGATATTAGGATAGTAGACCTACAGAAAAGCGTACACCATGAAAAGATGTATGTGCATAAACTATACTAAATACATAAGTACTATGCAAGTGTATGGGCATAGGGTGGATTCGGCAAATTTAGAAGCTAGAAGATTAAAAGTTTGTTGTTTTCAGCAGGGTAAATCTTTCACTTTCACTGCCTCTAGTTTTCTAAGATAAATATGATCATGCAGTGAGAAACGTGAAAGAACTACAAAACAACAATAAAATACATTTTCATGAGCAGAATTCACATAATTTATACACTACTTTATTAATGTTGGAAACCCAAAATCACATCGCTGCTTGGGACCTATATGGGATGATTTTTCACTGAAACGAGACCAAAAGAACATCCGGATTTGTTAAAAAATAGGCCGTGTCAGTACTGTTTTGTTACAATTTAAACAAAACCAAATGCTGTGTTAACACTGACGCACTTTGACAGAGACCGGAAAGGAGCAGCTGAGCACAAATAGAACAAGAGGTGAGTGTGAGTTCAGACCTCTATAAATAATGCAGTAAAATAATGATGAATAATGACACCTGGCCTTAGCAAGCAGCACCTAAAGGTGACTGCCTTTGTACAGGTGAAAAACACAGAGCCCAGGGATCCAGGTGATACCACGACCTGCAGTTTATAATAGAGCTAGCTGATGGACAGGTGAACAGATTGACTGTCATTGTAAAAAACATTCTCTGACAAAGTCACCCTGACAGGGACATGATCTAAAGCTGAGGTGGTGTGGTCCATGTGCTGATGCATTGTGTTGAATACAGCTGTGTCCATTCACAAACATCAAGATCACTGAAAATGTCTGTACCACAGTCAGACCAAATCAGTGGACAGAGCACTTAAAATGGACTATAGGTGTTTTAAATAAACAAAGTTATTTGTCAAAATCTTTAAATTTGTGAGGTGAACTCGCGAATCGCTATGCCACCATTCTTTGACATTCTTTCTCATTTTCACATCTAACTTACTATGCTTATTTTCTCTTCAAATAAACGTCCTATTTTGGTCTTTTATCTCTTTTACCTTTCGTCCCCTTAGAATTATAAGAGTCTCCAGTCTGGATAGTTCTGAGATATAGAAAGTATTTAGGAGCAAGAATATAGGAATAAAAACCTCAGATAGAACCTTATAATTCTAAGAGGACGCTTTATCTGAAATTCCCCCTCTCCATTACTGTATATTCAGCTCACCTTGGCGCTGTCACAGACTTCTTCCCTTGTTCAAAGATGCGATGTATCCTGTTTGTCTTGGTAAGGAGTGCAGCGTAGCTAAAACACATCCCCAGTCCCAAAAAAATCCTCCTTAGCGAACACACTCCCACATCCGGCGTGGCTATCATCAAAAAGGTGATGGCATAACACAAGAATATCCCAGTAAGCAGCACGTAGCTCATCTCTCTGCCCGAAGCACGAACGATGGGCGTGTCGTTGTAGCGGACAAACGTGACCATGACAAAAGAGGTGGCAATGATGCCCAACATGGAGATAAACATAGGAATAATGGCCCAGGGCGAGTGCCATTCCAGTTTTATGATAGGGATGGACACACAGCCAGTCCTGTTTATATCGGGCCTCTTCTCGTATGGACACAGCTCACATGTGAACTCAGAGGCCTAGAGGAAAGAAAGGTAAGAGCTTAGAAATAGTCCAATGAGGTTCATCTGGTCTTCTGTTAATATATTTTAATAGATTTTTTTTTTTCAGACCAAGGTTTAGTTTGCTTTCATACCTGAACATTTTTGACCTCTCACTAGCTGTCTCCCGCAGAATGGTCATGTGATGTTGCTGTGGTAAAGTGGTTACTGGTAAAGGCAGGACGACAGCGCCATCTGCAGTCCGACTTCATCAGAACAATATCCCAGGTGTGTGAGAGTAAAAAGGCCCCCTCATCCCGGTTTAAAGTCCCATGGCCATGTTTCCTTATTTCATTTTCCTCCTTAATACATCAGTAATGTCTGTTGTCCTCTGGTGTTGTCTGATGTTTGCTCTGTCCCAGTCCATAATGTGACTCTCTCTTTTGCAATGGTCAGAAATGGCCAATTTGAGTTGTTCCTGTTCTGCTTTGTGTTTTGTTGCTCGTGTGCACACCTTCACTGTTACCATCTCACATTCTGTCCTATATTTCTTTTTCCCTATACTGAAAGCCCTCTCTGTTTCCCCGATGTATGTTTTATTACAAGACACACAGGGTAATTCATTCATTAAATACGCTGCATGTTCTATTTTGTCTTTTGGGTGGTTGAGTAGTTGCCTGAATTTTCAGTTTGGTACAGAAAACTCTCACACACCTGGGATACTGCCCTGAAGAAGTCGGACTGCATATGGTGCGGTCATGCCAGCTCCACCGGTAGGAAGACAAATCAGCTGACCGGACACCTCATAGCAACATCACGTGACCACTCTGAGGAAGACCGCTAATGAGCAGTCGAAACTGTCAGATATGAAAACAAACTAATGCTTGGTCTGAAAAAAATAATCTATTAAAAAAAAGAGGTTAGAAATATAGCAGCAAGATATATCACAGTCTGATTGAATTTGCAAATTGAATGGGCATAATTATCAACTCTCAAAGACTGCTATTATTTAAATAACTTCCTGTGCAAACAAAATATCCTGTTTCACTCATTTATAAACTCTGCTAACCCTGTAGTTTAATCCTATGCAAACGTGCTTTGAAATGCATGGGATTCTTGTATTAATATTGCAGTTCATATTTCAGTCTCTCAAAAGTTCATACTCTTGGGCGTGTTTAAAATGTGAATTGAGTTCAGATATTCACAATTAAAACATAAATTGCAAATGTAATAGTGATCGCAATGCTAGTCTGAATAAAAGCCATCAATCACTCGTTCAGCCCAAGTTAAATATTATTCCTTTGTCACTTGATCAAAACAACCAGGTGAACTTGTGACACGTTTTTGTTTGTTTCTCTAGACACGTTTTTGTTCTTTTTTCCATAAAAGAATTAAGAATATGAACTTCAACAAAAATGTGTTTACAAAAGGAGATACTCAAAACACGCACTTGTCATTGTAACATAAAAAGCAAAACAAATGTAATCCCTCAGTTGTCCAGGTAGTATCCATAGCAAATAAAATTGTTTCTTTTGTTATAAAACACTTAATCAACTTCTTCTACTACAGCTGCCCCTACAACTCTACAACTGCCTGTGAACTTGGTGCTTGGGAAAGAGTTTGAGCTGATGTTATCGGGATCTGAATGTAATTAGAGTTGAGATAGCAGATCAGACATGACAGATAACTCCTTTAGTCTTGTATAGATCAGGCTAATTCACTCTCTACCACTAAATCCATTAGTCACCGTTAATTGGCTTAAACCATTTATTCTTGGAGCTTAGGGCCAGAATTGTGCACAGTTTAGGCATACTGTGTGTTATCTTTCTCATTACAAGTTCCCCACACCTGCTGCCATGCTATTTTGTCATCCCAATTTAGTTAGTTTTATCTGAACAGTACAGCAAACATGTATAGGGGGGCATTATCTGTAAAATGACTATTGATTGGGTAAAGACTACGCTGCTGCTAATACCAGATACTGTTCCCTTTTTTTTGCAGAGAAGTCTTCTTGCTCATGGACTTGAGGACACTGCCTCTGTCATATGTGAGTTACACCACATTTAGTTTTATCCAATACATGCAAATGGTATTTTTTCTACTATGCACTATGGTATTTTGTCTGCTGGAGGGTTCACCATCACCTAAAACAATACCTTGAATATATATACATATTGTCACTCAGAGGGGAGGGGTCATCTCTCCACTGATCTGAACTGTAAGTTGACCTGGTAGTCCCCATGCCATAACATCTTCATGGAGACGAGCAGGTCAAGCAAGTGGTGGACCAAGCATTAAAAAAGTTACATAGTGCACCTTCATGACAATGCATGGGTAATACTTATTAAAATACATTTATTGAAAGTGCAATGAGAGACTCAGTGAAAACAATGGAAGAAAGCCCTAGCCTGCAGTTGGTTGACTTCACGCCGGACTTCGTTAGATTTTTAAGGAGTCTCGTTCACTCCAACTTCACACTGAAAATCATATATGCTTACAACAAATCAGATTTTTTAAAAAATGTATTTACTTTTTAATGTATCTGTTAGTGTGTTTTATTGTAACTTTTCATTTATGTGGAATATAGCCCATATTATTACTTTACGCAAATGCGTGTCAAAGTCATCATAAAAATCATCATGTTGTTAAATTACATGATGATTCAGTTATTGTTTCTCTGGTAAATGGTGATGCTCCAAACCACGGCCCTGTTCTGTCTGAATTCTTAGACAGATGTCAGTCATTCTTCCTGCACATTAATGTATCTACAACTGACGAACTGTGCATTGACTTTAGTAAATCTCCACCCCCTCCCTCCAGCTCAAATCAGTGGTCAGGCTGTGGAGGTGGTACAAGAACATAACTGGGTGTAATGATGGAGAGTAAGCTCACATTGGAGTCCCAGGTGGATACTGTCTGCAGTAAGACTCACCAGAGAATGCACTTATTTCTGACAAAAAAGCAAAAGAAATCCTGGCAGACCCCACACAACCCTGCATGATGTGTGAAAGCACTGTCCCTCAGGCAGAAGATACTCAGTGCCTAGGTTTAGGACAAATAGACTACAAATTCTTTTGTCCCTTCCGTTATTGCTGTTTTAGATAAACAAAATTTGACTGTGTTGTTTTTATTCTTATGTCCTTGTCCATTGTGATGTGTATGAATTGGTTGTTATCACTGACTGCAAAACAGTTGCCCTTTGGGACCTAATAAAGTGTTGAAGTTGATATTACTGTGCATTTATTTACCTGGAAGTGGTATCCCTCACAGCGCTCACAGTGCCAGCAGCACGGGGAGCCTTTGACTACTTTCTTCCTCTCTCCGGCGCGACATGGCAGACTGCAGACGGACTGGGGCAGCGAGGGGTCTCCTGTCCTCCACCGCAGGGCCTCCAGCTGCACAAACATTTAAAGGACCAGAAAAATAACTTTACTAAAATGTTTCTACTTTGGAGTTTCCGTATAGGCAGATGAATGATCCAGCTGTGAATCTATACTGACATGTAACACACAGATTAGATACACCTCAAAAGGAATATTTTCTTTTAGGAAAAAGCATTGCACCGCACACATACAATATGAAAAAGATTAGATAAATAACAAGATAATAAAATAATAATTTAAAAAATAGATAACTCTATTAATAATAAATATTATGGGTGTGGGTCTTATCATATAGGGAACTATTAGTCTTGGTAAAGCATGAACAATTATGTCATTTATAATTAACAAGTTTGTTTATGAAGAATGATTTAGTCTTAGTAAACTACTTAACTAACGGGATTAGGAATTAGAGTTAGGGTAATAGTTATAGAGGGGGTAATACACTTGTATAGAGTATTTAATGCTAACACAAAATATTTAGATCACCATGTGTTATTGTTTTAGAAATGCTATATTTGCCAAAAAAAAAAAAAAACATGTTAAAATTTTTAATTAGTTTCTGTTTCATTTCTGTTGCTCTGAGCCCCCCTCCCCTCTTTTTGGTCTCCGCACAAACCCCGTTCACCTTGTTTTGTTTCATGCATTTGAATATTCATACTGCTAACTATGGTTCAAATAGGGAGAGACCACAAGATTACTCAAACATGCATGATGTCAAAAACAACCTCATGTTTTGATGAGGGAATAGAGTTATGCAAAACAGACTTTTTGGAGCTTTCTGGCATGTTACCCTGTCTTTAAAGAAGACCTAAGATAAGATAATTTTATTACAATTTTTACATTTTAACGTCTGTGTAATCCCTCAGTCATCCAGGTATAATCCACAGTAAAAGAAAAATTCTAATCTAGACAAAAAGTTGTAGGCGTGACGACGTTTAGCTGCTCATTCAAGGCTGCTTCTTCAGAAAAGAAATAGTTTGAGAGGGGAGTTAAAGAAGCAATTTTTGTTAGGAAAGACAGTCCTTCCTTGAACAGGAATGGGGGCCTTAGACATGATCTATCTCCTTTTTATAACGCCATCCTCAGACCCAAATCATCCATCCATTTTCTTCCACTTTATCTGGGGCTGGGTCACGGAGCCAGCAGTCTGAGAAGGGAGGCCCAAACTTCCCTTTCCACACACAACTCCTCCAGCATTCCCAGGTCAGCCAAGAGACAGTCCCTCTAGCATGTTCTGGATCTTCCCCAGGGCCTCCTCCCTGTGGGACATGCCTGGAACACATCCCCCTCTTACAGAGGACTCTGCCAGACATTCCCAACAGACCCTCACAGTGCGCTTGAGCTTGGCAGGTCTGTCCGGCTTCCTCCTCCAATGGATCCAAATCACCACCAGGTGGTGATGGTTGACAGCTCTGCCCCTCTCTTCACCCAAGTGTCCAAGAAACGTGGCCGGAGGTCAGAAGACACAATAACAAAGTCGATCATCGACCTCCGACCTAGGGTGCCCTGGCGCCATGTGCACTGATGGACACCCTTGTGCTCAAACACGGTGTTTGTTATGGACAAACTGTGACAGGCACAGAAGTCCAATAAGAAAACACTGCTTGGGTTCAGATCAGGGAGGCCGTTCTTCCCGATCACCCCTCTGCAGGTGTCACTGTCGTTTCCCACATGGGCGTTGAAGTCCCCCAGTAGAACAACAAAACCCAAATCAAGACAAAGAAAACAACAGGGTTAGCCAGTATGCTAATACGCGTGAGAACACCCTATTAGCCTGAATGTAGGTGTGTTAGTTTCAGTGTAGATAGCTCCTCCCTTTCAGACAGATATAAGGCAATGTCAACCAGTAATCTGATCAGAGCTGAAGACACGCCTTGGATGAGCCGTGAACCGTCTTCACTCCTACAACTTTTTTTTTTTTCCAGTTGAGCTATTTCAAATTTTCTTTTACTATTTAACACTTTCAATTTCAATATTAATCTAAAACAACTTAATAAAACTGACTTCCATGTTAGAAAACTGGGGTGCCCAATTGGAGGTAATGTTGCTGTAAACAGCAGCAAGTCAGCACCAACAAAGAATAGCTGCAGATCACACTGGTGGGCAGCATTTTTTTTTTTTTTTTTTTTTTTTTTTTTTTCATTTATATCAAAATTACCATACAAAGCTGACAAAGTCATGTTGTATCACTGATTAATAAAATACATTTGGAGAATAAAGTAAGTACAGAGCAGTGAGCGTATGCCAGTGGTGGTGAAAACAAGCATTGATCGGCAATATGGTGTCTTGAAAATAAGCTAGTAAAGATTGCTCAAACATACACAAATCACTCCAAATACAGATTCAGGTGAGTAAATGGTGAGGGGAAACAACTAAAATATGGTTAAAAGCTTTGAAAAGTTGATTTTGCATAATGAATCTGCTTTAAGTAAGCTAGAATCATTCTTAATGAACTATTTGTTCATTGTATATTAAGTCTTTGTTCAGGCTGTTAAAAGTGTAGTTATTATTCAGTGTTAAAAGCATTCAAGGTAACATTTTCTTTTTGGGAGAGAATTATACAATATAAAAAGCCCCCATATTGCTACATTGTACATATTTTTGCAATTGAATAGAGAAGAAAACAATACAACATTTGTACGAGCAATATAAAAACAAGTGCATTTCCTCTGGGTGATATTAGGAATCACATGGCCTGGCACACATCTGCTGCACCCCTCATTGGCGCATGTTAACAGTCTTCACACACAGTTTACTCCACCTGCACAAAGTGTGTCTTCAGGGCGGCTGGGGAAACAATGAACGTGCTGATGTTTTGATATCCACAAAACTAACCCAAGCTTTGTCCCAGAGCCAGTGATCCAACCATAATCAGATCAGCCACAAATCAGCCATCTGCATTTCTTTCAGTCAGTCTGGGCAGACATATGCTCTTCCATGTGCGTGTGGTTAGTTTGTCTGGGCTGGAATAACAGCAGATCCACTAGCTTCGTGGGCATGTGTGAATGTGGGCTGTTCTGGTCTCCCCGTGAGTCAGTGCTTTTGGTAATTTATCATTATGCCGTGTCCATTGGCAAGCTGCACTGTTTTTAAAGGGGAAGTTAAAAGCTAACACTGGACATGTGTAATTTTTTTTTTTGCCAGTTTTGTGACAAAGACGCCATTCGCCACCATATTGGATCTAGTGGCTTTTGTAAACAAATGTAAAATCCTAAGAAAATATGCATTAACTGCTCAAATATCAGAACTGTCCCCATCTTTTGTATAACTGGCAGGTCGCAACAAATGTTCTATGTGCATGTCACTGTCCCAATCTTTACATTTAATCAGCCAATTTCATAGTCGAAAAGTACAGCTGCATTTTAAAACAGGCTTCATATTGTAGCAAACTATGTATAATCAATAATTAGCATTTCTCATTAGCATAAAAGGTCAAGCATTATGAAAATCTTCTAACAACTGAAACATGGTTTGTGTCTGAAATGTTCCGTATGTATGGTAATTGTGCTGTACTGAATATTAATTACGTTTTTTTTTTTTGTTTTTTTTTACGTGGTGATATGGCTGATGCTAAATGCCCAGATATCTGCACTGACTGCCCTAAGTGATGTTATTTGGCAGTAGTACACGTTAATAAAAATCTCTTCCTCTCCCTCCGTGTGGTCTCATCCTTTTTCTAAGGCTGGGTCCTGCCTGGGAGCTTGAGGGTTCTGCGCAGTATCTTTTCTGTTCTTAGTACTGCACTTTCCTGGACTGAAATTGGGGGTAACTGCCCCGAGTGCTCCGATGACCACAGGCACCACTGATGCCTTCACCTTCTAGGCCTTCTCCAGCTCTTCTTTGACCACCTGGTATTTCTCTAGTTTCTATAAAGTCAGGTCATCTTGGGAGTCTGGAGCCCTTTTTTACCACTGCCAGTGTTTTTAGTTGGTTTGCTAGGGGCCTACATGTTTGTAAGTATCCCATTGGAAACCTGCACAGACACCAGGAGAACATGTAAAGCAGGAGTGTCCAAATGCAAACCACAAACCAGTATCCAAACCTGCAGAAATCCTGCTGAAATGCCCAACTGATCATAAGCAGTACTTTTAACAGCAAATTAAACTATTTCTACCACTATATCTTCAAACGTCACATTGCAGTGTGATACAGACCTAAAGTTAATGTGTTTCAAGCCTTATTAATACACAGCGGCTCTATCAAAGCTGTGTATAAAGCACCGCACTGCAGATGATGGCCCTCGATGAAAAAAAGTTTGGGCACCTCTGATGTAAAGTCTGCACATATTATAAAGGTTCCAGGTTTTTGTGAGGCAAGAGTGTTGGACTGCTATTCCATCCTCTTAGTTTGACTTCAACTGATCTCAATTCTCGATAATATCAGTTCAGTATTATTAAGTATTATTATAACCATCAAAAGTTACACAGTGCTGCTTTCTAATCATTAAGCTGAGTCCCGGAGGTCAAACCATTGATGACATGATCAACACTACGCAACTGGAGCTGTTTCTAACTAGCACATCAAGCTCCATCAAGGCAAAAACTAGTTTGAAGAAGAAGCCATCCGGGCGAAAGTGAATGCCGTTTATCTGTGATAGAAAAACATGAAGGCTTGCAGCGTTCGAACTATATTACTGGGTTACACCGCTTGCAGCGTTCTGGGTGAAAAACTAGGCTTCTTCTGCCACAGTGTAAATGAACCTCTAACTTTTCAGGCTAGTTTTGTAATGTTTTATGGAACTTTATTATTTATTCATAGCCCGAGCGGTTCCCACAGACTGTTTACAAACTCTCACACCTTTTTAAATACATTAATTATTCAACACATGAAACTATCGCCATAATGTGAACCTCTTTTCTTTCCATAATTACCAGAGTGACAAAACAACAACAAGCTTCTTTGTTTATTATATACTTTATTTTGTTAAGGTGAGAGGGAGCAATAGTTTGGCTCTATATAATGGGAAAGAGGAGGCAAAATCTTTATTCTTTAAAGAGAGATCAAATGAATTATACTAGTCAGAATATTACGATCTATAAGCTTTGTATTATCATAAGGGGCTTTATCAATACAAAGTGAAATAGATGACTGCATTAAAGCATTATTGTTATTAATTAGAGATGGACCACTATATCTGATATCCTGTATTGGCTACTGGCCTTTTCGACCACTTCAAGTGACAATAGCTCAGTTGGTAGAGGGTCAAGAAGGTTGATGGTTCGAATCCCGCTCTCGTCGTAAACATTATTGGTAGAGCGGTCACATTGCTGATGATTGCTGTCTTGCTGTCATCGCGTCCTTGGGCAACCCACACTGGTGTAAGAATGAGTGAGTGGTTGACGTGAAGTGTTTTTGAGTACCTTAAACGTGGAAAGGTGCTGCATAAAAAGTGACCATTTACCATTTAAATGCATCCGCTTCATAAGAATAGGACAATAAAACGTACATTACACTGCTCTCCAGCTGATTTTTTGTGAAATGGTTTATAGAATAACTGAGTTTGCAGAAATAATAAATATAAAGTTGAGAAAAATCCTTCCTGCATATCAGGCATAGCTTTTGGGATGGTCAGAACCCTGATCAGTCAGTCTCCACTACAACTACTGCTACAGTGGTACTCCAGATAATGTACATAGCTATACATATTTGTTACATACAGTGATGTGTATGAGGTACTTCTCTATAAGCTCAATGCTATTCAAGATGTCTAATGTCATGCTAGTATATCAAATTAGTCCAATATGTTTAAAGTGGACTTATAATGTATTCTAAATATTCTTTTTTGAAGAAGTTGGGCTGCAGATGGCGCTTTTGTCCTGTCTCTACTGGTAGGAAGACAATGCCAAGACCTGTGTAAATCCGACAAGAGACAGCAATGTTCCATAAACACTCTGAAGAAGACAGTGAGTGAGCAGCCAAAACTGTCATAAAAGTTGAAATACAAACCTCTCCGATCTCTCTGGAAAAAATAACCTTTTTATTTTTTAGAATCAATACATGTCCATAATGTTGAGGTAAAAAGTATAGATAGCTTGTCTAGTCCCGTGTTTGGTTTGACTATTTCTTATTTCTGGTTTAGTTCTAGTTTAGTCCTGATTAAATTTGTTAAAAATTTTTCATTCATTATTCTTAAGTTTACATCTCTGTTAGTCAGCTTAAACACTCACTTATTTAAATCTCAAACTTAACATGCACTTCTTGGGAAATTTTCACACAAACTAAGCATCCTTCCATCGCTTATGATACAGTAAAACCCACGTGTATCGTTCCACTAATCAAATCCACGACCTAATTTGTCATCGCAGTCGGCAGCAGTGCTCGTCTCTGTACATCTCTGTGGCGTTGTCCATTTGAATCCTTCTCTCTGTTTCGCTCTGACTGAGACAACCACTGCATCAGCCAGCGAGAGTTTGGTGTCTATTACTCGCCTCATCTGTCACTGTGCCTCTCTAATGAAGTCCTGGGTGGATTTATTAGCAGCTCTTCGCAGCTCCAGCACACCATTGTTTTGAGGAGTGACGCTAGACCTGTTAGCGATTGAGATGGCAACAATGGGATTTTCTGTTTAGCTGTGCATTAAATCTTATGTTCTGTTTGGTCCATCTGGGAAAGCTTCCTAAAAATGAAAAGTGTCTGAGTTTGAGAGATGTAAAAATAATTAGAACTTGTTTAAAATGAAATGTGCCGTTGCTCAAATTGAAGCTAAAATTATAGCATCTGTCATTTTCAGAAGTTTTACTCAACCACTCATTTATCACCGGCTCTTTGTAAAGGATTTGACAAATTCAACTTAAAGGTCCTAGATTACACTAAATTGACTTTTGTGAGGTTTAAGCCATGTTATAATGTGTGTTGTAAAGCTTTATTATTAGTCTGTCTACATCTCCAAAGCTCAAAATGCTCTGTTCCACCTTGCGATGTCAAGTAGTGGAAGTTCTTAAGTTAATAGCTAACTTTTACCTTCTGTTCAGTAGAGACTGGAAATTTCAGGGCTGAAATTATCCAAATTTCTCTGTCTGAGAGAAGAACTCAGCCTAAATATGCAGGGTTTATGTATTAAACATTTGAGAATGAAACAAAACACAACTGATATATGTTTAAGATGAGGAAACAACATCATAATATAAATCAGAAAATAGCGTAATATAGGCCCTTTACATTACCATCCACATACCTTTCATCACTATATTTATTGTACTTGCTGGTGTGGGGGCTCTATGTATGGGCTTTGTGTGCGGGGCCCCGTGTGTACCTTAAGGTGCAGTTTGTTGGTCCAGGAGCCGATGACTCTGTACTCTGCGGTTGACCTGTTGTTGATCTGGTACTGGAAGATGTCGTACCTGCCAGGGGCATCGCCATTCTCATTGAAAACCACTGGTGTTCCCGCACTCCCTGCAAACACAAGCAACAGGCCAGATATTTAATGAGTTTCACACAGTATCACAACCTTCTATATGTCTGTGCTGTATAACAGTTTCATTTTGAAATAGTTGGTATGTATGGCCAAATGTTGGGACATAACAGACTTGGTCACTGCAACAGACAATGAGGTCCAACATTTGTAAGTTTGCAGTTGATATAGGAATACTGTCTGCAGCCACCCTCTGAGAATATATCTAAAAACTATTTGATACTGACTGCAACTGAAAAAACATGCCATTGTTTAAACCCTTAGGTTCCTTCCTTAAAATGATTAAGTTAACAAATGGGACACTTAACCAAGGTGAAAGGGTGAGAGACCATGGGGAGAGATAATACAGAATTGAGATATCACTACAGGACTGACAGATGGTCCAGCAAGTGCTGTCAGGGCAAATACATCAAACATATGCACAAAAGAAAATCAATGAAACGTTACAACTGGCACCCTCCCTTCAGTTTTCTGCTGCCTTGGGGATAATGCGACTTTCAGGGATGAATGATATTTGACATCCTGATTTAGAATACAGTGTGTATTAGAATAGACTAGCATTTTGTTAACTCAAGTATATATAGTACAACATTTTATAATAACTAAAGTCTAGTTTATTAAGAATAATTCATGCTTAATCACGTAATAGCCTTAATCCTTCAAAAGTATTTACTAAAACTGAATCATTCTTAATAAACTAGAGTGTAGTTATTATTAAGTGTTGGAACTACTCACCCATTCACACACACACACACACACACACACACACACATTCATACCCCAGTCTATTCAGACACTGGGGGCAAGGTGGGTTAAGTGTCTTGCCCAAGGACACAACGGCAACATTCATCTGTGGGACCTGGAATCACACCGCCAACCTGTGGGTCAATGGAACTGACCGCTCAATCAATGATGTTTACGTCAAGATCGGGATTCGAACCACCAAACTTCGGATCAGTGGACAAACACTGTCGCTAATAAATAAGATGTTGATACTTTATTAGGGCTTATTAAGGAAATACAAACATGAACTTTAAGATCCAAGGTATAAAACCTGTTACTATTTCTATGAAAGTTGACCAAGCCACTTAGTTTAAAAGCAAAAAGCATTCTATAGAAAATCTCCAGATGAACTGATAATCATTTTATCATGGAACACTTGAGGATGATTAGGATTACACTAAGAGCAATCTGAATTGGTCTGATTACCAAGCAACAGAGGACTGTCCACTGCAAATAACAAAATACACTCTCTATAGGGAAAAGGAGTTGAAGTTCAAACCTTTAAAAACGATTAGAAATGCATGGCTGTTCATTAGCCTTTTATATTTGAGACTTTTCTGAGATATTACTGCTCAGGGATAGTTTAGAAATGAGGAAAGTGAACTGAATCCTCATTTTAAGACATCATTTGCAAAACTTTTCAGACAAATCGAAATTAGACTTTTTTTTTTTCCTAAACTTGCGGTCCTAATTTACATTACAACATAAATCTTCTCTGACATTTTTCTTATTTAAAACAGTTGAGTGGATTTTGATAAAGTACGTACAGAGTACACGGGATTATATAAGACCCCACAACTTTAGTGAGAGCCGGTATGACAACTCTTCCACACGTACATCTAATCTTTCCAATTGTTAGTGACACTTTTGTTTCTAAAACCCGAGTTGACGCAGGTCCTTGTAGACAGCCATCTCTGGGTGTGCTGGAGTGTTGTGCCATTGAATTAAAGCATGCATGGGTAACTTTATGTGCCCTCAAAGCTTGCGTTTTCCCACCACCAATAATGCTTAACACTGCCGTTTTATTGTTCCTCTCTTTCTGTCTTTTATGTAGCGACAAAATCAAATCAAACGCCTGCATCGTATAAGGCAAGACGGCAATCCAATTACTTTAGACACATAGAGCTATGCATTATGGAAATTCTTCTCATGCAGATGGTATACGTTGTAGATTTGGATGTATAAAGAAACTATTTTCCAGGGATGAGACAAGAGATTGGGAATAAAAGCAGAGAACGAGCATGTCAGAAAAACAAAGAGCTTTATGGTCCAGAGAAGAGATTGTGAGTCAGTCAAGTAAAGAAAGGAGAAAATTAAGGAATCAAGAAGACTGTACAATGCAATAAAACCACAAAGGGACACAATAATAAGTCAGTCCATATGGGAAACCGGGGTCAGTAAAACCCAGTCACTTCACGGGAATGCTCTTGTTTATGCATGGTCTAGTTCCATTTGAGAAATGTAAAGGTCATACATTGCCCAAAAACTGACTCTTGTGAGCTTTAAGCCATGTCATAATGCTGTTACCTCATCAAAAACATACCTGGAGTTGTGTTGTGTCACACATGTTTGAGTAATCCTTTATTATTAGTCTGTGTACACTTCCAAAATACTCAGTTCCACCTTGTGACGTCATATTGCAGTAGTTTTCATCTACCTTAACGGAAGCACTTTAAATAGGGTCCGGGACAACTAGCACCGTCAGTACCTAGTAAGTCTCGGACCCTATTTTAAAGTGCTACCACCTTAACAGCCATCTTTTACATTTTGTGTAGTAGAGATTAACAATTCCAGGGCTGAAATTATCCAAGTGATTCTAGTGAAGGTCTATGGAATTTAAAAACATATTAGATCACTTCCTGTATTATCACATGACATCACAAGGTGGAACAGAGTATTTACTGTTTGAGAGAATAACATAGACTAAATAGGCAGTGTTTGTGTGTTAATCATGTGTGAATGAAACAAAACATAACTCCAAGTATGTTTGTGATGAGCAAACAGCATTATAACATAGAAAAAAAGTGTAATGCCGGCCTTTTAAAGTGAGACTAAACACCTAAACTCCATTCACAAACACTAAACACCTAAACTCCACTCTAAACTTCGCCCCTGCAGGTGTGTGACCTATGACGTCAAAGGCCTGTGATGTCACAGGTCTCTTAAAATGCAGACGGAGTTTAACCACAGTTGGCAGCACACACTCTGTTTTTCACTGTTCTAAACCACAAAGCTGCAAATTGGTCTGCACTAAAATGTCAAAGAGCAATAAAATGCCACTAAAACACCATGTAGCCGTACACAGATTAGTAGTGAAACTGTTTATTTTGTGTTTAGTCACACCTTAAAAGGGCTATATACTAGACAAATTTGAGTTTGAGTAGTCCTGTATTCTCATGTCCACATCTCTCAGTCTGCTCCAGGAAGCCATGGCCAATCAGCATTCCTTCTACATTCAATATGCTTGTTCTGTTTTATTTAAAATGTATTTATCTCCCACTTACTCGTCTGCATTTTGTTTCCACATTGTAAAGTTATCTCAAGCTAAACACATCTGCCGGTCTCTGCCTGCTTTACTAACTGGCCTGAATAAAGTTGCTTTACTTATCTCTTATTGACCAATGAATGTTTCACTGCTTGATTTTCTAACCATTTGTGATGGTTAAAATTTAATCAGCAATTTTGAGAAGCCCCGCTTTCTGTCTTTTGTGTTGATTTTGGGAAATACAACAATAAATTGAATTGAAAGTAAAAAATAAATTGAACCAAATAGTACAAAGGTTTGGATTATTATGTTCATCAATGCTGGTCATTCACAAAATAAGTTCAATCTTTTCAAGCTCTGTCTTTGTTTTCTTACTGCTTTTCTACCACTGTATTTCACAAACTACTCACCCACACTCCATTTATTACTTCTGACAAGTTGCCACCTTATTTTTACTGCTGGCCTATTGGAGTCGTATGATGTTTCTGTCTTTTTAAGGCTCGTTAGAGAGGTCTGCACAAAAATGTTGAACAGAGGTGAGACATTTTGGCAGCTACAGAAAATTGGACCGTGTAGAAGTGCCTTGAGAGGAAAATTATTTTTCAATAGCGTGCTGCTGTTTGGGCCATTTGCTAAAGATTTGAGCAATGGGGATAAAGACTTTTACCAAGGGCTAAGGTAATTATGGTAAACATATGTGCAGCGAATGCCCAGTTTTCAGCTGTACAGATAAGATATGACGGTGCTCTCCACTGCCAAAAATATGGAAGATATAGATTTCTTTCATCCATATTCTAAACAACTGGCATTAAACATATAAGAAGTATTTTTGTGTTGAGGATTCAAAGCAACCTGACATTGCCAGCTGATAAAAATATAGGATACAAAAACAAGAAACTGGTATTGGTAAACTGGTCCAAAATTTCAAAATGATCCATGTTAAAATCAAATATAATATGATGCGCAATATAGTGGTTTTCCATCTTCAAGGCACTAAAAACAACCACTCATTCAAAGACTAGTGTGGACAGGTTAACAACAGCATTCAACAATGTCTATGTCAAGAGTGGGATTTGAACCACCAATCTTCTGATCAGTGGACAAATGCTTTATCAACTGTGCTACTGTGGCTGTGGTTTTATCTAGTTCAAGTTTCATCATTATCTCAAATTAACCATGATATATTTACATTTGTATATGAAAAGGGCACATTTTGGAGTGGTTATGTCATATATAGGACCTAGTGCATAGACTGCCGATTTGTGCTAGTGTTGTGATATCATCAGTGGAACATCAAGAAGGACTTTCTACAGGATTTTAGATCGGCCTTGAGAACTAGAACATTCATCTGTTGCCAAGGAAACACTCCTCTGTACTAGTCACATTGACTGACTATACAATAAAGTATAGTGTATGCTGTCAAGTGTCAAATGCCAACTTGGAAGTGTTTATATTGTAATTCTGTTCTTTATCGTTATTATTGTTTGACATATCAGATACCTTTTTGTTTGCTATTTAATTTATTTAATTTTTTGTTTTTAGATTTGTTTTGTTTTCATTTTAGTTTGTATTTTAGACTGTGAGACGCTAACTGCCTGAAGATATGTTTTCTTTGGTTATGAGTGGATAAGAACTGCCGATTCCCATTGGAGGAGTGCCGAATCTCTGTTGCCCATGCTCAGATCTGCTAAAAGAGTAGAAATACAGTTTGAAGACCAAGTGCTGGGACAAAACAGCAACTAAAAGCCACCTCTTTGTTCTTACTTCTGAAAATTGTACATTTGAAACTTAAATTTATAAATCTAAATTTATATACAGTATATATATATATAAAAATATACAGTATATATATATATATAATATTTTCATATTATGAATTACATTTATATATATATATATATATATATATATAAAAATATCTATTTTGTTGGAATTTTCAGATTATGAATTACATTTTGTAAAACAATAATACTGAGCCCCACAATCCCCACTAGTTTTTTTTTGTGTGTTGTTCTTCTGACCAAGATCCTGGTTCAAGACAAAACAAATATGAAGTAACTTTACCCAGGGCTGATCCAGACAAGACGCATAAGAGAAAATAGAAAAAAAAAAAAGTGCTTACAAAATCTGGTGGGTAATAATATGAAAATCAGTCAGCAATATCTTAAACTGCACAAATTAATTTTATTTGTAAAATCTTCAGAAAATCCTACCCCCTGCTTCTGAGTTTGATGGGAATTCATGTTCACAAGTCTGCAATGTTACACAAAGTCCATCTATCCATCCATTTTCTTCTGTTTATCCGGGGCAGGGTAGCAGGGGCAGCAGTCTAAGCAGGGACTCCCAGACTTCCCTCACCCAAGACATTTCCTCCAGCTCCTCCAGTGGGACCCCAAGGCTTTCCCAGGCCAGCTGAGACACATAGTCCCTCCTGTGTGTCCTAGGTCTTTCCAGGGGCCTCTTCCTGATGGGCTGAGATTCTGTGGTTCCCGAACTGAACCCCCTCTCGCCCCTGGCTGCACCTTGAAATTTTGCCCATAAATATGATAAACAGAACCGGTGACAAAGGGCAGCCATGGCTGAGTCCAATATGCATTGGGAACAGGTTTGACTTACTACCTGCAATGTGAACACAGCTCCTGCTCCGGTGATACAGACTGGAAGGCTCTTAGCAAAGGACCCTATACTCCCGGAGCACCCCCCAAATGGTACCACGAGGGAATGCCTTCTTCAGATACACAAAACACATGTGGCCTGGTTGGGCAAACTCCCATGAGCCCTCGAGCACCCGATGAAGAGCATAGAGCTGGTCCAGTGTTCCACGACCGGGACGACAACCACACTGCTCCTCCTGAATCTGAGGTTCGACTATCGGTCGGATTCTCCCCTCCAGTACTCTGGAATAGACGTTACCGGGAAGGCTGAGGAGTCTGATTCCCCTGTGATTGGAACACACCCTGTGGTCCCCTTTCTTATACAGAGGGACCACAACCACGGTCTGCCAGTCCAGCAGTACTGTCCCCGACTGCCACGCAATGTTGCAGAGACGTGACCAAGACAGCCCCACAACATCTAGAGACTAAAGGTTCTTGGGACGGTGCTCATCCACCCCCGTAGCCTTGCCCCTGAGGAACTACCTCAATGACTTCAGCCAGGTTGATGAATGGGTACACCTCCGGGTTCCCAGTGTCTGCTTCCTCTTCGGAAGATGTGACGACAGGATTGAGGAATGTATTCCTTCCACTGTCTGACAACATCCCCAGTGGAGGTTAGCAGTTCAACGCCCGCACTGTGAACAGTGTTGATGAAGCACTGTTTCCCCCTCCTGAGGCTTCTTTGAGGCCATCCGATAGTCCTCCTCCATGGCCTCCCCAATCTCCTCCCAACCCTGAGTTTGTGCCTCTGCGACCTTGCGAGCCGTGGGACGCTTGGCCTGCCGATACTCGTCAGCTGCCTCAGGAGTCCCACAAGCCATCAAAGCTTGATAGGACTGATTCTTCAGGCTGACAAAATCCTTTACTTCCGGTGTCCACCACCGGGTTCGGGGTTACCACCGCGACAAACACCACAGACTTTAGGACCGCATCTACGAGGATCCGCGTCGACAATATAGGTGCACAATGCCCACTCGGAACCCATGTTCCTCAAGATCTGGAAGAAGCTCTCCCGGATGTGTGAGTTGAAGACCCCCCTAACAGAGGGCTCCACCAGATGTTCCCAACAGACCCTCAGAGTATGCTTGGGCCTATCATGTCTGTCCGGCTTCCTCCTCTGCCAGCGGATCCAAATCACCACCAGATGGTGATGGTTGACAGCTCTGCCCCTCTCTTCACCCGAGTGTCCAAGACACACGGCTGGAGGTCAGATGACACAACAACAAAGTTGATCATTGACCTCCGGCCTAGAGTGCCCAAGTGCCAATCTGCACTGATGGACACCATTGTGCTCGAACACAGTGTTTGTTATGGAGAAGTTGTGATTAGCACAGAAGTTCAATAACAGAACACCACTCGGGTTCAGATCAGGGAGGCTGTTCTTCCTGATCATGCCCCTCCAGGTGTCACTGCCCACATGGGTGTTGAAGTCAGCAGCCCCTTACGGTTCCTCCGACAGGTGGGTGGGTCCACAAGACAACAACTGAAGGCCACGCTCCTTCGGATTGTGCCCGACCGAGTCCAGTGAGGAAAGGCCCGGCCACAAGGCGCTTGCTGTCGAGCACCCACCCCAGGCCTGGCTCCATGCAACTTAACTGGCCTTTGTGTTGAACTCATCATGAGGGGCTTCTGAACTGCTCTTAGTCTGAGCCATCCCCCAGAACCTGTTTGCTGTGGGGGACCCTACCAGCGGCATAAAGCCCCCAACAACATAGCTCCCAGGATCATTCGGGTGCTTGAACCCCTTCACCACATTAAGGTGGCGGTTTGATGACGGTAAACAAACTCTTAAGAATTTATTTCAGGTTTTCATCCATACCAGCAACAGTTTTGCCTCTGCCAACTGTCTTCTACTTAGATACTGTTTTTACCAGCTCTGCCACCACAAGGATCAACACGAAAAAATGATAGAGAAATCTCCACGCAGCTTCTGAAATTGTGTCAGAGAAGTGCACAAGTCCTGACCTTTCGCTTCGTAATGTAGTACAATCTGTCTGATAGTGTGACAGCAGCGTGAATGGGAATTTAAATGAAGCGCTCTTAGGCAAAATTATCGTGGCAAGGAGCGAAAGAGAAGCAGATGAAGAAGGGAATGGCTTTCTCAGACGGTTATGATGAGTTCAACTAAAAAAATATATTTGAAGGTTACAAATAAGGGGTGTGACGAGGGGGTATATTATTTTGTAATGAGTTTTGGTCGTCTCTAACAGCACTGCACATTTTACACAGCATACAAAAAGAAAACACATACTGATGCCTTTAGAATGCAAAAAGATCTGGATTATTCAGTCACACCTTAACTAAAAGCTGACATTTTAGCACAGTTAACAGTTAATCAATAGTGATTTTAAGATGCACATTACAGGAGTTAGTGGGCCAGTATTTAAAGAGGTTGTTCGGCAGCTCTTTTGTTTACTTTTCGTATTGTTTTGCATCTCTACATACTTGCTTGTTAGAAAGATTGGGGATTTTGCCAATAAAATTTGATTTAATCAGAATCTAGGGAGAGGGAAGCTGAGGAGGAGGAGGAGCACACACAGGAAGTCAGTCAGTATGGTTGCAAAATAGATCAATGATGGACTTATAACCAGAAACTTAAATTTCCATTCTGACTAACACATACTGTTGTTGGGTTCTTGGGCAAGACACATAAAAGATTGTATGTGTGAGTGAGTGATTGAAAGTGGCTGTAGAGGCTGTCACTTCTGTCGTTCGGGGCAGCTAAGGCTACAGTAGAAACTTCATACTTTCACCAAAGTGAAAATAAGAACAATGATATCTTATTATAACACAGGGGGGAGCTTAAAAAAGTAGATTTTGCATAATATAACCCTTTTAAACATGTGGGAATTACAGAAAGAAAGATGGCCGCTGGCGTAACAGGCTCACAGGGGGACCAGGAGAAGAAGGGGTCCGTCTGGTGTAAAAGAGAGATGTGAGTGACAGACGGAGACAGAAGTAAAATAAGAGGAAGAGCTTCAAGCAGAGACGTCCTGCCAGATGGATGGAGACATGCAGAGGGACTTAAAAGCCAAAAGTGAAGCAAGAAAATGAGGGTGAACCAAGCAGACGAAATCCAGCCCTCTCTCCATGTGAAAACCTGTGTGATGTTTCCACCAGACAGTCTTTTGAAGAAGATCGCTGACAAAATGGAAAGATTTCTGAGGCAATTGTTTGTTCTTATGTCACTGGATGTGATGGGGATTACAAGTATTTGAAGTGGGGCTAAACACCTAAACTCCACCCATAGACAGAGTTCAAATGGAGCTGTTAAACTGGGAAGTGCCTGGAGGACTAAAGAGGGGGGAGGGAAAGGGTCGGGCCATATGAGGAACAGATTGGTTTGACAAAAATAATAAACCTGCCAAACTCCACCCCTGCAGTCAGGTGTCCCTAATTAGGTGTAATCCAAGCAGAAGTGTATAATGTCACATGCCCCTTCAAATATATTGGCCAAAGAAGGCAGTTTTACACTCAAAACGCCTTGTCAAAGCAACGAATTAACATCATTGTAACTAAAATAGCAAAAAAACAAAAATGACTAGGAGCTGTAAACTATTCTACTAAAGTACTATGATCATAGTTTATTAGCAAAGTTGATTAAGTGTTTAGACCCACATTAAAGCTGTCACAGTAACCTGTCTTAGGCAACCACCTTAGCATGAGTGGTTTCATGCTAAGGTGGTATTTTTTTTTTTTTTTTTTTACAATCATAGCAGAAACATTCAAATTAAACTACCATTCACCTTTACATTTAATCATTAAGACCATTTGTCATGAATTTTCCAGTCCATCCAATACGATCCAAATTCAAATCTATTTAACTCAAGTCAAAATAAAAAAAAAAAAAAAAAATCCATTGAGCATTGAGGAAGCAGAAAAGTGAACTTTATAATGCCTTGCTCAGCAGATGGATTCTTGTAAGAAATCTATCTTATCCTGCTGGAGGCAAGGCTATTTCATCCACCCTGCAGTGGACCTGATCAGTCTGAAGAATGAACTGGAACTTATGTGCATGTTTAGCTTGATCAGATTTTATATTGTTTGTAAAATAAACACAGAGGTGTCCTAGACAATCATGGAACAAATTTCATGAATGCAACAGATATATAATTTCCAAAAGATACTTCAGTGTTATTTCTTGGGGTGTCACAACCAATAATTATACAGTGAGAAAGTTGAGTCACGTCCCACGTACTTATGGACATAGCTGTATACCTATAACAAGTACTGAAGAAGGGATGACAGATCAGAAACATAAACAATACACATAAATATGGTTTCAGGGATAATGTGTATAATTGGTTGTGTAAGTATTTCACCAACAAAAAACAATATGTTTTTATGAACAATCAGGTACCAGAAATTAATTCAATAAAATATGGTGTAACGCAAGGTTCAATTTTGGGACCATTATTATTTATTATCTATGTAAATGATTTTGTCAAATTTTCCACTGATATTTACTGACAATACAAACATTTTTATTTCAAATAGAAATATAGATTTTTTTTTTCTTTTGATAAGTTAAACTGTGACCTTATAAATTTTTCAGAGCGATTCAAAGCAAATGAATTGTTACTAAATGTAAAAAAAAAAAAAAAAAAAAAAAAAAAAAATATATATAATTGCCTCTATTTTTCCCCTATTTAACATATTGGAATATTGTGCGGCGAAATACCTTTACTACTTATTTAAATAAAAATTTGATTACTCACACATTTTTTAAGAATAGCAACATTGTATAAACCTAATGTGCCAAGTGTTCCTTTTTTTAATTAAAGCTCTTGATTTACCAGTCAGTTTATGTTCCTACCCTCACCTATGGCCATGAGCTTTGGGCAATGACCGAAAGGACATGATCGCGCATACAAGCGGCTGAAATGGGTTTCCTCCGTAGGGTGGCTGGGCGCTCCCGTAGAGATAGGGTGAGGAGCTCGGTCACATGGGAGGAGATTGGAGTAGAGTCATTGCCCCTCCAGGTCAAGCAAAGCCAGCTGAGGTGGCTCAGGGCATCTGTTCAGGATGCCTCTTGGATGCCTCCCTGGGGAGGTGTTCCGAGCACATCCCACCAGAAGGAAGCCCCGGGGAAAACTCAGGACAAGCTGGAGGGACTATGTCTACTGGAGGAGCTGGAGGACATGTCTGGGGTGGTGGAAGTCTGGGAGCCCCTGCTTAGACTACTGCCCCAGCCCCAGATAAGCAGAAGAAAATGGATGGAAGCTCTTAAATATCTTTGATATAAACATCCTTTTGACCTGTTCATTTGTTTTTTTGGGCACTGCATGATTCTGATTGGTTTTCTTACAATAAGTCTTATGTTACCTATAATTACCATTTCCACCATTATTCCAGCAGACTGATAAGCTGCAAATAACTTCATATAAGAGAAGTCACATGCAATTTTCAGTTTGGTATCATGGTCCAAAATCATGGAACACTCATACAGACCTTCTTCAAACCTCACTGTCACTGTCGATGTACAAATCTAAATTCAAATTTGAGATGTTGACACAGTATTTCGGTGTCATCATATTTGACTTTATTAAAGCAAATGTGTCATGTACTGTATAAGAAAACATGTTGTAAACAGTTTTATGTTTTATCTTTGATCATGATCTTTGATGAAAAATGTTTTTATCTTCTAGGAGCGGTGTCTTCGAAGTGCTAAATAAATAAATAAAATAAATGGCCACAATAATGGTCCCAATTAAATGGTGTATATCACCAAACAGAGAGTACATTAGCAACTTTCACTCATATGTGTACCTATGCAAATACAAGCAGTAAAGTATCTGTACTTTACATTTACTTAACTACATTTTTTTTAACTGGACTGAAAAGTAAAAGTATTTTGTTATAACTGTTTGAGACCTGCTGAAAATCAATACAATTGAAGTCTTAATAGACCTGAAAATATGGACAAAATTACTTTTTTCTTTTTACTCTTTAAGTACATTTTTAAAGAGGTACTTTTATACTTTAGCTTTGTAAGTAGATTTTTTCAAGTGATTCTTTTACTTTTTCATGAGTATGTTTTGCTCCAGTGTCTGTACTTTTACTTAAGTAACAAAACTGCATACAAACAAAAGGTTACTGGGACTTCAGGGAAACTGAGTGCCAGAAAATACAGCTAAACACAAATGATGTTTTTTTTGATGAGGCAACATTGTTACATTGAACATTTGAAGTACGCTCTAGAAGTCACTTTGGCCTAATATAGCCCATATGTCAAAGTGATGAGGATGGATTGAAACGAAATGTCAACAGAATAGTTCTGCTGCCAAATATAAAGAATACAGTACAGTTCAATAGACCAAGAAAACAGTCTTAGCAAAGGGCTTGGTAGAAATATTTAGACAGTTGTGGTAAAAATGAATTGGGACAGGATTAAAAATGAGAAGCCTTGAGCCTTGCCTGACTGAATAAAATAACAAGCGTGAACAGTCCGAGTCTATGCCAAAGACTAAATGTTTGCAACAGGGGAGGTGGTGAGAAGGCTGCAGCCTGCATGAATAAAATATGGCCCAGTGCGTCTTGAGTTGTTGCCAGTGGGTTTGGGAGTGTGCAGCGCATCGACAGCACTAATAAGAGACAAAGAAACTCAAACGGACAGTGAGCGCAGCACCCAAACAAGACTGGCACACAGACGGATTCACATGGAGAAGTTGTCATTTACTCAGCATGGGGAAAGGGCTCAAAGAGAGCTCACTGAGAAGCAACAAGACTTTCACAAACACATAGTTATTATTTTTGAATAATATATAAAAAAGAGTTTGAAGTTTACAAATAAACAAAAGAAAAATTGTAAGGTTTGGACATTGCAACCATAATTTGTATGTGACTACACTGAACATTTTAGGATGCGTTCAATCAAACCTACATGCATATCTATATTAATTTTATCCATCTTTATTGCATTTTAAGGGATAGAGAGAGGAAGAGAGCCCAACATTTGTCAGTTAATGCATAACATTTGAACCCATTTTGATTAAATGTAATAGATTTGCCAATGTCCTTCTCTGAAACATAATAACTCTGTTTGACCACTTGGGGGACAGCTGCTAAAAACAGATCCTAATTCCCCCTTTTTCATAAACACTGACATCTACCCTTAAACTATTCTTATGCTTTGCTAAAAAAAAGACGATATGAGTGAGTGAAACCTCAATTACATAATAGAGCAGACATGCAAAACAATGGAGCCTTCTAGTGGGAGAGAAGAGAGCTGATCTAAAACACTTAAAATATATAAAGATGGCGGACAAGAGGGAGAACAAAGAATGTACGAGTGAAACCCTGATTATATTTACACAGTGCGCTAAAGCATTGTGCAGCAATCTCCAGTAATTACACAAAACTCATTTAAGGAGCCTCCATTTGTGCCATGATCTGCATTCAGAATAGAAAATGAGATGGCAAGAAAGAAAGAAAGTAATGAAAATACAGGGAGAGGGCCACCATTATGTTGATCAAAGGCGACAAAACAGCCCAAACCAGGGTTACAAATACAATTTAGAGAGTGTGAAAAGGGTTGGGGGACATAAACAGTGGATCTGCATTACTGAAGCTGGCAGGAAAATGAGCAGAAGACATGGAGCCAGTGTATCAGAGCAGATAAGTGCGAGTGGTATAACACTGGAACACGGCAAGAATAGGGTTTGGGTCACAAAATCTGAACAGTTCGTTTGTGGATTTGAGAGGAAGCTTATAAATTCAAAAGCCCTGTTATAATTTTCATAGATATTGTAAACTGCACTGTATCTGCAGCGAAAATCATGAAGCATTTTATTAATCACAATCCCTGGTAGATGATTTGGATGATAGACTTGTTTTGGGAGGAGAGCGTGTTGGCTCTACAATACATTGGTCCATCCTGCTTCCTTTTGTCTGAAAAAGCAGTTCAAAAGCTGTACACATGACCCTAAAATGTACAATACCAAGTAAAAGTTATTTTCTTTAGTTTCATGATTATTTACATTGTCGATTTGTCCTGAAAGCACCGAATATAAGAATGAACACATGGACAGCTGTAAACAAAAAAACTCAAAATAACTCAAGACTTGTTTTAGATTGAAAAAAAAAAAAAAAAAAATTAGGCAGTATATCAATGAGCAGGTTTATGGTTTGAACTACTGCCTGCATGATGGACAGTGTGATTCCCATTACTGACGTTGCACACTGCCATTCAATCTGTGAGCAATTCACTTCCACCTTTGCCTGTAAGAATGATTGAGATGCATGAATGATGGGAGAACTTTGGAACAGAGCCTGTATATCTTATTGATGTGCAAATGCAATTCTGCCTGTTTGCATTTCCGTCCAATTGTTTAGTTGCTCTTCTAACCATTCTATTTTTCTTATCTAAATGATATTCAACGTATAATTCCTTTTGGGGGAATAACATTTAGCGGAGGCTCTGCGCAATGCTGAGAAAACATATGACAAGGCCCAATATGTCTGAAAATGTTGACACTTCACAATGTGTAGCCACTGTGTGTTTAGCTTGTCTTGAACGTCTTGGCTTGCTCAGTGTAGCTACATTATTCATGATACACATTTAAAACACAGACAAGGTGACACTGCCGGCGCTGGATTGGACACAGTGCCAACAAGCTGCTACTTACTGCCTGCTGTTCGTGCATGAGCCGCAGGTAGTAAGTGGAAGATTAAGTGTCAGGGCTGAGGAGTATGAGTAACAGGATCATACTCACTATGATTATAAGGTTTAGACCGAGCAGCGCTGTTTAAGTACTTAAGACATGCATTTAATAGGAAAACAAACAAATGGCTTAGAACACATTTAAAACATACAAATACACAGTTATGTTTTATATTCTGTTTTGTAAATTGTAAAGTGCATATATTTCTGCATATTATTTTTGCAAAACGGGATACCACAAATGCAATTGCATAATCTGGTGAGACACATTTATACTTACACCTGCATCTGTTTTTAAACTTTTAAATGGACTTATGTGCTTGTATATATGTGCAGGTATTGTATTATGTATTATGTATTTGTTTTTTGTTTGTATTGTTCTATATGTGAACTGGGCGCCCAGGCAAAGGAGAGTGAGTGCTCTCATTGGTCTCTCCCTGTATAAATAAAGATAAATAAATAAGATACCTACAGCACTTTACATTGCTTGTTCATTCTCTCCCCAATGTTGTTCGGTAGATCACAGCATGAGACTACTACTGGCCAGCGCTGGGATTGAACCACTGATCTTTGACCTACTGCTAGTCTTGTGGAAGAGGGAATGTTAATGTTAGTACTGCTATCAATATGTCTGTATATAATACTGACTCAGTACAAACGTGGGTACCAAAACAGTCGCGCAAATATCTATACAAATTAGCATATGCACATTTAGGGCTTTTAGACATATTAGTTAGAGGTACTTTCTTCATTGTTTTGCATCAAAATATCTTCACCAGCAGCATTTTAAACTGATGTATGTATATACACATACACACACACACATACATATATGTATATATATATGTATATATATACATACATATATGTATATATGTGTGTGTGTATGTATATATATATATATATATATATATATATATATATATATATATACACACACATATATGTATATATATATACATATATATATACATATATACATATATATATATATATATATATATATATATCGCATATACATATATATACATATATATATATATATAGGTAGGCAGTATATATATATATATATATACATATATATATATATATGTATATATAATATATATATATATAAACATTATTATTATTTTTTTTTTTTATGCCTACACTCACAATCCAGGTAGTCTAGGTGAAAAAAAAAAAAAAAATTTAAATACCATTAAAGTTACTTAATATCTAATATCTTACAGATATCGAAGATCACCCTTTCCAAACATGATTCACAACAAACATGTGTGTAACAAACATTTACAGATTTAGGTTTTTATTCTGCACTCTTTTGTTTTAATGTTTTAATATTTTTTTGATTTGTGTGATTTCAATGTCTTTCTTATTCTGTAAAGCATTTTGAATTACCTTGTGTACGAATTGTGCTATACAAAGAAACTTGCCTTGCCTTACTTATTGTATTGTAGAGATATCATCCATTCAGGTACAAATTGCACTGAATTTATTAACTTTAGTATCAACTGTAGATGTAACTTGGTAACATGTATAGTAGATCAGATGTTCTATGAACATTTTTCTCAAGGTTGGCCTCTTGGATTTGCAAAGTTGATAGACTTGATAGATTTCTCTTTTCATCTCATCTTCAGTCTTGTATAAAAAGTCACATTTCTTGGCGCGTGCTGTGCCAGCCCAAGGTCAGTGCACTCATGTAAAGTTTGCAGTATCTCAGTCAGCACATGCCTCTGTTCTCCATCTCCTGCTCTCCTCTCAAGGTCATTCATTCTGCCATAGTTACAATCCTACTGGCCTACCTTTCTCACTGCTGCCAAATAACTATATATGCAGCAATTCCAACTTTTTTTCTTTTTGTTCTGTGGAAGCCCAAAAGTTCATCTTCCCTTTTCCGTTTCCAATCTCCCCTCTTGGTGATTGTGTCTGATTGTGCACTTTTTGTCTCCTCTGCTCGATAACTCTTTCTAAAGTCATTATGTCTAAAAAGCTTTCCCTTGCTAGGTGTTTTTTTTTTTTTTTTTTTTTATATATATCTTTCTCTTGTAATTTTTAACACCCCTATAGACTTCCATACAGTCTTCTCATCCCCTCGTCTCATGCAACGTTCGCATCATTAGCAAAGGTCAAGCCAATTGGCCCTTGGTGGGATACATTGATGCACCATTTCTATCCAAAGATCTCCAAAACTGTTATGGGTGGATGCCTATCTCCCCAAGGTTAAAGTGGTAAAAGGAGAGTTCGTCATTTTAGAATATATATTTTTTTTTTAAATATCAGTGGAAATTTTAAGATTCCATAAAGTTAAGGTTTAAGGTTCTGTAAATCAGTTGTATTTTGTACTTTAGAACTTCTTATGTTTGAATTAATTAATCTTAGCATATAAGAATTGGCTCTTGGTTGGTATGAATCGGAAACATTAACATCGAGAAAACTAGATTAGTTAATTCTATATAGAGTGCTGGAAATTTAAACACCTGAATGAAACCTTTTTTTTTTTTTTTTTGCTTTACTCTCTAGCTCTTTAACTTTAATCTCTAGCTTTAACTTTACTCTCTAGCTCTTTAAATTACTCTCTTGCTCAAGAACTGCTCCTTACAGGTTGCCCAGTATCTTTCAAAGGTCAAATGCAGAGGCCAAATTCCCTACAGGGACAATAAAATTTACCCCAGCCTTAATTTAAGTGTACTTATATTGGTCAAAATACTGCTTCTGTTACATTGACACAGCAGTCTATTTTTATATCTGCGCATACTGTACATCTCGAGACAGGTCACTGATAACTCAATATCAATATGGAGTGCCTCAAGGGAGCATAAGGGGAGCATAAGGCAGAAGTCAACACTAAGAAACAGCAGCGGATAAAAAAATTACTATTAAAGACCAAGGCACGGAAAGCTGGAGTAAAAGAGGAGGACAGGAGAGTAATGGTGCTAGTAGCATTAGGGAGGTCTCTAGAAGCCACTTTGGGATGAATTAGCCGAGTAAATCAGCCCAATGCCTGCGTGTGTCCTCTGCAGCTCGCCAGTAGAATGGGCTCAGTGCTTGCAGATGGCTTTGTGGACATTACTCTGAATGTAAATATGTTTCACACTGACAAGGAACTCCCTCACTTACGGATAATAGGACTCCATTATCCACTTGTTTATGGCACACTTTGAACACGATGTAATGGGAATAGTACTGCAGAGATTACAAAATAGAATTAGTATGTATTTTAAGGTGCAGTATGTAACTTTTATGGTGGGGGTTCGCCACTCGCTTGCCTCAAAAGAAATGTGATTACTTTCTCGAGAATACTTCACAGTGAAGCCTTAAACTTATCCATTCTAGCTCTTATTCAATTACAGGTACTTTTATTGCTCAAAAATACCTTGAAAAAACAGCGTGGTCACATCTCCACAGTTCTGGCCTGTATGTGCATGGTGATTGATACATTTTCTGCCATAGCGTGGAACAATCTAGTCAAAATCATAACATTTCAGTGGAGATAAGCAGTTGGCAGACCTTCCCCATAAAAGTTACATGTCGCAGTGGTTCCCTAAAACTTATTCCTGTGTGAATCAGGGAGTGACTTTCTGTCTCAAACTGCAGCCTTCACAAAAACATCACATAATGAAAAATCATACCTAAAAAGCATTTATCTAAATAAACATCAGTTGTTGTATTTATGCTCCCATACTAATTTTCCAGTTATTTTTACTGAAACCTCGGGTGCCTCCTTTGGGATCCCAACTGTTGGGAACCACCGGCACAATGCACCTTTAACATCCTTTGGTCCTGAGGCCAAAAAACAAAAAAAAAAGAAGAAAGGGGTACAGTGACATTTCGGATTCAGTGTACTTTAATTGTAGGTTCCATAGCACACACATCCATTTACTAATGTCCTTTACCACTAAAGTTTGTCTACCAACAATATATATTCATGAGATTGGTCTACAGTCCACCAATCTTTAACACATTTGAATGTATTGTGTAATGTGCCTGCTTTTACCACCAATATAGACAATAATAGAAGGTGAGCAGTGTCATTGTCACTTTAAAGCTGTTCTTTTTTCCTATTTTTACTTTTTCTGTTTGTGCACAGTTACTTAATAATGGGCCCTTATGAAAGATTCAGTGTCAAGTGCTGGGGCATTTTAATATTTATTCATGAAGGTCTGTTACACCGACAAAATGCAGCAAAATGTATCATGTTATACGTTGTGTAGTTTTACATTTTTTGACTAAAAATGGCCCAAAATAAAAAATGTCAACCCTTCTGTGAGTGGAGATTTTAAACCATGTGGTTTTGTACAAACTAGTGCTTTTGTGTAGTGCATTGTTCAAAGCTTCATTTCCTTTAATTAATCATGATGCAATCAAGTCATAGCTGCTCAGCTTAAATTTCAATTCTTTCTTGACAATACTGGTACAGTCCACACTTCTAAGTTACTGCATAGGTGATTCAATGGCAATGTCATGCATCGATTCCAGAAACAAAGCAAATATGTAGATCTACCAGGATAGTGTGCAGCATTCACCTTGTGCTCACTGCGTCACATCCAAAACAAGCAAATGTCTAGATCTACCAGGATAGTGTGCAGCATTCACCTTGTTAACTTTTGCTCACTGCGTCACACCCAAAGCTCGCTGATGATCGTAATCACTCTGAACTGTCATCCACAAATGGCTTGTCAGTCGCCTATTCAACCAACTCCCTCTAAATCCAACCCACTCAAACTAATTGTGACTTCTTTCAGCTTCTTCTTCTCTATTGATTACGATTGTACTCCACCTCCTCCTATTGTTGCAATTCCATACTAAAGCACGTCAATTTACTGTTTTTTTTTTTTTTACATATTTGTTTTATCTTGCGATATCCTACAGGTTGTATTCATGTTTGAAAATGTAAATAATGATTCAATGTGTGTTCACTTGCCCAGGGACTGCAGATGGAAAGTAGCAGTAGCTAAATCTGGTACAAATCATCTTTTCTTTGTAAGATTAATGAATTTGTACATGGTCCCTGTCAAATAAAGAATAAAGAAAGAAAGAATCTCAAAATGGGGTTAAAGGTCTTGTATAGCTCTTTTTTATTTTTTGTAATGAAAAGTCTAAAATTTTGTTGGTAACTAATAACCTCCTGGTTTACCTTGGGTATTGCTTGTGTTACTGAGTGAAAACATTTTATTTATTTATTAATTTTTTTTCCCAAATATGTGTTGTCCTTTCAACTCTTGATGTATAAGGCAGAAGTTGATCCTCCATCAGTACAAGACCCATAGACATGAACACATTGTAGCATTATTGCCAATTGAAGTATGCTACCTTCTGCTTCCGAAGGTTTAAACTTCTCTGACAAGTTGACTGAACAAGGATACTGAACAAGTGTTAGAGTATAAACAGAACAGTTAAATGATGCTCGTCAAAGACAGACCAAATCACATGAAATTGCCAGCAATAACAGAACTGAAACTTTAAGTGTTACAATTATTCAGGCAATGGACAATTCAAAAACACAATCTGTCATTTTGTACAAGTTCAATCATTAAAAAAAAAAAGACTTGCATTTCGATTTTGTGCTCACTTCGTTGAGACACTTTCAGATTTGTTATGCTGTCGATGGCCTTGACATCAAAACTCTAAAAACTACATTTAACAACAATAACAATCCCAGATTCTTCTTAATTTACTAGTACCACATTTTCTGCCAATTTGCTGAGGTATTTTGGTGCTGGTCCGAGAAGATAGTGGCTCCAAAGTCAAATAATTTGCTCGTTCAGCCCATCTTTTCATTCATGCATCTGCCACAAAGCCAAATTGTTATGGATCTACAAAGAGTAATAACCATAAGACAGGTCTGTGGTGTGGAGAGTTTATCTCAATCTGTTTTCATTGTTTCCCTACAGCAAATGCCAAGCACTTTCTCAATCTTTGCTCCTTCTCTTCAATTCAATGTCAAGGTAACCCCTAAGAAATCAATAGGAAGTACTTCTAATTGGACAGACATTCCACCTTTAGACATGAACAAACTACACAAAATCCCCATCTTTTTTTTATTTGAAGGGCACCTTCTATATTTTTGAGTAAAATTTGTCTTGCCCTTGTTCAGATAAATTGTATAAACAGCTATTGAGATCACAATAAGTCCGTCGTATACTGTCTGCAACTAATAATATAGTGTTTTAGTTTGTGAGTAACAGAAAGCACATGGTTAGCATGCTACTTACTAGAGGTTTAGAAGACTCCGTGCTGGCCTCTAAAAGCTGTGGAAAGAACTAATAAACTCATTGGATAATTAGGATACTCTGACTGAATAAGGTACATGAGGAATAACTTTTGACCAGGGCAAACCATTTAAAAAGAGGTAGTACTTAGAAAACATATAAAAAATCCTAGTATCAAAACGATAAGAGAAGATTGCAAATGAAAATACCAAGATGTGACTCCAGAAAATTCCTTCTTCAAACAAAACTTGTATCCACCCTTTTCCAGAAGCTCCTGCAGGCACCATATGGGACAGCAAATAACTTCTGTATGGACTACAGTGTTTTTAAAGCCTTCCAAACAATTGGTGCTTTGTTGACTTGTTGATGCACATGGACATAGAACATTTTAGACAAATCAACCTACTTTATATCAGATTTTAGCAGCAAAACTTAAATTCTCAATTGAAATGAATGGGATTCTAGCTTAACTGGAAGTACCACCGCAACAAAAGTTTGGCTAAGGAGCATTTACAGGCAAAAGTGGGCGGGGCGGAAGAGTCAATATTGATGCTCTTTAACAATGTTTTAATGTTTTGAATACATATTTTCATACTTGTCTAAGTAAATGTGTATTAATAAAGTTTGTCTAATATTAAACCATGTACAGTGTCTCCAAGTGTATCTAAAGTCTTTCCATGCCTACATTAAATCCCCATTGTCTCTATTTCAGACTGAGTGAATTATAATAAGGATGTATATGGAGTGTGCAATCAAATATTCATATCTTCATTATTTGGAGTCTTTGATCACACCTCTTCAAAGACCCTAAAATTTGGATCCACACTGATGAGATTCTGGCAGATAAAGCAGGCCAGGCAGCTGCAAGACCGTTCATGCTTTCATATGCATTTAGATATTACAGTTGGCCTCTGCATTTGACCCATCCTTAGACAACCTGTCAAGAGCTGTGAGCGACCACAGTACAGTGCCTGGGGATCCCACTCCACATCTCCAGTCTGGATCTTAGTGGAGTATATAGCTGGAGGATTTGCCTGTGGATGTTTTGGCTTCATGGGGTGGAACTGCAATGCCCGAAGGAATGAAGGAAAAGCAGCCAGACGTGAGGAGCACATTCAAAAAGAAAGAGAAGCCATTTAACAATAGTTGTACCATTGTCACCATTATGGACACATGGAGCGTGGATTATATTTAAAAGTGAACGTTAATACTTTACTGGTGGGGGTGACTGCCACCTACGCATCTCCATGGAGATGTTTTTGTTTTGCCTGGAATGTTTCACAATTTGGCATTAAACAAATCTCTCTTGCATTTATTCAGTTATTGAATACCTTGAAAAACATATGTTGTTCAATGCCATATTCCAGGCATTAAAGAGAGAAAGAAAAAAAAGAACGTCTCCATGACAACAGACAGGTAGGAGGCTGTTTTGGTTACATAGTGGACCATTAAATATTATATTGCCACTTCCTAAGTTATTTTGCTTTTGTGACACCTAAAATAATCCTTAATTGTAACAATAAATAAATCAAATGATTTCTGGGCTTTTCCACAGTTCCAACTAGCTTGGCTATAGAGAAGAAATCTACAAAAGGAGAATTAAGACAGTGCTATGGAAAACTGTTGCATATATTGGCGACTTCCAGTAGAGAGCAATAGGACTAGGGTATAAGGTGCGTGACCTTGTAGTTAGGGGATGATTTGTCTCTTCTCCAGTCTCACAATAACACACAAGTACACCTGAGCACAAATCTCAGGCTGCACTGAGAAACAGCAATCAGTATCTTCCTCGTGAATTGGTTTCTGACACAATGACAGAGGAAGATAGGGAACAGCAAATAGCAATGTTTTCTAGCACCCATTTTCACAACAGATAAAACCTATTCTCATTCAAAGTAATATTCAGACTTGATCTCTGGCCCTTCACTTTTTATGGTATAGTCAATCTTTATGTTTGCAAGACAGCACACATTTTACAGACATGGTTATGGTTGGAAATATTTGAGAAAACAGTGCTTGGATTCTAGCTGTACATAAACTATTGCCATTACTGCTACTCCTACCACTACTGCTACTACTACTTTACCCATACTTTTACTGCTACAACTAGTTACTACAGTAGATGCTATTACTCTTCCTGGAATGTTTGATAGTGAATTTTTTAACTTTTCTATCATCAGCTGGACAAGCAAGTGACTCCACCAGGTCAGATCTCTGGAGAGGAATGAATGTTTGTTAGAAGGACTTTCTAGCAAAGCAATCCCCAGTAATTCAATAAATGCAAACTAGGTTAAAGGCCTTGTTGTGTCACTTTGTATAGGAAAGGTAACATTCATGGAGACCTATGAACCTCTTCCCAGAAAGGGCATTTAAAAGTGCATTTAAATAAACTCACAAATCACACCTTCTGCAGCCCAGCCCAACGCACTAAAATGAATGAATTCTACCATCACCACTGCAATTTCAATAAATCTCTCCCATATATTACTGCTGCTACATCTCACACTACTACAAGGTCAAAAAGTTTACTCCCGAACTCTATTGGTTTTCATGGTCTAATACCGCTTCACATTTTATGGAGAGAGACTGAATTGCAAAACCTGTCGAATATCGCATTCTAATTTCCCCAATATTACATTCTTAAAACTGCCAAAGAAAACCTGTGCACTGATCCTTACAGCTTATGACTTCTCTTTTTCTTTTGCTCTCCATGAGTCCACGCGCATTCATGCATATATGTATTCAGCCCCACACCTGACTGAGAGAGACAGGAAATGAAAAGAGAAGGGAGAGGCAGGTACGTCCACGGAGACTCAGATTAATGTGAGAATATTCAAATGAAGTGTCTGATAGTGTTTAGGAGGAAATGAGCTAATGTTTTCCAGCCACTTAAAATTGTCAGAAGCCGCGGATGTCGCAAAAAGAAATAGTGAATTAACCATCGAGTCTGAAAGGTCCGTGGTGATATTAAGACCATGCAAATCACTGTGACTAATTTTAACGTGATAAACAAGGATGGAGGAAAGGTCCTTGGTATGGTGCTAAATTGAACTGTGTGTGTGATTAGATATATTTGCAAAAAAAGGAGAGAATTATATTAGTTAGATTAGGCTAAATTAGTATAAAAATAAATGTGTATTCATCGTGGTGTGTCCTCACAGGCTTATGCATTTAATGGAGGAGCGAATTTGTCAGAATGAAATTTCTGAAATATAAACTTGTTAAGGCCGATTTGTATTGTACAATGGAGTATAAAAAAAATAAAAAAAAAATAATTCTACAGGCGATACAAGAAGTCGTAGCATTTCGACATTAAAGACGTAATTTTACGACAATAAAGTCATAGTACTACAAGAATAAAGTCATAGTACTACGAGAATAAAGTCGTAAAATTACTAGAATAAAGTCATAATTTTATGAGAATATAGGCTCCTGAGAAGAATGAGTAGACTACTGCATTATGCGTTATGGAGAGTTTGGAGTATTTTGTTTGGATATACTTTCAACTGGGCTTTACGCACAATGAAATACTGTGTCTTTTAGCCCACCATCACCACACTATCATCAGTCTAAGGACTTTGAAGTGACACTGCAAACGTTTGAGTTTGTTTCGTCAGAGGAACCATAGGGATTTGGAATAAATTGCGACTTTTGTGCAAGAGGAACTGTCTGAAGTAGTCGGCTGAAGGGGTGAAGTGTCCATGTTTCTTTTGAGTTTGAAAGATGTCTATCCAAAATTGAAAGCATTGTTTACGCAGGACTCCCCACCAACTCTATTCGCTGATTGGCGGCGCTGCATCCATAGATGAAGCTCTGATCTCCAGCAAATGTGTCGGTATAGTTTCGGCGTTGGTGTGGTTTCACGGACATGTGAATTTTCTGTATCTGGATCCACCCAGAGTCTTTGCGTACACCCTCCAACGCACGTCACTGTGTGGATACAGTAATCCACATTTACTGTCGGATCGCTATTGGTAACGTGCCCCCACGCACATAATGTGACGACTGAAGCATCAATACAGCCATTTATGCAAATGCCACACGGTTTCAGTTTATCGTATGACTCCAAATGCCACAGTGCGCCCTAACGCTGTACTGTCTCCACCGAAGACGTCGCCTTCTTCGCAACTCTACCCCATTTGGATCCAATATTTTCAGTAAAATTCTAAGTTTCTTGAGAAACAACAAATCCTCTCTGGATAGCTCTTTGGTGTAACCATCGATGATCCTGCAGCCGACCACAGACAGGTGCTCTTCCACAAAAGTAGCAGTTTATTCCAAATCCGTATGGTTTCTCCGACGAAACAAACTCAAACATTTGCAGTGTCACTTCAAAGTATTTATACTGATGATAGTACATAAACCCCAGCTGAAAGTCCAAACTCTCCATAACGCACTGGTCTACTCATTCACACACAGGAGCCTTTATTCTCATAAAATTACAACTTTATTCTCGTAATTTTAAAACTTTATTCTCATAGTACTATGACTTTATACTCGTAAAATTACGTCTTTAATGTCGAAATGCTATGACTCACTACTCATAGCGCCTGTAAAATTAATGTTTTTAAACTAACCCTTATACGCCGTCGTAGTATTGTTCTGACAGAGATCACAACATAACCATGAGAAGTGGGCAAGAGTGTATTACCATTTAAGTTACTTCTATGGATATAGTTTAATGTGTGTTTAATGATTGACGGGGCTCTTACTGTGACATATGAGTGCTATTTAGTGATGTTGTGACGTTAGTGAACTCTTTTGAACGGTTCCTTGAACAGTTGGAGCTGGATTTCAGTTTTCAAAAGAACCAAATCTTTTCATTTTTATGCATTTTTATCCTTGTATCCATTTATTTTAAACAAATCTGAATCTTGGTCATTTTTCTCTGTTATTAGTTTGTAGATGAAATTAAATATTTTTTTCTTTAATGTACATAAAATTAAAATATAATAGACAGTCAAAAGTGTTTTTGACTGTCAGTGACAATTGTTTTGATTAGGGTTGTCAAAAGTGTTGAAGATACAAATCGATACTAAAATTAGTACTCAAATTAGATCCTCATTTGAGCAGGTATTCAAACTAAAAAGTCACATTCACAGGACAGAAATGAACCTTTCCTGAATAGCTTTATCAGAAGTGTAATGGTGCGTTCACACCGGGACATCAGGGGGCGTCGAGTTTACATGCAAAGTCTATGGTGGACGCGCGCCTTGGCCATCCTGTGTTTTTGTGACTCGTTTTCAAGCATCAGAACGACACGAATCTGGCATTGATGCAGCGCGTCTTGAGCGTTGACCCCTCTGTTCGCGCGTCCAAAGTGTCACACACCAGAGTTGAAAAAGCTGAACTTTTGCCATTTGACGCGTAGCAACAAATCAACCAATCAAAGACTACGCTCCAGTGATTTAGCGATGTCATTATCTGAAAGAAGTAGAAAAACATAAGCTACAAACTGCTAGTAGCAACTTAATTAGCCTAGGTTAGTCATGGACCCAGGCACGCTGCTGCCAAGTGGATCGCCTCCGTTGACGAGTTTTATGTAAAAAATACACTAAAGCCACTCTCAGCCTGGTCTGCATAGTTCACAGAGATACAGGAAAAACAATACATCCAAAGGCACTCTCAGAACACAATGGACGCCCTGGACGCGTGTCAAGTATTTTTCTTCCATGACGTGGGACGGAGGCTTTTGTCCTCAAATGCAAAGGCTTCCAGCTAGAAGTGTCCAACTTGTTTTTGACGCCCTGGTCTGAACACAGTGTACGACCACATAGACTAGTATACACTCATGGATCACTATGGAACCTTCATGGACAACTGAGGAATGACAGATATAAGAATGAATGGTAATAAAAAAGAAAGTATATGATTTAATTTTCAAAAAAGAAAGAGTGTTTTTATTATTATTGTGGTATCGGAGTTGGTATTGAGTATCGAGTCTATTCCTTAGTAGTGTTGTATCCTGCAGTAGTCAACCCCACTGAAATCAGTAACTATAGGTCAATAAGTATTTTGCCAGTATTCTCAGTAGCTGAAAAGTGGGTTACAGAACTACTTACCAAGCATCTAAATATTTCTGCTCCCATTGCTGTTCAAAATGTACACTAATGATTTGCCCCTCTAATGTATTCTGACAGATGTACGCTGTTTTGTACTTGTATGTTCACTCACTCACACTGGCATGGATATAGACTCAGATGTATGTGTGCTTGGAACGAAACTGAAAGGAGTCCAAGAATTTAAGTATGTGGAAGTTACACTGAACCCACAGCTGTCTTCAAACATGTCAAAAGGACAGTGAATAAACTCAAATATCAATTTTGGTAATATAAGAAATCATCTAACAACAAACTCTGCAATTATGTATTCATATTCAATGATTTTCCCTCACATAAATTATTGCATTACAAGATGGACTCTGCCAAGCAAACCTACTCTTAAATTAGCTGAAACTATTTGTAAAAAAAAAAAAAAAAAAAAGCACTCGAGCAAGTTTTAGACAAAAAGCCCACTCATTATCATTACTGCAGAATACTTGACACATACACATTTCTTACACAATCAAATATGCAGATTTAATTTTGATATACACATTTTTTAACAGTCTCGCTCCACTTCCTCTTAAGGAATTTGTGAAAATATTCAAACTGGACAACAAGAGCAGGTTCTAGAGGTGAGAAAGTGCTTCTGGACAACTCTCTTTGCTTATGAAGCAGGTCAGACATGGGACACACTGCTGCTCTAATACAAAAGCTCTCAACACTGGCAGCATTTTCAAAAGCTTTAAAACAGCAGTTGTTCCAGGGTCAAATATGTCATCATGTAGAACTAAATGACATTTTTATATCGAGGGGTTGTTGGTTTGACTTTTAACTTCTAAATGTATAGTGACTGTTTTGTGTGTGTATTGAGTGTGTTGTGTGTATAGTGAGTATGTTGAACATATAGTGACTGTTTTGTGTATATATTGAGTGTGTGGTATGCATAGTGAGTGTGTTGTACTCATAGTGGGTGTACTGATGTGTTCCATTTTGTGTGATTGTTGCTGTTTTTTTTTTTCCTGTCCTGTACACTGTCATCAACCTGCTGAGGAACTGAAGATGGAACTAAGCCACGCTGGTTATAATCTTTACATATTTACATATTAAAATGTTCATTAAAATGTGCTGCTGCTTTTAGAAAAAAAAAATCTAAATCAAGTTTGAAATTTTAGTATACGACAGCACTACTTTTTATGTGTTAATAATTCATAGGATTTTAGATTAAATGCAAAAAAAAAATACCGATTACATTCATATTGCACACCTCTACATATTAAGAGCTTTTCAGCAATAAGAGTTTTTGAGCCACTCACTGTTTGTACACCATCATACAGATTTGTGGATGGAATCGTCTTGCTCAAGAAGTATACAACAACACTGAGAGCTGGTTTTGAACCATGAATCTCTTTACACTAACCTGGTGGGTGAGTGTTTTCCACCTCTGGCCCATACATAAATACAGCAAATAAGGAAATAAAAAGTAGTTAAAAGTGAAAAACTCACCATTGAATCGGACAGCCCTGATGTGGTTGAGCAGCTCTTTGCCGTCGATGTTGTTGGCCATACGTGGGCACAGACCTGGGTAACCATAACAGAGCTCACGGTGCATTCGGTGCAGAGCGTGGGCCATGGCGTACACCGCGTCCATCACAAACTGCACTTTCCCCTCTTGCTCGTAACTGGAATCACGACCAACCTTCTCCAGACCTGAGGGATTATGAAAGAAGGAGATGATCAATAACAAAATAAATAATGTTTTTTTGGATGATGAAATATAGTTAGTTTGCACCTATCACCCTTGGTAATCTAATCTTAATATGTGCATACTCACACCATTCCGTTTTCCAGAATGACTTACTTTTATTAGATTCATTAGATTATTCTTATTAGATTAGATCATATTTTCTGGTTTCATTATTCCAATATATTTGACTGTTCAAGTTCCCTGGCAAATCCAGAATGATATCTCAGACAGATGGATATCAGTCTGGTCCCCTCACCCTCTGTTGTGCCTCAAGCCAGACAAAAATGATCATGTAATCAGATTCGTGTTTTGTATTTTTTCCTCTTTTTGGCGCAGTGAAACGTGTGATATAAATAAAATGACATTTTTCTCACCTCAGAGTTTAGTGCTTCGCTCAATGATTCTGCAGAAATCCGTTTTTGTTTTTTTGGGGTTTTTTTTTAAGTTCCCTGTGATATATTTTAACATTTCTTTTTTCCTCATAAGATTCCAGGGGGTTCCCTACTCCGTCTCTCTTGTCCTCAGATCAGTCTCAAGGTGCTTACTGAATATTCCTCCATTCCTTCTCAAAACCAAAGGCGATAGGGCCTTCTCTGTCATAGCCCCAAAACTGAGATGAGCTCCTGATCCATGTACAGAATGCCACTGAACATTTTAAAACTCAATTAAAGACTCACCTCTATTATCTGGCTGGTAACCTGTGCTAATATTTTACTATTGTCTCGTTAATGCAAATGTCTGCTTGTTGTTTTTTATATCTTTGTACTGTATTGTGTTTAGTTTTCCTGTTTGTGAAGCACTTTGGTACAACTCTGTTTTTAATTGTGCTATATAAATAAAGTGGCTTGGCTATTTTGAATCCCAGGCAACTGTACAAGTACTGTTCAAAGAAAATACTTGTAGATGAAAATTGTTCATGTTTTTTGCAAGAGCACACATGCCTCAGATTTGACTTTTCTGGTATTTCACTGTATTATACTTTATTGTGAAACATGCATGAGCTACTTATTGTAATGGTAAGACACTACTGCACAGACATACTGGTTACCCACACAATACAGACCAGGTAAACTCTAAAACAAAACAAAAAAAAAACACAAAAAGAGAATCAAGTTAGAGTGTGGGAGAAGTCACACAGCACTCATTCAGCCAATGACAAATGATTCCTGGGAGTCCATTCTCACCCTCAGAGACTAAGAACAACATGTTCCCCTTTACATCCTCTCAGCCTCTGATAATGGTGTTTCCTTGTACGTGGAACAGAAAGTGTTCTCCCATCCACAGTACTTTATTCTCATTTTACCTTGTACCACAGGAATGCCACACTGGATATTGTCTTAATGTACAGATATGGAGATGTGTTATCTGTGTATTGTCAAAGTGTATAGAGAAGATATCTAACATGAACTGGGTAATAACTGGGTTAGCACGCTCGCCTCGCACAGCAAGGACTTTAAAAAGACTCAAGATCTGGAGATACGTCCCCTGGCTGCGGTGCCCACTCCTCTTGACAGGTTACCCCGTGCCATTGAAGGATGGGTCAATTGCAAGGATTTTTCTAAGGACATAATAACCTTAACCTTGCTCAAAATGTACAAATATTCAGGGGCTAATGTTCAAAAATGTTTCTATTCAAGTCATATTGGTCACTAGATGTTATGGCGATAAAGATTGAATGATGGTTTGATTCCTGGGACGATATGCTATGTACAGTAGGTGATATCATTATATTGTCATCGTCACAGTGAAGAACAGTGAAGATTGAGGCTTTTGCACATTTTCAACAGGCTGTAAACTGTGTTCTATCAATGAGTGAAGGTGCCATCTTCATTTTGCATCTCTAAATTATGAACCCACAGATCTGCAATTCAAGCTCCAACAGATGAATGTTGTTGTTGTCCTTGGGCAAGACACTTAACCCACCTTGCCCCCAGTGTCACTGGCGTATGCATGTGTGAATGGGTGAGTGGTTTCTTTAAGTGCTTTGAAAGTGGAAAAAAAGTATTTATTCAAGAACTCCTCGTAGCATTTTCCATGTAATAATTTACTCCCCTCTCTCGCCTCAGTAACACAGTGTGACCTACATGTACCGCCTCTTCTGATCAGCACTGTGTAATTAATGACTGCTGCAGACTAAAGTTTAAGCTCTTGAGCTGGCATTGAAACATGAATTTGGATTTGCATTTGGCCTTGGTGCTGGTTTGAGCACAGATACACAAACATGCAAATAACCTCACAAACCCCATTCATGCAGAGGGAATGGTAACACCTCATTAGCACAATAAGCCCATAAGAGACAACGGGGTAAAAATAAAACTACCTTGATGCATTCAGACGCACATCAATTATAGCTAATAACACTGTGCATTTTTTATTTGGAGTGTGATACCCAAACTTGTAATTTCCATACAATGGCCTGTTGCCATTAATTTTCTGCAGCAATTGTTTTATCTACTGCTGCTTGTCTAATATATTTATTTTGTATGGCAATAATAATGATAATAATAATGTATCAGTGCTTTTCCAGCTTCTCAAAATCGCTTTACAGTTTTTTGTATTATTTATTCGCTCCACACGTAGTGGTGGTAAGCTACTATGGTAACCACAACTGTCCTGGGGTAGACTGATGGAAATGAGGCTGCCAATCTGTGCTGTGGGCAACTCCGACCTCCAACACTCACACACACACACCACATCCATACTAGGGGGTCTGCATTTTTATTGTAAGCAGGTTTGCCTCTCCACATTTCTCTGTAGGACTAGATAAGTTCAATGCCATATGAGGAACAACACAATAAAGCATGTGCCTCAACTCTGCATTTTCAGGCATACTGCAATGCTTTAGAAATAACTCATTTATCCCCAAGATTACACTAAGACTAAAACTAAACTAAGACCACATTAAAAGTTTGAAGCACAGAAAACATTCCGCTCCATTTAATTATTAGAATTATACTGGGCAATGGATAGCAGCTGGCTCTATGGGTTTTTCCCTGCTTCTTCGATTCTCTCCATTAACTTAAAACCAGCCAAATTAGGCTTATCTTTTAGTCCGGGATGATCTGTTCTACCGCTTATCAGAAACACTTTACCATGCTATTTCAGTTTTTACATTCACTGTACAACGAATGGGACAAATGAGCCATTTAGTTCTACAAATAAAATGCAAATAAAGGACAATATTGCGGTAGGATTGTAGTGCTATTTCAAAAACACTGGAGGCAAACTTGGTTCAGTAACAGAGTGATTATTAAAGTCAATTAGCTGTTTGTTTTGGGTTTTTTTTGTATTGCTAGATTGATTGACCTGTTTTGACATTTAGGTATTTTGTCACATTTTCTGATGATTGTGGTGCTACCATGGCTTTAAAAAATCAGGCTTTTTGAGAGCAAAGAAAAGTAAGTAAGTAAAACAAGATGCATTAATGTGGTGGAAAGTACAGAGAAGACAAGTATTGAAAGTAATACAAAGTGTAATGTGTTGCGCTCATTGAACTTACAGACTGACTAACCCCATTGATGGATTTGAGAGGGAACCAAAGCTGACTCACTACCTCGAGCGCTCGACCTCTGTGAAGGCTGTGTGCCTGTGAGCGGGGAGCTAATGGACAGGCACTGCTAAAATGTGCTAAATGTGCTAAAGGCTAAACTTCCCTCAGAACCAGTCAATACGCTTTTCGCAACATCTGAAGGATTTTGGAAGAGGTAAAAAAAAAAATCTGTTCAGTATCACCACTATATCCTCCTTTAAATGGGCACACTATTTGGGCACTTCAGCCAGACAAGACAAGAAATTTTACACAAATGTTTCTACTAAATTAACTCAAATTAAGATCATTTCCATTGTAATATTATATATATACTACTGTAAGCACTACTATAGATTCTCGTTTACATGCATCTAATGTACTGTGATTTTTCTGGTTGAGCCATGCCACCTGCTTGTCTCTATGGAGATGGTATTGCTTTATTTGCTGAAATGTTCCACAGTATGGCATTAAACATACTGTAGGATTCTGGTGTAAGGAAACATGGTGAATTTTTTCATGTCGTTATTTACTGAACACGAAAGCTACTATAGGCTGTAACCCACGCCAAAACAAGGGCAAAACAACACGAGCCTCAAAACAGATCAGTCACTGACGAATAGAACCTTCATATTAACTTTTCGTCATAGCAACCAAGCGTCACTGACAAAAGCAGTTACATTAGCACCAACACAACCAGTTAGAAGAACAGCAAAAGTCGTCAGCTCTGAGCTAAACACATTAAATATTACACAATCCATCACCACAGAGACAAGCACATGACTCAAATAAGCCAAGTTGCAGGTCAGATCTGTGAAGAGATCAAATATTTCGAGTAAAATACCTGTAATGCTAGGTGAATATGTACCACCTATATTGACAAGCACGTGATGATTTTGTTCAACACTCGCATGGCCCATGATCTGTTTAACCATTTAAACTTTTCATATAAGCATTAGCACTTGCTGGACCCTGGAGTTTTCATTCACCATAAAGATCATTACAAAATGACGCCAATTACTGTGTCACAGTCAAAGTGAGCATCGTTTTGCAGATTGCTCCCAGTACATCGGGGCAAACTGCAGTTCAGGGCTGCAGAATAATGATGCAACATAAACAACATGGCACCAAAATAACAGTCAGATATTTAGCCGTGCAAAACCTTGATCAGCACGGCAAATCAACAGCATGTGTCAGTGTCAACAACATAGCATTTAGTCCATCAACAACAGACCTTAGCCCGGCAGCCTAATGTTCCACTATAATCAGAAAGCTAATTATGCTAATAGCCCATAAATAAAGAGCAATTAGACATTCATTAGCATAAACACAACTCTACGTAAAACAAGGATGTCATTAAATAGAGATTTATTAATATGTTTAGCAATATGCATTTATCCCTTAATGACTGTTCATTATTCATTGCACTGAAGCTATCTATTTATTTAAATGTATACTCAGTTGGTAAATTGGCTTGCACTATTGTATGTCAGTAATCTGCCCACATTACTACTGTAAATTCACTCTAAAAGCAGTATACCACCCATAAGGTAAATAGGATAAGCACATCTGACACAAAATGATGAATGAGTGATGTGGAAATAAACAAGCATAAAACTGTGGCTATTTGAAGAGATAACATTATAGTAACTTCAGGTTTATGAGTATACACAGCTGCTAAGGTTTCAATAGATATTTTGAAGAGAAATATAGAGGTTGACGCTGCACATAGTTAAAGGTACGCTGCATAATGTTTTTCAGTGGATCCTACCTTGCCTCCATGGAGATTGCCAGATTGGTAAACACTCCAGGCAGACCACAAAGAAACAATCAGGTGGCGGGCTCCCAACAGAAAAGTTACGCAGTGCATCTTTAAGAAAAAGCATGGTTCAGGATTGTTACGTGACACTTTTAGGCATCATTTCTGCAAAGGTACCGCAAACCTTTGAGTCATGAGATCTTTTAAGGCAAGATGCAACATTAATCAGCATTGTGCAAGAAAACGCAATGTGGCCTTGAGACACCTAAACGGGACTGTCTGTTTAAAGCGGTGCTAACAGGAAGAATACTGCAGTCTGTGTTTCTGCAGATTGCATCAGGTGAACAGGAGGATGAGTGTCAGAATCTTGGGATATTATAACACAGGACAAGTTAATGAAGGAGCGACTGGACTGCTTCTAATGGGCCTTTGCATGTGTAAGTTACAGTAGGACACCACTGGGAATTCCAGGTGCCACGGTGGGGCATTGTGTCCTTAGGCAAGACACTTCACCCACATTGCCTAGTATGAATGTGATGTTTGAGTGAGTGTTGGTGATGGATAGAAGGGCTGAATATACACAAAATGACCATATATGTGACAGTGACCTGTAAGAAATACCAGCTCTAAGTACTAAATGTAGTTATAGGGTGGTGATATAGCATTCACACTATGTTGGTGCGCCTCCATTTTCAATCCAACAGCTGCTAAATGAGATCCAGCCTTCTCTCTCACTCTTAATGACACAGGAGACCACAGGAGGCACAGGCGGGGCACCATTCGAAACACTCAGAGACGCACAAATACAGATCAACAGTTTGGGCTTAGTTTCATAAAAGAAAAAACAGAAATGAAAAGATAAATCATCTCCATATCTGCCTTTAAGACAATTTCAGATTTGATTATTTGTTCTTGTTGCATAAGCAGAAGGCCAGCAGGCGCCAAGATCTGTCAATATTACTCATCTGATTTAAAAGCTAAAGGCAACGCACCAACTCTTCAGTAACACTTCACCAAACTTGTATAAAAAGATTATGTTACACAACCACAGTTTCAGGCGCTTTACTCGATTTTATTCCAGATGCCCGTTCCAGGAGCAATGCCTCATTTGTTTGTGTAGGGATTAGTGTAAAGAGTGACTTCTGTTTCATTCTCAGAGGAGAGTATCTGGGTTATCGATGGGTTTCAGAATGATGAAAAATTAGAACTGTTTTCATAGTGATTAACAATTTCAGTAACTTATGAATGTGAAAAAAGCCCTTGAAATGTTGCAAATAAAAGGAACATGAATCGGATTAACAAAGTTAGGTGGGTTTCCTTCAGGTACGCCAGTGTCCCCATCAAAAATACATTCTTAAAGATAATCTAGCTAGCTACTCCGGACCAAGATACTGTTTAATGTTTTGTTTAAAGTGCTGTGTCCAGTCAGTTCTAATGTTCTCCAGTGTTGGTTTAGTGATAGGACCAAAAAAACTGGTGCTTTTTTTATATTTAATTAAATGACAGAAGCCAATATGAAAACTAATTTAACAACAAACTAATCATAGAGAGAAATGACCATGGCTAAGATTTGTTTAACTTGACCATGCATGGCGGGTTCCATCCCGAATCCAGCACCCTGAGACTGCACTCGAGCCATAAGAAAGGAGGCAGAGGACTAGTGAGTGTCTAGGATAGTGGCTGCACAGGAGCAGACCTTGAGGCCTTGAACACTAGAGCAATAGAGGCCCAGATCTACCACACCAGAAAGACCCAAGGTGTAGGCTGTTCAAAGAAGCCCCTGAGACAATCCAGCACATAACTGCAGGGTGTAAGATGCTGGCAGGGAAAGCATACATGGAGGTGGGAAAGACCTCCAAAGGTAGTGGAGAATGATCAAGCCAAGATCCTGTGGGACTTCCAGATACAGACTGACAGAATGGTGATGGCAAACCAGCATTGTGGTGGTGGATATAGAACAGAGCAAAGCCGTTGTGGTGAACATCGCAGTACCAAGAGATGGGAACATCAGGGAAAAGGAACATGAGAAACTAGAGAAATACCAGGGGCTCAAAGAAGAGCTGGAGAAAGGCCTGGAAGGTGAAGGCCTCAGTGGTGCCTGTGGTCATCGGAGCACTCGGGGCAGTGACCCCCAAACTGGAGGAGAGACTACAGCAGATCCCAGGAAAAACATCAGACATCTCAGTCCAGAAAAGTGCAGTACTAGGAACAGCAAAGATACTGCGCAGAACCCTCAAGCTCCCAGGCTCCAGCCGTTCACATTAAGTAACTGTTGAAAAGAGCCGAACGTCATTCACGAACGTCATATCACTAGTCCACATATACTTATAGTTTGCTGACAATGGGGGTATTCTACTAAGGGTGAATGCAGTTTTTATTAAAAGGAACAAAATCCTTTAGAAGCAAATGCTTTCAAAAACCATTGTAGTTTTTCATTGAAGGATAAGACCCTGACCTCCTACAACTTTGTGAAGAGAAACACTGTGAACTTTGATAACACTATAAAAGTCGCCAACTGTTCATAGTGCCCACATGAAAGTTACATGCTGCTTTTTAACATTAAAGGCAGTTTATGTGTCACTTATCTTTCTCCAGCATATGGTGCAGGCTGTCTACTGGGAAAAGGACTTTTAAATATACTTTTAAAACATTTGATGTGCATTACCCTACAGTGGCAAACATGAGACAATGTTATTATTAAATACTGCTAAAGCTACCATCTGTAAATGTATTTGTAAGTGGATGCCCCCTTCCCCTGCCCTCACCTGGCCTTTCTCAGACTCATCTGTGCTCTCTGGTCTTCTTTTGTCAGGCCAAGGCTGACACATGAGACTGCAGTAACGTAGAAGACATCTAGTGGTGTAATTAGAGGATACAACAGGGCCAGCTCAGTCAATCTGATCACAACCACAGTTGCAGGCACTTTACTTCATTTTTCTTCATTTCTTCTTTTTTTCTTCCAGATGCAAAGGCTCATTTGTTTCTGTAGAGTTTAGGTTTAGTGTAAAGACTGACTTATGTTCCATTCTCAGAGGCAGTAACCTAGATAGCATCTAGTGGTGTAATTTGAGAATACAAGAAACTCAGCCAATTAAATAATATATTGGGGCTTTGACGTTCTGCTACTGTCTTTTTTTTTTTTTTTTTTTTTTTTTTTTTTAAAGTTTGATGTTCTCCGGCGTCGTCTTTGGCTTTGAAGTAAAAGGGCTTTAAAGCTTTGTTATATTTTTTTTTGTTATGCCTTGTTTGGTTCAGTCTTTCTTTTAAAATGTGAGCATTTAAAACATAAATAAAAAAAAAAAAAAAAAAAAGTTATAGATTTTTTGTTATTTTTATTTATGTCAAAATAAACAAAAAAATAAAAATGCTGTTGCTTAACATATGCTCACTCCTAATTCAACAAAATTTGGACCTTAAAATAAGATAAAGATAATCTATGCTTCCTTTTTTTTTATTTTATTTTTTTTTTTTTCACTGACATTTCCTCTAAACCCTAAATCCAAACACATCCCAGCTGTGGTGTGGAGCTAATGCTAATGCTAATGTTGACGGGCTGAGTGCGGTGATGGATGCCTCCTCCTCGGCACAGCACGCCAGCTCTGTTTTACACACACTGTGATTGATGGCACCATGCATGACAGACAGACTAATGACTTGGACAAGCTCCTTAATTAAACATCAATTAGAGACACATACCCAGTCCCCTCCTCCAACGCTCACACCTTTTATTCATTTTTACATTTTTAGCCATAGACGCACTTGGCTGCTCATTTTCCTAATATCCTAGGAGCAGATATGTTTTGGCTTAATGAATCTGAACAAAAAAAAAAAAAAAAAAAAGAAAAGAAAAGTTGTTTATATATAGATTTGAAAATACACAGAAGGCCTGGATGATGGTGCATATATTATCATAACTGCAGGATCATTAGCTGTCCTTTCATTTATCAAACAGAATGACAAGATGTTATAGCGCTGTGCTAACTGGGAAAATACAAAATAAATCAATAATTCACTTTCTTTGGGGCATGTCTTTTTATAAAAAGTGTTAGCATTTGAGGAACCCCATATGTACTGTTCGATACAAATCTCTTGCTATGTCCATATTTGGCTGACTGGAGGCTCGCTCTAGGGCTAATCTGCCAAGGAAAGATGAATAATCAATAATACAGTATAGGAAATGAGCTCGAGCCAGGGATCCAGCACATGTCGTGTTAAAGCCATGGGTTTATGTCAATACAATGCTGCCTAAGTGGTGATTACTTTTAGTACTGGGCAGGATTCATACAAGTCCAATCCATAACTGCTTACATGTATTTGCATCCTTCAGATCATAAGTCAATGAGGTCTCCTGTTTTATTTGTTCCTATAGGTGTAGCAGTACAGGAATTGTTAAATAGCTTTAGAGTTGAGAAAAAAAAAAAAAAAAAAAGAAACATAAAGTCTCCAGTGGCTTATAATAATGACAAAGTGAAACAGAGGTGAGGCTGAATGTGGAATGAGACGGCATAGTATGCAGCATGGCACAAACAGAAGAAGAAAAAGAAGAACAACCAGCAATAAATGCAATCTTTTGGAAAGTTTACTGTTACTGTTTACTGGCTGTTTATTGTAGGGGTAACTTTTTGGCTGTAAATGGCCACTATACACTTGGTAGCATATTACACAGCAGAAATCCAAGAGTTGGATTATCTATTTCTTTATTTTGGAGGTGAATGCAGCACCTGAAAAGTCACGATGTGGAGACAAAGCCATATTGGGTCAAACATCTACACCACTGATCCTTAATGTGTAGCATCAGTATATATTGGTGTTTTTTTTTTGTTTTCCTTCAAAAAGGTCCATCTAGTAAAATCCTACATAAAAAAAAATAGATATTTGTGACTTAGTTTGCTTGAAGTTTACCTACGTCTGCCATAATAATTGAAGCACAAATAGATGAAAAACACACCTTTTTCATACATTTTTATCGTCTCTGATATACACGAAGCAGGTGGAAGTAGTCAAAATGATATCTGACAGAATGGGAAAAGCTTGGGTGCACATGTTTAGGTCACTATGGATCATTTCAATAAACAGCCTGAGAAGTATATGGCAACATAAAACATACATGATTACAAATGCTGCAGTTTTACTCAGAGGTTGCTCATAACTTGGATTTAATATGAGAGCCCATATAAAAGTCTATTATATTTATGGACCCGGTTTATTTGCCACATTTATGGAGAAATATTGCATAATAAGGAACTTTGTGGTGGGTTATGATTTGAATCTAACATAAACTACTTAAAGCTGAAGTAACTAACGTTTTGTAAAGAAAAAAAAGAAAAAAAGCATTGTAAAAGCCTTAGTGAAAAGAAAATCAGACTGCTCTCTATCTTATTAGAACACATTTTGTCTTGAGTCTTGTGAGTCACTATAAGACGCTTTGAGCTGATTGGCTCTCATCCCAAGGGTTGTCGACTGTGCTTCACATTTCCATCTATAAAAAAACTGTTCTTAAGATAGTACTAGTGGCCAAATAATCCCTGTGTACTTAAGCGAGGTGCCAAAGATTTGTGAGAGCTTGGAACAACTTAGATTTAAATACAGACTTTCTTCTTTAACAATAAGAGGTGAATTAACCTTGGCTATAAACACTGTGATACCTGCATCAGATTACTACAGGTTAGCCTATGCTTGTTGAATCTGTTCCTAAATACCCCCTTTAAACCCTTACATACTGATTCAAGAGACATCCACTCTTAAAAATATGCGTTAAGTCAGTGTCCACTGCACAAAAGATTCACGATTGTGGGGAGAATCTTGAGTTGTAGCTAAAAATGGTGGGTGGTAGGTCTCAGAGTGAGACCGGGACAAAGATTACATTTAGAACCGTCATAAGACCAAAGACAAGCTACAACTGATATCAAGCTTGTCTAATATTCTGGAGTCTTGGTGCAGAGTGAGCCATCCTCTTGCCATGTCTGCTATTAATCTTTGAGGCCAACAGTAAACACAAGCACTCCTCAGAAGAGCTCTGCTGTGAACAGGCCATCGCTCCCTGGTTCTCTTTCATTTACTCACTTTTACAAATGCAAAAACACCACAGCATGTAGCACTAACGCCAACTATCTGAAATCAAATTACAGAACACAAATGAAAGACTTTGCACTTGGATGTTCATTCATGTGCCATGCGGATGCCCTCCCACACTTGCTCCCTAAAGCCCCTGTATCGACACATCCTGATGCTATTACAGAACAGTTTTGTTTGGTCTAGATCTGTAGCTACAAAAGCTCCTTCACATGAGGTTAAAGTTTATGACTTCTTACCCTGTGTGCAGTCCTAATGTGAGATGTCAGATTTCCTCACATTCTCATCAACTCCATTATATGGTAACAAAAATGATCCCATTGTGCTGCTTTGGTTAGTAAATGAAGTTAGTTGCCAGTACTACCAGAGCTCTCGCTCTGCACGGAGCGAGGCAGCGGGAGCACTTGATCGAGCCCAACCTTTGATTGACAGCTCAGGGTTGTGACAGAGCGGAGTGGAGGAGGTGCATGTCTCGAATGTTTGGAGCTGCTCTGTTGGCAGCAGCGGTCAGACGAGCTGTGTATTCATTCAGAAATAGGAAGAAGGAGCGAGAGTTACTATAATATCTTTTTTTTGCCTTGTGAATGTCATTGACTTTTCAGAAAAAAAGTTTTGCTTTCCAATTACAGAACAATTCTGAATTTTATGTAACAGTTGGCAACCCTTAGCTAACCTGTACAATTTTGAAGACATTACCATGTGGAGCTGGAGCTGGATATTCTATGTTATTCAGACACACTTAAATTGTAGCCACTGATCATGTGCATCATAAAAATCAGTAATATATGCACTATGTTTACCCTACATAGTCTACAAAGCATTTGGTATATTTTATACATTCTAGAAGCCACATGATGTTTATTTTTCCTCACTTCACTTGCCTTAAAATAAAGCATGTATTTTCAGATGAACCAAAAGCATAAAAAGCCACCCACAGAATGTCAAGTTCTCTGAAAAATCCTTAATCCTACTTTATGCAAAGCTCAGTTCTAATTGGTTACTGCGCTTCAATTTTCCGCTGCTTGCAGGTGACAGTGTCTAGTTTTAACCCACCCACCTGCCCCGTGTCGCTGTAATCCCATGGTGCACTGTAGGAGAGATGTGCTGCCTCTTAAGGAAATGAAGGGATGGTGTGAGCGTAGACTACTTCTGTTCACCAGGGCCCAAAAAGACACACTGGTTTCTTGTTGGGGTAATTTTGATAAGCTTTTTAAATCAGGAAAAGAATCTGGTTGGCTTTTTTTTTTACCCATGCCATTGTCATTATTATTATCAGTGTCAAACAGCACTGTAATAGACCAGTATATTTGGTTATTATGAAATAGTACCAGCTATTTTTTCACTGAGCAAAAACAGTTACAAAGTTGTCTAATTGAGTAATACAACAAACTTTTATGAAATGGGGGAAAAGTCATTCATAAACTTTGCAGCAGCAAACCAGCAGCCTCCTCAGCCTCTTCAGATCCTCTTCTTCACTGCCATGTACCTCAAGTTGGATATCTGTATATTGTCCAGATTGTCCTAATAGCATATGCTATCTAGAATAAAAAACAGCAAAAGGAGAGCTACAAGACTAAAATGTGCCATAGGGTTTTTAGCCTTTGGAAAATTTCACATACACATTTCTGCAAAAGACTTTTTCCCTTGCACCTGTCTCTTGGTTGCATGACTGACATCTCTACCTACCAGTGTCCAAAGTGCATCTATAAACTTCACATTTTCACCTCACTTATTGCCCTGTGCATATCTCCCGGTTGAAGTCCATGATACCAGAGGAGGGAGGTGCGGATTACAAAGTGAGAATTAACCCAGTGGAGGCTTTGCTTATCTATAAACTTCACATTGTTGCAGGGATTGTTGCAGGGATCACCCTGGTTGAAGTCCATGATACCAGAGGAGGGAGGTGAAGTTACCTGACCTGCCAACCCTCCTCAGCTCAGCACAATGAACAAAGGATTGGTGTTGCTTTTTTAACCTGATGTGGAGTTTGATGTTTGCAGGGATGTGAGAGCTTATCTGAGATCTGTGTCTGCTTTGTGCTCTGTTCCCTCAGGCCGACGTTTTACCTGACTGCACTCCTCCTCAGCTCAGCACAAAGTATTACAGCTGCTCCGCACTCTCACTCACGGCTAAACCCAAGAAAACAAGATACTTTCACTCTGGCACAGAAAACATGCTGTTCTTGTTCAATGCTTCCTTTTAATCAACACTTGGAAAACTATGAGTGTAGCAGACCATACAAATAAATAACAGCTTATGGCACCTTAGATGGAATAAAGTCATGTTCATGTTATGTGTTATAAATAGAACAGTGGGGTGACAGACTACTGCTTAGTCTAATCAGCTTAAATCAAATTCAGTGCTTGTGGATACTCATTTGGGGTATTTATGAAAAAAGAAATAAAACAGCAACTATACTAGTAGTCCAGAGATATGGCTGTTTAACCAGGTAAATGGATTTGCTAGTAAATATAAAACCTTTGTACATTTTGATGGTACTTTTTCATTGATAACATTTAATGCAATAGTATCAACAGTATTTTTGTTGCCAACAATGAACCACTTTAGCTAAGCTTACGAATAAAAAACAGCACAGATTTATGCAGAACCAACATAGTGGCACTAAACTCATATTTATCTGAGGTAAAAGAAGTTATACATTTTGTTGTGAATGATATGAACATTTTGGAGAGATGTCTACCACATTTGAAAGATTTGTGAGCAGCCGTGTCCCAAGTTCGAACAGTAGTTTCACGTCCTTTATGGCCCAATTCTGGACCCTTCTGGTTTCAAACTGGCTGACTGATTGTTTTCATTATTAAATACAATTTTACACCAACGTCTGTTTAATGCAGCCAGTATACCAACAGCTTTTACTGCCTATATCTGCATTTGACTCATTCAGTTTTATTTGTCCCTCCAAAAGCTCATTAAAAAATAACAGCCGTTTCCACAACTTCCATCAGCTGAGTCACCTAGGCGACCTTGAGCAGCCGGCGCCTGATTGGCTGCTGTGTTGATGACTCGGAGGTCGTGTCTCCCGCCACTTGGAATTAATGCAATCTGTCGCTTGGCCACGGAGAAGCTCAACACACGAGAGCGAGAGAGTTCTGATGGCACGGCTTCTAATAGAGAGTCAATGAGAGTCAGTGCCCTTACAAACCTCATTATGTGAATTAATAGCAGCATCGGCAAGGAGTATGACTGCACACAGTTGAACTGTGTAGTATTATGTCAATATAGAGATGGAGGACTCTATCTGTGACATGGATTTAGTATTTGGATTTGTGATTGGGTCATTTTTTGGATTGCTAACGATATTTCAGCTTCTCCTATAGTTTATTTCATAGTTTAAAGAGACAGAAGTTGAGAATTAGCACTAGCTATACACTCTGCCTGTGACTATGAATAACTGCATTGTCCCTGTCAAATAAATTAATGCATCAAAATAAAATAAAACAATATTTAGCCCCGATTTAGATCGGCACCAAACTGGGACTAAACTGGGACTTAACCTGCAGCTAAACATGAAGTGGACCAGGACTAAACCAGAATAAGAACAGGACCAAACCACACCACCTATATGCACATTAAAGTGGACTCAAACCAAGACAAAAACCAGGGCAAGTGTGATCGCGCTTCAAGGTAGACTTTGGAAAAGTCACAGGTTGTAAATCGCTGCCAAAAACAGCATTAGTTTCATCAGTCCATGACTCCCTTTCAATGTTGCACATTTGCCTTTAGACTTCAGTAAGTCAGGAAGTGCGTGCTAGTTGTTGTTAGCTTTACCACCACAGCAAGCCTCTGCACTGGCCTCTGAGAGTTGTGAAAAGCTGCCTCACTCAAGTGAAGGATTAGGATGATCAGGCTACATAAAATAAGTGAGGAATGACTTAAGACCTCTGCAAATCTTTAAAATGAACTTGTTGTTTTTCAAGTTTTTGCGACAGTATAAATCAGGTTCTGCACATCTAATTAAGTTGTTTCGCGAGAGTTTGTACGCACAAATCCCTTGTGTGTTTCAGCTGATGATGTTAGCATCATCATACACAGGCAGAAACAGAAAAATGACCAGTGCAGCGGGACCAGGCAGATGTAGAGGAGGATGAGACGAGCCTAATTAGAACTGAACACCTGCTAGACTGGTTGGCCAGCTTACAAGACGCAGCCAAAACACTACTTCTCAAATGAGCAAAATTATTTATTCCAAGTGTAACCTGACCTCAAGCCAGAAGCATTTCTTTGGAGCGCTGTGAAAATTCCCCCTAATTGCTGGCTGAACTTGCACAGAAAGCGATTCATCTTTTGATTGGCAGCTGACTGTTGTTGTTGTTCTTGCTGAGATGGTGACTGGGTCTTACCTGTGCATTTTTTCAGACTTCCTGGTCGTTTTCCATGCATGCCTAACTTGCAGTTGAAGTTTTCTTCCCAAAACTCTGCAAACCAGACATTTCTTCTGTTGTTGGAAAGGGAGCGGCTTCGGAAGTAGCGGTCAAAGGCTGCGAGAAACAGATCAAGACAAAAAGTGAGGACAGCCAGTTGTGTTAATAATAGAAAAAAAAACCCAAAAAACATGCTCATCTTGATTCATTGGCAAATAAACGGCCATGAGAACACCACTACTACTAGTACAACTGCTACTACAACTACAATTGCAACCACTAATACTAGTAGTACCAGTAGCAGTAGTACTAGTACCACTGAATGTACTACTATTATTACTTGAGAACCTGAACAACCAGTAATGACCATATTATGCTGTTGGATACATTGCATAAATGAAGAGTTCAATAGCAAAACCAGATATCTCAAGAAGGGATGGAACTATATTTGATAGCAGTAAAATATCTATACTGATATACTATACTACTACTAGTAAATTCCAAGCCTCCGATGACTTTTTCAGAGGCCACTTATCTGTTTTTGCAAAGGAACTCTTCAAATATAAATATTCTTGTTAAGCATCCTAAAATGCTAATTTATAAACATAATATCTTTTCCCCCTTTTTGCTGTCTGTACTGTCTTCAGTGTTCAACTTGTGAAAGTACTCTGGCCGTTTACATATTTTCTATCTACAGTTGTTACTGATACTGAAAAAGCATTGCATCGGTGTTTTATTCAATGTCTTTTACTGCAGCCTCCTATCAAATGCTACAGCCCAGAGCAAACATTTTCAACTGCACTTACACAATCTCCTCTGCTGAGCGCACAAGAGAGGAGCGTGTTTCACCAGTCATAAAAATGGAACCCAGCCTGTCATGAGCTGGTGCGGATAAAGTGACAAAGAACCGAGCGAAATGAGCCGGACAAAAACACTGTGTGCTGTTTTCAGAGCATGGTTAATTGGGAAGTGCTTTATTCTGCACTGCAAGAGGAACACTTTCGGAAAAGCCTTGGTGGCACTGCTTTTCTTTATCTAAAAATAATAAATATGTTTTAAGATAAAAAGTAAATTAAGAATATTGTATTGAATAAGAAAATAGGATACATTTAGGATAGCTCAATTAGGAAAAAAATGGACTCTTTGCGTGTATTGTTGGATGGAGGTGGATGTAATCTGGCATCTAATATTGCTGCTGTGTTTATTGTGACTACTTTAACTGGAAATGTATTCTTTTTTTTGCAGGATTTTTGTTACTATACTATAAACAAGGATTGGATCTACGCAGAGGTTGTGCGTGAATGGGTGAACAGCTCTTGACTCCTTGTTTTTAGGCTCACCCACAAACTTAAAGCTGCACAACAAAACTTTTTTTTCTGGTGTAAGGTCTGCTCATAGACTGTACATATAAATGGACACAGCTAACCTGCTAGCCTTTGCGCTCCATATATGAAATGAGCCTGGGCGTGTTTCCAGCTCCATCAACTCTGGCACCAATTCACTTTCTATTGAAAAACTGTTGCTCCTGTCTCTCTCTCTCTCTAACTGCTACTGTCAGGCTTGTCATTTTGGTGTTAAAATTTTCACATTAACCTACTCTACATTATCTGCACCCGCTTTCTCCTAAACCACTGGTGCGGCCAGGAAGTGGCGCTACCTTCAATAGCCTCACTCCGGATTGGCTCTTTGGTCGTTATACTTGTCGCCCGAATTTCAAATATGGAAGTTGGCTTCAAATGTGCTCCTATAACTGCTAGCCTTGATGAGCTTCTTTTTACTGGAGCTGAGCACTATGGGTGACGTCACACTCGCTCAGTCGACTGCTTTATACAGGGTTTGCCAATCCTATATCCATGGAGAGAAGCAATTACCACTACAAGTCAAGTTACATGCCAGATCTGTGACGTGACCATCCTGCTCACAGTAAGAATGCATGTTTTGTGAGGTATTTTTTTTTGCTAGAGAAAGACCTGCACCTAAATAAAATAGTTTAACCCCATACTATCAAACATTAAAGGCAAAGCAAGGACAAAATCTTATGTAGACAAACAGTGGAACTCCCACCAGAAAAGTTACATATTTAAAAGAATAATGTGGGACACTCTCATCACTGTGGGCAGCGATAAAACAAAAGTTTGTAAGCAAGTGTCGTACACATTGAAAGGAAAATGATGACGTCAAACGAAGATGAGGTGTGAAACATTATTTTCTTAGCGTCCTTGCCTGCAAGGTTTTGGGGAAAATACAGAAATGAACAGCCTGTGTCAATAAAATGATTGATTTTCTTTGGCTGATTGGCTGAGGGTGGAGCGAGTTATGCCTACAGATGAGCAACAGTATCTCAGTTGGTAAAGTGTTTGTCTTCTGATCTGAAAGTTGGCCCTCCGAATCCTGCTCTTGACATAAGCATCACTGGTTGAGCCTTACATCCACTGACCCGCAGGTTGGCGATGAGATTCAAACCCCCACACATGGATGCTGTTGTACACTGGTGTATGAATGTGTGTGTAAATGAGTGAGTGGTTCCTTGATGTAAACCACTTTGAGTGCCTTGAAGTTGGAAAAGCGCTCTACAGTTGTCCCTCGCTATATTGCGGTTCACTTTTCACGGTCTCGCTGCTTTCTTTTTTTGTGTGCAATTTTGCATGGGTTTTTATACAGTGTACAAAGAATATTATATATTATAGTATACTGAATACATTATTTATTTTCCTCATAATAATATTGGTTCCTACTTATTGTTGCGGTACAGCTCATTTGAGGAGCGTACCGATAAGAATGTAACAAGAGTGAACGCGTACAGGGCTCGAAATGAGATGAGTGAAGTTGAATAATGTCGAGCTGCCACGTTGGTCTGTTTAAGCAGGACATGGACATGCTGAGGGAAGGTAGAAGTTAAACGGCTGTAGGGGGCGCCATTACGGAATAAATGAATCTTCAGTTTGTCACATAAAAAGGAGGAAAATAACATAAGGACGACAGCAGTAATAAGTTCTAACAGGGGTAAGTTCATCAATAAAATTTAATTTGTTACAGTATTTCTAAAAGCTGTCATTTTTATTTACAGTACAGTATAGTATTTGGTTTCATTCTATAATACTGTGCTTATTTATTTATTTTTTTTTTAATCTACGAAGGTTTGAACTTTGAGTGTTTAAACAAGAGAGAAATGTGAGAAAATGTTAATGCCTGTCTGAGAAAAGTGTATAAAGTGTGTGGTGAGGGGTTTTACAGCCTTAAAACATATATAATAATTGTAAAATAATAATAATAATAAAGTTTTCTACTTTTCATTTAGGGTTATTTTTGGAACGTTACCCCCGCGATAAACGAGGGAACACTGTATAAAAATATAACCATTTACCATTTACAGATGCAGAGTCTGGAGAGTAGAATGAGACAGAAAACCCAAAAACAAAAATACTTTGTCAATTGATTTCAATATGTGAAACACTAAACAACACACTGCAAAGTAAAGTAACCTATGATAAATCCCGGTTACACTCAGGTTACATTTTGCTCCTTGCAGCACGCTTGAGCGGCTGCCTTGATGAATCTCCTCACGTGTCAAACAAATTACCCAGAGTGCACCTGTGCTGGCCCAGACTCACACATTAGCAGACTGCTGTTTTAGATCAACAGGTTGAGCACATCTGGAAGTGCAGTGTCCGGCGGCGATTACACACTTCAGAGTGCAGAATTGCGCCTTCTGCTGTCACATCTCTGCCAAACTGTGCGTGGTATTTGCAGATTCTTTTTGGAAGATTAAACCTGAGGCCAAAAACTGTGAAAGTGGAGCAACAGTGAGATAAAGGTCCTGTTCCCGAATTGCCAGCAGAATTCATCAGAGTGAACTAAGTAACTGCAGCATGTAACAAATTATATAGACATTTGCACATATTTAATGGGAAAGATAAATAAATAAATAATCTTACTGTGTTTTTAAGACTAGTTGTTAAATGTTTATTCTCCCACTCAGAAAAAGGAAAAAAGTTACACAGGACGCATGTGTGAAGTAGTGAATAGAACTGTCGTGTAACATAAATGACATATTTAAATGACACTTTCATTAAGCATTGCCCCCCAACCAGAGGATCACAGCATCAAATCTTGCTTTATGTCAGTCAGTCAGATATTTATAGTTTCAAAATGAAGGAAGCGCTTTACCTGAAAATATGGAGGCATAGATTATCCACAAGAGCAAATTAAGCTAAAAAAGATGTCATACCACCACTTATGTGTAATCTAAAACCCCTTTTTTAAGTCGAAACTCAATATTCTCTACAGATTATCATTATTCCTTATTAGAAACCATTATGTCCTTCACCTTGCAACAAGCAGAATCCATAATCCATAATATAATCCCCCCGGAATTAATTTATTGAGCTCATTTTCTTCCAAGCATTTTTGAGACTTCATTACATGCACACACTGTGGAGGCACTTTGTTCTAAAATGCAGTCACAGCCCAACGGAAGAATAGAACAGAATAACTGATTCGTAGCTACTTTATCTGTACAGATGACCCAAAGGTGGACTATCTCTCACCGACTATAGCACAAGCAACTTTGATTCATTAAAAGTCATTCACGGACTCTACATCTCCTTCTCTCCCTGTCCTCCTCCCTCTCATTTCCTTTTCTTTTTCTCTCTGTCTCCCTCTCTCTCTCTCCCTTTCTCCCTCCCTTTCCCTATCTCTCTTTCCCTTTCTCTCTTTCCATCTCTGTCTTCCTCTCCTTCTCCCTCTCTCTTTCCCTCGCCCTCCCTCTTTCTCTCACCCACCCTCTCCCTCTCCCTCTCCCTGTCCACCTCCCTTTCTCTGTTTCCATCTCTGTCTTCCTCTCCTTCTCCCTCTCTCTTTCCCTCTCCCTCCCTCTCGCTCCCCCTCCCTTTCTTTCTCCCCCTCCCTCTTTCTCTCGCCCTCTCCCTCTCTCTCCCCCTTTCTCTCTAATTCACTCCATTTCTGAATTCAACTTTACATGCCGCTGCTGTTTTTTTCAGTGCCCCTCCAGGAGTCAATTATCTAATAGGGAGCTCTGACAGCGAGCAAATGAGGGTCTACTTTCTGGAGTAATAGTAAAAGCTTGTTGCGTGGAGGGATTAAGAGTGCGGAGCGTCGTTTGGTCTGTCCCTGCTGGGAAATCCATTGCTGGCCATTAGTACCTGGTGTACACAACGTTTCACCGCATTTTAGCTAATAAATCTATAGGTGTGGGAAATAATTGACCATCTAGTGTCTTTAAGGAATATTGGCAGCATATAAAGATGACAGAATGTTTGTTTTGTTTTTTTGTTTTTTTTGTTTTTTTATCAGTTGTAAAAAATAAAATAAAAAAAAAAATATATATATATAAGATTTTTTTTATTTTTTTTAATTTCTATGTCTTTTATGTCTTAAATCAAAATCTATCAAAATTGATATTGTAGAGAGAGAGGGATAGAAAGAGAGGGACAAAGAAGGGGATAGAGAAAGGGAGAAAAAGTGGGGGGAGAGAGAAGGGGATAGAAAAAGAAGGAGGAAGGAAATAGAAAGAGAAGGAGAGAAAGGGAGATAGAGAGAGAGGGAGAGAGGGGGAAAGAGAGAGGGAGAAAGAGGGGGATAGAGAGAGAGAAAGAGCGGGGGTAGAAAGAAGCGAATAGAAAGAGAAGGAGAGAAAGGGAGATAGAGAGGTAGAGAGGGGGGCAGAGAGAGGGGGAGAGAGGGGGATAGAGAGAGAGAGAGAAAGAGTGGGGGTAGAAAAAAGGGAATAGAAAGAGAAGGAGAGAAAGGAGGAGAAAGAGCAGGGTAAGAGAGAAAGAGATAGAAAGAGAAGGGGAGAAGGGGGGTAGAGAGGAGGGAGAAAGGAGGGCAGAGAGAGGGAGAGAGAGGGGGATAGAGAGAAGGAGAGAGAGGGGGTGACAGAGAGAGAGAGAGGGATAGAAAAAGGGGGGATAGAGAGAGGAAGAAAAAGCATGGGTAGAGAGAAGGGGATAGAAAGAGATGGAGAGAAAGGGGGATAGAGAGAAGGAGGGGGGAAGAGAGAGACAGAGAGAGAAAGGGAATGAGAGAGAGAGAGTTATTTAGCTTTTTGATTGCATATTTCTATTCTCCTTCTCTTCTTGATTTTGGTGTACTAACGTTTGAGTGCAGTTTGAGTTTCCTCATTGTGGGATAAATAGATTAAGTACATTTGCACATCTGGATGCAATTTAACACTTGGAGAAAGGTTTGGGTTCATCAAGACAACTTGATTATACATCTTAATCTGTCCAATTCAGCAAAAACAAACTGATAACAGCGTTTTGTTCATCTTACCGTCCACTGAAGCTCTCTTGGGCAGGATGGTGATGGCGCCCTCAGCCACCCTCTCCTGACCAATCACGGGGGAGATTTTTGACCCCCAGCTGTCTGACCCCACCCACAGGAAGTGACCCGTCTGGTTGTTTCTTTTGGCTGCGTCTAGGACTCGCCTGGAAGAGACAGACATCAAAATTAAACTTCAAGATGCAAACTGAGGCATATTTGCACGGTACATCCCTTGGGACACTGGTGTTATCTGACCTTGTGAAATGGGCTTAACTAGAAATCATTGGTCATGATTCAGAGTTTAGGTCCATGCCTTAAAGGTGCTATTCCAGGTCACCAGTCTTAAAAATGTAAGAGAGAAAAAAAACAACCAAAAAACAGAACTGTATAATTTTAAAGGCCCCATATTACAGTGTTTCCTGATCTTTGTTAGATTGATGTTGTGTTTTGGTTCATTCACACATGTTTAACACGCAAACTCTGCATATTTAGGCTGAGTTCTTCTCTCAAACAGAAAACAGTTGGTTCCACCTTGTGATGTCATGTGGTAATACATTCCATAAACTTTCACTAGAATCATTTAGATGATTTCAGCCCTGAAAATGCCCAATCTCTACTGAAATAAAGGTAAAAAGTAGCTGTTAACTTGAAAACCCTCACTACAATCACAAGGTGGAACAGAGCATTTTGAGCTTTGGAGACATAGACAGACTAATAATAAAGGTTAACTCGCACATGTGTGAGTGAAACACATAATATAACATGGTGCAAAAGCTAACCAGGGTCACTTTTGCCTAATAAATAGCTTGCAGTGGTCAGAACGTTTTGCTCTTCTTAACACATTCCCACCATTCTAACTGTTCACTGCAAAGCGTTTCACAACTTTCAGACATAAAGTAGAGTTTTGCCATCAACAACTAGCATGCTAACAGCATACATAACGAAATGCTTTAGAATTAAATACAAAATAAAAAACTGGTAATGTCAATATTATTTAGCCCCATCCTAAATGAGCTCCAGAAATATGTTTAGGTTAGGGTTCAAAATTCAAAACTGGTACACTCCCAGGTCGGGACGGTTGGTATAATTAAACTGTGAAAAGAACACGTAACACTGCCCATTCTAGACTCACTTGTGCGACAGTATATAATCTAGGTGCATTTTTTTTTTGGTCATTTTCAAGCATGTTTTTCTGTATTTTAGCTAAACAAATGACAACATATTCCCTTGTTTATTGTTGGTAGGTATCAAATCGGTCAAAATAGAGGCACCTAGGACATGTCTTGTATAAAACTGGGACAACTCAATGATTTTGGATAAATCTGCTGGTACATGGGTCACCCTAGTTTAGGTGACAGTTATTTATGTTTAGGATGCTTTACACTAGATTTAGCCAATGGCCAAGCGTTAACTCTTTAAAAAAAAAAAATCACGACATAAAGATTCAAAATATACAGGCATTTACAAATATTTAACGACAAAAGAAATAGTAACATTCAGTGAAAATGAAAAAGGTGCAACAATTTGTCAGTTTCCACAAAAAAATGCATGTACTATATTATAGTCTTCATAACTCCTCTGGCTCTAAACATAATTCATTTGAACACATACAGTATTACATATTATTATTCTCAGCATGTGTCCTTACTTAGTCTTAATTGTTCTGCCCCCCTGCTGTTTTCTTTCAGAAGTTATTGTGCATTCTGCCTCCTTAAAACCCAGTACAAAGAAGTACAAAGGCTTGGACTTGGTGTGCTACTTTATGTAATGATATAATCCCTTAATTTTAGTTATACTTAAAAGTAACCAGTCATATCTTCAGATCTTGGCCTTGGTAAATGGTCATGGTCATATTTTTATATGACGCTTTTCACAGTTAAGGTCAAAGCACTTTACATTCACACACACATATGCATATATACACACACACACACGCACACACACACACACACACACATACACACACACACATACACACACACCTCCACACTCACACATACATTCATACATACACACACACACACACACACACACACACACACACACACATACACATACATACACACACACACACACACACACCTCCACACACACACACCTCCACACCTCCACACACACACATACATACATACATACACACTCACACACACATACATACATACACACATACACACACACATAGACACACACGCACACACACATACAATAAAAATAATGATACGATTTTTAGTGCTTGGTATATCTATCTATCTATCTATATATATGTATATATATATGTATATATATATATATATATATATATATATATATATATATATATATATATATATATATATATATAAAACTAGATATAGATATAGAGATATATAGAAATAGATAGACAAACTATGCAAATGAGCGATGATGTCATCTTTAGAACCCTAAAACACAAGGTCGTCGTGGAGATGTGTGATGTCATCATGTGATGTGATGATGTCAGACTTTAGAATCAGATGGTTTGTTATAAAGTCGCTCACAGATTCAGCTCATTACTTCTCTGACACCGATGGATACACACGCACAAAACAATCGCTCTACAACTTTCACTATGAAGCCTTGGTACCTGTACACGTCTGAGGACGATGTCCACCTCTACGACCAGGACTTCAACCTGGAGGCTCTGCTCTGTCCAACGCCATCAGGACACGAGCAAGAGCCAGAGGAGACCCACCTGGAGTCTGCCACCATCCAGGACTCCTCGACCCCGAGGAGAGAGGTCCAGCCCAGGCACCCCTGGACGAGGTACCCCTGCATGAGGAGTACCCCTGAACGAGGTACCCCTGAACGAGGTACCCCTGGACGAGGTACAAGGTACCCAGGACGAGTTACCCCTGCACAGGGCACCCCTGAACGAGAGGTACCCTGGAGGAGAGCGCTCTGGTGAAGGCGCTACGCCAAGAGTTAGAGCGAACGAGGGCCGAGCTCACACATCAGGTCCAAAATAAACCAATCCCTGGACCTGAGGCTCAAGGCTCAAGAGAGGATCAACCAACAGCAAGACCAGGAGATCCAAACTCTCTCTGAGGCCGTCCAAAACAAGGACCACGAACTGCAACATGAGAAAGAAGAACATCGGCAGAGAAGAATCAAGCATCTCCAATCACTGCAGGAGATGATGGGGGTGAAAAAGGAGCTCCACAAAATCAAAAACGGCACAATAAGAACAAACGTGGCAGACGTGGAGTTTCGAAAAGTCAAGGCTTTGCTCCAGGAGAAAGAAAAGGAGATGGTGGCCCACATCAGTGCCCACAAACAGATAAGGAACCTGTACATCAGCGCAGGACACGAAAACAAGCAGCTGAAACAGGAGCTCCACAACACCCAAAACCTGACAGCAAAAATGGAAATGGAGCTGCATAAAACCAAAGACATGCTCCAGGAGAAAGAAGAAGAGCTGGAGAGTGTCACCAGTTTCCACAACAAGATGAGATTTTTTTATTTCCACAGTGCACTGAGGGACAGAACTCAGCTCACTCAAGAACTGGCTTCTGCTCAAACAAACATGGAAGAGATGAGCAGGACACTTGAAAAACAGGACTTGGAGATCCAAAATCTCACTGAGGCCGTCCAAAAGAAAGACCAAGAACTGGAACATGAGAAAGAGGAGCATCGACAGAGAAGAATCAAACATCTCACGTCACTGAAGGAGATGATGGAAGTGAAAAAGGAGCTCCACAAAATCAAAAACGGCACAATAAAAATAAATGTGGTACACAACAACATCAGTCAGCGAGGAGCAGAGAAGGGGCCCCGGCGTTACCACCGCTAGGCTCCAAACACGACCTTTGACCTCTGCATTACAACAAAATAAAACTCCATAAAACTATTTTAAATATTTGTTATTCGTGTTTTATTGTTTTGTCCAAACCTGACTCACCTGCAGCACAACTGTCACTATTATGAAGGATTTTGGTGAAATCTGAAGTAAAAATTCAAAAAATACACAAGTAAAAGTAAAAGTATTAAAGTACCTGTTTAAAAGTGACTTAAAGATGAAAAAGTAAAAGTGTTTAGCTCTTTTCAGATTTTGAAATCTTATAAAGCTTCAGATTTAGTGATTTTGATAAAGATTTGAGCTGAATTTTGAAACAACTGAATCTATAGTTTTTTTTTTTGCTATATTTATCTGTATATTTTTTGTTTGCTCAAATTATGAACGTGTTAAAAATAAAACCTCAACAAAAAAAGCACAATTTTCAAATCTGTGCTTTTTATCAACTGGACACACACACACAACACACACACACACACACACACACACACACACACACCCATACACAGACACATATAAACACACACACAAACAAACACACACACATACACACACACATAAACACACACACATACACACATATAAACACACACACACATATAAACACACAACACACACACATATATAAACACACACACACATATAAACACACACACACAGACATAAACACACACACACACAGACATAAACACACACACACACAGACATAAACACACACACACACACAGACATAAACACACACACACACACACAGACATAGACACATACACAGCTACACACACACCTACACACACACACGCATACATAAACACACAGACACACAGACACACACATACACACACACACATTCACACAAATACATACACACACACACACACACACACACACACACACACGCGCACACAACACATACACACGCGCACACACATTCACACACACGCACACCTACACACACACACACGCGCGCGCACACCTACACACACGCGCGCGCGCGCGCGCACACACACACACACACATACACACACACACACACACACACATATATATATATATATATATATATATATATATATATAAGCCTGGGTAAGTAAGAGTAAGAGGTCACAACCATAAGAATTCTCATGGGATTCCTGCTCACTATTTCTAAATGGGCATTGCTCAGAGTAACATTACAGTGCAGTATATGGAGCTATTAGAGGGGCTGCACCATGTTCTTCCTAGTACAGATTTATTGTATAAGCAGCTAAATGGTTAAAATGAGACAGCTGTATGCTGTCTGCATCTACTTATACAATGTTTTTCACAGTGAAAATCAGTAATGCAGCTGTGGTGTTAGCATGCCAGTTGTAGGTTGCAGTGGTGTGACGGCAAAACTCTGCTCTGGCTTCTGAAATTGTGAAATGCACTTACAGCTTCAATGCAGTGAGGATCCGTGTAAAAAAATAACAATAGTTCCCTTTTCTTTTCATGTTTTGAAGGCAGTAAAAATCAGGTAGAGCATGTTTAAATATTGATAACATTGCGTAGATCAGAACAAAGTAAGGCCCAAACAAAGCCTCGAAAGTACCTCCAATCTCACGATTTTTATGAATTGATGAATAAACTTGAAGCTTTTTCTTGCTTCAAAACTGCATTCATATCAACACCGCTCAAAACATTTACCTATGTTTATGTCAAAAGGAACTACTTTCTATTTCTACTCAAAAATATTTCTACATTTACAGCACTTTTATGTACATGAGCACCTACACAGAAACAGGAAGTAAAATATCAGAAGAGTGTGCAGTGCAGGTATAATCTTGAACTTTTCTAATTATTTCCACTTGTCGTGTTGGACCTGAGCCACAGACACAGCCCGGCTCTTACCGGATGTCATCTTCGTTAGCGAACATGATGACGGCCCTGGCGTTGGACGTCTCCAGTAGACGCCGGATGATCTTGTCAAACTCCCCCGTCCTGGGCTCTCGTGGGATTTTCAGGGACTGGGCGATACACACTCCTCCTGGAAAAGGGGCACAAGAAAATATTAGACTATTTCAAATTCTTCACTCTAAATTGCATTAGAAAAGGTTCACAAAGTTAGGTCTTTGAGACGTCTAAAAAAAATCGAGGGATTATGTAAAATGGTGAAAAGAGCTGATCATTGTACAGAGTGATAGACTTTCTGTCTGAACATAAAAAACAACTTTCAAAAGACTGTGTCTCTACTTCAACCACCTCAATTACTACTACAACACGCAAACAAGAACTACAACTACTACAATCGCTACTACTACCACCACTGCTGTGTAATTTCCTGTTGCAGTTGTAGCTGTGAGCGATGCCCTGTCTCCCCCTGCCTGTTCCAGCCCATTTATTGAACATCTGTACAGTCTGTCACTCCCACTACATCATCCCCCTTTAATCACACACACATTCACAGGCACAAGTACGCACAGAAAACCTCTTTATAAACAAACACTCATTAGCCTAATATCAAACGCCTCTCAAGGATAATCACAAAATTGAGCAAATTGGACAACCTTGTCTAATACTCTAACTCTGATACACATTATGTCAAGTCTAAAGATTATTGCAGTATAGAAATTCAACAAGTTAATGCCGTCTTTACTCGTTGACTAGTTTTATGTCCATGTGTCCTTGGAGACGTTCAGTGTGATTAAGTCATCTGCTTTTATTGCCTCACTCCTCCCATCAATAACCATGTCTCCATGGTAACACGCTTCCAGGTAAAGACTTTGCTGTTTGACTACAGATACATTCTGTGGATTTTGATTTTCTGAATGCATTACTTGATTATATAACTGACTGACATAGATGCATAGATGTAGTTGCAAAACTGCTTAGGAAAAGTCAAATGGATATAGCAGCGGTACAGCAATATTGGTGGAGGTACACTGCCGAGCCAAAAAAAAAAAAAAAAAAAAAAAGCGCCACCTTGATTTAACTAAGCAAATAGGTTGGGGTTGCTGCAGTTGGTCAGGTCTAGGTCCGACAACAGTCTGTGCTCAAAGAATGAGGTCAGCTGACTACCTGAATATAGTGAATGACCAGGTTATTCCATCAATGGATTTTTTTTTTTCCCTGATGGCACGGGCATATTCCAACATGACAATATCAAGATTCATGTGGCTCAAATTGTGAAAGAGTGCTTCAGGGAGCATGAGACATCATTTTCACACATGGATTGGCCATTACAGAGTCCAGACTTTAACCCCACTGAGAATCTTTGGGATGTGCTGGAGAAGGCTTTGTGCAGAGGTCAGACTCGACCATCATCAATGCAAGATCTTGGTGAAAAATGAAGGCAACGCTGGGTGGAAATAAATCTTGTGACATTGCAGAAGTTTATTGAAACAATGCCACAGCGAATGTGTGCTGTAATCAAAGCTAAAGGTGGTCCAACGAAATATTAGAGTGTATGACCTTTTTTTCTGGTGGCGACTTTTTTTTTGGCCAGGCAATATTAGTAGTGTATTTTTTAGTAATTAGTCAGTTTAGTGTAGCCTACCTGTTGAAAAAAAGCAGAATTAGCTTAGTTGAACAGATTGAGATTTTGAGATGCTGAAAATACTTTAAGAACACATATTGGGCTTGTGTCTGCTATATTTTATAATCTATAATCACAAGAAAGAGCCGTCGGCACCTCCTATGGATAGCTGCAGATCACACTAGCAAGCAGTGTTTTGTTTTGTTGTATTTTTTTTTTTTTTTTTTTTTTCATTTGTGTCAAAAAGACTATGCAACACAACTGAATCCTAGTCATATCACAGAGTATGTAATGGAGTAAGTACAGAGCAGTGGACTTAGCAGTGGTGGTGAAAATCAGGGTTGATCTGCAATATGACCTCTTGAAAATAAGTGATTAAAGATTGCTCAAAGATGCAAAAATCACTCGAGAGGGTAAAGGAGAAGGGGAAACAACTGTAATATAGTTAAAAGCTCTGAAAAGTCTATTTTGTATAACAGTTCTGCTTTAACTATGATAGATCTTGCCAATAACAACATTTTTGATGTTTTATCCCGAGCTGTATGATGTAATGATTCTAGCATGATAGCAAAGGGGCCCAAGTTTAGAAACGGAGGAAAAACTTAGTTAAAAGTGCACTATGTAACTTTTCATGTGGGGTCTTCATGAAGATGATAACTGCTTTAACAAGGATGTTCCATTGTATACCATTAATCTTACCGATCTTTCAATTACTCCATTATAGGCATTTTTATAACAACAACAAAAAAAAAAAAAAAAAAAAATGCATTCTTATAACAAGTCCTTAAGGATTTAAACACATTGTACAGCTCCAAGGACACAGCCCACGTCAGTTTGTACTGTAAATACAGCAGCAACATACCTGAAGCTATAGTTAATATGCTGAACAAAATCGATTTGCTGTTACATAGAAGAGATTCATAATTAAAGGTACATTATGTCACTTTTCCAGAAGATTTGTTATCATAATGTCTCCATAAGTAAGTAAGTTCTTTTATCTTCATAAAGACAAGCAGGTGACCCCTCATAGCCTCACCACAGTCAGCAACAACTCCACAAGAACACACTTCACTCATATCTTGCCTTTCCCATAGAGACACAATGCAACTACCGTGTTAGTCCAACTTTACACCTTTTTTTTACTAATTTACTTTGAAGTTGCAAAACAACATCTCATTAAAGCATAACCCAAAGGAAAGGCAATCTGCAAGGTTAGGTCATGAGATACAGTCAACAACTTATAATCACATAGGAGTAGTTGAGAGGAGAAATTGCAAAACAAAATGCAAGCTCTAGAAGTTAGAAGACAAAAGATCATCTAATATCATAACCCTCCCATTAAAAACATATAACGAAACAGAGAGACAAATGGAGGACAAGGATCAATAATAGTAAAGCCATTTATAATGCTTGGGTTGTATGAGCAGGGATGAAAAGGAAGCAGCTTTAGTAGAGGAAAGTTTGGCGAGATGAGAAAGAATTGATTGTGTGAACTACAAGGCCTGGTATTGATTTAAGTGAGATCCAGGTCAGAGAGAAGCTGCACAGTATAAAACAGTGAGATGCCTTATAACTGGACATCTCTGTTTGACAGCTTGTTGCCAGATACAACAAATGAAAGAACCTGATTGTGATTCCGAAACACTGAAAAGACTATGTCATGACATCAGTTACATAATTGAACGTGATAGATTATAAGATACATTTAATTAAAACATAGTTAGCATGGTTATATTTACAATTTTACTAAAGATTTAGTTAGTTTCACCTTTTTCTTTTTAGGATTTTGGTGAAGGGTATCATTTTACTTCCAGGTTGGAACACGGGCATCAATTATGCCGTAAGTAGAGTTAATTCAATAACTGTAACCTAGCAACCAGAATATTAACGGGAGCCAAAACTTCTCTAAATTAGGCACACAAAAGTTATCTTTAGATTAATAAAAAAATAAAGTACACCACTTTTATTTTGTTGCCAGAAAAATAATAATACATTTTATTTTTATAGCGCCTCCCAGGACACTCAAAGGTGCTTTACAGAACAAATATTAAAACTCTCAAAAAAACAATAAACCAAGAAAACAGAAAAGATAAAAAGTGTAAATCATGGAGAAAAAATAAAAATAAACATTAAACATTAAATATGATCTAAATAGATAGGTCTTATTATTTTCCTTGAAGGTGGGGAGGTTGGAGTTATGGAGGGTGGTGATGGAGAAAGCTCTGTCTCCCCAGGTTCAGAGCTTGGTCCTGCAAGGGAGGGACGGGAACAGAGACATTGGCAGAGACAGGAGCAGGAGCAGGGGTGGGACAGGAGGTCGGTATCGGAGGAGCGGAGGGAGCAGGATGACGTCTGGGAGTGCAGTAGGTCTAGAGCTAGGAGGAGGCCTGGTTGTGGAGGGTTTCAAGGTGATGAGGGGGACCTTGACATGGATGCACAGAGGGGATTGAGAGCCAGTGGAGGAGTTTTGGATGTATTGTAGCTTACTGAGTGCTTTGGAGGGTGTGCCCCATAAACAATGCTATTGCAGTAATGTAATCTGGAAGTGATGAAAGCGTGGATCAGAGTTTCAGCACCAGAGAAGGACAGAGATCAACGGAGCCAGGCAATAGATTTTGATGTGTTTTTGGGGTCAACTATGATTATATTGGTTCTGAGAAAGTTTTGCTGGAGCCGAGTTTTGATTTCAGACAGACAGGAGGAAAGTGTGGAGTGAGTGGTGGAGTTAGCTTTGGTGGAAACGTAGACCATGTCCACAGATGATCTTGCCAAAGGGGATGAGTTAGATGATGAACAGAAGAGGACCAAGCACTGATCCTTGGGGAACACCTTGCAACAGTGGGGGGAGTTGTTGACCTGGGTAAACTGTTGTAAGTTTGTGGATTGGAGCCAGGACAGAGCAGAGACGGTAATGCTAATGGAGGCGGGAGAGGAGACATGACTGATGGTACTGATAAATGCTGCTCTGAGGTCCAGGAGAATGGAGATGTTGAGGTAGCCGGAGTTAGAGGAGAGGAGGATGTCAAACTTTGAGTAGTTGTGCTGTGTTGTAGATGAAAGCTGGATTAGAAGGGTTCAAACAGACTGTTGGACTGAGGTGGGTTTTTAGTCAGCCGGCGATGACACATTTAAGACAGAAATGGCAGGATAGAGATGGGATGGAAGTTAGCTATACTGTCAGGGTTCAAACCAGGTTTTTTGAGAATGGTCCAGGGTGTAGGTGGACGTTTTGATACCTGGCAGAAGTTTGGTGAGTTGGATGAGAGATATAGGAGAGAACTGGGAGAGCTGCTAAGTGGATCTAAGGGGCAGATGATCAGAAGCGCTATGTGAGAGGTGAGGGAACTGTAATTAGTGTCTATTTTAGATCGAAAAACGGGACGGAAACTGACTGTAAAGAATGAAGAAAATGCGTTCCTTGCTCACAAACTGTTTCTGTTTTTTTTCTATGTTGATGACATAAGTAGAGGTATTCCACAAACTGCCACTTGACTGAAATAAACCATGATAAACAGCTACCCAACAAACCAAGTCATAATTAGGAAAAACATGAAAACATGTCACATTCTTTTTAAATTAGTACTTTATAATGACCACCTGGCAGATTTGTTGACCTGGTTTATGATGTCTTAGTAATTACTGGGTCTCTCCACATAAAACAGAAAAAAACATCCAGTGTCTGTCAGTGCAAAAGGGGAACAATAGCTTTTTAACAACAGCTTCAGCAAGAGGTGCCATTTTTCCGGCCTAAAGATGTGATTGCTGTCAGTTGAAAGGTTATTATAGGAAGTTTGACGAGCCAATCCATAACAAATAATTATACGGTTTAACATATGGCTATTTCTCTAAAAATCACCGAATGTCCCATAGAATTAAATAGGCTGATGCAATCGTATTATCGCCCCACCCATGCCAACTAGAATATGTGACACGTGTTTTTATTAAAGGGCCCGTATTGCAATATTTTCTGATCGATGTTATAATATTGTTTCCTCATTACAAACATACCTGGAGTTGTGTTTTGTTTCTTTCACACATTACATTTAGCATATAAATCTTGCATATTTGCGCTGAGTTCTTCTGCAATCTGTTCCACCTTCTGATGTCATGTGGTAATACAGGAAGTGCTCCACTGTACACCACATACACCACTTCCACTAGAATCATTTGGATGATTTCCGTGTGAATGAGACAAACTACAACTCCAGGTATGTTTTTGATGAGGTAATGACATTCTAACATGGTTTAAAGCTCACAAGAGTCAATTTTGTATGATACAGGACTTTTACAATGACTTACAAGGACTTACAATAAAGTAAAAATAGAAAGCTTCAAAGCCATTAGGCACAAAGCAGAATCACATGCTTTTATTCTCCATATTAAGCACAAACAATGAGATTTCTTTTCTGAAGTGAATCCAGTCTCGAAGAGTGTGTGAAATCCATCAGATCCATGTCAGACAGCATGTGAGGGGGTGCTCTGATGTGCTGCACAAAACACTTTATTGGCTGCGGGTGAGAGACAGGTCTCATCTGTCTGGGCTCACAGACTGCTACATCATTCACTTACACTGTTGCACTCAGACACTGCAGCTAATACAGACAGCATGAGAGGAAATACAGGATTGGATAATAATCACATCATTACTACTATGTTAAACCATTTTATGCAGTATTTTATATTTAAAATGTGGTATCATTATTTTTCATCTAGTAATAACATAACATGATTAAACATAATGCCTTCCTGTGTATCCAGATCTATATTGTCTGGAGGCACTACGTTCAAATATTACACTTTTTTTCTCCTGAGGGCTGTTACTGCGCTGACACTAGATCTGATGAATGCACCTGTAGCTTCACTTTTGTTTGAGCTTTTTGTATCAATATATTTAGTGCTCAATGTGTTGCGTGTGAATTGTCCTTCGGGGACAAACAGTGACATTGATTGATAAATTCATTCATTTATTGATTCACCATTAGATGCACATAGTATGTTTTAACAATGTCCTTTTTTATAAGTAAACCTTGCAATCATAATCATTTTATTTATCCATTCTGTCATGTATTTTATGGGGACAGTGTATATAAATGAACAACTGCAATTACAATTTAAATATGCCAGATTATAAAAAAATACTAGTGATGTGACATTCGTGAACAGTTCATTAACGCAAACGCTTGGATCTGGATCTTATTTCTGAAAATTTTGTTTTAGTTTTTATGCATTTTTACACTGATTAACATTGAACAGAGCACAAAAAACATATTTGGCCTCATATTAAGGGTAAACACACTCCCGCTCTCATTTCGAACCATTTTAAACTAATCTGAGCCTTGCTTGTGTCTAGTCTTTATTAGTTTGTGGATAAAAATGAGTTCTCACATTGGCCTCTGTCATATAAATTAATCTTAAAAATGCCAGACTTTTGAACGGCTCTTTGAAAAGAAACAGATCCAAAAGATTCAGATCCCATAAAAGAGCATAAAAGTCCCATCACTAGAAAATGCACTTATTTCCATATGTTGTCCCTGTTCCTATTTTAATACTTGATGATTTACAAATTGCATAAATGCTACTAACAATATCGTTCATTACATGCTTGAATACAATTGTTTTCTTCAGAGCCAAGACAAATTGTGGTGCAATTTTCAATGAAAGGTTAACATGACACTTGAAATGTGGACAGTAACTGCTTAGTGTTTAATCGATTCATCTTCCTGCGTCTCACTGTCCCATCTGGAGATAATTGAATCAGGAAAGAGTGCTTATAGGTCATTGGGATGAATTCAACATTAAGTGCATCCATCGTGTCTCTAAATTAAGCCCTTGTAAATTCTAATTAAGGCTTTTTTGTTTTTGAGATCCATCAATTCTGTCTGCAGATATTCACAGAGAAATGTCTGCATGCTTAATTAGGATTTCTCTTTAGTCCATCTTCATCTAATGACCTCGCATAGGCACAAGTGAGAGATAAATGAGTAGATTAGTCATTTTCATGTGAGGGCATTTTCTTTCTGTCATTTTTACTTTGCTCATGTCTGATACAGTACTGTCAGGCCTTTCAAAAAGTGGAATCAGCGTCACAAGAATGTAACTGACCACTAATGTGTCCATAGTCTAGAACAGTCTTAACTAGAAATGTGACAATAGCAAAATGGATCGTTTCAGAGCACATGGGCTGTACCAGACTGTTACCCCAACAAGCCCCCTCTGGCGCCACCCCTGCATTTAAATGAGCTCAGTACAGCCTCATACATACCACTGCAATATGTAAAGAATATGTCACTAACTGGGTGAAGGTTAAACTAAGACATCTATACAGTTCACTGTTCAATTCATTTAGTTCATTAAGCAGAACAGAACAGTTAGAAAATGAACCACTCAAGAGGTGAAAGAGAAAAGAGAAGGTGATTAATCAACAGTCGCAGGAAGCTAGCAAAACAAGCAAACTTCAAAAATGTGAAATTAATTGTGTTACTTGCATTTCTGCTTGAAGCGCCACCATCACGCTATTTTCTGATCTATGTTATAATGTTGTATCCTCATCAACAACAGACCTGGAGTTGTGTTTTGTTCCATTCACACATATTTAACACATAAATCCTGCATATTCCTGAGTTTGTTTTTCTCAAACAGAAAACACTCCACTTTGTGATGTCATGTGGTAATTCAGGAAGCGCTCTACTGTTTTTAAACTCCAAAAGAAAGAATGAACACATATTCAAATATTTAGTAGGCCTTTTACTCAAAACTTAGTTTTAAAAGCCACATTAAAAAAAAAAAAAAAGAAACACATGGAAGTTCTTTCTTTCTTTGTTTATCTTTATTTATACAGAGGAACCCAGTGAGAGCACTTGGGCTTTCTATTTCATGGGCAACCTGTTCAATATACAATAAAAAACAAAACAAACAAGTATACAAGTCCAGATAAAACATTAAAACAAGTGCAGGTGTGTGAATAAAAGTTCATTACCAGATTATTAAAGTGCAATTGTGTCACCATGGTATCCAGGTTTGCGTTTCCTTGGAGTGTATTCCATTTGTGTGAAACAAAACAGCTAAAAGCCCTCTTTCCCATCTCAGTTTTGGTACAGCTAGTCTTTAGTTCAACTTGATTAATGAAAAAATCTTTAAAAACTGACTGAGGCCTCATACATATTTTAATACCATGATTATCTCGCACCTTTGATATCGTGTTACAAGCTGGTGTCAGGTGTGTAAAACGTTTTTAAAGTCGTTCAAAATGTATAAACAAGCACGAAAAATCCATGATAAAAAATCTCACCTTTACCACCACTGCTTAATACTTGCCAAATCAAATTTTGAAAACTTGCTTAAATGTTATTTAAAGCGTTATTTAAAATCATTCATAATTCAGGAGCTCCCCCATTGAGAAAGTTTGTGGTGTTTCAGAGACGACATGGCGAGCCACGCAGTCGACAGCCAGAGGAGAGTAGTGTTCCAAGATGCAGAACCTGTTTTGGTCAATCATCATTCTTCTGTAGAGCCATAAGCCTGTGGAACAGCCTCCCACATGAAATCATATCATGTACAAATTATGAAATGTTTACACACCTGACCAAAGAATGGATTTTAACTAAACAACTCAGTTACATATTAAACTGCTATGTCTGAATGCAGCAGTGGGTCTATAGTTTAACTTATTGACTGGATGATTGCATTAATATACATTTTATTTTATTGGCAAGTACGCCGTTTATGGCATCAACCTGTCCAGGGACTGAAAGTGGAAATTAGCAGTCTTGCTATAACCTGGCATTAACATACTACCTCTTTGTGTAGGTCAATATGTTTTATGTGCTTTGTCCCTGATAAATATAAAATTAAAGTAAACTAAACTAAGCCCTATTGCTGTAACTTAATTAACATTTGAGTTTGAGCCAGAGGTGGGTAGAACTACATTTACTCCTTCATATATAATGTAGTTTTGTGTCTATCCTTTAAAAATACTTAGATAGATTTTGAGCATGATTTATTGTTCAAATTATAAATGAATTGTTGCGTCCCAGCAGTTACTCTTTACATCACTTTTACGTGAATAGTTTTCACAAATTATTGTATACTTGTACTTGAATGATATCTTGGACCACTACTTTGTAATTCTACTTAAGTAAGAGCAATACTACATTCTCGAGTGCAATTTTTGACTACTCTACCCACCTCTGGTCTGAGTTATCCTTTATTCATCCATTGTGAAACTTACAGTGAAAATACATTAAAAAGTTGAATAAGAGGCTTCCCTCGCATGCCTCTAAACAGCCCCCTCCGACCATCCCCTGTGTGCACTTATCCTCACTCACACAGTATATTTGTAATCGGCATTACGTCTTGGACACCCACAGATATTAATAGGATTTCCTACCATGTGGGGTGAGTAATAGGGCAACATCAAAGCGCTGCCTCTGACTGGGCTGCGTGCGGTCCCTCCTCCAGCACATATCTGTTTTAAAATGAGATGCGGAACAAAATAGATCCTCTTTCATAATGATTTCCCTATGAAGATGTAATGTGTGGAAGTGTGGGCGCCGTGGCAGATGTTAGCGTTAGCATTCATTAAGGCAGGATGAAATTCTCCCCTCAACATGGGAACGTGGGAATTTTATTTAATTTCACAGATTTTCTTTGTCAAAGCTGTAGTATCCACGCCTACGTGATACCTGCCAGTGCACAATTACAGAGGAACATAGCACGAGCATTTTTTTTCATCCTTTTGACTTTGTCCTTTGTAATTCATCAGCAAATATGTCATTTATGTAAGTGTAATCTTGTATCCAAAATATAGAAATATGAAAAAAATAAATCTGTGGATATAGACACAATAAATGTCATAAGGTGGAGCAGGCAATAGCATGTCCACGGAACGTAGCTTCCAACAGAAATATCACAAAGTGCAGCTTCAATTTTAAAGTTATGAATTGTATTATTATCCTTTAATGACCCTCAAACATGTTTTTTGAGCCAGATGCCCTACCTGACCCATACCGTCCGTGTTTATCCATGGCTATTGTGCAAAGCAAGTGATTACACTTTCAATACTGAATAATTTGGCTATTCATTTACCTGCAATTTCAAGGTTAATTTGTTAGTCATACAATGTCATTTTTAAATTAAATCAACAATAAAGCCTTTTTTTAGAGCTTTACAATTTGCATTCAATCTTGAGAGGAAGCTACAAGAAGCAAATTCATTTTTTCCAGCTTTTTCTGACGCCCACGCATCACCTGCCAGTGCACAGTTACTAAGGAGGAAATCGTCACACATGCACTTTCTCTGCCTCTGAAGCTCATTAAGACTGCTTTAAAATTAAAAGTTGTCTTTTGCTCTTGTTCTTTGTTGAAGGCTCAAGGGCACAATGGCGCAGGGCTTTGAACTCTCTTATTTATGTGTCCAAGTGAAAAGTGGAGATGGTGCATTCTAGTAATATTAATGTGCACTTATCTGTTGGAGTGTGCCATAAGTGGCGCAGTAAATATTGTATTAAACTGTACATTTTCACACTAAATCAGATCCTCTGGCTCACTAATGAATCATTGACAAACCCGCACAGAAGTGCTTTCCAAGGAAATTAGCTTCCTTTGATTAAAAATGCTTGCCTAAGAATGTAGTGTCTCCAATGGGCTTACAAAATTAGGGCAGTCATAACCCAAAACCAAAAAAAAAAAAAGAAAAGAAAATATTGCCCAGCCCATATTAAAATTACTCAAAAGAAAAGTACAGACTTACATCTATAAATTGGCCAGTAATGGCATAGCCTTAAACTGACTGAACTGACTGACACATCAAGTGAAGAACCTGATACAGACCCTTCCGGTGTTTTTAAAGTGAACGCCTGCATTCATAAGGCTGGTACTGCTCCACATGCTGCTCTAATGTATTTACAATGGAAGAGATGACCAGAAGCACAATTATACAATATAACTTCTTATAAATTATTCTGAAACCAACAACAGTCAAGCACCAAATCAAACACCACAAACCCTGCATGCACAAGTGAAATATATTAACAACCATTTATCTGCGCTCCTTTCACATTCCTTACCACATTAAAACGAATGGGATAGATGATTTACATCAGCACCAGGCCGTGTATTCAACTAGTCTGAACACACATCAGTCGTGGATGGGTCTATTGGGCAGAATACTATTTGCCAGAAGTAAACATTTTGTTGAAAATGAAAATCTGAAAAATCCACAAAAGCTGCAGCTCTTGAGGTATGTTCTGCATTTATCTGTAGCTGATAAGATCTAAGGAGGTCTTGTACATTATTTTATGTTCTAAAGTTATCATTTTGATCACCAAAACAATATACCAACATTTCCAAAACCATAACGCTTCCAAAAAGTTAACCCTCATAACGTTCTATTTAAGATAAATGCAGCCTCCATGGTTTTGTTACACAGTGGTCTAATCTAACACAGACAGTGGATATTGGATATTTGCAATGATCTACAGCCCCATAATGAACCGTCTGAAGTGGTGCTTGGGCAAAATACAACCATTTGCTGTATCTGTCTCAAAACTGATACCGAGTCTGCAACGTCCTTATCCTGCACACTCCATAGTGCTAGTATTCATCTTGTCTTCGTCTTGTATTCACCGCGTTACACAATCTCACCAATATTCTGCATTGTTAACAGCACATTATTACAAATGAAAGCTTATTAAAGAATCAAATCAGGATGTTTTGGAACAATAGCACATCTTTCTAATTATATTTTGCTGAAAAAATATTATGAACACAGCCACACAATCCAAAACTCAATACAAAGCCATTTGATTTGTTACAGCCAGACACCCAGATATTGTCTTGAACTGTAAAGAAAGGGTGGAGGCTCTGACAGTAGATTATTGCTTTTGTGAAACAAGATTTTGGAAGAAATAACTGCCAGGTCAAAGGTCATTCTCCATGTGGCAGTCTAGCCACTGTGTCTTTTTGTACGTATAGAAATTCTAGTAAACACAGGTGCACTATGTAACTTTTATGGTGGTCTCCATGGAGATGTTAATGTTCTGTCTGAAATGTTCTACGTTATGGGATCAAAAATAAGATTAGACCTGGAGATGCCACCAGGCCAAATAACAAGTCAGGTGTGTGAAGAGGCAACCCCGTTCGCAGAGAAAATGGATATATTTCAAGATCAAAAAATGCCTGCAATTCTATAGCTACATCTTTAAAGCCATATTGTGAAACATTCTAGGCTGCTTTAACAGCGGTTATCATGACGTTGCAATGCTAGCAATGTTGTCAGCATACTACAACAGTTTCAGGTTATGCTGCTAAATTAACCTTAGTGAATGGGATTATCTTAATGACCCATATGCGTTAACTACAGGCGAGTGGGTAAGAAATGACAAGAAATGGCCCAAGCTTCAGTGGCAGGAAATCCATTCATACCTGAAACTTCGCGTCTCTTAAGACTGAGGTGTTGCTGAGTCAAGGACAAGGGAGGAGGACTGAGATGTTTAAAGTCTGGGCCACTGTAAACAAGAAAAACAACTATATGTTTGTATGTATTCAGAAAAGACCGATGAAGACATTAACGAAAACTGAAACTACTGGAACTCAAGGCCGCTGTGCTCACTAGTCCAGGCTGCAGTGATACAGACACTGCATCAGAATCTGACCAAGAGAATGGAGACCCAGTGGAGCCAACAGCAGCTCTGTATGATGGGAATCTGAGAGGCCTCTCCTCAACTCAATTGCAAGAGAAGAGTGATGAGACATTTTCTAGACTAAGGCAGGAAATGACACAGGAGACGTGTGTGATCCAGGCACAATCACAGGCTTGGCAAACAAGTAGAATAGGTTGCATAACTAGCACCATCCTACATCATGCATGCACTGTTAGATCTGAGACAGCTAAAACAGAGAAAATGGGGAAGAGAAAATTAGCCCACTGCTAGAAAATACTACTCTATAGCAATAAAAGCACACCATCAAAACTTTTATATGGCACTCTGCAGTCTCAGACCATCCACATCTTCGGGCATGACCAGATGGAGTGGCAAATCGTTGCTGCTGTAGAGCTGTAGAGATCAAGTGTCCATACAGATATCATGATGTTCTGACAGGGAGCAGTGAGGACGGAGATTTTTCCTTAGACAAATACTTCCATCTCCATGAATACTACCAAATCCAGCTATACATGTGTGGCCCTTCTTATTCCTAAAGAGTGCTTCAGAGAAAGTGTTCTGCCTGAGCTCTTTACCTAAAGTATGGACTCGAAACAGCAAGCACCTACAGTCTGCTCACACTGTGAAAGGCAAGAGTTTGAAAAGATCACCACCTGTGCTAAGTGTTATAAGCATTTCCAATCTGAATGTGCAAAAGTGAAAAGAAAGGTGGAAGAATGGCATTGTGTAAAGAAAAAAAAAAAAAGCTGAAACAATGCACTTTGGAACCATAGCCATATTGTTTTTCAAATCACAATCTTATCAAAAGAAAATGGATTTATGTTTATTATTATTATTATTATTATTATTATTATTATTATTATTATTATTATTATTATATTATTATTATTATTTTATCATTATTATTATTCACTTGTTATATTGGTTACATTACTACAAGACTCATAAAAAACATTTGAACAGTTCCTTTCAAGTATTGACACTTTATTTTTTAGTGACTACATTTCAAAGTTTGTTAACACTGCACACACAATTACCATGTCATCCTACAGCTCCACCTGCGACAGTGAAATAACAGTAGTAAGAATGTTGACAGTTTTCCATCTCCCTATTACTCTTTCCATGTGTATTCTAACATTAGACAAACGGTTTGATGTTTCGACTTCTTCTTTGCGCTTTGGTAAAGTAAGGGATCCTTAGGGTAGCACCAGGCAAGGCAAGTTCATCTCTGCCAAATACATGACTGTGTTATGACTCTAATCTTTGGAATATCTTTCGGCTCTGGCTGTTAAACTTGTGGGTCTATTGATAAAAATGTGTCAATAATGCACCTGCAATACTGGTATTTAGGTAGAAACATTTTGGCATTTTCCTTGATATGACGTGTTTACTTGGCCACTTGATCAAAGGTTTCAAAGTCTGAGACATAACAGGTAGCCAGCTTCTCGACATTTCTGAGATGTCACGTTTGGTAACAATCTGCAGGCAGTATCCTTTCATGAGGATGACCAATACATGGTCCTCCAGGGTCAAATAGTCATGCACAACTTCTACACTGTCTTTAACTACCTTCAGGATCCAATACAAAAGCACTGGTCAGACCTGTGAAAAACAGGACAGGTGCCGCTTCACATTTGAGACTGGTGAAGAACCGTGGACCCCATATCATTTATTTTTATAGTTCATTCTCTACTTTCAGTTTGTTGATATCCACACACAGATTGTCACACTTTGAAGTTGGCTGTTCTTCTGTATGAGGTCATCGTGGACAACCTTCGGGACATAGCTTCTGAAAAATAAATTGGACAGATCAAAATGTTACCATCCTATTTTTACATGTAGTAAACAGTTATATTCTGGGTGAGCACTCAGACTATGCCAAACATAATAATTATTCACAACAAACATGAGAACCTAATGATCTTATTAATAACCGTACTTGCCTACAATAATGAACATGTTAAAATTCAGAATCACATACTAGGAAAAGTCATGGGTTGAAAGGCTTGTAGTTTTGATAAAAACAAAGTTATTTTTCATTCTAAAACTACAAATTGGTTACACATACACAGACTTGGTCAGGTTAGTGTTAAGGGTTGTTACCAGTACAAAGATCAGCACCAGGGTCCACTCCGCAACCATTTGGAGAGAGGAAGTGGATGTGGACTGACATCCATTGTCTGAACACCTGCTGGGGGTTTCATCCATTCGTCTTTTTCTCTTATAGCTGAGGCACACAAAAGAGAGCAATCATTTACTGCAAAAAGAAGCTAATTTACTTGGTTCACCACAGGTTTCTTACATCTTCAGTTAAAGTACAAATTATATATCCAGACATCCTGACTTTCCCATCTATAATGTCTGCATATCATGTCACAGTGAGATTTAAATAGAATTAAATGCTGTATATCTTCACAGTATATGCAATCATCCAACAACAAAGCACATAGAAGTGATCATATTTACCATTCCAATTTTGCATTGCCATCTTTACTGGGGGGAGTAGAGGAAGGTAAATGGCACAAAGTCAGGACTGTCCAAGTTGATGATGATGAAGATGCCTCTCCTGTACAAATACAGTGTATTCCAGTTACTTACATTACGATAAAACCTGACGGCTAGCCTGAGGTTGCCTAGCATGTAGCAGCAAACAACAGTTACAAAAGTTTAGCAACATAGCAAACCACTGTACATTAGCTAGTTATACTTGAATTTGAGCAATTAAGTATTCTCATTTTCATACAAGTAGGACTCAGTAATTATGTTTATAAAATCAGTGATGCTGATCAGCTAACAGGCTTACCTCATATGAAGTCATCACTGCAGATTGTTGAACTTTTAGCCATCTGTTTGGTCTCTCTTCTTCTGATGGTAACCAAAGACGTCCCCTGTTTGCCTTGAATAGGGTGTCAGTAGACAGAATTCTTTAAAACTTGTGCGTTTTTTTGTTTTCTATCAAAATGATTTGTGCAACTAACAGCACATCAAGACATGATAGCGTCTCTTTGTGTAGGCAACATGCGCAGTAGAGCGGGAAATGATGTAGTCTGATAATGCCTCTATAGACAATAGTACTCTTGCATCTTTTCACACTGAAATTAGTAGCTCACAAACATACATCAAGGCATAAGCACAATTTCACAATTATTGAAGTACATGCCCTCATCAGCACTCACCCCAAAAGTAACTCATTTAGTAATCTCATTTAGTGGTCACTTTTACGCCTCAGTGTAGGGATAATGAATACAATATTAAAATGGTAATGCATCATTCACTGGGTAATTTTAATTTTGGGCCAAAAAATGTTTCAAATCCTTAATTCCAAATCCAAATGATGCAGAAATATAACTTTATTTCCCATAATTTAATAAAGGAATGTTATCCAAAGGTATAGATGCATTTGTGTTTTTGTCAGTTACAGAAGCACAATTTGGAGCACACATATTTTTCACTTTGCTTTTAGAAAGTATTTTGGGTTTTCTCAAAAGAAATCAGGCCAAAATCTGAATGTCAATATCACCAAGATCCCTGAGGTAAAGTGCAAAGCAGTGAATGTTTTTATTAGATGCAGGACAACAGCAAAACAACTTTTTATTCTGTGCATATAGGACACTGAACCGATTTCCAACAACACTACCAGCTGTAATTGTATATAAATGTATCTTTGTTCCATAGCTTGCTGTTTGTATAACCAGTGAGGAATTTGAGTGTGTTTGTGTGTGTTTATGTGTGTGTCTGGTGGAGTGTGCAGCCTGGTCTGTCTGCAGCACATGGAGTCGATATTCCAGCTGAAGTCAGCACTTACCCCGATCTCAAGAGAGACAGATAGAGAGGGCTGTGTGTGTGTGTGTGTGTGTGTGTGTGTGTGTCTTAAACCTGAGAGAATATGTACTGTGTAACTTTTCTGGCACCTGTTTGTCCCCATGGAGATGTTTTTGTCTTGAATGTTTGACAGTATGATATAATTTTTTTCTATGTCCATGTAGACAAGCTAGTGATGCCATCAAGCCAAATTCGGTCAGATCTATTGAAAAGTGACCCCCTTACAATAAAAATGCATGTTTGTCAAGGTATTTTTGAGTTATAACAACACCTGTAATTGAAAAAAAAAAATTCAAATCAAGACACATAAGCTTAATGCCATGTTGTGAAAACCTTATGTACAGCAGTAACATATCTACTAAGAGAGGTAGACCCTCCACAGTGAAAGTTATATAGTACACCTATGAGTCCTACCCATTCAGACAGCCAGATACTTGCAGAAAACGCTTACCAAAACTCACAATTTTCAAAGTTAGCAACAACAACAGCAACAACAATAACAACCTGTCCCCTACTGGTTAAAAGAGGATTGTGCAAATTTCTCCGCACTGTACATCCAACTAATTTTTTAAGCACAAGTTGTGTTAGATATGAACCTGACTTCCCTTGTTCCCAAAGACGAGCACCTAGAATTTCACAGCAGGTTTGTTTAAGTGTCACTAATGCATGAAGATTTGATATAGAAACAGTTTTAAATCAGGCCTTTTTCAGCTATATTACTAATACAGTCCCATATACAGTTGAGAATTATGATCTCTCTTGTAAAGAATACAAGAGCTCTCAAGAAATATACTGTTGAGCAGTCGCTTTATGATTTACCCATTCGTCATTTTTATAACTTTGAAATGGTCCGATCGTTTAATGTTACCTTAATATAAGACCTGGCAGTACACACAAAGTTTTAAAAGTATAAACTTATTCTCCTCCATGAACCACCACGTTAACATGGTGGAGAGGTTTGAGCACCCGAATGATCCTGGGAGCTATGTTGTCGGGGGCGTCATGCCCCTGGTAGGAACATCTGGCGGAGTCCTCTGTCAGCGGGGTCTTTCAACTCACACTTTCAGGAGAGCTTCTCCCAGATCCCAGGGGAGGCTCGGCACAGGGATTCAAAGTGGGCCATGTTGTCCACTTCTACTGTTGATGCGGCCGCTCGTAGCTGTGGTCGTACAAGCAGTCATACGAGCAGCTGTGATTGCGGACGTAAGGGCTGTAGTAAAGCCTAAGAAGCAGTATTATTGAGCCTTCTTGGCTCCTGAGGGACTCCTGAGGCAGCTGACAAGTACCAGATTGTCTCCATCAGGTCCTCAAGGGTTCACGTGAGTTTTCCCAACCAGTCCACATGTGTTTTGTAGATCTGGAGAAGGCATTCGACCATGTCCCATGTGATGCCCTTCGGGGGGTGCTCCGGGAGTATGGGGTCAGGGGCCCATTGTTAAGGGCTGTCCCGTATGCTGACAAGATCGCAGATAGAAGCGGCCGAAATGGGTTTCCTCTGCAGGGTGGCTGGGCACTCCCTTAGATATAGGATGAGGAGCTTGATCACACAGGAGGAGCCACAGTTCCTCCACGTAGAAAGGAGCCAGCTGAGGTGGCTTGGGTATCTGTTCAGGATGCCTCCTGGACGCCTCCCTAGAGAGGTGTTCTGGGCATGTCCCACCAGCAAGAGGTCCCGGGGAAGACCCAGGACACGCTGGAGGGACTATGTCTCTCAGCTGGCCTGGAAACGCCTTGGAGTCCCACCGGAGGAGCTGGAGGATGTGTCTGGAATGAGGGAAATCTGGGAGTCCCAGCTTAGACTGCTGCCGCCATGCCCTGGCCCCATATAAGTGGAAGAAAATGGATGGATATATACAATATGACTAGGTCATTATAATAATCTACGTTGCTCACTGCTACTAATTTATAGAGCTTTATGCTGGATGTCCTTTTTGTGACAAAGTGGGTATGGACTATCAGGAAGTCTATGTGTTTTAATCCAACTGAAACATACCTAGTTTGTAAGTGCTGTGTTGGTAAGGCTGCATTACCTGTAAACATAAAATGGATGGCCTAAATGAAGTTTATATTCAGGACGGTATTTGCTTTTTAAGAGATAACCACCAAAAAACTCTTTAAAGAGTAACCGGAAGGCAGCTTATCACGGTGTACTAAATCCTGAATCCTAGCCTCTTTCTAATTACCAATAACAAGCTCATTTATTAAAGACCACGGGACCTGTATTAACAATTTAGTAAGAGCTAACCAAGCAACTCCAGCTAAATCAAGCATGAAAGAAGAATGGCTGCAGCTTATGGACACACACACACACGACAAAAGAGGTAATACTGAAAACATTTAGGGTGATAATGGGATGGACCAGGGACTATAAACATGATTAAAATGCTATTCCGTTTCAGTAGCAGAAACTTACACCCTGCAAAAGTTTCTAATTTCTTTGTGTGTTCAGTCAAGTGGACCTGAGCTAGACTTCTTTCCTGGTTTAGACAAGGTTAAAATGACATACACACACAGACACACACACAAAAAAAAGATCATTATACTTTATTTTGTAGTTTAGGTCTGGTTTAGGAGATTGAGCCCATAGTTTATTCCTGATATAGTCTTTGTGTAGCATAGCAATAGCAAAGCATAGCAAATCCAACTACAGTCTAAGGAACTTATCAGATTTCATTCTTACCAGCAAATAAGATTCTTATTAAGATTACAAAAGTAAATTATATTACATTTAATTATAAGACTAAACACAGCCATTTTTCAATTCCAAATACTTAGTTTGCTACTTTTCATTTACAGCTTTCCCTGGGGTGACAGTAGCTCAGTTGGTAGTTGAAGTTTTTGTCCACTGATTCGAAAGTTCAAGGTTCAAATCCTGCTCTTAACATAAAAATGATTTGTATAGCAGTCAGATCCACTGACCCACAGGTTGGCAGTGCAATTCCAACTCCCACAAATGAATACTGTTGTTGTGTCCTTGGGCAAGACACTTAACCCAACTTGCCCCCAGTGTCTGTGAACACTGGTGTATGAAGGTGTGTGTGTGAATGGGTGAATGGTTCCTTGATGTAAAACGCTTGCTTGAGTGCAATGAAGGAGGAAAAACGCTATATAAAAATGTGACCATTTATCATGACTATTCACTATTCATGATACAAAAAATTCCCATACTCTCCCATGCACATCTCAGGGAAACTTGTCTGACACAATTCTTTCTTATGCTAAACCACAGCTTAAAACAGGAACAGCTTTCATCTTAAGAAAACAACCAAATTACACCTTGTTTACTGCGTCTGTGGATTCCGGCTCAGGTCTCTTTGGTTCAAGCTATATTTCACTCTTTCTATTCATTACGAAGCTGTTGTTGTTGCCAGTTCTATTTATGAGGGATGTTTCATGTTGCTTGAGTCTGTATAGGAACAAACCTGCATTTGAATGAAGCAGTTCACGTAGTTAGTCTATGCTCTGCTCATACTGGAGTCATTTTGTTTCTCTTGCTCACAAGTCTTCGTGCAGACTCACAAAGTTATTCATCAAGTTATAAATCAAAAGCATGCATGGTATATTCTGGTTGTGTTCAGCCATCAGCAATGAAATATCTCCATCTAGCTGCATATATATTCTCTCCATTTTCTCAAAACTGCCATTTCTAGCTTTGTTGTGTTGCCATGCAAAACAAAGGTATAAAATATTGCTTAGGGGGTCCTATTTGCTATACTAGGTTTAAACCAGCAAAAAGGCATTCATTACCAAAAACAGGTAAGTGTCATTTGAAATGGTTATTGGAGGCTTGTAGTTTACCCTAGTTTCAAAAGGCCAAAGCTATTTTACTACTATCAAAATATAACTCCATCCCGTCTCTTAAAATCCAATAAAGATTGTTATTATTATTGCTAATATATCTAGAAGATGATAACAAAAAAGCGTATTCCTCGCATCAACTATTTGAACTGCTCAGACTAAGATAGATATTAAGTGGGGGCTCTTGTTATGTGTACTGTCTCTATAAGATACACATCAACTAACTTGAAATCAATATATCCATGAATAACTTTGGCCTTTCTCTTAGCCCCATGCCTCACAGCCTCAGTAACCTCGGCACTATTCTACCATAAAATGACTATTCCTTCTCTGTCAAAAAAGTGCTTGATTGTACTCCCTTTGCTATGAACCAAATATCACATAATAATTCTTCTTATAATTATTATTATTACTTTGTCTGCAGCAAAAGGCGCTGGTTGTTGCAATCCGGCTGCAATTGCAGGAGCGTCAAATCAGGCAAGTCACTTAATGTCCCCATCGATTTGTCTGACCTTTGTCCCCTGCCACACATCACCAATAGCTACGATTGGTCCAATTAATCTCCAGAGTTTTCCTCCAAACAGCCAGAAGGACTTGTGTTAAGGCAGCCAATAGAGACAAAAAAATAAAAATAAAAAAATAACGCTGTAATAATGTGTTGTTGTTAATATTACTGCTTTTGTATGTGACACTTGGTTGCTATGCCGACAAGGTTCTATTCATCAGTTGCTGGTCTGTTTTGGAGACTTCTCTAGCGAGTTGAGACTGCTGTTGTTTTGCTCTTGGCGTGGGCTACAGCCTACAGTAGACTTTGTGTTCAGTGGTCTCCTCACAACATAATGCTACAATATGCAAGATGTTTCTTCAACATGGCGACTTAACTATGGAGATCGCACCAGCTTTGTAATGATGTACCTGAAGCTTGCATGTTGGGACACTGTATAATCAGATGATTTCCAAGACTTTGGATTCTCAGTTGAAAGCTCAAACTAAAATCAATTGTCTGGTGGGTTGAGTTTGCATTTTTGTTGAATAGCAAAGAGGTTTAAGGTGCACTGCTTGGAGATGTTATCGCTGTCTTGCATTTATTCAATTACAGGGACCATCTCTCCACAGAGCATTGCCTGCTTGTCTCCATGGAGAAAGATATGTTAAATGCCGTATGCTGGCACATTGCAGGCAAAGCAATGACATTTCCCTGGACAAAAGCAGGTTGCAGACCCTAAGATCGAATTCAAAGGTCAGTGCAGGACTTATCATTTTATTGTGAACTAACCATATGTAAATAGAACACAGGAGTAAAATACATGATAAATGAAAAAAAGTGCAAAAAAAACATGTGTGCCAATGTGTAATGTGCATTATATTGATTAAAATGTAATAAGAAATTAAATTTTATGTAATACTGCATATGAAAAGAAGCAATTAGCTCTGTGCACAATGGCACACTAGCTAGCTCGCTGTGTCTCAAAGCTTATGCTAACTTTTATTAAGAGTGTAAATTATAAAATAAATTCTGCATATAATTTTAAAATTTGATATGTAGAATACTTCAGTTTGTGGTGTTATAATAGACATATCTCTTTCTAAACAATATTAGTAACAAGTATTCATTTTAGTTGTGTAGTTTTTAACATGTTATCAGTGACATCCACCCACATCTCCCTGTCCACTGCCTTATCTTTAAATATTTTTTTCATTTTTGCGTGACTCTGAAAAATCCTCATAGAGAATGGACAGGAAGTAGTGACTCTAACAGTGTGCAGAGCGTCAATGGGAATGCAAAAATCACACACTGTATGACAAATATAGATAGCCATCAACAAGCGTGTGTGGTTTGCAAATCTATTCTAAATGTGCCTGACTTCCACTGACTGCTTGGTATCTCTCTGCAGAAAAAAAATACTCAGCATGGGGCTGACCAGAGCTGGAGGCAGTTGAAATTATCTCGTATCGTCTACAATTAGACCAAAGACGCTGGACTTTGAGGAAAACTGAGGCAGCTGGCACCACTCGCATATGGGCTCCAATGTAAGGCCCTGATCAGGGATTCACTGGGAACTGTGTGCAGTCTGAAAACCCCTGATGATAATGAGCTGAATGACATGAAAGGAGGAGAACTGTATTATGGGAATAAATATGAAAACACGGAGAGAAACTCTGGGAGTGAGAAGGTTGAATCTGGAAAAATAGAGATGGAAAGATACACAGATGCATAAAGTGCGCATGAAAGAGGGAGATAAGGAACGGATGATTGGATGTCACACAGCAGATAAAAGCACAAGGTCAATGTTAAGCTTTAAGATTAAAAGGAGGAGATGTGTCAGTGTGTGTCTGGTCTCCTGACTGGTTTTCTTCGCAGACTCTCCAAAGATATGTTTTGTATGTTCTCTTTAAGGGGTAAATGTAACGAAAGCAGAGTGATGCAGTGTAGACATGAAAATTACAAACAAGGGCCGCATGAACAAGAGGTTATAGCGTGATTTTCTTGTAGGTCACAATATTGATCTTTTTTAGAGTTCCTCTGTTGTTCTTGCCTTAACACATAATTAGGTAAGGCTCTGTCCCCGATTTTTACTGTTTTAAAACATCAAGAGCAGAGCTAGTTCATTGTAAATGGTTTACCTTATGCTTTCCTACCATTATTACATTATCATAACTGCTTTTCACAACATTTAGAAGCCAGCGTGGAGTTTGCATCACAGTAATGCTTACAACAACTAGCATGCAAACATTGCCCTTGCTGATTCTCTGACAATAAAACGATGTATAATTAGATGCAGACACTAAACAGCTGAAATATTTTGACTTCAAAAGCTTCTTATACAATTTATATGTTGAGGAGGATACAAAGTTTGCTCAAAAACATGGAAGAAACTCGGCACAGGCCCTTTACAGATATCGCTTGAAAGAAACGTCCCTCAAATAACATAACACCAACAACACACGCAGCATACACTTCTACAAGCCAAATTATTTCTGCTTCTGAAGTGCATTAAACAACAAATCCCTTCACCTGTTCTTTATGATCAGATATTAAAACAAAGATCAGATTAAACTCTAATTTATAGAGCTTCAATAACACAGCAGTGCCTCTAGTTAGCATCAACCCAAGGGAATATTGATGACATCAGTTGGTAAGAATAATATCAGATCTTATGCCTTGTTTATCAGGAGAACAAAGCAAAACTACTTTTTCTATCCCAAAGTGTGTCTAGTGTGTACTGCACAACCTGACAGATTGCTGTGTAACTTTCCCATACATATCTTTTCTGAAAGAGTAGCCTAAAGAGAAAATGGTGTAAATTTAAGGAAGATTACTCAAAAGAAACAGTACAAGACTGAGAAATTACTCAAAAGAAACAGTACAAGACTGGGAAAGTACTGCCACACTATCATGCCTGCAGTGTCCAAAGTCCCATTGTTAACATCTCCCTTTGGCGCATTTGTTACACATCCTCTTTTTTATCTTTCTAATGCCGGTCGTGGCTACTAGTGTGTGTGGCTTCATGTGGATCTCTCATCTCCAGATAAGCCTTGGCCTGGACAGCTGCATGGTGCCAGCGCCTGGGGAGGAACAGCAGCAGGGACCATAGTGTTCTTTTGCTGTTAACTCTACACATATATCCCACTTACAGAGAAGGGCAACCATGCACCGCACACACACACACACACACACACACACACACACCTACACACACACACACACACACACACACACACACACACACACACACACACACACACACACACACACACACACACACACACACACAGCTGTAGACAAGGGCCACTTGGTAATTGGATGTCTGATTGCTGTCAGATTGTGTGGGTAAGAGCAAGGGAAGAAGATGCTATAAAAAAAACAAACAAATGAAAACAAAGAACAAAAAAAAAAAAAACCCAGACCATCTTTGGAGATTGTGTGAAGGAGAGCGGTGGAGGGGGAGACAGATGTTTCTGGTGATCTTACAGATTTACATTCACCTTGAAAAAAGGGTATGCAGAAAACGCAACTCCAATTTCACAAACAGGACCTTTCTTTGTGCCTAGTCAACATGGTCAAACCAAATATAACTTTTACTGGTAACAATGTTGATTAATTACAAAAACATATGATGGCCAAGTTGTTGTCATTTGTTTTTTTTTGATTGTCAAGATGATTATTGAATCAGGAAGTGGAATGAGTCTCACGTGAGTCTCTGATTTGGGTTTCGAGTCCCTTGAGATGTAAATAGACCCAAGACTCCCTGATCTAAATCCTCACTAGCTAAACCCTGGCACCTATAACCAATCATTAATCAGTGCTAGTGCAGCCTTTGCAGCTCAGTGAGTGAAATCTGGAGGTTCTGTACTTTCACATGAGGCCTGTCCATATACAATGATTTCTGAAAAAGTGCTTTAGAAATAAAGTTTGATTTTGATACACTGAGAATGAGAAAACCCTTTATGTGTAACCTAGCTCAGTGATTGTACTACCTTTTTAGCTCAAGCCACTTACTCACCATTTAAATTTTGCAACAGCATTGATTAAGCTGTATACATTTTGTGTTTCCAAACTAATGTGGAATCAATTTAACTAGCCCACAAGTTGTAAAGAGAGGCAGGGGACTGTCTAAAGCAAGATACCGTCATTACAGGACCGAGTCTTTCTGTTTGGAGTTTGCATCATCTTTCCATGTCGGGCTCTGTCCTCCAATTTTCCTCTGCAATATAATGCTCCAGCCAGATACTGTTGTGGAAAGAATTTCAGTAGTAGAAAGTTGTAGAGAGGCTCTGAATGTCTACTGCAGGTGAAGTGTATTTATAATAGGACCTAGAGACATGGAAACTAAACACATTTTGGTAGGATTGTCCATTCGGGTCTGCTGCTCATACTTCCATTGTAGGGAGTATTATAACCTCTGATGGTCCAGGTTGTAGATTACTGGCAAAGTAGTGTCAACAAGGAACTAGCTGGGGATGTCCTTGGCACACAACTAATGAACTTGTGTCATCTAGTTAAACCACTAAACTTTGGGGTTAAAAGAAAATGTATATTGTTTGGGGTTTTTGTGTTAAACAAAGCAAAATGAAGAAAGGCATTGCAATAAAAGTGATTTATGAGAGTTACAATATAAACAGTATAACCTGGAGAATAAGACTCTGTTCTTTACAGTAAAAATCCCATAACTGATCCATTCTCAGTGCACAGCGTTACACTTATGACTCCAGAAATGTCACTGAACATGCTAACGGATAACCTTTACCGTGACCTTAACACGCGATATCATTTCAAATACCAACCCAAATAAAAACGCACACATGTACGTACTTCACTACCGACAAGAGCAGACAAGAGTATTCGTTTCATCCTCGGATTTTATCTCAAGCCTCAGAGCCATGCATTTAATGGGCTGGAACATGCGGTTTAGCCTGATGCAATTGATCTGGGAGCTCATGTTTGTGGTGTTTATAGCACTCCAAACCGTATTGATAGCTTACACTCACTTCTCATATTTTTCCACAACCTACAAACTCAATTAATTGGGAGCGCACACAAGCAGCACAAGCCAACAGTGTTTATCAGCGCTGATCTCGACCGAATCAACAAAATCACTCACCCTGCAGTGCTCCCCGAGTCCACAGCGGGATGAAAAATTGTGCATACGCAAGTTAATACACTCATTCCTAATTGACAATTACAGTGGCACTCTAACACATATTAAATATTTAGCGGGGGCTCCATCAGTGAGTGAAATCCACACATACAAGATGCTAGCCCGTCACAGCTGATAGATGCTACAATAGTAATTTGCCGTTAGCTGACTGCGCCAAAGGACAGAATGTATGGTGATGTTGTGGGATTTGAATACACACACACGAGGTAGGTCTGTCACGATAACACATTTTTAAGTGCGATATATTGATTCTGAAAATATCACAAACGATAATATAGAAATTAATTTATACCACCTTTCCAATAAGCTTAAAGCAGGACAGTTACAGTAAACCCTTTCTAAATGAATCATATTACACATAATGGATAATGTCCAAATGCCATCATATGAGCCTAATACTCAAAATGAAGAAACATTATGATACTTTAAGAAATCTTACCAATATAACCTAAATAACATCACATTTCATTGTCATACAGACCTAATATTAATATTTCAAGCCTTATTTAAAGTATGAAGTCAAAACTATGTTAAATGCACCATCTGAATTATCCACTGTATTGACCACTGGTTTGTGGCCCTCCTTGTCAAATATTTTTCAAAATATGGCCCTCGGTGAAAAGAGTTTGGGCACCTCTGATCTTGTATATTGAACGATAAGTTGATATAGTAATAATCATGACAGGTTTACACACCGATGTATTCTGCTAGCATCTGCGTGTGCAAACATGACGCGTGAATGGCAGTGAAAACAATAGGTTTGGGCGTTTTTTGAATGCATTGTGTCTATATGATGCACACACACCTGGAGCTGGCAAAAACTATTGTATACTATGCTAATGAGCCGCAGCGGGTGGGACAGTTACCGTAGAGAGACATTTAGACACTGACAGGTTTTTATTCTTTTTGCTGTCAAACTTTATTGCTAATTTGCAATGTTGTTGTATGTGTGGCAAGCTAAGTACCATTCATCAAGAAGACATCGCCAAAAACACACTCACTTTTTTTGATTTGTAGTAAAACATCGCCAGATTCCTGCTGCTATGGAAACAACATCTCAGGCGTGGCATGAGGCAAAATGTCAGTGTTTTAATCAACAGATGGAAATTCTCATGTTGGTTTTCATTTAGTGAAATTGTTTTCGTTTTTTTGGGTTTTTTTTCCGGGAGTGAACAATGTTATTCAGCAAAACAAACAAGCAAACAAACAAATAAACAATCAAAGAAACAAATAAATAAATAAATAAATACTTTTTAAAAATTCCTATCCAACCAAGTAAATCAACAAGAACTGGACTAGTTTGACCAAGTGAACTGGGATGGCTAGTCATGCAGGCTATTTCACCATTTAAACAATAAAATATGTGCTTTGTTTTATATTTGTTAATTTCTATGGCAACAGACCAAATTTTTCAAACCCTTGGATAGGTCTTGCTCATTGTCCATTTCTACATTGATGGTTTTATTCCCGCTCCCAGAAAACGACCCTTGTGTCCTTTGGCACCTTGTCTTTATAGTGTCATGTGCAGTATTTCTTTAGTTAGAGAGACAATGCTGGTCCTCTATTCAAATATGGTAAATGGTCAAATTTGAATATAGCGCTTTTCCACATTCAAGGCACTCAAAGCACTTTACCCATTCACACACACATTCATACACCAGTATAGGCAGACACTGGGATTGAGGTGGTTTCAGTCTCTTGCCCAAGGACACAACAACAGCATCCATCTGTGGCTGGAATCACATCACCAAACTGTGCATCAGTGGATCTGACCACTCCATCAATGGTGTTTATGTCAAGTACGGGATTCAAACTGGCCTTTGGATCACAGGATGAGTACTCTACCAACTGAGCTGCTGCTGCCCCTAATATGGATCACTTGTGCGGTCATAGTCTCAGTATAAACCTGTCTTCATTTATAATTAACACATAATTAAGTAAAAGAAAGTACCAAATTTTACAGATAGCATTTAAATGTACAACTTAGCTGTATCTATCTACATTCATGAACATGCACATTTCTTTATAGCATGTCATCTTCTTCAAAGTGAATATAAAGCAAGCCTTATCCCACAGCTGGCTGCTGTGAGCGCAGTATTGCTTTTGGTTGGCGCTGCCCCATGCATAGATTTAAGCAGATCAATGCGTCTTGCACATGAAGTATTCTCCAGGTATTGACTCACACTCTTGGCCCTGGGCTCTCTTTCACATCGTGCCAATAGAGCACCAGTGACCAGATAAAACGGCCAGGCAGCTGTATAGGACAAGGACTAGGAGCAAGGTTATGTTATCGCCATGGAGATATGAGTAGAGGTGACAATTTGCACCAACACAAAAAGTGGTCTCTTTTGTGTGTGGGTGTCTGACAGTTTGGTGACATGGCCTGAACTTGACTGCGCGTAAGTAGAGGAGGAGATGCAAGGGAGGAGAGGGAGCGCTGATAATGCTGTGGAGAGGTTAAAGGTGAAAGTGAGGCGTTCTCCCGGCAGACTGAAATTCAGACAGTCAGTCTGGAAAAGGAAGGCTCAGTGTTAGACCAGTGGTAGTCTCGGCAAGGACTAGAGCAGTGCAAACTGTTGGTATTAGTTTCAACAGCAAAATATTAAATGTTGGGAATGTATCATATGTATATACCCTGAAATGAGAAAGGTAGGAGACTGAGCTATGTTTGAGATGGACAAAACTAACTGACCAAACAAATGTACAAAATAACAGTCATGTCATTGTAATATGCACTTGCAAAACTTCTGTGAAAAATAGTTCGTTACATACATATACTTTGTTTATTGTTGCAGTTGTTTCCTCTGCAGTTTAAGTTTATTTAATTACACATACATCTACTCAAATGATTGTTTTGTCCCTTTAATTATTCAGAATGGGCCTTTCAATAAAGTTTTGTTTAAACCTGGTTTGGATCTGGTGCTATGCAGAAAATCAAATATTACCTTGGTTGGTGAAAAGTTTGACAACAGCAAAACTAAAGGCTTTTCTGGTCAAGCTTGTCTCCATAGTGCTCTTAGCTTTACCTGGAATGTTCCACTCTACTGCATTAAACGTATCTCCATGGGAACAAGCAGGTGGTGAACTCCTATCAGAAGTGTTAGATAGTGCATCTTTAATATATAACAATAAATACATATTTTTTTGCTTGTAATCATACCGATTTTCTAATAAGTTATCAATATACCCCTGTTTAATTTGATTGTAAAGCCTGAATAAATCTGTACACACTTTATACCCATCAGTACACTCCCATAGCTCCACCAGGATAAGGCTCCTCTCTCTCATTCTCTCTTGTTTGCAGTTTTATCTCACTACTGTTGAGTTTCACAATCAATTCTTCCTCCTGAGATGTATCCTCGGATCCAGAGTATCGTCTTTTCTAATCATTATCATTTGTTGATGACTGCAGATCTTCCTGTTTTTGCTTGTATTTTTTTGAGTCCGTCACCTCCCAGTGAAGTTTCAGCAATCTGTTGTGAGTCATGAACCCACTCTCCCACAAAGTGTCATTTTTGTTTTCCTCCCACTCTACTGTCCTATCCAGTCTCACTAAAAGTATTCAGGACATTTGGGGGTCTTCCATCCAAACGATATCTTCCTTTTTTTTAAGTGTTTATTGAGGCAAAGTGACAAGAATGAAAGAGAGACAGCAAATGGATCGATCTTCTCTTCAAACTACGCAAGAAGGTAAAAGGGTTGAATGTCACAATGTTAAAATTTCAAAGTCGATACTAAGGAAAAGGCTGAATACGGGTCACCAATTTCAATATGCTAGATTTTCAGTGTTGATATCTGTTCAAATCAGTAGGTTATTGTATAAATTTAGTCCTGATTAGTGTCTGTATATTCATTTTCTGTCCACCCTAGAATACAGCCTTCTAAAAGTGTAACAATGAGAAGCATCTTTTTGGATTTTAAAACACCTCCTAAGAGCATTTGAGCAGTTTGTAACCACCAGGCACTGCTTTGTCTCTCCACTCAGCTGCAGCCCATGCTCCCTTCTGTGCACACAGCGAGCAGTGTTAGCAGCTTGTGGCTTGTCTTTCCTCCATCTCAATTACACAAAGTACAACCAAAGTCAACAGTGGCCAGGCCTGATACTGTGTGTCTGATGCATCTGATCGTGCTCATCTCCTCTGTGCTGACAGCATTAGCTCTTTATTTACTTGGCAGAAGAATCAGTAGTCAGAGCATGTGTTTGAAGGATCTTCTTCTATTATGGTGGAAGTTATCTACCAGTGCGTTGTGGGTTTGTTTCTCACCAAGGGACACCATGGTCCATATAAAGTATCAAAAATAGCTTATCTCTAAATGCAAAAAAGTACAAAGTCTGTTAATTGTATAATATTTTCAGAAGTTGAACATATTTATGTAGCTCCGCAGCGACTGCCCACTCCCTGGTTCTGGAAGTAAATTTATTTTTCATATCTGATTAGCCTCAAACTCTCGATATTTGAATTTTTCAAAAAATCTATGGGGAAAATGAATGGAAAATTTACTTCCAAAACCAGAGCGAACATCAAAGTAGGTGGGACTGTTGAGCTCCATAGAGAATGTAGGGACTAGGGGGCAGATAAATTAATCAGATAAACTCAAATTACTTTTTTAAACAGGGGGTATTAAGCAAAATTGATTTTTTTTTTTTTTCTTACCATGTTATAATGTCATTTCCTCATCTAAAACATGCCTGAAGAGGTTTTCATTTTATTTTCCATTTATCTTTATTTATACAGGGAGAGCCCAATGAGAGTACTCAGACCCTCTTTTCATGAGTACCTTCAATTCAATTCAATTATATTTATATAGCACATTTAAATACACACATACAAATATACAGATGATACGATCCCTAGGGGGAAAAAAAAGCAATAAAACACCAAGATATACTACCTAACTAGTATTAAATGCCAGGGAGAAGAGGTGTTTCAGTCTAGTCTTAAACTGTGTTAAAGACTGAGAGGATCTGACAGGTACAGGGAGGCTGTTGCATAGTCTGGGCGCTGCCACAGAGAAGGTTCTGTCACCTCTGGTCTTGAGCCTTGCTTTGGGCACAGGCAGCACGACCTTGTCAGCTGACCTCAGGGTTTTGGGTTGAGTATAGGGCTGCAGAAACTCCCTCAAATAAAGAGGACCAAGATTAGAGTGCAGACATTTAAACACATCAATAACTTCAAATATAGTACTGCACAGACAAAAAACAAAAGAAATAACTATATCCATGCATGTTGGAGTAATTTTGTGATCTCTCCTGGGCACTTTTTGAACTCTCCTTATAGTTAGCTGTATGGTTCTATCCAACATTCAGCCCACAACTCTACGCCATGTCATGTTTGAGTAATCCTGTATTGTATTGAATTTGAGGCTCAAGAGTTCAGAAAACTTCTCTTTTCACCTAACGTCTGTCTCTGCCTCCTGTTCTATACTTGCTTGCAGTGTTTTAAAAAAAAGTCTCTGGGTCATATACATATGGTTAAAAAAAAAAAAAAAAGTCACAAAGATATTTTTCCACAATAAAATGAAAAAAAAATCTGTTACTTGCTATTGTGAATCGATACTCTGAAGAGGTGTTTTTTTGCAGTTTTGAACAGAGAATCAATGAACTTGTTTTTAATATTTAGCCATTTAGATCAATATTACAATTTGCAATTAATACAATGTAAAATAATTATCTAAATATTTTATAGTTCATATCCAAAAAAGGCATAATTAGTCTTCTAAGCCAACAAACCTTCTCTTGAACTAATCATTTCAGCGGAAAGCACAGTATCTAACGGCAACTTTAGAGCTTTTTTGATGGTGGTGCGAATTTTTACGTTCAGAATTTATGCCTACATGTTTCCCATAGTACATATTTTACTGGGGTATCCGGAGGTACTATAAAAATCCTGAAAAATGCATAATACGGGACCTTTACGAGAAGAACCATGAATCAAGGCATTAATATACCTTTAGAGTCCCAAAATAGTCGGTGTGTTGCTCCAACTTAGCACTGATTTATGAGAGAGGGCATAGGGGCCAGGGTGGAGTGGGGAGGGAGACTGAGTGGAGTCTATTGGCATTTAGTCAGAGCTTAATAAGGTGAATGTCCCAGCCAGAGAGACAGGGACAGACAAAAGACATGCACAACAAAACGCACACAAATGCATTTACCAGCACACTCTTTCACACTTTAACCATAGGCCATGTTTGTGGGAGAAGGGGTCAGTGGATAGGGTAGCGCACTTCACTTAGAGACAACAAAAAACAGTCTGAGTGATGCTGAATTATCAAGGGTCACCGGAGGAGATGACACAAGGGAAAATGGAGGAGAGGAGGGCGATGATTCTCTGAGGAACAATTCACAAAGTCTTTCAAGTTAAATCTCAAATGTCAAAGAATGCGCAGAGGCCAGACTGGGTCAAGAGCCAAGGTTAGACTTGTTTTGTTTCACTGCTTTTCAATTTAGTGTTATTTTGGTGAGATCAGAATTCAATACATTTTTTGTAGAAACTGACGGAGAAATGAATTTTTATCATCTGAGACTGTTGGGCTATAATACACAGGTCTAGCTGAGGTTGAAATTACCATTAGATGCATAATTTGGGAGTGTACGTCCTGTCACAGTGCAGTTTTAAATTTTAACACAAACTGACCTGCCCTGGGGCTTCCCTGGGGGACTATGTCTCTCCACTGTCCTGGGAACACCTTGAGGTCCTACCAAACAGTCTGGAGGAAGTGTCTGGGGTGAGGAAAGTGTGGAAGTCCCTGCTTAAATTGCAAACTGAAAATAAACTATATTTTTTGTGAATACATTTTATAGTTCAATCAATTATTATTATTATTATATTATATATTATTATTATTATTATTATATTATTATTATTATTATTATTATTATTATTATTATTATTATTATTTATTATTTATTATTTATTAATTATTAATTATTATTATTATTATTATTATTATTATTATTATTATATTATTATTATTATTATTATTATTATTTTTTTATTTTATTTTTATTACACATTATTTTTATTTACACATTATTTTTATTTTGCATTTGACCCATACTTCAGTATCAGTAGAGACAGTGTCAGGAGAAATGAATGACCAAAGTAGAAAGCAGTATAATCAGGAATACCGAGCTGGAGAATTACACCATCATGCACATTTTAAAATTGATGGGGGAAAGTAGACCACCCTGACTAACCTTGATACTCACAGAGAAAGTATTCGAACCTGAGAACGTTTCAACCACTTTACCCAAATGAAAGAGTTTGGTGTGAACTTAGTTTTACACTTCTCAGAATACACCATGTTGCCCTCACGTTTCCTCTTTTGACTTTGTGACGCAGTCTATTGTGGACACGTGCTGAGCTGGAGGTGAGAGCATCCTCCCTCTGTGTTCATTAAAACACATCAGCGGTGATGTGTCTCTCCACAGGGCGCCCTTTCACCCCATAATCCAGGAAGTAGAAGACTGATCTGCTCCTCCGAGACCTCCCCTGCTGCTCCCGACCAATCGCACCGTCATTTTAGCCCCCCCACCCACCCTTACGGCGTTGTCAGCAGCCGCAGTTCGATTCTTCCACCTCTCTGATCCCTCTCACTATATTCGCCATCTCTCCCGCGCTGACTACCCCCTGCACTGCCTGTCCTCACAGCTCTGGTTCTGTCATGTCTTTTGCTATTGACTTTTCTTCCTCTCCTCCTCTATTTGTCTTGCGTGGGTCATCCCTCCAACTGCAACTCACAACTCCACTGCTACTTTCTCCAAACTTTTCATCAATCCATCCCCCGCGGCCCAAAGTCCATAATGAAATCTCAGCCGGCTCTATTGTGTTGATTAAAGCTGTCAGAAAGGAACTAAGAGAGGAAAAATACAGCTGGCACCGGGGGGCAGCAAAAGCTTAATGGGGCAAAACCAATGCCTTACTTTGGGTCTATTTACCTGACAGGTCTCAAATAGTAAAATAAAGTGGAACAATAACATTAAGACCATCAAGATAAGACCACAGGTGTATTGAGTAGCTAAAACATGTAGTGTATTCAAATAATATTAGTTAGGAAAAAGACGATAAGAGTTTTATGTTTTTATGTTTTAATTTTAACATTAGTCTTCCCCGAGACCTCTTCCCAGTGGGACATTCCCGGAACATCTGATCTTGTCTATATCCTGACTGTGAGACATGCAAGTGGGACTAAAATTGGTCAAAACCAGGAAAAACACAGTATGAACATGGATTAAACACAGCTCTAAAATGGCGTCTATACTAGTCTTAACCATGCGTGTCTAAGTCCGATCTAAGCCAGGCCTCTTCTCAGGCTTTCCCACATTTCTATATAGTTTATTTGTGTTTATTTCCAAAGGTTTAACAGCCAGCGCTTGTCGGCTTGTCCCTCTTGTTTTACACATTCACGACTGGAGCTGTGTTAAGTAACCTGCTGACCCAGACATAATGTAATTCTGTCAGACTGCATTGGGCCACAGAACCCTTTCCAGAGAGTTGTTTTGTATTTAGTCCGCATACACACCCAGTGCAACAACCACAGAAAATATGCAATTATAAAATATATTCAAGGTCAATGCCAATGTGCAATTAATGTGTTGGATTAAAATAGCTTCTGGGAGTCTTGGATAATTTAACAGTGGTTATAAATGAAAAGCCGATGAAGTTTTTGCCCAGCTGTAAAAACTTTAGCCAACAGTTTTATAATTTGCTGATGTCCCTTTTCCACAATTAACAATTTATTACAAAGACAGCAAAATAGTTTATATGGGCAACAGTTGGTAGTGCTCATCCTCCTCCTTGGTAGTGCTCCTCGCTCATCATCACTGAAGTTCAAATCCCACTCTAGATAGGGGCATAAGCTCGCATAAGCATTATGTAAACTAGTAGAGTGGTTAAACAACAACTAGCCCAATCATTAAGCCAACACAGAATTGATAGCTTTTTATATTCATCTTTTATGTAACTTTTCTAGTAGAGGATCAGCCACCAGTTTGTCTCCATGGTGTTATTGCTTTGTAATGTTCCACAGAAGGGCATTAAACTTATCTATCACCATGGAGACAAACATGTGATGCCACCAGAGCAGGTTACAGTTCAGTTTTTTTTTTTTTTACTTTTTGAGCAACAGAAACACCTCTGACTGAATAATCACAACATAGATAGATTTAATGGCATATTGTGGAACATTCCAGGCAAAGGAATAACATATCCATGGAGCCCACCACCAGAAATACATGCTATAGTTGTTTCCCCTTCTCATTAACCCTCTTGAGGTTGTATTTGGAGTGATTTGTGCATGTTTGAGCAATCTTTAATTGCTTATTTAATATACACATTTAAATGATGTGTGTAGGATTCGGCAGCATTTCATATTAATTTTGATACAAATGATTAAAAAAAAAAAAAATCTGCTCACTAGGATGATCTGTAGCTGTCCATATGGTGATTTAAAATATCCAGATTATAATGATCCACAAGTGTCATAGATTATAACTATATGTCAGACACAAGCACAGTATGTCTTCTTTAAGTTAAATTGTAATTACAAATGCAAGTATTTAAAAAAAGAGAAAGAGCGAGAAATAAAACAGAATTTTAAAAAAAGTTAGATAAATATAAAGCCTTAAAATGATAAACTTTGACAAATGACAGTTTTTTGTTGATAGCTACCAGCTCCTGTCACATAAAAGCCTGTAGCAAAACCCTGTATGATATTCATATGGGGCAGACCTGCAGTGAGTTGCCTCCAGAGATTTTCCTTCTATTAACATCATATTATCAGTTAGACAGAGCAGTGACAGCTCCACACAGCTCCATCTCAACTGTCTGTGCTTTCATTACGAGTATGACACACGCACTGCAGGCAATCAGCCCTCAGAACACAAGGGGCCTTTGAAGAGAAGGAGGAGGCCATGTAGCAGAACACCCATCACGCGCCAGTAACACTAGTCCAGCTGAGTGTAAAAATTTGTGTGAATTTCCTCCTGTTATTTTTTACTTGGGTGTGCAATAAAGTCCTCAAGTCTCCCGGCAACAACATAAAGTTATGTTATGTTTTGCTTTGAACTTACAAAACGTTCATTTACATTTCCATTGAAAGCTGCTGTATACTAAACATTCAGTGAAATATCATGTGGTTATCTATTTGGTGATATGGCAGTTAGATTGTTTTTTTTCTTTCAAGCTGGGGTACTCAACATTTTTATTGTAACTAAGTAGATTTATTTTCCCCCATAGAGTTTATTATTAAAAGCAGTATGTGACAAAATGGCATCGCTGTGCACTGTTTGCATCTAATTGTAGAATATTTTATGAGTCTGAGAGTTGCTAGTTTGCGTTTTCCTGTGGTACTGGATTACTGCCAAAGGGTTTGTAAGGACTAACATCAGGGATCTTTTGAGTCGGCAGGGAACTTAATCAAATTGTACACGACTTTCATGTTTGTGAAGAGAACATCGTAGTACACGTTGTAAATACATAATTCATAGTTTGTGCTAAAATACTTGAATACCATTAAATATATTTATTTTTATTTTACCACTTACTTAATGCATTCTGAGAATCACAGTTATTCACCACGATGGATTTAGATCTGCTTTTCACAACTCTCAGAGACCGGAGTTGAGTTTTGCCATGACGGTAAAACTAACAACAACTAGCATGCTAACTGTACACTTCCTGATTCTCAGACAGTAAAATGCTTTTTAACCCTTTTCGGACTGAGCACATTATAGACCAAGGGCGCCCAAACTCTTTACACCGAGAGCCATATCTTGAAAAATATTCGACGCAGAGGGCTAGTGGTCAATATTAGGTATATTAGGTCTGTTTCTGACAATGCAATGTGATATTATTTAGGTTACACTGGCAGGATTACTCAAATTTGCTATAAAAAGTACTGATTTTGATCAATTGGGCCAGGACGACTGAAACCTGAGGGCCAATAAAAATTGGTCTGAGGGCCGCATTTAGCCCCCGGGCCATACGTTTGGACACCCCTGTTGTAGACCATTATAAAAGTTTTTTGTTTATTTATTTTTTTTTTTTCCACCATGAAAATCATGTTAACGAAAGTATCAGCATGCACTGCCTTTTTTCCTTCTTTTTCCTTTGATGCATCAAATGACTGACTGGGAGAATCCTGGCGGCACCTGCACTCTGATTGGTCATCTTCACGGGACAACGTAAGGAGATTACAATAATGACAGTAACATATTTAAAGAGCCCCATGCCCAATTGGTTTGCGGAGTTACAGTAATGGAGAGTCCGCAAACCACGAGTCTATCAGCGGTGATAGAATCCGACACTATAGAGGTAATAAAATGCAACCAGTACACAGCTGACAAATTACCCCCTCAAGAGCTCCTTAATACAACAGGTACAGGCTTTTCAAGTATACATGAGATTTTCTTTATCTTCCAAGTGTGCTTTTAGCTGAATTAAAAGAAACTACACATAGAATACTTGATACATTATTAAATCTCAAATCTCAGCATTACAACATTGATGATACAGGTCTATATTTTTTTTTACTAAATAGAAAAACAAATGCCAAGAAAACAATTGGCAACACAAACTATATATTATACTAAATTGACTTTACAGGCTGTTCCAAAACATTCCATACAAGAGCTACAGACAGATGGTCAGAGTAACTTGTGTGCCCAATTCAAAAGAACATTACAATTCTCTTTGCAAATAGAGATTGCTATTTCTCACAGTCTGACAGAGAAGGTACATTTTCAACCAATGAAAGTGTCCTGCTTTTTTGTTCTATCGTCATCAGAGCAGATTCGAAGCCACCGTTCACGCTGTAATCTTTAGTGCTGACAATAATAGCTGTGCAAAGGCCAAGAGGCTAATGTCAATACAGGAAATGAAGAGGTAAGTCACTGTTTAATGTCAATATCAGGCCTAAAGTCATGCTGCGATCGCCAGGCAAATATGTGAAGAGTGAGGTGGGAAGAAACTTGCTACTTATACTTAGTGTTTGCTATATGCAGTGGTGGATGAAGAACTCAGTTTTGTTACTTAAGTAAAAAGTACAGATACAGAGGTAAAAACTTACTCACGCAAAAGTATCACATGAAAAAAAAAAATGACTTAGCTAAAAATATTTAAGTACTCTTTTAAACATGTACTTGAACAGAAAAAAGCCAAACACAAGGGTTGCTAATTTATCATGTAGTGATATTGATTCAAAAATGATACATATGTAGGTCATTTGAAGCAATACCAATCCTTTTGTGAATTTTCCTCATGAATTTTGTGCATTTATTTGTGTCTGCTCAAAGCCGAAGCTTAAACTCGAAATCTTTAGTCAGGATGTTACCACAAACATGGTAAAAAATAACCATCAAATCATATGAAAAGTACTTTTTACATTTCAGTCCAGTTAAAAAATGTAGTGGAGTAAAAAGTATACATACCTGCTCTGAAATGTAGTGAAGTAAAAGTAAAAAGCATCCAAAAATGTAAAATGTACTTAAGTTAAGTACAGATATCAAATAAATTCTACTTAGGTACAGTACTTTGTTACATTCCACCCGCTATATACAGGCTTACTTATTATTACGGTTCACAATACTAAAATGCAATGCTCAATTCCAATGTATAACAATTTCCATATAACAGAAAAAACATTTACCCTAGAATATAATTTTTAAGAGTAAATAAAAGTAGTATCTTAAATCATGTGCTTTTATAGTCCTTTTACTATTCTAGAAAATTGCTCATACACAAATCACTCCTTAGGGTGAGTAAATGGTGAAGGGAAAAAAAAAAAAAACTATGGTAAATGGTCACATTTTTATAAAACGCTTTCCCACCTTCAAGGCACTCAAAGCGCTTTACATCCAGGAACCACTCACCCATTCATACGTACTCATACATCAGTGTATGCAGACACTGGGTGGTAAGGTGGGTTGCATTCATCATCCACAGCATTCATCTGTGGGAAGTGGAATTGCACCGCCAACCTGCGGGTCAGCAGATCTGAGCGCTCAACCAATGATGTTTATGTCGAGAGCGGGATTTGAACCAACGACCTTTGGATCAAATGCTCTACCATTTGAGCTAATGTGGTCAAAACCTCTGAAAAGTCGATTTTGCATAATTTCTGATTTGAACATTACATATTCCAGCGGAGTATGGCTTATATGGAGTGTCTCTTTGACTTCCCCAGTAGCGTAAGACCATCATTTATTCCCATTGACAAGAAGGCATCACTGTTATTGCAAAGTCATGTATACATTTGGCTTGCACTTGATTCTGTATTGCTTGGTCTTCCGCTAGACACAGGCAAAAAAGGTCACCAGATTCATAATAGAAGTTAATGAAGCAGGCCTGTGAAGAATACACCTCTAGATCCATCCCCACCAAGTGCTTCTGCCACAAAATGAATCGATAACTTGATCAGAAAGTAATTTTGAGTCTTATTGGTGGTCTGGGGGCTAAAGGGTTGTTTATCAGAATTCAGAGGCACTTCGGGAAAACACATGACCCAGCCATTTCTGCTCCAGAGGCCGATCAATACACGGATGATCAGGGAAGATATTGGCAACATGAGAGCAGGATGAGCAATACTCTTCTCAGCACAAAACAATTGACAGGCAATCTATCTACAGCAAGGAGCACGCAGGCTGGAGGACACAGCATGTGAGTGACCACCAGCGGATAGAAAGAAGGAATGGAAAAGTGGAGTTCATTCTGTTTCTACTTGTGAGCAAATCGCACTTCTAATTGCATGTAATGTATGTTTTTTCTTCAATATTTAGGGGTAATACTCATAAGGGTAATCAATTAATTGCCCATGCTTAATATGTAAAATGTCAGAATCATAGCTGACCATATCTATGAAGGTCTTCTTGCTCTAGTTATGGGTTTTGAGCGATTGAAACTCAGCACTATGATCATGTCAGTTAACAATTCAAAACAAAATATTATATCTCTGTCCATCCATTTTTCTTCTAGGCAATCTGGGTGAAGCATCTTGCCTAAGGACACAACAACAAATGCTACAGTTGCTGACTAAATTGAAAAAAATAAAAAATAAAAATCTCACAAGTCTAAAGTGAAAAGCAAGTCCTTTTGAGTATCCCATAACATATAGATACATCCTGGCACCAAAGAATCAGAAAAGCCAACTCCCAACATTTACACTGTGCAATCATGTACCCAGGATTTGTATATATATATATATGTATGTATGTATGTGTGTGTGTGTGTGTGTGTGTGTGTGTGTGTATGTGTGTAGGTATGTGTGTATATGTGTATGTATACGTTTATGTATGTATGTATGTATGTATGTATGTATGTATGTATGTATGTATGTATGTATGCATGTATGTATGTGTATGTATGTATGTATGTGTGTATTTGTATGTATGTATGTATGTATGTATGTGTGTATGTATGCATGTGTGTATTTGTATGTATGTATGTATGTATGTATGTATGTATGTATGTGTGTATTTGTATGTATGTATGTATATATGTATGTCTGTATGTATGTATGTATGTATGTATGTATGTGTGTATTTGTATGTATGTATGTATATATGTATGTCTGTATGTATGTATGTATGTGTGTATGTATGTATGTATGTATGTATGTATGTGTGTATGTATGTATGTATGTATGTATGTATGTGTGTATGTATGTATGTATGTATGTATGTATGTATGTATGTATGTATGTATGTATGTATGTATGTCTGTATGTCTGTCTGTATGTATGTATGTATGTATGTATGTATGTATATATGTGCTATATAAATGTCTTTAACACTTTTTACACACAGAGACCATATCTGATCCGTTGGCTGATGTATTTGCTTACAGTTCTACATTCACACATTTAATTTGAGAGCGTGGGTCAATAAAACTGCACATGCTAAAGCCATCTGCAGTGAAATCAGGCCCAAACTGTTCTTTTTCGTCAGGCTTCAGGATTCCTGGTTAATATTTAAAGCACCGTACATCACCGTAACATTCCCGAACCAACCTCATCACAGGTTGTTGCTCCGGGCGATTCTTGATTCCACATAAAAAAAAAAAAAAAAGAAGGGAAAGCTCGTCCCTCCCCTTCTTCCCTCTCCCTCAGGTGGCTTTTATCCTTTGTAACCAGCTGGAGGGCTCAGGGCTAGTAAATAAAGGCGAGGAAATGAGGTGAAAGGGTTGTGGAGACAGGTAGCGGTGGTAGATGGGATAGAGATGGGTAACAGCGGCTTGTAAAAACGACATAAGATTCATTAGTCATTCAGGGAGAGCGCAGCAGAACGCGACAGTAAAAGGCAGAGGATTAGAAAGAGGCAGGGGAAGACCAGGCAGGACGAATAAAAAGTTGATTAAGAAAAAAAGAGTGCAAATAGAAAGATGGTGGAGCTAACAGGAGGAGAGGGGGATGAGAGAGGGGGAGAGGGTGTTAGAAAGATGGTGGAACTAACAGAACAGAGAGAGCGAGAGAAAGAAACAGGTTAGAAAAAATGTGGAACTACAGAGGGAGAGAGAGAGAGAAGAAGAGAAAAATTGCAGAGTTAAAAGAGAGAAGAGAGAGGTTAGAAAATGGGGGAACTAACAGAGAGAGAGAGAGAGTAAGCTCATGGAACTAACAGAGAAAGACAGAGACAGAGAGAGAGAGAACGACAGAAGTTAGAAAAATGGAGGAACAAACAGAGAGAGCGCAATGGTGGAACTAACAGAGAGAGAGAGAGGTTAGAGAGATGCCCCTAATGGAGGGAGAAAAAGAGGGAAGGATTAGAAAGATGGTGGAATTAACAGAGAAAGAGAGAAAGAAAGAGAGACAGGTTAGAAAACATAATGGAACTAACAGAGGGAGAGAGAGAGAGAGAGAGAGAGAGAGAGAGAGAGAGATGGTGAGAGAGAACAGAAAGAGAGAGAGAGAGAAGAGAGAGATTACAAAAATGGTGGAACTAACAGAAAGAGAGAGAGAATAAGAAAGAAAGAAAGAAAAAAAGAAAGAAAGAGAGAGAGAGAGGTTAGAAACATAATGGTGGAATTAACAGAGAGAGAGAGAGAGACAAAGGGAGAGAGGTTAGAGAGGTGGTCCTAATGGAGGGAGAGAAAAAGAGGGAAGGATTAGAAAGATGGTGGAATTAACAGAGAAAGAGAGAAAGAAAGAGAGAGAGGCTAGAAACATAATGGAACTAACAGAGGGAGAGAGAGAGAGAGAGAGAGAGAAGGGTTAGAATGATGGTGAAACTAACAGAAAGAGAGAAAGAAAGATAGAGAATAAGAGAGAGATTACAAAAATAGTGGAACTAACAGAAAGAGAGAAAGAAAGAGAGAGAGAGAGGTTAGAAACATAATGTAACTAACAAAGGGAGAGAGAGAGAGAGAGAGAAGGGTTAGAAAGATGGCGAAACTAAGAGAGAGAGCAAGAGTGAGAGCGAGAGAGAGAGAGGGAGGTTAGAACATGGTGGCCCTAACAGAAGGAGGGAGAGAGAGAGAAGGGTTAGAATGATGGTGGAACTAACAGAGAGAGAGAAAGAAAGAGAGAAAGAGAGAGAGGTTAGAAAAATGGTGGAACTAACAGAGAGAGCGCAATGCGGAACTAACAGAGAGAGAAGGAAAGAGCGAAGAGAGAAGGGTTAGAAAGATGGTGGAACTAACACACAGAGAGAGAGAGAGAGAGAGAGAGAGAGAGAGAGAGAGAGAGAGAGAGAGAGAGAGAATAAGAGAGAGGTTACACAAATAGTGGAACTAACAGAGAAAGAGAAGTTTGTGCCAGCTGGAAAGATGAAAGCTTTAACAGAGGAATGGAGAGGTGATGGGAAAGACTGACATGGCAAAAAAAAAAGTCTTTTTGGGTTTAACGTCCCAATAAGAAAATATAAATGACAGTGTACATTTGTTTGAAACGCTTCTTTGATGTTTCACATTTTAGATTTGTCGAGGCTGAACCACAATTGTTATAGTTAAAAGAGGACGTATCGTGCATATATAATGGATGCGCCTTAGTCCTGGACACATCTAAAGCCTGTCCGTCCATGGGAGTGGATCTCTCCTTCACTGTGGTTCTCCTCGAGGTTTCTCCTTTTCCCACTGGGGTTTTTGGAGTTTTTCCTTGCCGAGAAGGAGGGTCTAAGGGCAGGGGATGATCTGGAACAGTTATTCATTGTGGTCCTTTTCTGTTGACTAACCAAACTTGTCTTACAAGTTTCATGTATTTTTCACAAACAGACAAACGCATGATACAAAATAAAACACTACAACTTCACAAACCTGGTACAATGTGAAGGGGGAGTGACTTAGCGGAGGGGGCAAAGGGAGAGCATTTCAAAAACAGTTTAACACAAACACTTTAATACGTTGTTTTTGGCAAATATGCATCTTTCAGTAATCTAGCAATCTCTCCAGGGTCCAATTCTAAATATGTTATGTGTAACAATGAATACCCCATCAAAGAGTATATGGCCTCTTTAATGATTAAAAAAACAAGTTGATATGCCACCTGCTTAATAAGGCATAACAGATTCTTTGCTCCTGGCAGTCCCTCTTTATAATGACATTTCATCATAAGCAGGGGATTTTTATGTATTTACTTTTTATTTCTGAAAAATACCTACAAGACATTTTTTTAACATGACCTGAACTGAATTTTAGTAAGAAGTAAGTACAGGACTGTAGACAGGAAGAGGTGGTGCCTTTTCCAAGATGACTATCAACCTATATATATTTTTAAGCTATTTAAGTATTTAAGCCACTCATATTGTCTACCCATTTTTAAGAATCCATGTGTTGCAGAGCAGGCTGTATTAAAGGTAAAGATGGGGGTGACGTCATACCTTCATCATTAAAATAAATCTAGAACAAATAGTCATAGTCACAGCTAAATAGCATGAGGTCTAGCAGTTTGGTTGTTTCAAAGGTCCCATATTACACAGAATGGACTCTGAGAGCTTTAAGTCATGCTCTAATGTATTGTCCTCCTCAAAAAACATACCTGGAGTTGTGTTCAAGCTCAACCTTGGGATGTCATGAAGCGGTAGTTTACAACTTAGCAGCTACTTCATGCACTGCCTGGTCAAAAAAAAAAATGTTGCCACCTGGATTTTACTAAGCAAATAATACAAGCCTCCTGCATAGCCACAGCTAAATATGATAGCATGAGGTCTAGCAGTTTGGTTGTTTCAAAGGTCCCATATTACACAGTCAGGTCTGAGGTTTTAAGTAACAATCTCTGTCTCCTCAAAAAACATACCTGGAGTTGTGTTCAAGCTCAACCTTGGGATGTCATGAAGCGGTAGTTTACAACTTAGCCGCTAGCTGACGACCTGAATATAATGTTGAATGACGAGGTTATTCCATCAATGGATTGATTTTTTATTCCCTGATGGCACGGGCATATTCCAAGATGACATGCCAGGATTCATCGGGCTAAAATTGTGATTTTTGGTTCAGGGAGCATGAGACATCATTTTCACACATTATTGGTCATCACAGAGTCCAGACCTTAACCCCTCTTTGTGATGTGCTGGAGAAGCTTTGTGCTGAGGTCAGACTCGACCATCATCAATGCAAGATCTTGGTGAAAAATTAATGCAATGCTGGATGGAAATAAGTCTTGACATTGCAGAAGCTTATCGAAACAATCATCCAAAAGCTTCTAGTGAAAGAAGTGTATGGTGTTTAAAAACACAGTGGAGCGCCTCCTGTAGTGCCACATGACATCACAAGGTGGAGTGTTTTCTGTTTGAGAGAAAAACTCAGCCTAGATATGCAGGATTTATGTGTCAAACATGTGTGAATGAAACAAAACACAACTGGTATGTTTGTGATGCGGAAACATTATAATGTAGATCAGAAAATAGTGTAGTATGGACCCTTTCAAGACATATTGTTATACCATCAAAAGTACTTGCCTGGTATTTGCAGTGTTACACTGTTAGCACAAAAGACTGCTTACGAAAGACTTGTAATTTCTTTCAGAAAGCGCCTGCATTGTTCGGTACAACATTAATTAACCAAGTCATTTCTTAAACCATTTGATCTGAAATGAAAGTCAACTGCCGATATGCTCTTTGGTATGGAGCTATAAAACTGCAGCTGTACTCCCCTCAGCCTCTCCCCTCTCATCACCAGCCCTGTGTGAATTACTACTGTCTGGTACCTGACACAAACTCCACCATTCCCACCCGCTCCCACCTCTGTTTACTACATGTTCGCTGATTACTTGGATCCCCTCTTCTGGCCTTTATGAGCTCACGGCTGCTACGTTTACAATCCACTTGTGAAAGCGACAGTAGCGCACCTTGCTAGTGTGTAGGCAGCGCGCGCATATGCTAAAAAGCCGTGCACGTCCGCATCATAAAAGTAAAGTTGTTTCGCCGTGTTTTACCCCAAAGCCTCGTAAAACCTCCCATCTGGATACATAACGTTGGCATCGCCAGCTTCCTGAATTCATAACGTTGATTCTGTCGTCTCAACTACAGGGATAATATGGCTTGTATAAGTGTACATTATAATATATTGTAGATGGTTATAAATTGCTTTGAGATGGATAGCAAAGCGTCTCATTTTGATCACATTCTCGTTAATCCCACATCAAGCGCGCCCCCGAAATCTGCATAGTAATGATGGTATGATGCAATACTGCAGATGGTGTTTCACAGTAAAACTGATGCGTCCCGAAGTGTCCCTGAACGCATCATAGAGACCACACAAGAAGACCACTGGGTAGTAATGGCACCTGTATGATACAAAGCACAAGCCATAAAGGCGCACTATGTAACTTTTCTAATGGGGGTTCATGCTTTTCCAAGTTTTAAACGCATCTATCTTCTATTTTATTCAATTGTATATTTATATTGTCCATATTATACTGTTTTCTGATCGTTATAATGTTGCTTCCTCATCAAAAACACACCTAGAGTTGTGTTTTGTTTCAACCACACGTTTAGCACATAAGTCCTGCATATTTAGGCTAAGTTCTTCTCTCATGATGTCATGTGGTGATACAAGAAGTGCCCCTACTGTGTTTTTAAACTCCATATACCTTCATTGGAATCATTTGGATGATTTCAACCCTGGAACTTCCCATCTATATTGAACAAAAGGTAAAACGGTAGCTGAAAAATTACAATTCTACATGAAAAGTAAGCATTTGTGAAGCCTGGTGAGTTGAGAAATACAAAAAAGGTTTATTCTTTGTTACAGCAGATACTGATAGAAAATGTCCTTACTCCTTAGTCTCCCCTAGTCCCCCGAGCATCTGAGCTCTGAGCATTTATACCAGAATGGCACTGCCACATACATTTCAAAGCAGAGCGACTTTTGTTTCATGAGATAACAGACTGACACAGATCAAATGCATTTAAAGACATACAGTAAGAATATTTTCTTCACGACATAAATATACTTAAATTTCCATCACAGCTTCATGACATCACAAGGTGGAACAGAGCATTTTGAGCTTTGGAGATGTAGACAGATTAATAATAAATGTATCAATGAAACAAAACACAACTCGGGAAAATGTTTTATGAGGTGGTAACAGCATTATAGCATGGCTTCAAACTCAAAAGAGTCCATTTTGTATAATATAGGACCTTGGAGACATACATTCTTACTGGAACCTGTGTTAGCGACTAATGCTTGATGCTATGGGCACAGACAAATTTAAAGCCATATTTGCGGAACATGCAGAAAGTTGACCTGTTTGAAATGTTTCACATAGATAGTATTATTAATTATTGAATAGATCAGATATATCACGATTTTTTTTTTTTTTTACACTAATCATTGTTATTACCAACCAAAGACAATTATTCTGCAATATTTGCCCCCAGTGTCTGTGTTCACTGGTGTATGAATGTGTGTGTGAATGGGTGAGTGGTTCTTTGGTGTAAAGCGCTTAGAGTGCCATGAAGGTGGGAAAGCGCTATATAAAAATGTGACCATTTACATACTTTCTAGTCCAGTTCTCTGTGATCAAATGTAAACACCGCTGAAAGCTGGGAACAAGCAGACAAGATGTAAATGTGTAGAAAACTACATCCTATTGAGCAGACAGCTAAACTTGTCCGGTCCAATAACAATCTTTCCATGTCAGTGCGTCCTGTCTGCGCTGAGGTGAATGGAGCCCGCTGACAACTTAACAGACTCCAAAAATGTTACGTTTGCACGCTTCAGCATCTCAAGTCTCATCTGAAAATTGATTTTATTGTTTTCTTCCTAGAGAGCTCAGGTATAAGTGAGCTACGCCAAACACAGCTAAATTTCCCCATAGACTGGAGTGCGTAATTACTTTTAGAAATCTGTTTCCATGCATAAAGAGACTATAATGCCACTTAATCAGGACTGAGATAGTTACTGTTGAATGTACTGCAGATACTTATGACTATTTTCTCTTAAATCAACAGAGACAGTATGACACCTGAGGAAAGAGCAGTGCTTCAAAGGTAAAAAATGTTTGAAATACTACTACTACTACTACTACTAGGCCCACTACTACTGCACAATGGTGGAAGAAGTACTCACTTTTGTTAGATAAAAGTACAGATATCAGAAAAAAAAGAAAAAAAAACTAAACTAAAAGTATCACATGAAAAAATATACTTAAGTAAAAGTATTCAAGTACCCGTTTAAAAAAATGTACTTAAAGAATAAAAAAAGTAAAAGTATTTAATGCTGTTAATATACTGTGTTAAATGTAGTGATACTGATTAAAAAATGAAACATATTTTGGTCAACAGTTGCAATGTAAATAGATTTCATTTTTGTGTATGTATTTTTGTTCAGACTTGAATACTTTAGTCAGGATGTTATCATGAACATGGTAAAAAAATAACCCATCAAATCATATGAAAAGTACTTTTTAAATTTCAGTCCAGTTCAAAAATGTAGTAGTCTAAAAAGTACAGATACCTGCTCTCAAATGTAGCTAAGTAAAAGTAAAAAGTATCCACCAATTTACTTAAATAGAATTTTTAGGTATCAGTACTTTATTACTTTTACTTTGTTACCTTCCATCATTGCTACTTCTACTTTCAGAGGTGCTGTCACAATAATGCTAACAACAAGCATGCTGATTGCACACCTCTTGATTACCAGACAATAGCCTGCTTTATATTTAGATTTTGACTTATTTTGACCTCAAGAGCTGCCTACACAGTATAATATATGAAAAAAAAAAATCATATACAAGCCCTTTAATGTCAGATTTTAACCAGCGACATGTTCCATTTAAAGAGTATATATGGACAGTATATATGGACAGTATATATGAGTGGAGAGAACACTCACTGAAATCCAAAGTAGTACATTTGAGTGCAAACAGACAAATCAATCGTTCTTGTCTGGACTCAGAGACAGTTCATGTAAGCCAACCCACCCCTGACAATTATGTGGTCATGTCTGTCCGATTCACTCACCCACTCAGTAAAAAAACACAACCATTTCATCTAAGTATCACCTAGTATTAAGAACAGTGTATGTTTAACTAAAACAGTCGTATAGCGGGTAAGTGACCTTTCCCACTGTGTGTAATGACAGGGCTTCCATACATGACTGTTAATTGCACAGTATTCTCATAATTGGGCCGGAGGGATCACCGCTAAGCTCACTTAAATACTTCTACCATCACACTAGGGGCTATACAGTAGTGAAGTGGGGATACAATTTATGAATGGTTAGCTCCATAATGACTCACACTTTTGACCCATCTCCTGATTTTTAGTCTCTCAAAATGGTAAATAACAGAACTAGTTTATTTTAAAAAGATTCCATAGTTATTTCTCACTTATTATATGAATTCAAAGCATCCATATTCACTGCGATAAGCTTATAAGCACTTTTCACAACTTTCAGAGACCAGAGCGGAGTTTTGCCATTGCTGTAAAGCTAATAAAAACTAGCATGCTAACCACGCTCTTTCTGATTCTCGGATAGTAAAACACTTTAGTTACAGACCTTACAGAGCTACTTATACCATATATCTGTACTGAGACTTGTTTAAAGGTTCCCCATGCTCCACAAGGCATGACACTTCGTACATTTATTCAAGGGCAGGTGTTTTATTGCAAAAATAAATCAAACAAAAATATTCAATCTTGCTGTGTGACGCACGCCTCTCCACAGATCTTGTGTTGGCACCATGATACATACCTTTATTGACTCTGGCTGTGTCCCAATGCCCACTCTAGCCCCTAAACCTTCATTCACTGCATAGACCCATGCTCTTTAGTGGACTCTGTATTCAATTCGGACATGCAACTCTCTACTTTCAGGTCAGGTGACTCTGGTATATGGATGAAAAAAAGTCAGCTAAACTCCTATAAAACTTCTGTCGTACATAATGATCAGATTGGACTGGCATATATGTATTTATGAACTAACAACAACTACACAAGTTTCTGTTAAGTTGGATCTCACATAAACTGACTAGATTTTTATTTTTTGTCTGAAATGTGTAAATTCGCACTCTTTTGACAGTTCAAGCAAAGGTAAGTGGCTAACGCTGGCAGCTTTACACAACAACTGTTTATTCAAGAGTGTTTTATTCCAAATCAGCCATGAATAGTGTGATAAACCAGCACTTCTACCCGCTTTCATTCAGTCCTGTTGCGTTCAATTAAAGACCTGTCTCTGTCTACTGTTGTTTTTCAGACCCCCGCGGTGTATTGCCTATATTGATCGGTTTAGTGATCACTGATGCTTACTTCTTTTCAAGGTGCATTGTGGGAAATTTTTTGTGCACTACTTTTTCACTATCTGGACATTCGGACAAAACAAAAAATAGTGTGATCCCTAAATATTGCCGTAAGTTGGGGATAGCGTGGATATTCGGACACAGCCATACTGTGGTACATCACCATGGAGACAAGCAGGTGATGAGGTCTCAACCAGGGCTGTCACTCTTCTGAATTTATATATATATGCACTTTAATAATGTAAATGCAATGAATGGCAATATGCTCATGTATATATATATAGTGTATGTGTGTGTGTGTGAATCTGAAATATTACATAATGCACATTTTAAGACTTTTCATGCTCATGTGGATTTCTTAAAGATGCTGTGGTTCATCTTTTATAACAGCTTATATTAAACTGATACGCTGTCCTCAAAACTCCGAATTGACTAATCCCACCACCCACAGCCCTGTCCTCATGCTGCCGTGTTAGAATTAATAGAATTAATACTTTGAAATCTCATATTTTTGAATGTGAAATTATTATTAACGATTTCGAAGTGAAAATTCATTAAGGATATTGTATTTGTTTGTTCTAAAACATCAAAATCAAAACATCAAATTAAAAGATGAGATTCAAGCAGAGAGCACATGAACTGCTGCCACTATTTTGTTAAGAATAAATAATAATAATATGTTTCAACAAAAATAAACTCTCAGGCTTTCTGTTCTAACATGATTATTCTGGTTGGCAAAATAATGTCAAATGTGTTAAATTAATCTTACAGGTGTTCCTGGTGGAGTTTGGAGATTTTTTCTCATTTAATATTTGTGAGAAATTTGAGGGGAAAAAAATAAAATAAAAACACATCTACATCTAAATTTCTTCATCTTCTTAAAGTTCACCTTTTTATCTGTTTGCTGCTTGCTTCTTGCTATCAATCTTCTTGTATCCTCCATTTCTCCCCTCCACTACTCCCCCTGTCTTTTCTGTCTAAAACGCTATCAGCTCCTCTCTGACACTTCACAGGTGAGTAGAGAGACACAAAGCAGCCCCAGTAAAAGATTATGAGCTGGATCAGAGCTAACAAGAAGATAGCAGCAGCTCTAGGTGTCCAAACCGTGCAGAACATCAGCTCTGTCTCTGGGGAGCAGATATGGTACAGTAAACAGAGAGCAGCTTCATATGTGGGAACTCATGTGTTACGTGAAAAATGACTGCCCTTCACGCCATCCACATTCAACACAACCCAATTATAGCCTTCAGATAATTAGCCATGTTGTGCTAGCAGTAAACAAGAGGAAACACAACACATGATACATACTGTAGGTTAAGTGAGTAGTTGCTAAATGAGTCTGTTACGGAAAATGTACAAATAAATGTTTAGAGCAGAGGTCCAAAATAGGGCCTATGAGCAAAACTGTCCATTCAAGAGGTTTATGTGTTGGCTAGTATTGGCCCCGTAGGGAAATTAGTCCTGCAAAACACGCAAACTCTGCAGAGAAAGGCCCAGCAGTCTAACTCGCAACCTTTTTGCTGTGAAGTGTGAGTGTTAGCTACTCAGCCTCCAAATTGTGAAAAGGTGACGGGTCTATACCAACTCTATATATATATATATATATATATATATATATATATATATATATATATATATATATATATATATATATATATATATATATATATATAGTTGGTTATATATATATATATACAGGCCAAATCTACATTAGAGATTTGGCCTGTAACATGTAACTCGCCTTCAGAGAAAGGCTTGCTAGCTTTTGCTAATTTGAATGCCAGCAAAAAACTTGCCATGATACTTTGCTCGGACTTCAGTGAAAAAAAATATTTTGCTGTCCACTCCGTATTAAACACTCAACACTCACTATCCACTTTTTTTTCCTTTGATAAGCTCATTTTTGCAGAAAACAAGGCTGATGTAGCTACATTTCTGTTGCACCAACGGGCCATATGTGGCCCTCGGCCGTAGTTTACCCACCCCTGGTCTATACCCTCCAAAATGAATACTTACTATTAGACAAGTTAATCATAAATCTCTTTCCAGATGGCACATTTACACACAAAATACTGAAGCTAAAGCTTGCACTCAGCATTTAGCCTTCAGGTAGGTTATAATGTAAACAACTTGGAGGAAGTCATTCCAGATATTTGTGAGAGAACAACGCAGGCAGACATATTTACAGCTTCATTACCATCTACCCAAGGCTGAGGGCTGCACAACTTATGACTACACAACTTATGATTTGGTCAACATTACTTCACTAGCAGGGACCACAGCCTCATTCAAATCCAAAGAACATTTATTGGAAGAAGAAAAAAAATACACTTTATAACAGTATTGGGGCTTGGATGGGGCCTTATAATGCCTCATATAGCCTCGTATACCTGAAAGATAGGCAGAGAAAGATGTCAGAAATGTTTGGGAGGCTGAGGCACAAAAGTGTGAACAGAAAGGTGTCTAGCCAGTAGATTTAAATAGTGCAGCTGCTGGAAGGGGCGAAAAGGAGGTGTGGTCCTGCCGCTGAGCATAAGATAACACACTTACACACTAAAGTAACTGCACAAAGTAATTTAAATGCATGTATAAACTAAAGCAATAACATGGCAAATGCTCAAATTTACCATCTTCTTTGACAGCAGGAGTGTCGTTTACTTGTTTTTTTTCAAGCACTAACTGAACTGATATCAGCCTAATAAGACTTAATCACCAACGTCATCTTTATGGTGTGAAAGAGAAATTCAAATCCCACATTTGCAGGACCCTTAAATGTGCATTAGCAAGGGTTAAGCCTCAAAGCACAGCTATAATGATGCTAAGACTTCACACGCACTTTAAATCTCAGCACGTAAAGTTGAATGAAAAACTTTGACAAACTTTTCTGTTTATTTGAAAAAAAGTCTTAAATTCAGCACCATATGCAAAAGTGCAACGCTATCGTCCATTTCATAGTTGGTTTAGAAAAAGTACAAGAATAGACACCATCAAGGTATTAACATAAAATTATACCACAATACTGTTTCCAACAACAATACTCCAATTAAAGCAAAGTAAGTAGTAGTTTCTAGGTTGAATGACAGTTGGTTCATTCTTGTAGATACAAATTTGTTCTGATCTATTCAACCTAGTTAAATAAATGATAAATGAAAAACTTTTGTACATCTGAGCACGGCACAACGTTGCTTGGGATAGGCTCCCTGAGACACTTAAACAATCCAATTGCAAAAGAAAAAGTCATTTCTGTCAACTCGACAAAAGTCTTGACTCAGTGATTACATAGGCATAATCCCATTTTCAAACTGCAAAAGGAGGAGGTAGGTAAATATATCCAACTTGTCCCTAGATCTCACAAACCCTTTGGGGCATTGCTAGTATTCATGTAAAAATATACTATTTAATACTGTTGGGTTTCAAACTTTTAACCCAAAAAAGCCAGATGATGATGAATGCTCTCACTACATCCCTCCGTCCCTGCGTATATATCTTCCAGCAGACATAAAAACAAGTATTAACTTTATACCTTGTTAGGCTACTACGCTTCACTTCCAGGTCTGACCGCCAAGCCACACTCCTCCACTCTCCTCTTCTTGCACGCTGGCTTTTGTTTTGTCCCTCTTGCATTCTCCAGCTGCCTTTTATGTGACCAAAGCAGGAATACAAATCACCACGGCACAAAGGCAAAGTCAAAGAGAAAGGAGAGAGAGGAGGGAGCAGATTTTAAACATTACAATGAATACAGCTCACTCGAATGTCAATACTGGGGCGACTTCAACTGTTCTTATGAATATGAATATGGGGTCTGCTGACAGGGGAATTCACTGTAGAAAAAGGGCTCTGAATAATTTTGTTTTACGCACACACCATTCAGCTGTTCAGTCTGTCATTCTGGCTCATTCCCATTCACTGCTGCCTGAGCGGTGAGCCTTAAGCAGACAAGGGGCTCAGGGCTCACCCAATGGGAGTTCAGTCTCCCAAGGGACCCTGTGATCTCTCTCCCCTCTTGCTTTTCAATTCCAATTCCAGAGCCCCCGGTCGCCTGCGCACTTAAACAATATTGGCAAGGCATAAAAACGCCTATCTCCTATTCTACACTCTATTGCATTTTCATAGTATACTTTTGATCATTCTGTGAGCTTTCAATTTCACAATCAATGATCGCAAATGCCTTCTCAGGAGTCTATAATGGTGAGCACTTTTCTGCTGTTAGCAAATCCAAAAGCTTAAATCTTTCTGCGAGATAATCTGACATTTTCAAGCAGGGGAGGATCTATAAAAATTCCACCATCGATGGGCAAGTTACAAAATAAAGTGGTTTATTTTATACAATGTTGGGCAAAATGTTAATGGAAAAATGGGCCGCTGGCAAAAATGAAACTCCAGGGCAGATTGGTCCATTGATCAAAACCACCACATTAACACAGCAGGTTACTATCCAGAATGCTCTGCCCAACGCTTATTATTAAATGGCTGAGAATGTGGCTGCCAATATCATTTTTCCATTTGGTTTCAAAATGTCATCATGACCTCACTGGCTCTGGCCGTTCACTACAGTGTCATAGTTGACGTTTGATGGATACTGATCATAGGAAGGCTCTAACCCAGCTTTTATAACTGATTTAAAGAGGGGGTATTACATCTATGGGATATTAATTGCTAACACATTACAGCGAGGCCGCGAAAGGTGAGCCATGTTATAGCGAGGGACCTCTTTCTCATTTTTTAACAATAACTCTTTGCAGCCCAATATGAGCAACTAATATTTGATGACTTCCTGCATCTAAGTGGTTTTTAATTTTCTTCTCTTAATCCACTCTCAAGTCCACTTAAAACCATTAGAAGACAGTAGCTCAGTTGGTAGAGTGTTTGTCCACTGATTCAAAGGTGATCTGAATCCCGCTCTCGACATATTTGCAAATGTCATTGCTTGAGCACTCTAATCTACTGACCCACAGGTTGGCGGTGCAATGCCAGCTTCCACAGATGAACACTGATGTTGTGTCCTTGGTCAAGACATTTAACCCAGTGTCTGCATACACTAGTGTATGAGTGTGTGTGAACGGTTCCTTGCTGTAAAGCGTTTTGAGTGTCTTAAAGGTGGAAAAGCTCTATATAAAAATGTCCCTATTTACCAACTACCAAAATGCAGCTGGTGCGTTTTGTCCATGAAACATCTTAGACCTGTAGCCCTTGACATCCTTGTCTGTTTAGGTGTTATTGACCTTGTGACCTGCCACTTTACTCTGCACTGTTTGGCTGCTGAATGAGAGCATCTTTTCTGCGGCAATACTTCACCCAGCCCGACTCTCAAACCAAATATTGTCCAACACTGTTCAGCTCCTCTAGTCTGTGTTGTGTGCTTATTCAGTCTGTAGAAACACATCTACATAAAATAGCCATATTGCTCAAGATATGTTACAATTTTCAGACCACCTCTTATATAAAGTGATTCAAATTTCTCAATGTATTTAAAATGTTCTTATTATTGAATTTATTTAAAAATTTGCACAATATCAAAAAGGTATATGAGCAGTTGTATTAAGGTGTGAAAATGCTTTGATTGCCTTGATGACAGCCGACAAAAGACAGGTTTTCTGTAGCAATATGTATATTTTGTATTTACGCAAACTGTCAGAAAAGAGCCCTGGATCAACAATGAAAATATAGCCTTGGTGATTTTAATATTATTTTAAATATATAAGACAGCAGTGAGAACAGTGGGCATTAGTAGTTATAGAAACACAAGACATGTTGACTGCCCCAAGAAAAACACTTTTCTCTACATAGTCTAGTGTTCTTAGCATCATGAGATCAATTTCTCACATTTTACTGAATATTTATCCTCACTCTCCATCCCCATTTCATTATTAAACTTGTCCCTGTCCAATAAAGCTTACAGTACAAACAAACGTGCACTATGTGACACCCACTTGTTCCCTTAGATACTATTGCTTTTTCTTGTTACGTTTTCACAGTATGGCATCTTTCTTTCTTTCATCTATCTTTGGGAAGACAACCAGGTGATACTACCAGGCCAAGTTATGTCAGATCTATGTAGAGGACCCCCCTTCCACACAGCACATCAAACACAGACATGTTTCTCTCACAGATCACTCGGTTGAAGATTTCACTTGGACATTGCAAAGTCACACTTTGCCTTTGAGTTCTCTTCTCCCGCCCTCCTCTTGCTTCCATCTTAGCCCCGTTAGCTCTGTTAGCTTTCTAAGGTGCAAATGAATCACTTCTCTAATCCATCTCTGTCCCCTTCGAGACATTATTTGCTCTCCCTGCACACACTGTGTCTCCAAAGGCAGCCACCTAAGTCACAGAATCTTTCTAACCTTCATCAACCTTTCACTTTCGTTTCATTTGACAAGAGACTGCAGCTGAAATATATATGTACTTTATATTTTACAAAGGTTGATTTTTTTTTCACTGAGTGGCGTTGGTGTCATTTTTTTTTTTTTTTTTTTTTTTTTTTCAATATTTATGCAGATAATATAATTCCTTGATTAACTTATTCTGCGTATTACTCATACAAAAGCAAACCTTGACACTGCTAAAATTAATAATATGAATAATGCCTCAGATTTATGCTGTACTTTACAGACTTCAGAAACAGAATTACTTAAATTCTTTAAATCCAAACAAACTCTTCAAAGTGCTACACTAGGCCATTATTCATCCCCTGTATACACTGTCAGAAGTGTGGCTGCCCAAGTATGCCAACGCCCTCTCCCACCACCTCCAATAAGTTGCACCAAGTTCATACAAAGTGTCACAACGACAAGAAAAGAACAACAAGAACCACATGCACTGCTGGGTGAACACCTGTGCCACTGTCGCCCTGTTTCTATCCAATGATCTTCATAATCCACCAATAATATACATGAAAAACAATACACTTATAAATGACATTACCTGTTACATGTGTCTCGTCTTAAACATCATCATGGCCTGTCTTCCATCGTCTATCTTTCATCGCCTGCCCTCCATCTTACCCACTCTCCCCATAGCTCTGTAATCTCACTCCTCTCCAGCAGCACAAATTCGCTTCACCTTGTTCTGATTTAGCTGCTCTGTCTGCACCTATTTTCCACAGGCCATCTCCCTCCGCCTCGTGCGATCAGTCTGGTTTTACATTTCACTGAATCAGACAAAACAACCAACCGCTTCGTCCTTGCGTTGATGTCCGCCCAGACAACCAGAAGGCCAATGACGCACCAGAAAAACAATAATGATGTTTGAACATGGATTTGACAAGGGATTAGCGCAAATGTCACGAATGGTGTTTGTATTACTAAAGATGTCCAAAGCGCTACAGGTTCTGCAGATTTCATTAGAGTAACAGGTGTTTGGACATCCCTCAATAATTTAAAACAATAAAAAATGCATTTACTCAATTATCCTAAGCTACAGATTAGTGCAATTGTGTTATTATTGTAAACAAATGAGGGCAAAATGCAGCCCATGCCGGACAGTAAAAAGTTGATGGGGAATATAATGGGGGAGATAATGGAGGAGCAGAGCGAGCAGATGTTTTCATGATATGATCTGATTAAAGCGGCTCCATTCTGCAGGTGTGCACACATTTACATAAGCCTCAGGTCCTCACAGCCTGCAGGACTAGTTTGATAAAAGTATTGTATGGAAATGAATGACAGCTATTTCTGGTTAATGACTGTTTCATAATTAGATTTAGAATTAGACTTAGACTTCCTGTGTGTTAAAAGGCTTGTACACTACTTTTTTCCCCACATATTTAAGCAAAATTTGTCTTGTTTCAGTACAGATATAAAGTATATAAAGAGCTCTTCAGGTCACAACAAGTCCACTGTGTTGATAAGTTGAATGCCATACTGTGACAATGACATCTCCATGGGGACAACTGATTGGTAGCCCCATGCTAGAAAATTACATAGTGCCATTTTAGGTTATTTTTGCAAACTCAGCATGCATGAATTAGGACTCCAATGAGGTTCATCTGGTCTTCCAATAATTTATTTAATAGATTATTTTTTCAGACCTAGGTTTAGTGTGTTTTCATACCTGACAGTTTCAACTGCTCACTAGCGGTTTTCGTCAGAGCGGTCAGCTGATTTAAACAAGGTTTTGGCACTGTCCTCTGACTGGTGGAGGCAGAAGGACTTTTTCAGGACAGTATCCCAGGTGTGAGAGAGACACCAGTTAAACTGTTTAGGAAACTCAGGCAACTGTTCGTCCACCCAAAAGACAAAAAAGAACTAGAGCACAAATGTAATGTCATCTATGCAATACCTTGCATGTGTTGCAGTGAAACATACATTGAAGAAAGAAGAAGGGCATTCAGGAGATGGAAAAAGGAATATAGAACAGAATGTGAGAAGGTTTTGTTGCACACGAGCAACAAAACACAAAGCAAAACAGGAGCAACTCAAATTCGCCATTTCTGACCATTGTAAAGGAGAGAATCACATTATGGACTGGGACAGAGCAAACATCGTAGGGAGAGAGGACAACCAACATCGTCGCTGGACTAAGGAGGCAATCAAAAATACGGCAACATGCTCATGGGACTATAAACTAGGACGAGGGGGCTTTTTCTTTACTCTGACACACCTGAGATACTGTCTTGAAGAAGTCGGACTGCAGAGCAACACGGTAATATATATATATATATATATATATATATATATATATATATATATATATATATATATATATATATATATATATATATATATATATATATATATATAATAATGCATCAATTAAAATGCAGAAATGAGATTCTGGGATTAAGGTAAAATAGACACAAATGCCACTGCATCAGCTCTCACACTACATTCATTAGTGTACATCGCAGCCTGTTATATGGGTATGTGCCTTATAGATAAACTACAACACACTGTTTCTATACATTGTTTTAACATTAAACAAGCTATAATTGGTGTGTCTGTCAAATTAGAATTCAACTGTTCAACTGTACCTTTACCAATAACGATTCTTACGCATCATAGTGAAATAAAACAATGACAACCTCACAGACCAAAGCGAGGAGAACAACCACAAACATCTGCCATCTTTGAAGAAGCGACCTACTCCTCGGGAAGCTGCCGTCTCTCGGGAGGAGCCGTGCACACAAATATGAATCAAACCTTCCATAGAAAAGGGGTCTCCAAAGCAACAGAAAAACACCACTGCAATGGGAAAACCCTGGAGCTGTCGGCACTGCTCTTTGTATGGTAATTGCATGATCAGGTATTCTGGTTAAGCACTCTCTTGAGAGATGCCTGACGCTATGTTAAACAGTCCATTTTGTTATAGCTGTCAACAGGGCTACAGCATGTGGTCCCCCGTGCCCGCTGTGGAAATGCCATATTCCTAATGCCTACAGGTATGTCTCTTTATTAGGCTGCCTCTGCTCTTTGGGAAAATCTCCACTCTCCGGCAGGGAATGGATTTGTTAATAATTTGTGGCAGTATAAAAGGGTAAGGAGCAGGAATTCAGGCAATTTCATATGTAGTGTCATTCAAGAGCCTATATTTTTTCCTGAGAATAATTAGATTTCACATTTTAGCGTAATATGTATGAGAGAATAGGGGACAGCATAATGCAGAGCTGGAGATTTTTTTTAGATAAGGTCAGAGAAGCAAAAGGACATAAGTGCAGAGGTGGACCAAACCATTATTATAGGCTTTGGCGATATGGTAGTAATTATAGATTTGTCATTGCATTCCTGTGATGATATGGTATGGTATTTTGGGGCGACATTATCTCAATTGGAGTGATTTGATGTAAAGTGCTTTCAGTGCCTTGAAGATGGGAAAAGACGATATAAAAATGTAGCCATTTACCATTTATTTTGGTAAAATCACCATATTGTATAGGTCTATGCTCAAACAAAGACACTTTTCCAGCTTGCACCTCCTGTTGGTCAGGCTCAGCTTTTCTCTGAGTGAGCGACAAATGAATTCAACCAATTGCAATGAACTTTGGACCTTCAAAAGAAGCCGATGACTTTTGTAACCTCTTCAAGGCAATATAAAGATACAATATCAGATGTAATGAAATTCATCCATGATATATTACTAATGTTTTTAGCCTAAGAGCAATGCAGGTTAAGAAGACATTTTGTTCTAGCTTTTGTCCACTTAAGAAAGCAAGAAAGCTACAAGTTTTATGCAACTTAAAGGGTCCATATGATTATTTTCTGATCCATGTTATAATGTTGTTTCCTCATCAAAAACATACCTGGAGTTGTGTTTTGTTTCATTCACACATGTTTAACACAGAAATCCTGCATATTTAGAATGAGTTCCTCTCTCAAACAGAAAACTGTTCCCCCTTGTGATGTCATGTGGTAATACGGGAAGTGCTCCACTGTGCTTTTAAACTCCATACACCATAGAATCATTTGGATAATTTCAGTCCTTTGGAGCTTTGGAGATGTACACAGACTCTATGTTTTTTGATGAGGTAACAGCATATCTCAAAGCTCACAACAATAAATTTTGTGTAATATGAGACCTTTAAATTAACCATTCCTTGCATAGGCTATATATGATGTTCACAAAATATAATAATAAAATAACCCGTGTCCATGCAGGGGTTTCAGAATGATTACAAATACAGTGTTGCCATAGCAATATTAATTCACTCTCTCGGGTGGTTTCTATATGAATACCAATGTCCACTGTATTGCCATCAGATGCTTTATACTTTATACTGCCTTTCAATGGAGAATGTACATAATTTTAAATTAAATAAAATGTTTCACATGAATTCCTTGTTAACAGTACAATAACAGGCTTGTACATACCCACGCCGAGTTAAACCATGTATTGTTCACCTATAGAGAGAGTGATTTACACCATGCCTGCCTTTCTCTTAGTTTTAATTAACTTCATAAAAGCACCTTACATGGAGGAAAAACTGAAAAGAACCATGTTGTATTCTCTATAGGGTTTATCTGACAATACAAGTGGTCTGGTTATTAATGAGTTGAGGGCGCACATGCAGACTATCGCCTAAAGCCAAAACATGCAAGTAGTTTTACAGAGGATTATAGAGAACAAGTAGGGCACAAAAGTGCTGTAAAACGGACACACTTATGGACTACAGCAGGGTATAAATAAGATTTAAAGACTCACAGATTTCAAGTATGTGTCTTAAGAAGATCCAAGAGACTCGCTGGGAAATAACAAAGAAAGTTTATTGCTACTTGTCTCATACTATACAAGCTATTTTGACCCTTGAGGCATCGAAATAGAAATTCTAAAGCAGCAACAACTGTATAATCACTCAAATACAGGCACATACAAGAGCTTTGTGAATAATTACCTATTTGTGTGCGCCTCTAGCCCATAATTATTTTTGCAATAAAAATCTTCCAACAGTTATACGCATTTAAAGGTGCGCTATGTAGCTTTACTGGTGGAGGGATCACAACCTGCTGGTCTCCATGGAGATGCTATTGCTTTGTTTTCCACAGTATGGCAGTGAGCAAAGACCAAGGTGCAACTCAGGTCTATGGAAAGGCAAACCCACTCGAGTAAGAATGCAGAAAAACAGCACTAATAGAATAAATAAAAGACAGGCCGTGGAACATTCCAAACAAAACAACATCTCCATGGTGACAAGCAGGCAGACACCCCATCATAAGTTTCACAGTGTACCTAATCACACAAAAAAGTACCAGTTTAAAAATGTACTTAAAGAGTAAAAAGTAATAGTATTTCACATGGATTTTGAGGTCTTACACGGTCTTGTAAAATGTAGTGATTTTGATAATAATTTGTGCTGAATATTGTTCAATAGAAACAATGGAATACGTTGTTTTTTTCTAGCTATTTTTGTTTGGTCAAGCAGCCTTCAAACAATAATGAAAACTTTACTTTTCATGCAAGTAAAAAAAAATGTAGTGAAGTAAAAAGTATCCACTACAGATACCTATGATTTATACAGTACTTTACTACTTTTACTTCATTACATTCCACCACTATACATACCATACACCAGGCAAGGGCATGACAAGTGTGCAAGACATGCTTTCAACCCTACAGTGTGAGCAGCCTGTTAAAGTACAAAAGACTGCCTGCAATGTATGCGCTGATAACCAGGGATAATCAATAGATTTTCTGGCCATTTTCTGCTACACACCCACAGCTTAATCTCCACTTAAAGGTTGCTTCGTGTCCACGGGTGTGACAGGTTCAGAGACTTAAAAAGGCAGAGACAGCAAAGACATGCACCTGCTCTTCCACTGCCCCCTCACACACACACACACACACACACACACACCCATACACACACTCACACCGGCCCACAACAAGGCATCTGAGGACACCATCTCCTTAAAGTAATATTGCTCTTATATAGGTAGTTACTTGAGATAACACTGCATAGTATGATTAAAAAGTTAATTTTCTTTAGCTTGCAGAGAGCCATCTCAAAGACACTATCAGTGCTTTTATTATATCAAGTCAGTACTAAACCTGGTTTTACTGTGTTTATTACATCACTGAATAAAGCTTGTGAGTCATTTCTACGGGGATATTAGGAAGGCACTCTGCTACTGTACAGACATAGCAGTAATACTGACTGGTATTTATTACAATTTAATTTAACCTTTAACCAGGATATTCGCATTAGAAATGGTCAAAGCGCAATATTTAGGAGCAATACCAAGTACTTTTGGGGGTGATTTTTCTTCTTTTTTTTTTTTTTTTCTCAATTCAATGGTCCAACCCAAGTCTTGAATGCATGTTTACAAGTATGTGTAAAAAAAAGGGTTTGAAATAGACAAAAAGAACACCTGGCACAGATGGGGGGCACTTCGAGCTCCATCAACTCTGGCTCCAATTCACTTCACATTGAAAAACTCTCCTCCTTCTCTCTGTAACTGATGCTGTCAGCCTTGTCATTTTGATCTTAAAATGTTCGTATTAACCCGCTTTACATGATCCTCGTATTTTTATTTTGTAAAGATATGAACATTAATAACAGAAACAATCAAACCCCTTCTTTCCTTGAACAAGTTTGATTGGCCCGCTCCGTGCTAAACCATCAGTGCAGGAAGGGACATTACTTTCAACAGCCTAGCTCCAGACTGGCTCTTCGGTTGCTACGATACTCGCAGTCGAAATTCCAAATATAGAACTCGGCACCAAACTTGCTCCTATAACTGCTGGCCCCTATGAGCTTCATAGATTATGGTTAACATCAATATCCACATGTCAGTATTCTCTTATACTTCAATATTAATACTTCCATTCCAGTCCTACTGTACAAGCGCAAACGTCATCCATCCATTGAAAATGATACAAAATCGATAAACCAATAAAACATACCTGAGGTCTACCTGCGTGTGCCTAAGACCAACAAGCCCTGTATTCGCCCCCAGGAATAGTCTCCTTTTATGACCATAGATTGATAGTTGCATTATCCAGCAGAACAACATCAGTCATCAGTAATAGAAGGCACCACAACCAGCAGTTTACAAAGCTACAAATGTGAAAACTCCAAAGCTCAGTGATTGTGAAAACAGCAGATTGACAGTGAAATTCAATTCTCCACAGCAGCCATTGCCCTTTCTGTTTGTGCGTACATTATATGCCCCAGTACCCCTCAGAAGGCCTGCAGGTGTGTGACCCCAGTGTTATGAACATTTATGTAGCCTGTCAAATCAAGTGTCCCGCTGTGCAACAATTGTTTATGTATCCTGTCAAAAGCAGAGCAGCAAGGGCTCGTATTCAACTGGTAATGAAGACAGTGCCCTCAGAGAGACCGTACATGACACCCTGAGGAGCAGACGTCTTTGTTTTATAGATAAATGCTTTGAGGGCAGCTGATTGCTTTTCTATCAAGCTGCATGTCCACCTTGTTTGTGTGTGACCTGTTGTTTTGATTTGCTGGAGGCCATTGTTTTTTGCAGTTTCTGGGTTATTGCAATTTATGACTTGTTCAAAAAGTTGACAATGGAGATTCAGGCTGTCAAAAAAAAAAAAAATAAATAAATCTTTAAACACTTTTAAAGGGCCCATATTACACTATTTTTACAGTCCTTTAATGTTTCCTCATCAAAAACATACCGCACCATACCTTGTGTTTTGTTTTATTCACACGTTTAACACACAAACTCTGCATATTTAAGCTGAGTTTTTCTCTCAAAAAACAGTCTGTTCCCCCTTGTAATGTCATGTGGCTCCACTGTGTTTTTAAACTTCATACACCTCCACTAGAATCATTTTGATCATTTCAGCCCTGGAATTAGCTATCTTTACTGAAGTAAAGGTAAAAGGTAGCTGTTAACTTGAAAACTACCCCTTCATGATATCTCAAGGTGGAACAGAGCATTTTGAGATTTGGAGGTGTGTAAATGAAACAAAAAACAATTCCAGGCATTTGTTTTGATAGGTAATAACATTCTAACATGGCTTAAAGCTCACAAGAGTCAATTTTGTGTAACATAGTCAGTGCATAGAAAGTTGACTGAAAAAAACTGAAACGATACCTAATTTTCTAATCTTTACTAAGTTTTAGGATGACCAATTACCATTGGTCTAGGAACTACAGATGAAAAATAGCCTGGCTAAATCTGGTGCATTTACAGAAATGTTAATCATTTACATTGTCCCTGTCAAATAAACTACATAAATAAATAAAAAATAATAATTAATTACATAATTGAAATGAATATACCATGATCAGAGGGTGACTGTTTTGTTGATGACTTGGTTGCTTAAAAGTACACTATGTAACTTTTCTGACAGAAGGTCTGACACCTGCAGCTATGTGGAATTGTCGATGAGGGGCAACAGTAGCTCAGTGGGGCAACAGTAGCTCAGTCAGTGGAGACACACTCAGAGTGTATCTCCACTGACCACAAGTTGCCGCTGTGATTCCAGCTCTCACATGTGAATGCTGTCATTGTGTCCTTGAGTGTGTACATTAGTGTATGCAGTGTCTGCGTACACTAATGTATGAATGGGTGGGTGGTTCCTTGATGTAAAGAGTTTTTAGTGCCTTGAACACTGAAAAGCGATATATAAAAATGTAAACATTTACCATTACGGAGAAACATTCCAGTTAAAGCAATATGAAGATCATGGTGAAAGACCAAGAGAACATTTACATAGGGCACTTTTGAGCATATAAAATGTGTGTTTACAACCTGTCTCTGGTATTTTCATCATATTTTTTCCCAAGCGGCAACCGTACCAATGTCACTCCAGTCGAGACTAAAATGAACTTCAAAGGCGCACAACTGCAAACTACAACAGACCGTTTTTACATAGGCCTGTCTAAGGGGACATGGCTTAACATTCTCTGGTAGAGGCTCGGTAACCTCCATGTCTTTATAGAGATGTTATTGCGTTACATGTCTTTAACTTGCCTTTTTTCATTGAGTGTTTTTCCCCCCTTGAAAAATATGGAGCTCACTTCTGTGGAATGTGGAGCCCAGTTTCTGGAAGTTTGTGAAAGGGATATTGTCATATTGTAAAATTGTTACAGATATGTTTGCCAGACGCTGTATTTTCTGACTCCTATTGGTTAAAGTTGTGTATTGCAGGCGGATAACCCGTAGCTACTTAAGGTTTCTGTCTGAAACCTTGGTATAGATTCTAATCTATCTTTACTTATATTTCATCTAGTAAAACATAGGACAGAGGGCAAACTTGTGTTGTGCCTAGGGATTCTTCTCCACATCCACAACCAACATTTTAAAGCATTTTATGCAAAATAGACTTTTCAGAGCTTTTAACCATGTCCAGTTGTTTCCCTTCTCATTTACCCTCTCAAAGTTCTTTTTGGAGTGATTCGTTCATGTTTGAGCAATCGTGATTTGCTTGTTCTCAAGTTGCCATATTACCAATCAATCCCCGTTCTCACCACCATCGGCATACGCCCACTGCTCTGTACTTACTCCGTTCTCCAATTTTATTTTCTTAATCAATGATACGCATAGGATTTGGCAGAATTGCTTCGTCATTTTGGTACAAATGAAAAACATCTGCTACACACTAGTGTGATCAGCAGCTATCCATAAGAGGACCCAACAGCGGCGTGGCTCTTTGTTGTGATGACGTTTACGGTGACTTCAGCTCCTATTGGACTTCTGCGGAAGTCAGCGGACTCGTTTCTTTTATCAAGTTGTTTTAGATGAATATTGTGAGCATATTGTGTTCAAATTATAACATAATGATCCACAGGTGTCATAGATTATAGCAATAGAGCAGACACAAGCACAATAGGCATTTTTAACAGTAGAAGGCTAAATATCAGTGGTTGCCAAAGTTTATTTTGTTTTGTTTTGGGTTTTTTTTGTCCCTAAGCATTATCTCAACCTCCTCTGTGCTCCTGTGACATGTGCCAGACTATAGTTGTACCAAAGTATATTTAGTAATAATGAATCTGTTGCCTCGTACAATTACAGTGTCTGGTTTTAATGATTCTTATGCTAAAATATTCCTGTAGAAAAAAAATGACTTCTGAAATCATTCCAAGTACCCCTGATTGTGTAATCCCCAGGACCCCTGGTTGGCAAACACTGGTCTATACTGTACTTCCTCAGATATCCAGTATGTTGTATCTTAGCAGATATGTGTAGAACAAAAATTAAAATCGAATTACTACATGTTGAAACAGTCGATAGAGTCCGAACATGAGGCTTGTATTGAGAATTTGAGAATACTGTGAGGAAACATAAGTAAAATGTGTTATCAGTCAGGATGTCTTTCTGATGCATGGCTGTTGTCACTCTGACTGGGGATGACACTCCTTCACACTCCTCTGGGCCACTGCATCATATAAGCACTCTTCACAGTCCTATGAGACCAACAAAGAACTGCATCCAAGTTTTACACAGCGCCCAGAGAGCCAAAAGCAACCCTTAAGTCTGTCTTATATTCCACAGTGGGGTTTAGAATTTTCATCATACTTTGTCCCATGTGGCAACCAATGTCACTCCAATCGAGACAAAAATGAACTTCAAAGGTGCACAGCTGCAAACTACAAACAGACCGTTTTTACACAGGCCTAAAGTGTTCGAGCGGACATGGCTTAACAATCTCTGGTAAACGCTTTGCAACCTCCATGTCTCTATGGATGGTTGGTTAACATGGTTATTACCTGGGATGTTCCACAGTATGTCTTTAACCTGTCTTTTTTTCATTGAATGTTTTTCTTCCTTGAAAAATATGGAGCTCACCTTTCTACAAATCTGACTTACAACCATAGACTGTATAGTAGAAAAGAAGTAGTGGACTAAGGGAGTGTGACATCACCCATAGCCTTCAACTCCAGCCAAATGAAGCTTATCGAGGGTAGCAGTTATGGGGAAAATTTGGAGCCGAGTTTGATATTTAGAATTCTGACCTTGAGTATCATAGCCACCAAAGAGCCAATCCAGAGCGAGGCTTTAGAAAGGTAAAGCTTCTTCCCACCCACACCACTGGTTTAGCAGAGAATGAGTGCTTACCAGGTTTGTCAATCAACCTGTTGCTAAGCCTCGGGGAAAGAAGGTGCCCAATTCATCAGTCATTAATGCTCATATCCTGATTTACGGACACAATAGCGAAAAATACAAGGATTACATAGAGCAGGTTAATACAAACATTGTAAGACCAAAATTGCGAGCCTGACAGCAGCAGTTACGGAGAGAGGGGTGACAGGTTTTCAATAGAACATGAAATGAAGCCAGAGTCGATGGAACCGGAAGTGTGCCCATGCTCACTTCCTTTTTGGAACGTAGCAGCTAGCAAGTTAGCTATATTCATTTATATATATATATATATATATATATATATATATATATATATATATATATATATATATATATATATATATACATACATATATACATACATATATACACAGTATATGCCTGTAACATATATGTTTAATGCCATACTAGGTACAGAAATAACACCTCCATAGAGACAAGCGGCGTTCATACCATCCACCAGAAATGTTACACAGTGCACCTTTAAGAGTGAGATTCCTAATTGACAGCCACCAAAGTTGCCGGGATAGGCTACAGTATTCATCATCTGCCTAAACATATGTACATTGTTAAAATACTTCCTTAACCTGACCCTCAGTCTCAATTCATACAGATGGGGATAGGGTTAAAAACAGAGAATTTATAGTATCTGCAGCAACAAGTTCCAGTGAATCAGTACAGGTGTGGTTATAAAACGTCTTCCTCATCGTCTCATGTTTTCTCTGGTTTGCTCTCTGAAGTGTAGGCCTGGTCCCCGTAGAGCTGCTGTCAGACCAAATGCTCTCCTAGAACAGGACAGGGGGCGCCGTGGAGCACTTAACACTTGTAGCATAGGCACTGAAGGGTGAATGTGCAGCCTGCTCTCTCATTCATGCATATTTTGTGATGCTAGCATAGACACAGTTTGAACATCTTTCACTGCAGCCCTGACATTTATCAAAGAGCGGTGATGCATTCAAGGATGTGGGGGTTTCAAGGTTCAAAAAATGTGTAGCGATTATAATAGAGGTTTTGGATGAACACAAATATGTAGGATTAAGTGGAAGATATCTTTGTTAGCGATGTAGTGTAGATACAGCATTTTTAAATAAAAAGTCACAATAGATAAGCAAAAAAATGTAAAAAGCACCATTGCAATACCATTAAAGCACCATTGCAATACCATTTAGTATGGAACTATAACATGCCAAGACCAGTATTTTACATTTTGTTCATTGTACATTGGTCTAAAGGGACTTAGGGGTCTAGCTTTTCAAGTTTTATAAATAGCTATGCTAGCGGGAGTGACCGTGGGGAAAGAAGGCATCTCATGAGTCTGTTATTAATGTTTATATCTTGATTTACTGACAAAATAGCAAAAAAAAAAACAAAAAAACAAAAAAAAACACCAGGATCATGTAGCGCATATATCATTATAAACATTTTAAGACCAAAATGACAAGCCTGACAACAGCAATTACAGAGAGAGGGGCAACAATTTTTCAATAGAAAGTGAATTGGAGCCAGAATCGATCGAAGCTATGTCCATTTATATATACAGCCTATTCAGGTAGGTGAAAACTGCAATTTCCAGAGTACTCAAGCCTTGAATGCAGGACAATACAGGGTCAAATCAACTACAACTATGAGTACGCCAATGATAAAGGAACACCGTTACATAATATATCCACTTTAATCCTTGTGTAAGATGTTTTTTGACCCTGACCAAGACTGCTGACCACTAGAACAATTCTCCCTTTTCAATAAAACAATATTGTCAAAGAGCCAGGGATTTATTGCACCCAGTGTCCCTGCTGTCCCGTATTGGATCAAGGGGTTACAATGGAGTACAAGTAAATTAGTATACAGAAAAACAGAGATAGTCCAAAAGTGAAAAGAACAGAGAAATCCATGAGATGTTTAAATGAAGTTGGAATTTAAAGTCTTTCTTTCTGGGATTTGGGAAAGATTTAAATCACTTTCAAATTGACACTGTCGTCCGTGAATTAAATTAAAGCCATTTATTTCCATTCCTGTCAACTTTTGATATAAACTCAACCCGACATAAATCACATAGAATTACATTTGCGTCGGCGGGGGTCCCTGGTGAGGTCCTTATATTTACAGCGTCTAATATGTTCCAACGTGTCCAAATGTAAATCAGAGTAGAATTGCAGAGCTGTAAATCACTTAGACAAAGCTAATCTCACACTGAGAACAACGGCTGTCTCTGCTGAAAGGAAACATAACATATGATTACACTGTACTTCAGTCATGGCCACGCAACTCACAACCTCCAGCTAATTGAAACAAGTATGAATCCTATGATTCATATGTCATTCATGGTGGTATAAGCGAATAAGAACCCTGCCTATATGTAAGTATAAGAGGTATTCAATTATAAAATATATTAAGATATAAAACAAATAAGTGGTTAGGGGTTAGGGTTATAATCGAAATAAATACACAAAATTGTACATGTTTTTGAAGTGAAAAAAAAAAAAAAAAAAGTAATTATTGTAATCATCTGATCTTTTGTGTTTAGTTCAGAGCTGACAGCTTTCTAGGGCCTGAGTAAGAATATACAAGAGCCCTATTGTTTTTGTACAATTTTTAGGAAAATGGCAAAAATCAAGCAGTAAACAAGAATATACAAACAGTTAAGTGGTATCAAAAATTAGAGACCCCGAGAAAACATATTGAAAGACAGCTTCTTAGCGCCCCTTCAAAAATCGATTTACATTGCACCAATGCGAGTCCATCCCAGAAAAATGGCATCGTAGACAAAAAAAAAAAACATCTTAAAAAACAGGTCACGCCAGGACATATTAAAAAATGTATATATACTATGGCCCCGGCCTGAATCCTACAGAAAGTTGACCATATTGGATCAAACCCAGGATTTTAGATCGCTTCCTGATCGTCCGGTGATGGCTGGACCCTAGATGCCCTCCTGACCGTCCGGTGATGGCTGGACCCTAGATCCCCTCCTGATCGTCCGGTGATGGCCGAACTCTAGATCGCCTTGCCCGAATGGACTCTGGGCCCTACAGACTTGACTGGATGCGCCTTAGTCCTGGACACATCTATAGCCTGTCCGTCCATGGGAGTGGATCTCTCCTTCACTGTGGTTCTCCTCGAGGTTTCTCCTTTTCCCAAAGGGTTTTTGGAGAGTTTTTTCCTTGCCGAGAAGGAGGGTCTAAGGACAGGGGATGTTCTGGAACAATTTGCTTGTCTGTTTCTAATTTGCTTGTCTGTTTCTGTTTCACTGTTGATTTTCTAATTCTGTTGGTTAATCAACTCTCATGTTCAGCCCTAAGAGGCGACTGCTGTCGTGATTTTGGGCTCTACAAAAATAAATTGAATTGAATTGAATTGAATTGAATTGCCAAAATCATTAATCATAATCTTTTGCCATCTCCTCCTAGAGTTTTCATCAAACTCGGCCAAAAGACACAAAACCCATGTGCAATAAAAGGTTATCACAACCTGTCTACATCCGCATTTGCATAACTACGACTTTAAAAAGTAAATGAGAAAAAACAAACATGTTTGTCATAATCTAATGAAATTCAGCACACTCACTCTTCATGTAACTTCTCATGTTCAACATGACATCTTCATCGATATTGTACCAGGTGAGACTGACAAAGCAGAAATGACAAAACAAGAATCTGATGCAATAGATAATGTCTTTAGTTCCTCTGCAGTCTGAGGAGGTTGGTGAGGCTGAACAAAAAGACATGGAGACCTTAGAGGAGTCTCAAAAAGAACTATAACCTTTAGCAGAAGTTGTAGTACTAGAGGAATCAGGAAACATGGAATCTAGTGCCCAAGCTGTAGCTGCACCATCTGGGACACCACTGATATCTGAAGTTAGGAAAGACAATTCCAAACCAACCAAAAAGGGAAGGAAGAAGAAAAAACTAAATAAGGGCACGACCTCCAAACAAACTTCAGCAGAGACTGAAGACACAGGAAAAGTGGCTGAAGAGGACGAAGTACACACTGATATTGTCAAACTTCACACTGCTCAAGGAGAAGTCACTAGACCTCACAAGGTCTTTGAGGCATCTCCAAAAGAGCATTTAGTAGAGGACCTGAAAAACCTTGAATCTGCAGTCCACGATGGTGTCCCTGAAACATCTGAAGCACCATATGAAATCAACCAAGGCCAATCAACACCAACCAAAACTGTTGGGAAAAGACGGAAAATGCAAAAAGGAAATAAGACAGAACTTCCAAATGATCAAGGAAAACTCACTGAGAACTCATATACTGAAGGAGAAGACTTCAGATGGAGTCAAGAAGGTGTCTCATGCACTAAAGTCTTCTAAAAAGGTCAGTGGTAAGTTTTCTCGCTCTAACCCCACAGAGGAGACAATACCAAAACTGAAAAATCTACCTTTGAACCAGAAATAAAGCCTTGTAAGAAATCTAAGGTCAAACCCAACCTCACTGGTAACAAACAAACTAAAAAGATGGGCGTTCAAATACCAAAGCCTACTCACTCTCAGCCTGCAGAGAAGACCAATCCTGCAAGGAGAACCTGGTTAAACCTTCCAAAGATTGTGAGCCCAAAGCAATAAGGGCAGATGCAAGAGGCAGGATAACTTCAAACTCCCCAAAAACTGAGGAACATCGCGGAACCTAACGACCAAGAGAACCACATTTTTAATGGATTTAGCCAGCTTCCATGCCAGCTGAAGAAGAGCCATTGAAATGGTGATATCATCTGGAATCAGTCATGAACCAACAGCAAAAGCCCGAGAAGAATAAGAAGAAGTCAGGAACGGGTCACTGGCTTTTATGTTTAAATACTAAGGCCCTCACACAGAGACTGAACCAAGTTTCAGTCGTGGTTTCAACTTGGTTTAGTCTGAGTTTGGATCTTGATTAATCCTATACTTTAAACCTTAGTTGGACTAAAGGACGAGGGTCAGCAAGATCTTAAACCAGGACTAGCCCAATGATAATAAATAAACATTTCAGCTGCTTTTACCTGTTATGCAGGTGATTTGATATAGATACAGGTAGGGCAATTTTTCTCACAAGCATTGACATTATCATTAGATTTGTGAATTTTGAATTATTCATTTATTTTTTTGAGGTTTAATAACAAGATTCTCTTCAAAGTTCACATTTTACACATGGCCAAGAGAACTGACAAAAGACTAAAATATGAACTGACAAACTAATACAAGAATCAGATTTCAGAACATGTTTGTACAGATATAAACAGAATTAGCAGGGGTTTTTTTTGCAGAATTAGACAGGAGATTGTTGTTTGTGGAAGAAATTTTGGTACATAAAAAAATTGCAAATTGTGATTTTTTAATTGCATTTAAATTGTGATTTTGATTCTACTGCAATGCATTTTGCAGCCCTACAGTCTAAAAAAAAAGTCTACACTCCCCTGTTAAACTTTTTATTATAGTGAGAAACTAAAACATTGAGAAAATATATCAAAATCCCATGAAATAAAGCTGTAACGATTAAGTGACTAATCGTGACTAGTCGTCTATAAAATAAAATCTGTGTAATCCTTCAGTCATCCAGGTATAATCCATAGTAAAAAAAAAAAAAAAAAAAAGAAAAGCAAGGGTTGCGAGGGCCCTTTATCACTGCCTGCAGTTTTAATGGTGTTCTTGTAACTGTTAATGTGTTGTTGTTAATGTAACTGCTTTTATAGGTGACACTTGATTGGTTAATACATTATTAAGGCGACAGTGGCTCAGTGGTTAGAGAACCTCTCCACCAACGTGAAGCTCAGAGGTTTAACTCCTGTTTAAATCAAGTTCTGTTGTTGTATCCGTAGGCAAGACATAAATGAATGGTGGTGGTCAGAGGGGGTGATGGCGCAGATTGGCAGCCTAGTTTGTTTTTGTTTTGTGTTTTTGTCACTGTGGCCCAGGACAGCTGTGGCTACAGTAGTAGCTTACTATTACCACATGCAAATAATTTTACTCTTTTACTCATTATTACAATGGGGTGACATAGATAGTGGTTTCTATAACCGTAAGATTGGTAGTTCAAATCCTGCTCTCCACAGTCTACACTGTACCTGTGTCTTTTTTGCAAACACTACACTTGTGTGAGCTGTGTGTCTGACCAAAACGACCAAGAATGTCATGGAAAACACTTAAAAAGACAGTTGTATTATTTTTATTACCATCAAGGCAAGTGTACACTTGGATTGCTTATACATAATATATGTTTGCAAGCAAAACAGCACAACATTTATTCACGCATTATTTAAGTTAATTTAATTTCAGTTTAACAGCAAGTCTAACTGGTTCTGCTCTTTGAAAATGCTGAAGTTAACTCTCCTTTTGCGGTCTATTGGACATGAGGGAGGAATTGCCCTTCATTGGTATTCTCTTAAAAAGAGGAACATCACATTCTTAGTCCATTTATAGTCCGACTAGCACCTGCAATTCACCGCGGGGCTATAGTCTGTCTGCAGTCAGGGAGACACCTGGAGTGAATTTTCAGTGAGAGAGAGAAAGGCCTGATGGGTACTCACATCCCTCATCACTGCGTTCTATCTCCACCATACCTATTTCACCTTGTTCTCAGCTCTGTCTGCCTCTCAGCTGCTCAGTTCAGAGTTTAGTAAGACAAAATTGAGCATCGGTGAGTAGTCCATGGGAGCGGGCTAAAGCGCAGGTGGGAGAAATAGAACACCCGGAATTCATAGTGCCTGCTCAATCGAATGGTCAAAAGAAATGGTAAAAGGTTCTGTGTTTGCATTCATATGTCTAGACTCATGGACTCATATGGCTAGAATATCACCTGTCATTTCTCATTTTAAGATTCAGAATCAGTTTGTAAATTGTGAATTCACTGGACTTCAACTGTAGTGTGCCATGAGACAGGCCTTTGCCAATATATCCAGGCTCAAAAAGGTTCTGTTCATCTGTGCATATGACTGAAAGCTTTGTATTCTGCACTCTTCTCTTTTAATGTTAATTTTATGATGATTATTCATGTTTTAATTTGTTTGTATTGTGATTTACTGTCTTTCTTATTCCGTAAAGCACTTTGAAATACTTTGTGTATGAACTGTGCTATACAAATAAACTTGCCTTGACTTTCCAATGAGCACTTGCCATATTTTTTCTTAAACAAAAGCATATTTCCATGTTCTTACAAAAATGATTTAATACTTACCTGTTGTAAATATTCATCATTGTTTTATACCAGTCAAATAAATTATGAAGAAAAGTTGAAGGAAGTGGCACTGAAGTGAAATCCTCTATCGATGTCTTCAAAAAAATTTCAGTCAAAATGTATGGACAATTTCTGAGCACTATTATCTAACACCAGAGCTGGAGGAAGTGTCTGGGGAGTTGGAAGTAAGACTGCTGCTCCATGATCTGATCCCGGATAAGCAGAAGAAAATGTGTTAACGATTGTGTATACTACAAGCTTTGGCCCTTGTTTACAGCAGGTAACAGTTATGAAATGACCTTGATATCTGCTGTCCAGGTTCAATCAAGAAGTAAAATTGTCAAACTAGAGAGGTAAGATTTGTAGTAACCTTTTATTTGTGTAATCCCTCAGTCGTCCAGGTCTGATCCATAGCAAAAGAAAAATATAAAATCTGTCAAGTGGACAGAAAATTGCAGGAGTGAAGACGTTTCGCTGCTCATCCAAGCCGCTTCATCAGTTCTGGTCATATCTGATTATATCGATCTCAAGGGAGGAGCTAGCTATACTGAAACTCAAAACTTTTTAAATACAATCATGTTAACTTTTCTGCTAACCACTACTGCAGCTAATATATCAGACTGAATACATTGTACCAGGCTACTCTCTCTTTTGATTAACTAGGCTGTGGGTCCGGACCATGTGCCCTGTGCATTTTGGATTCCTGTCTGATCCTGTTCATAAAATGTTGAGCTTCCAACTAAATCTGTTAAAAAAAAAAAAAAAAAAAAAAATCCACACAAGTCTCAGTGATACGGAATCCCCCATTACCTCAGCTCTTTTGGGAAGCTATTAATTATGATTCAAATAATCTCAATTGTTCAGCCCTTAATGAAGCAGAGTAAGAGTTTGAATGTATAATTTAGTCAGTGTGAATTAAATCAAAATGCTAACAGTAGCTGGTGAGCGCTATCTCCATCGCGCGGGATAATGATGCAAGGCTTTACATCCCTATGGCACACAGTTAGAATCATTATCGGGTATTGCCTGGCAGTCGGACAGACAGCTGCAGCGCCAATTAAACTGGCTCCAAATCAGGCTTTTTAATTAGCTGAAGGATAGTTGTTGAAAGAAACTGCCATTGTGGAATAACAATGATTATGTACAGTAATGTTATAATGATAATTGCTCTATATTTCTCTGATGACATAAAGGGTGAAACGGTATGGTTGGTTAATGTAAAGAAGTATAGCCGTAAGATCCTGTTTTATGATGGAATTCATTGCACAGAGAGGTCACTTGAACTCGTCACTAGTTTTGAAGTTCATTAGGATAGAAAAGTGATAGTTCAAGTAATTATATGTAAGCTTAGCTAGAGTATATCTCAGTGATAAGGCATCGTATAGCAAAATGGAGGGAGTAAAGTATGACCCATTTTAAATCTTCCACTTTGAATTTGAAAATGAAAGAAGGAATTATAGCTTTACATACTGGTTTTTTGTGGTCATATTACACTGAAATAAGAAATTTAAAAAAATGTTTGGTTTATAATCAGTAACATATTGTGCGTGTGTTTGCTATATACTGTAGTTCTATGACACCCATGGACCATTATGTTATATACACTAGCGAGTAGCAGTTTTTTTGTTTTTTTTTTTTTTTTTGTTTTTGTTTTTTTTAATCAATGACTATGATTAAGAAAATAAAATCGGAGAACGAAGCAAGTACAGAGCAGTGGGCGTACACCAGTGGCGTTGAGAACAGGGATTGATTGGATTATAGATTAAAGATTAGTCAAACATGCACAAATCACTCTACAAACAACTTTGGGTGAGTAAATGGTGAGAGGAAACAACTAGAACATGGTTAAAAGCTATAAAAAGTAGATTTTGCAGAATAGGTCTACTTTAAACTGCTAGTTTATATATACTTTAAAGGACTATGTAACTTTATTGGTGGAAGGTTCGCCACTGCTTGTCACCATGGAGATGTTATTCTTTGCATAGTTTTTTTCACAGTATGGCCCTGAGCAAGCGAATTTACTAAGGTAAGTTACAGGTCAGATCTGTGAAGAAGTGACCCCACTCACCGTCAATAAGTCAAGGTATTTTTAGCAATTAAAGTAGCAAGTTTGATACATTTAATTCCTTACTGTGGAATATTTCAGACATGCATTATCATCTCCATGGAGACAAGGTGCTGGATCCGCCACAAAAGTTACATAGTTAACTTTGCAGGGGAAAGTACCAGAAAATTGCAAGCAAACGTTTTCTGAAGGGTAAAAGTGCCTGTAATGGTCTACAGCAGAGTGGGGCAGACCTATTTGATTTGCACGAAAAGCCATGATTTCCCCTGCTTTACTGCAGCGTTCCAACTCAAAACTGGCACCATCCAGTCTTTCTGCTCCAGCGAACACACAGGAAGTCTCACTAGAGCAACGCCACAGTATCTGCCACCAGTGTAACCCCATGAAGACATATGGCCACCTCCGCTATAGCAGGAGGAGTGCGGCTATAAAATAGGAGAGCTTGGCACCACCTGCACGCTATCCCTGTCCATGTACGCGTGCTCTCTCCAAAATCATTCAGCCCTGCGGTCCATGAGGAGGCCATTTTGTCTTTCCGCATCAGTGAAGCAGCGAGTGTAAAACCGCTCAAACAGACGCTGGGTCTATTCCGCTTCGAGAGGTAAGTGTGCAGCAAAATGGCAGGGAGGCTAACATGTGGAAGAAGCAGAGAGAGATGGAGAAAGAAAGAGAGAGCGAGGGACAGAGGGGAAAGAGAGAGGAGAGAGAGGGGACTGGGGAGAGAGAGGGGACTGGGTGATGACGTAAACCACCTAAAAATATGAAGACTAGGCAAAATCCTTCAGCTAGGTGGTTCTGATTAAGTCAAGATTTGATTTTGATTCAATTCAGTTTACGTTTAGTTATACAGCACATTTTAAAAACTATTTCAGCAGACCAAAGTGCTTTACATAAAAGTCAACAAAAAACAAATATACAGAGAATACGATAGGAAAAGGGGAGTTAAAGAGGCAATTTTTCAGTCATCTTTCAATAGGAATGGAGTCTTTAGACATAATCTGTCTCCAGTTTATAATTCCATCCTCAGACCTAAATCAAAACAAGGAAAACAATCGTGATAGCCAGTTTGCCAGCTAATAGGTGTGCGAGCACCCATTAGGGGCTTGAACGATTGCCAAATATGTTGCGTTGTTGGAGCGACCTCAGTGCGCACTAGATTTAGTTCTGTTTACTTTACTTTTGGGTCGGTCTTGTTCACATACACCATGCATCATTTACTCCAAACACGCGCCATGAGCTCATCAGCTGTCGAACTTACTTCACAAAGCGCTTCATATGTATGCTTCGCCTGTAGCGGTGGTCCTTTCTTTCACCTGTTGCTAAATACACCATGAGGACTGTACACACCAGTGTCCGAAAAGAAAAACAACACACAAACAGACTGAGGCTCATTGTGCAGACTGTCGGAGGAGGAGACTGCGCCTTGTCAGACAAACGTGTTAAGCAGCAGCTCTGTAGCACCCATTTACACATATACATGTGGTCTGAGCATTTTTGCCCAATTCCAAGCTCTTGTATAGGTCTGCCCGAGGTTAGCCCCATTTACATCACACTCGCCCGGCTCCGAGACCTCCTGTTTGAAGTGCTCTGAGACCGCCCGTTTACTGAGAGAATGTGACTTTTGGGTTCACACCAGCCCAACTGTCACATGACACACTGCTCTCGGAGTGAATACGCTTTTACTCTTAACGTAACTAGTGGCAGTGTGAAAACGATCTTAGTGTTATTGAACCTAGCCAACAAACAGAAACTGTAAACGAATAGCTGTGTTACTTTGAGTATAGTTGGCCCCTCCCTTTAAATAGATATAAGGCAGTGTCCACCAGCAATCTGACCAGAATTGAAGAAGCGCTTAGATGAGCAGCGAAACGTCTTCACTCAAATAACTTTTTGTCAGTTGACAGACTTGTCAGAATTTTACCAAACATAGGAAAAGAACAATAAAACCCAAGATATCCTGTCTAGCTGGTATTAAATGCCAGGGAGAAGAGGTGGGTTTTCAGTCTAGTCTTAAACTGTATTGCACTGTACTGCACCAGCCCGTTACTCTTGACAGGTTGTCCCAGCTGCACTGAAGGATGAGCCGAATGTATAGAATTTGTTTTACTCTCAGGGGATTCATAAAATGTACTTAAACTTTAATGTAAATGATGAACTTGAAAGAACAGACATTGGTGTTTGTGAGATGCAGTGACAGAGAGGGGGCAGAACAATCTCAAACTCTTCACATAACCATCGCAAGCTTATATTCACACTATACATCATTGCATTTTGTACTATCCTGGATTCAGCTGGCTTACAACACTGGTGCAATGAATAGTGAAGGTACAAAGAAGATCATTCCTGCAGAGAGTAGACACAGGTGTGACTGGGTTCAGTTGGAAGTGACCGAGGAGATGGGGAACAATACTTCACAGCGGTATTGCATTGAGTGAGTATGTGTGTAAGACCCAGGTGGAGGAGGACTACCATTTGCCTAAGCTGCAGGATTTGTCTTCTCAGAATGATTCAGGGGGAACGTAGTGCTTATAGTATCACACTGCAAGGATTTGGTACTTCACAATCACATATACAGTACAACAGTATCTGTATAGAGCAAAAAAAAAACACTGACACTATTCCATGTGTATCTGTATTTGTTTTTGGATTTTGTATTTGACAAGAACTTTTTATTTTGCTTTAGTCTTAGTCGTTTGATTAAAATGATTTTTAGTTTTAGTAGAGATTTAGTCAAATTATTGTTTTTAGTTTTAATCTACTTGTTTTTGTTGCTCTGGGAATGAGGAAAAAGTGGAATTTGGATCTAGTCTCCACTCGTTCCCTAGGTTTAGTTTTATTAATCAACAAAAATATCAGCATTTAAGTACACTAAAATACAGTTTTAGTCAGCAAAATGTGTGTAATTTTAGTTGCTTCTTATTCATTTTTAATCTAGCTTTAGTCAGCAAAAATATGACATTACCGAAAACGATTATAAACATTTTTAGACAGTGAAATTGCCACTGCAGTACAGAGCAAAAAATAATCGACAAAGGGATTGACTTCAGGACTAGGGATCCGCTTTTTCAGCTCTGATACCAACTATAGCTGCTGACAACCAATATCAACCGATACCAGTGCAGAGGCTGAAACTAAGATAAAATAAAACAAGACTATTCCAAATGTTTTATGTAGCTTACAATTATCCCTCACGTAACGACTTTCTTTATTCGTCTTTCTGGACCGAGTACGAGCTGTAAACTCTGTCTTATTACATCAGTTTATATGTTCAACCAGGATATCGTCTGAACCCATATTTGGAAGTCGTTATCCGATCCAGCTAAGTTCTCAGTATCGGCGCTGATATCGGCTCAGTGCATCCCTAACACGAAATACCCAGTGATCCAAGTTTGTCAAGTTAACTTTACATTGCGAAAAGTTGAAGAACATATTATATAACGTTATTTTTCTGCCCATCTGTTTCCATCTGCTTTTCAAATACTCGGAGATCTGCCAAATGTCTTGATTATTTTTTCTTGCTTAAAGCTCCAGCGATCTCAAGAGCTTGACTTAGAGACTTCAAAACATCTGGGCCAGATTTAATAAAGGTATACATAAAGTTTATATTGGATGAGCTGTTCAGAATCAGAAAATGTTTTATTGCTCGCTTCGGGGCTGAGGTGCAACATAGAACAATGAATAGTATAATATATATAGTAGTATAATAGTAAAAATTTATTGCAATGAAATACTCTTATAAATACCTTATCTTGCATTTATTAAATTACATACGCCGTACTGTGGAACATTTTAGAGAAAGCAATACCAGAAAAGTTGCATAATGCACCTTTAACAAAAAAACAAGTACATATTTGATTTGATTTAGTCTAGTGATTTGCAGTCTGACCTGAGATTACAAAGATGGGGGATAGATTCTGACGGCTGGATGTGACAGAGCTATGGGGTAGTGCAGACTCGGAGCAGATTATTTGGGTCTAAATATAAACAGGTCTAATCAGGACATCAGAATACACTGCAGGAGACACATTTTTGCCCCTTTCATGTCCCAGCTCTCTCAACCTCAAACTGATTTGGATGGGTACAAATGCGCATAAGCAAAGAGATGAATTTCAGCCGAAATACCTACGAGAAAATTTGTCTTATATGTTTGTGTTTTTCAGTGAATATACTTTTAAATGTTATAAAAAGCATATTTTCTGAAGACTTTTGTAACTTTTCTGGTGGAGGCTCTGACACCTACTCGTCTCCATGGAGATGCTGTTGCGCTGCCCAGTGTCTATAGTATTGCATAACGCACATAGGAGTAGCTCAGTTGGTACAGTATTTGTCCACTGATCTGAAGGTTGGCAGTTTGAATCCCACTCTCAACATGAACGTCATTGGTGGGATTCCAGCTCCCACTTAACACAAGGATAGAACAACAGTAAGACACTAAACCGCCTTCACCCGCAGTGTATGAATGTGAAGGAAGACCAATAAACAAGAAAAGCAGCTGATGGAAAAGTTACATATTTTTTGTTTCCATTGAGGCTGCCTCTAGTGGTAGTCTCTTGAAGTGCACTTAGGTGTCAGCCTAATGACCTGCCTCCAGCTGTGACAGTGGTCTTTGATACTCAACAAGAGAGTGTAATATGACCTGCTTAAATGAGATCTCTCCATTGCTCATAATAGAGTGGTAATGCATAATTAGATAAAGCACACTGAGCCCCAGAGGAAGAGCGGAGGCAGGGACGTGCGGACGGAGCGCAGCCTGCAGAGGAAGAGGAAGTGCGGCAGCGACAGAAACTAGGGCTGCCCTCAGACTCGGCCATATATTTTTCTCTTTCATTAAAAGCTTCCTGTATTGTGCAGAGCTGGAAGAAGCGCCGCGGGCTATCACACTGTGAGGCTAGCATCGACCGCTATAAACACACACAAACATGCGCACAGCTGCACAGGGCACCAAACTGCCTGGTGAGCAGTGTTTCCCCGACTTTGAAACAGCACATTTCAAATGGCAGTTCAACATTTTCAGGGGATTTGAGAGTATTTAAAATGACCGTAATATCTCCATGGGGACAAGAAGGTAGCAACCCCCACCAGAAAATATACCTAGTTCACCTTTAAAGGGCCTATATTGTGCTATTTTCTGATCTATGTTATAATGTAGTTTCCTCATCAAAGACAAACTTGGAGCTGTGTTTTGATTCATTCACACATTTGATACACAAATTCTGCATATGTTGTTCTTCTCTCAAAATGAAAACACGTTCAGTTTGATCCACCTTGCGACGCCATGTGGTGATACAGAAAGTGCTCCACTGTGTTTTTAAACTTCATACACCTTCACTGGAATCATTTGGATGATTTTAGTCCTGGAATTGCTCATCTCTACTGAACTAAAGATAAAAGATAGTTGTTGTTAGTGTGATTCCAGCTCCCACGGATGATTACTGTTGTTGTATCCTAGGGCAAGACACTTAACCCCCTTCACCCTCAGTGTATGAATGTGAAGGAAGATCAGTACACAAGAAAAGCAGGAGATGCCCTCTTCAAGAAAAGTTACATAGTGCATCTTTATAAATTTCTGTTGAGGCAGAGTCTAGTGAAAGTCTCTTGAAGTGCACTTAGGTGTCAGCCTAACAACTTGCCTCCAGCTGTGACATTTGGATCATTTTAGTCCTGGAATTGCTCATCTCTACTGAACTAAAGATAAAAGGTAGGTCTTAACTTGAAAAGTACCGCTATATGACATGAACGTCATTGGTGTGATCCCAGCTCCCACAGATGATTACTGTTGTCGTATCCTTGGGCAAGACCATCTGTAACTGAGCATTTTGAGCTTTGGAGATGTAGACAGACTAACAATAAAGGGTTACGCAACATGTGTGAATGAAACAAAACACAACTCCAGGTATGTTTTTGATGAGGTACCAACATTTTAACATGCCTTAAAGCTCACGAGAATCCATTTTGTGTAATACAGGACCTTTAAATAAAGAAACACAAAATGATAACCTCATCAACAAAAGCACAACAGTGGGACAGTGGTCACACAGACTGGCAGCGATGGCTGAGTGGCTGTGTATGCTTCAAAGCTAGGAATTTGCGGGTTCGACTCCCAGACTAATCTGGAGATCACTGCTCACCGCTTCTGACAAGTTGCCCCGCGATACTGGCTGAAGAATGTGTCAAATACAGAGAATGACTGTCACTCATAATGGATTAATGAAGCATACCTTAACCTTGATCCTGCCTCCCAGTCATTCATACAGCCATGTGCATGGGCAGCATTATGATAGATTTGAGTGCCAATAAGTCTATAATAAAATGTAGCTCACCTATAGTCACCTGCTTCAGTCAATCAAATCAACTGTATTTACCCTCTAGTGGTGATTTCAAATATAAAATGTTCCTCTGTATTTCAAATGTTTGCGCGTGGAACTGTAAAATATACGATTTCACCATCCTCACAGTTGGGGGCTGACCTATATAGTCACCTGCAAAAAGTATTTATCCTCTAGTGGTGATTTCACCATATGCACCGGTCTTCAACAACACACTCCAGGATACCATCCCGAACGCTCCCCAGTCCTGACTCCTGTGCAGTCTCTCCTCATCTCCATGGTAACGCAACAGCTAAATCCTTTAACAGTAATGAATTCTGCAAAAGCACGAAATAAATTATTTGTGAGAAATGGATTCAAAAATCAATGAACGTGTAACACCCTGCTCTCTCAGTTTAAGCAGATTTAAGTGAATGAGTCTCTGAATGTTTAGTACTTGTTCAATAAACACAAAGTTGGTAGGCCTTTGTATAAAAAGGGGCAAATCCTTAAACATTTGTCCATTGGCAAAAAGAAAAAAAAAAGGAATGACATTTGGATTTACAGTTGCTTATAAGGTAGCTGGGTTACTTAGCAGTTCTTATTTGCAGCATGGAACATAGAACCATTGGGTGGATTTCTCTACATAAGTTAGCCTATAGACTACCATTGTCAAGCTTTATGACTATTTTATTGAGAAATTAGCATTACCCAATTAGATTATACATTCAATTAATACATTTTTTTGTTTTTTTTAGCCCATGGTACATCTTAACAGCTTTTATGGTTTTACATTTCAGTTTATGTAAATGCAATATGTTTGATCATATTTCTATCAATTACCATGAACTAACTAAACTATATTTTTTATTTATTATTTACTAAGTGCTTTTTTGGCCTCGTAGCAGCCCAATTTCTTCCTGTCAGAATCGCTATGGCAACAGGTTGGCACATGCCTGGTGACACTGGCAGACTCCCGCACAGTTGACTGTTATTAATCACATCGCGGGACCACATTCATGCCACTGAGAGCGCGTCGAGGGGCATCAATCAACAGTTTTGTGTTCTGAATACGAGCCGTCACAGCTCGGATCGAAATGAAGCCAAAAACACTCAACTTTCAAGTAGAATTTCAAAAGATTTTCACTTCGTTTTCATCCTGCTGGACTGGAAAGTGTGTTATTTTCATTTTGCCTTAAGGTCTGGCTTTTATATCCACCAAGTCCCACATGTTCTGAACATTCCTGCAGCTTCTAAAATTCCACGTACCTTTTAATTGGAACTTAAAAAGCTACAAAAATATCTAGGCTTTTATAGTCACTCCAACAGCAGGCTCTCCAATAATCTCTATATTGCAAGATTCTATAGATTCTGTGGTATGATATATATGATTTCTGGGGCCATGCTGTATTGAGCTGTGCGTAACAAACCTTAAACCTTACTCGCTACTTTGTGCACTTCATTTTGTCATAAAACTATATTTGAGGTACAATCTTCTTACGGAGTTCACAGTAAAAACTTGTTTCAGTCGTGTCATTTTAGCAAAAATAATTCTAAACATTTGGTTGAACTCCCCTTTTGTGTCCCTGTTCCCCCACACTTTAAAATAACTGGCCCATTTCAACTTGTTTGTCCATAAAACTGGCAATATTTTGAGTCTTTTTTGTGCTCTCCTGAGTGTTTTCAACAGCCAAAGAGAGTTACTCTGTGTTTCATATAAAGGGCGCTTTGTAGTGGTCATGCTGCTTTGTAGTGTCCGAATGTCCAGCTGGTGAAAATGTACAAATTTTCCCAAAATGCATCTGGAAAAGTGGTGCAGAGTGATGGGTAATTGGAAGAGTGGTCAGTATACAGTAGACTACAATGCATTATGAAAAACAAATGGTGGATTTCAGATGACATAACAATATTCTATAGGCCAATAATATTTAAAATGAATATGGTTTTAATGGAAAAGTTTGTGGAAATATACCAAGTTAAGTCACTACTAAAAATCATCAGGTTCACCATTTGTGCATTTACCTTTTGGATACAGTGGTCCCTCATTTATTGCTCTAAAAATAGCCCATAATAGGCGAAATTTGCTAATTATTATTATTATATATGTTTTAAGGCTGTAAAACCCCTCATCACACACTTTATACACTTTTCTCAGAAAGGCATTAACATTTTCTCTAATTTCTTTCTTGTTTAAACACTCTCAAACCTTCATATATTATATCCCCCTTCTTCGATGTTAAATGTGTTGTTCACATATGCCTCTGCTCCAGCGGTTTCTGACCTCTCCGAGCAGATAAACACTTTTAAGTCCACAGCATTTCTGAAATTTGTCGGTGCAGAAAGTTCCATCGATATTGTGAGTATTATTGGGGAGAAAACTTGCAAACATACAGCACTTCAGAGTCACACTGCGATCGAACATTTATGTAAATTTGGCTCAACACATTCTGCACTGTACAGGAGACACGGAGGAGACTGATGGACAAAGGTCTAGAGTCCCTTAGCCAATCAGGACGCAGAACACAATACATGTCGACACGCTGTAAAAAAAAAAAAAGCATCTGTGAAAATCTGTGAAAGAGCGAGACCGCAAAAGGTGAACTGCGATATAGTGAGCGACAACTGTATTTCATAGTAAGTATAAAGTACAAATGATTGACAGCCTCAATGGAGAAAAAGTGAAATAATCCAGTGTATTTTGATTTAACAGGTAGCTTGATTACATGGTAGGGCATCTGACATACCCTGAAACGTTCATATGAGTAAACCTATTTTATGTACCACTTCGCTGCATTAAATGTTTTTGATGAGCTCACCACAGAAATAATATTTGTACTTCAAACTGTGGACATTATCAGAAAGGACACAGGAATATAGAACGCTTATAAAAGATGACTCCTAGAACAGAGCATGATTGATGAGACAGTATTCTCTTGAACTGTGTGCTGGTGTTTGGCTTTGGACGTGCGACAAATGGTGGCGTCCTAATAATAGGCCTGTCACATGAATCGCCGATGTGTCTCTACAAAACACACTCACAATGCATTCATTTATAGTGCAGCTTTAAAGGGATGTTTAAAGGAAACTCTCCCTTTCAACGTCTGTCATCCGCAAACACTACGCTATGGTATTTTAGGCCGCATGCTGTGACTGCGTTACCCAAAACGTTCTTATTCAAAACGTATTATTAATAGTTCGATTTTTGGGGTTTGTGTCAAGACAAAATAAAAAGAGAAGAAGTTATCAAAGTTGTATGAAATGATAGTTGTCGAAAACATTCTTGCCTGTGAAATCAAAACTTTAGAATCATTTGAATGAGTATAAATACAGAAAAGTAAATCCTTTTCTTTACTTACTTTTAGAATGGTCTTGTTCTATTACATAGCATAATATTAAAGTAACTACTATTATTTTGTATTGAATAAATAACATTTCAATGTCAAAACCAGTGACACACTAAAAGTAACACTTGGTAAATGGTCAAATTCTTATAACGCTTTTAATGCTTTTCACACACACATTCAAGTGGCCCAAGAGTCACTGACAGTTGGAAAAAAAATTCATAACTCTTTTGTATCTAAGTATTTTTCTTTTGTTTTTTCAGACCATTTAGAACAACCCTTCCAAAATTAATATGAGCAAATATAGCACAGAGGAACACTCATTGTACAGTGGTACTTTGAGTCACATGGGTCAAATTTAGAAACCCAGCGGTGTCAGCATTTTAATACCAGAGATGCCCCAAGCGTAAATGCCATTAAAGGAATAATAAGTAGTTTTCAAAGACAGAGGGCAGTATGTGATCTCCCGAGACCTGACTAATCCCAATTTCTTCCTGCGGGGCTATCTTAAAGAAAAGATATTTGTGTGTAAACCTCAGACAATAAACAACTTAAAACATAATATCGAGGATCAAATAAGAGCCATAAGCCTGGAAATGCTTTCAAATGTTATGCAGAGTGTGTTGGATCAGGCTATTCAGTGCAAAACCGAAAATGGACTCTTAAAAAACATTTTTATTTTTTTATTTTTACTTCCCCTAGTTTAAAGAGTGATAAGTTCAAGTGTAAGTGAACAATTATAACTGTATGTATTGCCAAAAATCTCAGAAGGTTCAGTTTACTGCTAAAATTTGGTGAGTATAACTTAAGACTTATAGGAGCTATTGAAGATTTGAAAGTGTCAGTGACTTTTGGGCCACCCTGTAGAATCGCCAAACCTGTGGGTTAGTGGATCTGACTGCTCTACCAATGATGAGGTTTATGTCATTCAAAGTGCCGACCTTCAGATCAGTGGATGAACACTTCAAACAAAATTCTCAGATGAATTCTTAGACTATAGTTTTTGGTTTCATTGCTCTGGTCTCAAAAAGTCTTGCCAAAATCTGCACAATCACATTTGTTGTTGTTATGTTTATCTCAGTATCACAGCTTGTGTGTATTTCTACTGCTACTACAAAAGGGCAAACATTCAATCCACCAATCCACCAAAACACACTCTTTAAAATGCAGCTGAATGGAAAATACGTTCAGACAGCACACATTTATCAAGAGTTACTAAAACCAAACTTTGCCTTAAAATAACAACACTGACATTTTCTAAATGAGCTGGAAGTTATTGTCCATCACCTAAATTAAAAATCAATAGAAGGTGACTTATACCATGAGCAAAGCACCTGAAGCATCAACAAAACAAGTGAAGGAAAGATCAGGTCTTTAAAAAGGAAACAGCCACTTCCTAAAGAGATGCATTTTACAGAGAAATATAGAGGAGGCTGTGAGACCAAACACACAAGAGATTTAGATTTAGAGTCATGCCTAAGCCCGCATAAATTCCTATTCCTTTTTTGAATAATAACAGTTCGGATTGGGAGAGAAAAATGAGGTAAGCCGTAAAACTTTTAAATCCGTGGTTCCATGCTATCGGAGGGGGGATAAATAGCTTCTTTGCTCCAGTTGAAATACAAGTCACATGAAGTTAGAGCGCTGAGAATGCCTCCTCTTCTCACGCAGTCGTCTGTCAAAAAATAGCAGCTATTAATTGGCTCAGCATGTCAGCATATGATCTCATCAGGAAGTTTGGATGGAAATAAGTAGAGTAAGAACTTCCACTTTGATTTGAAAGGTAGCGTCATAGCAGGATTACGAAGCATAATGGAGATGTATTATGTAAAATGAACTTCAGTGAGCTTTAAATCTTGCTATTCTAGTTTTTCCTCATCACTAGCAAAGTAAAAGTTGTATTTTCCTGTATTGCCCTGCATTCAAGGCTTGATGTGTCACCTACCCCTAATCCCCGCCCACATCCTTGTACTTAGACGCAATTATTTGAAAGCGTAATATTCAGCGTAATACATATGGCCATCTTAAATGCCATATAGCTACGTTTCAAAAAAAAAAAAAAAAAAGACTTAAATGTCAATCTGCTGCTTGTTATGGGAAACTTCCACTGTGAAGAGGCAGGGTCCATTATAGTACTGCAGTTTTGAACAGGAAGTCTATGAACCTCTTTAGATCAGTATCCCAATTTACAATAAACAATGTTATAGTTCAATCCCAAGGACCCGTAACAAGCTTAAAGAGGGGGTTTTCTGCAAAATCTTTTTTTTTTTCCTTATCAAAAACATGCCTGAAGAGGTTTCCAATATCCATGCATATTTGAGTATTTCAGCAAGCTCCCCTGGGCCCTATTACGGTTAGCTGTAAGATTCTGTCCAGTGTTCAGCCCACAAGCCTACGTCATCCATGCTCCCACACGAAATTCTCCATAAATATACAAAAATATGACACAAAACTGTGCACAGACTTGACAAACCTGATGCGTTGTGCGGTAGTTTTACTTGTGTTGTGATGAAGGGGGAGTGACAAAGAGGGAGGACGCACAGTGTCAGAAACAAAAGTGAAACTTAAAAAACAGGTCAATACGTTAACATGAATGTGAATATGGCATTTTCAAAACAGAAAAAGGTAACGTGGTGATCTAAATATGTTATACGTTAGCAGTTAATACACCATACAAGTAAAATATTTGATTATATGCGTTGTGGGTAAAGCTGGAATATATAGTTTATCAATGGTGTTCAAGTCATTTTGACAGAAATGCTAAAGAAAAACCGGAAAACGAAAGTTACATTTTGTTGCCTCATCTTCCTGTCCTATCCAGAGATGCCGTGTGTTTTGTCATCATATCTGGAGTCTGCAAAACTTGTACTTTCCAATGTGGATCATCTGAGCTGAGTCTGTGTTTGCTCAGTACATGTTTCTTTAGCCGTCTTGGGCATATTGGGCATATTTCGATTCAACCAAAAGCCAACCAGTTGCTATTTGGGGCTAAAACAACTTTAGCCCTCTAAGATTGTCATACAATAATTACAGATATTAACTGATGCTAAAAGTATCAATTATCTGATATCAAAACAATACACTCAACTGAACAAGCACAGAAAAAAATTATACAAATTGGAAAAAATGTGACCTTCCTGAGTAGTTTCTATGGTGATATTACAGAAACGACTATTATTTTTCTGTTGAAAATTACATTCTACTACTTGGAAGTTAATAATTTTGATAATATTGTCAGCACTACACTGTCTACCAGTCCTTTCTCTGGATTAGGTTTGGTTTTCCTGTGACATAATCTCCCAGTTCTGTTTGCAGGTTGTTTTGCTGGCTGTCTCTTATGCTTTTGTTAACCCACGGCCTAATCACACACAATTGGCACTTGGCTCCTTCGTTAAACCCCTGGTGCCTGATCCAGCTCCAAATGATAATAAACAAATAAAAACAGTTAGGAAAATAACTATCATTCAATTCGTAGTTTAATTGTTTCTGTTGAACAAAATCAGCACGAATCTTCATCAAAATCAGTGCATTTGAAGCTCGAGCAAAACAGTAAAGTAGATGCTTAAATAGGTGATGTTAGGGAAAATAAGTGCTGTCCTAACGAGTCCTAGAGTTGCAAAGAGAGGCAGGAGACTCTGGAGGCAGGAGCAGTTTATTTCCCATCAGCCCGGGACCTGGTGACTTGAATATGCTTAACACTGCACGTTAGTATCGGCCTTTCGAGCCTGGCTATGCCTCCACACAAGGAGGTTTAAATAAGAGCTAAGAAGGACAGCCTGGAGACAAGCTGGCCGAGATAAAATGAGAAGTACATATCAGAGTGGTTCAGTGAGACGAGTTGACCAAGGAAACTGATAATGTTAAAGAAGGACAGACTCTGTAAAAGTTGGATGACGCTATAGCTACAGAGAAATGTCAGCAATGAACTGGAGGTGTCCTTGGTCAGACTATGCAGGGGACGCAAACTTTAATACTTGTACTTACGTAGAGTTTTTCATGTGATGCTTATTACTTTTACTTGAGCTTTTTTTTTACTTAACTAACAAAACGGAGTACTTCTTCCACCACTGAAACCGCCGAAATAATGAGGAAAAACAGATGATTTAACTCCAACTAAAGACTAAACAGAAGCGCCGTGAGCTGAGGGCATTTAGGCAGTGAAGTATAGCGACAAAACAAAGTGAAGGTTAACACACTCCACAATCAGAGAATCTCAAAATGGCTGAAGAGAAATTAGCAGACAAAGAGACAGATGGAGAGCATCGATTAGCCTGGCGGTGCTGGCATCGGTGCCACCCAATCGTTGTCGGAGCAACAAAGCAACAGGGCAGAAGCTGACAGAGTAGTAATTCTGCCCCATTCACTCCCAGCTAATGCTCTGTGTGCCAGCGCCCATCTATCAGCACCTGTATACTGCTATCACTGCTGTACTGTGGAACTACAATGTCTTTCATGATCAGGACACTACAGCTAAAAGTTAAGTGATGTGTGTTAAAGGTTACCTGCCCGGCCAGAACTTTACATAGTTGGAGCCATATACTGTTTCCCTGATTTCAGATGGCGTGATTGACAGGGGGATTAACCAATCAGAGAGAAGCATGGTCCGTTCACCCCAAAAACAAACATGGCTGCTTACACGTAATAAAGGAAAAAAAAAAACACTACATAAAGATTTTTGCAGAATCTAGAGTCAAGGCATCAAACTCTTTTATCTCAGGTTAAAGAAGTTATAGCTTGTTCTGAATGTTACAAGACATGTTCTGTATTGAGAAACAGGTGATACAAATTAGCGACTGTGGCTGGACCATCTCAAGTTAAGATGGAGGATATTCACCCTATAGAGTTCGGCTCCAGTCAAATGAAGTTCATCGAGACTAGCGGATATAGGGGAGAATTTGGAGCCAAGTTCCATATTAAGATTTCCGACCGTGACTATCATAGCAACCAAAGAGCCAATCCGGAGCAAGGCTGTTGACGGTAACATCCCTTCCCACCCGCACCGCTGGTTTAGTAGGGAGCAGGAGCTTAGCAATGCTGTCAATCAAACCTGCTGCTAATACTAGCGGGAGCAGCCTCGGGGAAAGGAGCTGCCTAATTTGTCTCTTATTAATGTTCATATCTTGATTTTTAAGACCAAAATGATGAGCCTGACAGCAGCAGTTACGGGACGACAGTTTTCCAATTTAAAGCGAATTGGAGTCAGAGTCTATGGAGCCGGAAGCGCGCCCATTCTCACTTCCCATTTGGTACGCAGTGAGCAGCAGGTTAACTATGTCGATTTATATATTTATATATACACAGTCTATGCCGTTTATCGGATTTGATCAGATTGTAGAAGGGATTGGCTTGAGATAGTATAACAGGAATGGCTAACTGGTCAGAAACCAAGAGTTTAAATGTTCAGCTGTCATTCTGGAAAGAGCCACACCATGCACAGACCCACTGCCAACACCAGGGGGCAGGGAGGAAAGAGACCTGTGGATTATCAAGCACGTTTGACCACAACACAGAGCCCTATTGAGGCTTGGTCCTATACTCCAAAATATGTTGTGTATGTGTTTGTGTGTTGTTTGATTTTAATCATATGCAAGTCTCTGTGTTCTGGTGTATTTTAAATGTAATATCCTTCACTTGAAATTGAATTCATTTTGCGGTTTGATTTTACAGGAAGATTTACTGTTAGTTGTATTTGCAAAAAAGAAGAAATCCCAGATTGTAGTATTATAACAACAATTTGGATCATGTTTTAAATGTATTTTTGAATTGAAAAAAAAAAAAAAAAACAAGATCTCTTTTGGAGGCTGCAGTCCCTGATGCTCGTTCACTGACAGTGGCAATAAAACTTTTGATTCTGATGAGCAGAGGAAACACTGCTGGCCAAACAAACTCTTGTCAGGCGAGTATTACACATTTTATTTGTGTGATAATAGAGAGCTACAATGTCTAAGCCCTAAACTTTATGACTGTTGTATGCACATGTGGTTTATTTTATTTAATTTTTTTGGTAAAGCAAGTTTCAATCTGAAGCACATCTTTCATTTTGATTTCATTACAGACACAGTAACCATGTTAATTATAGTAATTATGCCAATCACTCTCTTTCGACAGCCACTTATCAGGAAGTAGTTTGATTTGTCACAAAAGATTGATTCATAAAACGTGGTTTAGCAGCATTTGTGTTGCGTTCCATCATGCAGACACACACACAGTGAAACCAGGGTCTCAGTTGTTGCCACTTATTCTTAAACTTGTGAAACAAAAGCCCTGAACAGTCTCTTATGGTTATAAGAGGGCAAATCACAACTATACGAATCCTTCAGGTTTGATTATTACTTCAAATTACATTTCATTTAGAACAACTCAATATTCCAACAGTTTTCTTGATATGTATTGTTTTACAGTATGGGTTTAAGCTGAAGTTAAAGGTGCTGTACCTGATTTTTACTGTGAATTTTTACCGTAACATGAAAAACAACTACTTTTCAAAGGTTTGCAGTGGTTCACACTTATGCATTCCAACCATCCAAATTATCATCATCATCAGTTTATAAGCACTTTTGACAACTTTCAGAAACAAGAGTGGAGGTTTTTTTTTTTGTTTGTTTGTTTTTTATGATGGTAATACTAACACAACTAGCATGCTAACAGCGCACTTACTAATTATCAGACAATAAGATGCTAATTAAATGCAGACGGCACGGGGCAGGAGATATTTTGACCTCATGGTTTGCATCTATCCATGCAAGTATGAGTGTCGTCTCCCATGTGGCATAAAAAAAACTCACATTTCCATCAAGTTTAAGGACCTGTACCTGATTTGCAATTATTAAAGCTGCTCAAAAACCCTTTGCTTCCTGCATTGCTTTCTAAATAAGAAATAAGAGGGAAAACAGATTGCAGAAAAGAATCTACTCATTCCATATAGCATTTTCTCAGATAACTAACACAATCATGAAAAACCTTTCCTAGACACTTCTTTGATTCTTTGTGATGGTGCATTTTCAAGGGAGGCAAAAAAAAAAAAAAAAAAAATGCTAAGATAGATGAGGAGATAGTGGAGAACTATAAGGAAACAGATGGGACACTATCCCAGACAGTTGTTTGTGTGTTTGTGCATATCACAGTGGAAAGACTAATTGGGCTAAACATTCACTCTAAAACATGTTCCTGAGTCATGGTTTAAAATCAGGTTCAGCCTCTTTAAACGGCCCATATTACGCTATTTTCTGATCTATGTTTTAATGTTGTTTCCTCATCACAAATATACCTGGAGTTGAGTTTTGTTTCATTCACACATGTTTAACACTTAATATTTAGGTTGAGTTCTTCTCTCAAACAGAAAACACTCTGTTCCACTTTGTGATGTCATGTGGTAATACAGGAAGTGTAGTGTGTTTTTAAACTCCATACACCTTCACTAGAATCATTTGGATGATTTCAGCCCTGGAATTGCCCATCCCTACTAAAAAAAAATGTAAAAGGTAGCTGTTAACTTGAAAACTACTGCTTCATGACATCACAAGGGACAGAGCATTTTGAGCTTTGGAACAGATAATAATAATACATTTTGTGTAAGACAGGACCTTTAACAGTGCCTACATCGCGCAGTTTCTCAGTTGTTATTGTGGGAAAAAAACAAAAAACATGATTCATTAGATATAAAGTGTGGAAAATGAAAGTAAAGTCAAGTAAGCAATATGGAAGTCAAATGGATATATGTTTAAACTGTAAAAAACAACAACGATACAACAGTCAAGCCATCAAAAAACAATTATGAAAATCTCTATGTAATGTAATGTAATGCTATATGAGGTACACAGAGTAAAATAATGGTGGTAATGCTGAAAATATATTATATTGTGCTAAATTGACTAAGATTTAAGACATGTATGTTTTTGATTCCTGTATTACCACATGACATCACAAGGTGGAACAGAGTGTTTTCTGTTTGAGAGAAGAACTCAACCTAAATATTAAGTGTTAAACATGTGTGAATGAAACAAAACCCAACTCCAGATATGTTTGTGATGAGGAAACAGCATTATAACATAGATCAGAGAATTAAGTAATACAAAACCTTTAAAAGCTTTTCATGGCAAGTAAACTGTACTTTCCCGGAGTCTCTCTTTGTATGAAGTTGGAATCTCCTGTGCACAGTTGGAATCAAAAACAGCTATTTCTCGCAGTGAAGCCGACACTGCCATTTATTTTAAGCGTGACTACTGTGTTCTGAGCTGGAGATGAAAAAGTTACTGAAAGAAAAGACGAAAATCACAAGTTACTGGAGCAGAACAGAGAAGAAGCCTGAAAATGCTTTTAAACTGAAAACGCAGAACCTCCCAGACAACTACAGGGACTTAGCAACAGTACAGCGACACACAACACAATTATATGCTCTTGTACTACACTGTAAATACAATGGATAGAAATTGGGATGTCAAAAAACAACTCTTATTAACGAAATCTGTCAGCTTGTGTATCAGGGTAAAAAAAAAATGTCTACAGAGATGCATTTGCCAAAATAAAAAAGTAATGATAATAGTGTGAGAATACTTTTGCATGGTGGTGGAAGAAGTACTCAGGTTTTTTTATTTGTTTCCTTTTGTTTGCTCAAATGCTCAGGGTTTTCAACAGGTCTCATACAATAATACAAATATTTTTACTTTTTCTGCCCTGGAAATAGAAAGTACAGATACTTTCTAGTGGAATACAGTACAGGTGCCACCACTCAAATCTAGTGAAATAAAAGTAAAACGTATCCACAGTAAAGTAAAGTACAGATACCTAAAATGTATACTTAAGTGCAGTACTTTACTACTTTTAGTTTATTATGTTATTACTTTTGCATGAACACTAACTTTAGCATTTAGCATCTTAAACTCTTCATTGGTTTACCTGATTTTTATGGTTTTAAAATGGTTTCCAGCGGTTATTCCCTCACTTACCTTATGTATTCCGAACATCCTAATTATTCACAGTGATGAGTTTGCAAGCACTTTTCACATACTCTCAGAGAACAGTGTGTTGTTTTTTTTCCGTGATGGTAAAACTGCACACATGCTGACATGCACTTCCTGATTATTGGTCAGTTTAAAATTAGATGCAGACAGCACACAGTTGACTTATTTGGACCTCAAGAGCTGCTTATACATTATGTCTGTACTGGGGCAAGGCATATTTTGCTCAAATACATGAAAAAAAAAAAATGGGTATAAGCAGGGGCATGAGACTGGAGGGGTGAGGGGTACTGTTTACAGAGGGATCCGTGCAGGAAGGGGCCCCTCAAAAAGTCTGTAATGGACGTTTTTTACTAGCCAATATGTGGTGCGAGCCCCACAAGATGATTTGTAGCCAGGGCCCAGAATTTGGTGCTACAACCCTGGGTATAGAGCTTTTAACATTGTCTAAAATCTATGAGATTTGACAACACAATCCTGAGCTTGTTTCAGCACACGTTTATAAAGTGACTTTTGCATCTTCTAGTACAATGAATCTTTAAAGATGCAATACATAAATGCATCTAAAAACTAAACTACATGAAACTGGGAAGTAAGTTAAAGTGTAAATATCTTAAATGCTTGAGGCTAAACTTGTACCCTTTCATTGATTGTCATTTTAAAAACCTTCTTGAGCTGCATTTCATCCATACTGATGTGGGCTGTTTGAGGACATAGGCTGAGTCAAATCCACTCTATAGGGTAGCGCTGTTCTGAGCATATTAAAATCAATACTTCAAATAAACAAGTCTATTGACGTCATATAAATCACATTTGAGCAGCTTATTTCTTTACTTATTTTATTCCATGGAGGTTCAAGGCTATGGGTTCAATGAGGGCGTACTGATCAAGGCCATACACGCAAACAAACACTACTTCCATTAAATGCTGTGATAATGGTTGTGGATTTCAGTGTTAGCAAGTGTATGCATGGTAACTTAAACACGTTTGTTCTAATCTAACACAAATTGTTTTAATGTTTTGAATGTAGGTTTGGTAGTTTGACACTAGCAAGATCCCTTCAATTGCAGTTTAATATGTCATATGATAAATTTACCTTCCATAAACCATTTTAGAAGTGCATTCATTACAGATATATTCGTATAAGCAAAATATGTCAGCAAGTGTTTCATTATCTGACGATCAGGAAGTGTGTGTTAGCATGCTAGCTGTTCTCAGCTTTGGTTTCGGAAAGTTGTGAAAAGTGTTTATAAATTCATTACAGTGAATAATTAGAATGCTCAGAATGCATAAAGTGGAGGAGTTCAAGTATCTTGGGGTCTTGTTCACGAGTGAGGGAAAGACGGAGCATGAGATTAACAAGCAGATCGGTGCAGTATTTGCGGTGATTCTGTCGCTGTATCGGTTTGTTGTGGTAAAGAAGGAGGAGAAAGGCGAAACTCTCAATATATCAGTCAGTCTACGTTCCTGCTCTCACCTATGGTCATGAGCTTTGGGTAATGACTGAAAGGACAAGATCGTGGATACAAGTGGCCAAAATGGGTTGGCTGGGTGCTCCCTTAGAGATAGTGTGAGGAGCCCGGTCACAAGGGAGGGGCTTGAAGTAGAGTCGCTTTTCCTCCACGTTAAGAGGAGCCAGCTGAGGTGGCTGGAGCATCTATTCCGGATGTTTCCTGGACACCTCCATGGCGAGAAGGAGGCCCTGGGGGAGACCCAGGACACGCTGGAGGGACTATGTCTCTCGGCTGGCCTGGGAACGCCTTGGGGTCCCACCAGAGAAGCTGGAGGACGTGTCTGGAGTGAGGGAAGTCTGGGAGTCTCTGTTTAGACTGCTGGCCCCGCGACCCGGCACCGGATAAGCCGCAGAAGATGGATGGAATGCATAAGGTAAATGAGGAATAGCTTTGGACTGCTGCAAAACTTTTAAAATGAAATGTCCTGATTTCCATGGTTTTAAGACACCAAAAATCAAGTACAGTGGTCTAAAGCACAGGGATTGGAGTTTTTCAAATAAGCTATACAGAGCTAGTTTTACAGCCTCCCAGAGAATCGATGCAGTGTTGACTTCTTGCATATGAAAATTGAACATTTTACACAAATCAACCTACTTCATATCAGATTTTTGAGGCAAAACTTTTTTCAAGTGCTTCATTGCAACAAATGGGATTCCCACTTAACTGGAAGTGTCACTACAAAGAAAGCTCTTTGTAGTGGAAAACGTGGGCGGGGTGGAATAAGGTCAATAATGTTTTAGAGATGGAGTTTTAAAGAAGAAAATGGAATCTTTTCTCTAATCTTAATGCTAACATGTCTGAAACACCCGCACTGGCATTCTACTACATGGCAACACACACAGTAGTAGTAGAAGTTGTGATATTACAGTTTTACTACTGGCTGTTCTTTTTTGAAGTAGCCTTTGGAACAACCTGCTTGGGTATACTAACCACATCTGCAACCTTCCCAACGATTTTTTTTTTAATAAGTTCACTATAGGGATTCTAGTTGAGTTACTGCACATCCTCAGTACATTAAACTACTGTATAGGTACATGTAATCATGCGATATTTAACACAATATGAGGGTAGTCTCAAGCTACACCAAGTGACACAGGCACTTGAAATCTGTGTGTACCAACTGGTGCGGTGATATTGCTGAAATTACTTTTGGGGCTTAGCAGGAACCAATGGAGTTTGTTCTGTTGTTGGAGGAAGGAGCCAGATATGATTGTGGAAATAGAGAGGGCACGTACACATAGCGATGTCCCATTTCCCCTGTGTATCATTCTGTGTGGGTCTGCTGCACTCAGGGATAGGCTCACCTCTCTGAAATATCACCAACCTGAAATGGGCCCTATACATCTAACTGATAGGCCAAACAGTGGAGAGGTCAAGCACAAACACAACTGAAGAAGTTTATTCACAGTGTAAAGTGGGAGATGCTGGCCTGGTTGAGAATTGTTTCTGACCCAAAGTAAATTCATTTATCGGCGTATTCAGAAACTTTACTTTATAGAATACAGCATACGGCATACAGAAGAAATGCCAAACTATGGACGGGTAATATAACAATAAAAAATGAAATCATTGGAATCATTTGGATGACTTCACCCTGCAAATGTCAATCTCTGCTGAACTAAAGGTAAAAGGTAGCTGTTAACTTGAAAACTACCAGAACAGAACAGAGCATTTTGAGCTTTGGAGATATCGACTAATAATAAATAGCTACTCAAACGTGTGTGAATGAAACAAAACACAACTCCAGGTATGTTTTTGATGAGGTAACAATATTATAACATGGCTTAAAACCCACCAGAGGACCTTTAATGCAGCTCCATTCTTAAACACTGACCCCCCATTGATTCATTTAACCAATCACAGTGAACTTTCAGGAGGATTGACTAGCTTCTGAAGTCATGATTTTGCATAAAAAACTTTTTTGGGCCCCTAATAATAGACCAAAAAGATAAGTAAGACAGCATTTGAACCATTTCCTCCATAAACAACACAAACAACATATTCTACTGGGGGTGACAGTAGCTCAGTTAGTAGAGTGTTTGTCCTTGATCTGAAGGTGGACAGTTCGGCTCCTCGCTTTCAACATGAACCTTATTGTTTGAGCGGTCTGACCCACAGGTTGGCGGTGCGATGAATACAGTCGTGGTGTACTTGGGCAAGACAATTAATCCTCCTCACCCCCAGTATTTGTGTACATGGTGTATGAATGTGTGTGTGAAGGGGTGACTGGTTCCTTGATGTAAAGCTCTCTACATAAAAATGTGACCATTTACCCATCAATCCTTGCTACTTTCTACACATGCTTCATAGAATGTCTGTGTAATCCCTCGTCCAGGTCTGATCCATAGCAAAAGACGACGTTCAAATCTGTCATCTGGACAAATTGCTGTAGGAGTGAAGACGTTTCGCTGCTCATCCAAGCCGCTTCCACCAGCTATGTGACCAGAACTGAAGAAGCAGCTTGGATGAGCAGCGAAACATCTTCACTCCTACAACGATTTGTCCAGATGACAGATTTAAACTTCATCTTTTGCTATGCTTCACAGAATCTATACTCATGTTTAGTATAAGAGTATGGTTTGGTCACGGAGTCTCACAGTACTCTAGCTTATTAAAGTACACCACAGCATGCTTCACATGGGACCAGAGCTTTGTTAGTTTATTGTTGTCTGTTTTATTGTTGAACATTTATTATGTTCTAATGAATGTGCTTATTTTATGATTGAATGTGTTATGTCCCTGTTTGCCCTAGTGTTCTGTCTGCAAATGAAGCTTGTAATAGATAAATACACTTTTATTTTCAAATTAACTGCAACAACTCAAGTAAATATATAACACATGTAAAATGAATCATTATGCCACTTTTTTGTTGTCTTGAAATACACTACCAGTCAAAAGTTTGGACTCATGTTTTAAATTTTATTTTTTATTTTTTTTTTCACCTTTTAGAGACATATGGAAGACATCAAATATATGAAGCAAGATATATGGAATTATGTAGCAATGGAAAAAAAAAAAAGATTTATATAAAAGTCTATATATCTTACTTAGATATGTGATGTCATGTGATGTCTATGAGTATATATATATATATATATATATATATATATATATATATATATATATATATATATATATGTATATATATATATATATATATATATATATATATATATATATATATATATATATATATATTATATATATATATATATATTATGCTATGGTAATATGTATATGTATTGGCTGGTAGTGTCACTTGCCTGCAGAAGTCCAAAACAGCACTTTTGTATTAGTTCTGCTATGTGATAATGGAGCTGTTTGAATTAACCTTAGCAAAACACTGAGGTGACTACATAGTGATGAGGTACCATATTTTCCATTCACAAGAGTTCATATAAGTTCACCTCATCGCAACTTCAAATCGATTGCATATTCACAGCCCTTAGTGCGAGCTCTCCCAGAAGTGTGTGGATCAAACGTGGCATACCTTGCAAAAAATTGCATAACTTTCTAACCTCAAGTAAATCTAGTTACTCTTTCCATTCTCACTACTCACGGTGAAACGGAAAATACAGCCAAGACTAGACCCAAAGTGTGAAGGCAATTTTTCTTGGATTTTAAAATTGGGACATTGAGAAGAAATTGGTAAAAATGATCCAATTCTGCTGTGCGGGGAAAAGTCTGCAGCACTGCCCGCGTAATAATTGTCGACCATGTCCTGTGGGTCTACTTAAGCTATTCATATAGGGCTGTTAACTCCTAATACTCACGTCCTATTTCAAAAAATACACACAGGACTCTAATGATCTGAGCTTTTTGAAAACCACTCCAGTACAGCAGTTAGACCACCTGGTTAACGTGCAGATCTCTAAAGGTAAACTGAAATAAAACACTATTCTGCTGAGACCATAAACCAAAGCAATACCTTAACCTTACCATACTGTGTACTCTGGCATCTTTCTATGAGAGGATATGACCACTCAACCTTACCGATCTACTTACATCGAGAGCGGGATTTGAACCACCAACCTTTGGATCAGTAAACATTCTGTTGCCCATGTTCACTGTGTTTTAGTGAAATGAGTAGTGTAACCTGTCATATACACTGGTCTGTATCCATAACTCCGGACACTAATAATGACACTGATTGGTTAATCTGCCTGTCAATCACAACCATCATGACTCAGTAAGATATGGCACATCCCAGACTTGGTTTTTGTCTGCCATGGGTCAATCCCCTTTAAGCCATCATGAGAACCTCTGGCTATTAGAAAGATAGTATATTTTGATTACCGTTCGATTACCGTTTTTTATACTTAAGTTATCTGATTAACTGTTAATATCTTCATTATCTATGCTTCATGTGGCTGAATAAATATAAATGTGTTACGTTAGCGTACTATACTGCTATTCACCCTCTTGTTCTACTTCATTATTATTATGACTTGCCTTTAAAAATAAAATGTCTGTTCTTGGTCTTGAGTTTTGTTAAATTAATTTTCCCAAAAAATGTGACTTATAGTCCAGAGCGACTTATATATGTGTTTTTCTTCATTATTATGCATTTTTTCACTGGTGCGACTTATACTCCGGAGACTTACAGTCCAGGAAATACAGTGATTCTTCTTCGCTCTTGAACCCATAGATGGAAGAGGAGAAGTATGCATGCAATCTTAGCTTGCAGGGAAAAACTCACAGCAGTAGCAGTTTTGGCAAAATATGTGGAATTGAAAGCATTCACAATTTGACCCTTATTTAACAAAACACACTGAAATCCTCAAGTGTTTTCATTTTGTTTCTTTTAACACGAAATCTTTTCTATTTCTTTTTTACTCCATACCTAATTCACCAAGAAGAAAATTGTCCAAGAACAAAGTAATAGCCTACAAAACAAATGTCTCTACCTTTCAAAACTCGCCCAGGCGGGGGAAACAGAGGTCCCACATGTGAGAGAGAGCGAGGGAAGGGGGGGGTCGGTGGTTTCTTGAAGACAACAAAGACGACTTCACCTTGAGACGCACAAACCAAGGATGCTGTAATTAGTTACAAATGGCTGGGTTGATGCTGAGTCTTCCCCTGTGTGTCTACGCTGCTGCTGATGAATAGTAGCAGTCTTAAGTTGTGAGGGGAGAGTAATCAAGGACAGAGACACCAAGCTAAATCCACCCCAGGGACAGTGCTGTCAGCTGCAGTCACACAGGCTGCCTCTGCTGTACCTCCAGCTGCAGTCAGGGGGGTACAGGGATGGGTGTCACTATAATAGACTTGAGGGATATGAAAGGATGTATATAAATGCTATTCAAAAATGGACTGATACAAGAAAATGTGTAAATGTATTTTTAGTACTTTCTAAATTTTAAGATACATACGGAAGACTTCAAATATATGAAGCAATATACATTACCTGGCCAAAAAAAAAAAAAGTTGCCACCTGGATTTAAATAAGCAAATAGGTACAAGCCTCCTGCAGTTGGTCAGATCTAGGTTCAGCAACAGTCTGTGCTCAAAGAATGAGATCAGTTGACTACCTGAATGTACTGAATGACCAGGTTATTCCATCAATGGATTTTTTCTTCCCTGATGGCACCGGCATATTCCAACATGACAATGCCAGGATTCATCAAGCTCAAATTGTGAAAGAGTGGTTCAAGGAGCATGAGGCATCATTTTCACACATGGATTGGCCACCACAGAGTCCAAACTTAAACCCCATTGCGAATGTTGCAAAATCAGCAAATGTGTGCCGTAATCAAAGCTAAAGGCGGTGTGACCTTTTTTTTAATTTTTTTTTTTTTTTGGTGGCGACTTTTTTTTTTTTGGCCTGGCAGTGTATATGGAATTATGTCGCAATGAAAAAATGTGAGTAACTCTAGTCATTTTAAAACATGTTTTATATTCAAATAGTCAAAGTAGCCACCATAGACCATTTTCTTTTATTCCATATAGATGCTTGATGTCTTCTGTTGTTTGTTCCAAGTTAGTCCAATACACCACTTTTGCATCAGTTCTGCTATATGATAATAGAGCTGTTTGAATTAACATAATGATGAGGTACCATATTTTGCATTCACAAGAGTTCAAATAAATTCACCTAAATACGCTCAAATGTGCCTATTAATTAAAGCAACACTGTGTCATTTTCCGGAGATGGCACCTCACCTGCATGATTCCATGGAAGTTAAAACCATACTTCGGAACATTCTCCATGGAGATAGAAGAGGATTATGCCATACAGTGGAAGATTACAGCCAAAGGAATATTTCCATGGAGACAAGCAGGAGAAGCCCCTCCTCTAAGACCAAGTAAGAGTCAGCAGAACTGTGGAGATGCAAGCCGGCTCAAAGCAAGGAAGCATGCTTTTTCAGTGCAATCAAACCAACTAAAAAGAGCTTTAAATACATTTATGCTGCTGGGGTATGTGTGAAAGTAATATTTGGATTATAGAGTCTTCAAAATGTGGTCATAGTGAATGCGAAAGTGTGTCCTTCTGCGTTGCCTGTAACAGCCTTGTAACTGATAAGCCACTTTTCAGGAAGAGCAGTCTAAGACGAATGAATCTTAACACGAGCCTTTAACTCACTAACAACACTAACTTGTTGAGTGCACATTTTATATATGAGAGTTGAAGATACGTATAGAGATTATAGATATATCAAATGTATTACATATGCAAAATTGCAGAAAAAAAAAAAAACTAATTATGCTGTCTGTTAATTATAATTTAATTTCAAAATGTCCATGTAAAGGTTTCAAAGTTTGTTGTGAGAGCACAGAATCCTCTAGATGTATTTGGATGATGTGGTGAGCTGACTTCTGTGGGATCAATAAAGATGGCATCTTATCTTAAAGGCGGATTCTAAAGCAGTCCCCAAACATCCTAAACGGCACATATACTGATAAAACTATTTTATAATGAAAAAAACTCCAGTGCGGTGAAAATACTAAAGGGAATGCATTCACATCAATTGGTAACAAAGAACCAGATGGCGTTATGAATCACAATGTTCAGGCAATACAAGAGCACTTTGAAAAGCCCGTCCATTACTTTATTCTTAACATTATTTGCCCATCCACTTCATTTTTACTAGAGGACTGTAGTAACCATTTCCTGTGTAGTGAATCCTAAGCGCTAATACTTCTGTTTCTGCTCCTGACAGGTTGCTAAAGCTGCACTGTTTGACGGATGGGTCAAGTGCAATCAAAATTAATTTCCCTCAGGAATGAATTAAGCCTTAATGAAGCACCTTAACTTATATGAGTAAGTTTGTATGTGAGTACAAGCTACACAGATATTTTGACTTTTGATGTTCCGCTGCACTTCTAACAATGTTGTCATCCAATAAAAGGCAGTCCATATGGATGCTTCTCAATGGCAGTATTGTTGAGTGAGAATAAACCAACCTAAGCCTCTGATAATGCCCGGGTGTGCTTTCATTGTGGAGGGCATGAGTGGACTGAGAGGGACTAAAGACGCAGAGCCAAGCAAAAACCAGCGGATTAGTTTAGAGCCAAAGAACTAATTAAATGAATCTGCAGATAAACGTTTAATTATTTTCGTCCCAACTCATTTATAGCCCTATTTTCTGTACAATACGGCTTCCAACAGTCCCAGTGTTAGAGGGAGGTTACATGTTCGTGCCAGCCGATTCATATGCACATCCCATTCACACAGTCGACACGCACATAAGCATGCTATTCAGTCCCCATGTAGATGTGCTGGATTTGAATGCAGTATGGATCTATAGGCAGGAAGAGGCAGAATACAATATGGAGATTGAGAATGTTTTACGCGGAACGGTTTGAAGCTGTGGTCTCAGTGCTGCAATTGGTAGGGCAGGCATTTTGTCTTATATGTACAACTTTTGGTCCAGCTTCAATTTAATTCTCTATCATTTTAATTTTTTTTTTTTTTTTTGTTCCTGTTTTTGTATTTTATTAACATTTATTAGCTCTTCCTTTTCTAATTAATGATTATGATTATATAGTTCTTTGTGTGCTACTGCGTCCAAGTATTTTATTACTATTTTTTTTTTTTTTTTTTTTGTGGATTGCTTTGTTCAAGTCCAAATTCCAAATACTGTTTCCAAACCACAAAGTTTGACTCAAAAATAGCATTTTATCTTCAAAATTGTAATAATAGAGAATAAATATTTTCTAATGTAGCTCCTTTCAAAAGTACAAATTATTAAAATGTTCCCAAGTTAAAAAAAAATATGTACATTTTAGCTGTAACTACCTATACTACAGTTACTATTACTCTCTGCAGGTGCTCAGTTTGTTCGGTTGTTTTTGTTGACCTTTTCGTCTAAGCTCTGGCTGCTAGTGGGAGAGTGACAGCAGCCTTCCCCACACACACTCACACAGACACACGCGTGCATGCCATTTAACTGCGTCTGAATGTGGATGTGCAGGTTTTAATCCCACATGGATCTATAAAATGAGGAAAAGGAAGAGGAGGAGGAGGAGGAGAGGAAGGATATGGGAAGGAGAAAGGGTCGTGACTAGATTTGAAAGATCAGTAAGAGCACAGATGCCTGTCAGTTTTGCTCATATGCCACTGGGCTGCTATAGTAAGATATAGGAACTGTGAGGAGGCTCTGTGTTTTTCTGCAAGACTTCAAACTTTGGTAATATATAGACTACAAGAAACTGTCGAAGGAACTTTTTAAAGATATAGTCCTCAAGTTAGCAAATTGCAACGGACTAAATATAGACACAAATGCCATCTATTGCTTTGTTCAAATTGCAACATCACTTCTAAAGGAGACTGCATAAAGCTTCAGTTTGCAGTTTGCAGGCTGTGTCTACGCTAGCAACAGCAACGTTTATAAAGCCCGGTATTATTTTTAGCATTTGAGCACAGATGTCACACAACAATCATACATTAATTTGCCTTTTTTTTAGTATGAAGAGTTCAGTAGCAAAACCAGATATCTCTGTTTTGAAAAGAACGCCAGAGATTAGCAGTGATATTTCAATGTAGAGTGGGTTTTATCAAGAAGGGATGGAATTACATTTCGATAGCAGTAAAATGCATATGGCATTAGGATATATTACTATACTAAGAGTGAATTGCAAATCTCAATGACCTTTTCAAATGGCGCTTATCTGTTTTTGCAAATGAACTTTTGAAATTAATTTACCTTGATTTAGAAATGGTAGAATCTATATGAACTGTATTATCACTAGAAAGGGCGTGACTATATGAAATCGTATCATTGTGAGAAGAAACAGCACAAAGCCAATAATTGGTAAAGTGTTTGATCAAAGGTTGGCGGTTCGAATCCCGTTCTCGACATGAAACATCATTGGTAGAGCGGGCAGGTCCACTGACCCACAGGTTGGCGGTGCGATTCCAGCTCCCACAGATGAATGCTTTTGTTCTGTCCTTAGCCAAGACACTTAAACCACCTCGCCCCCAGTGTCTCTGTACACTGGTGGGTGAATGGGTGAGTGGTTCCTTGATGTAAAGCGCTTTGAGTGCATTGAAGGTGGAAAAGCGTTACATAAAAATAAGAAAAAGCACTTAACAAAAATAGTTAATTTCGCACCTGATATTCACTTTTCACAATTATTAGTATTTGTTTTACAGTTATATTCTGAAAAGCTGAGCTCATTGATTCATTGAACAACCTGGACGCTATTGCTGAATCAGCAACGGCTAAACCAACAAGAAAGTGTACAGCTAATTAAGAAAGCAAAGTAAGTAAACATGCTACTATGCACATTCCACTGTTGAAACTACCAAAGCCTCACTCACTCCGGGGCTCTGTATCCACCCTGATACATTTCTTACTATGACCTTTACATTATTTGTTCATTAACCTTTGGTCGGTCAGCTATAACAGTTTATTGTGTACCAAAGCACAAACGGCGGGTTAGGTTGCCACGCTGGGCTGGTTAGTAATGATGAGTAAACGTGTTTGGGCTTGGACGCACTGAACTGTGTCTGGTACTAGTTCTGCATGAGTAGGACCATAACTGGAGGTGTCAGGGACTCCAGGCACCCACTGGGAGACACAGCGATATGCATGAATTACTACCTTACAAACAGATTGAATATTTGCTTTACTTTCTATATCCAAATTGTATTAATATGAACTTTTCTGTGTCAGTGACAGCACACACGTGAAGAGGTTGTAAACAGAACACGCACAATGGGTAAAATTCTCCAGTTCGGACCAAGCCTAGCTCAAGATCTAGTCTCTGGCCAAATTACCCTATAGCAGCACGGACGGGTGGGTCAAATGCAGAGAACAAATCCAGGACAATAAAATGTGCCTTAATGGTCTTATACTATGCAAAATGTACTCTTTTTAAGATGTGTTAGGACGCTTTTACCTCATCAAAAACATACCTGGAGTTTTGTGTTTCATTCACACATGTTTGAGTAATCCTTTATTATGAGTCTGTCTACATCTGTCTACATCTCCAAAGCTCAAATACTCTCTTCCACCTTGTGATGTCATGAAGCGGTAGTTTTCAAGTTAACAGCTACCTACTTTTACCTTTTGTTCAATAGAGATTGGCAGTTCCAGGGCTGAAATTATCCAAATGATTATAGCACAGTGCATATAGTTTAAAAACACAGTGAGCACTTCCTGTATTACCACATGACATCACAAAGTGGAGCAGAGTGTTTTCTGTTTGAGAGAAGAATGCAGTCTAAACATGCAGGTTTTGAGCTAAACATGTGAATGAAACAAAACACAACTCCAGATATGGTTTTGAAGTGGAACATTATAACATGGATCAGAAAATACTGTAATATGGACCATTTAACATCGCAAGGTTTGAAGTTCCTCTGTTGTTTTATGCTATTTGGGTTTCCTGTTCTAACTTCTCCAATCAAGCCAAAACATGCACAAAACTAACCCACCACCTGACCAAAAGCCCGCCTCAGGTTCAGATAGATTTGATTGGTTTCCGACTCACTCTGTATTAATGCCACTGAAGAATATGCACCTTGTCAATCACTTTGAGTTCTATGATGGTTTTTACGCTCCAAAAACACGCAACATGAGCCATAACTATTATTAGATATACATTTCGCTAGTGTGTACCAAATGACCACTCTATCAATGGAAGACCCAGCCTATAGTAATGGCATGAGGTGTGTCGTGTAATATGCAACTCTCCATATACTAACTTTCCTTTTGCATGTTAACAACACATTAATTCTAGTCTATTGTTGTCAGATTTATAATTTAGACAAAAAGTCCACACACTGCTTGAATGAGTGTTTGGAACAACCTTCATTTTGTTGATGCCAGGCACATACCTCAAATGGAAAATTGAACATTTGAAAAACAATTATGTTTTAATTAAATTTGTTGTACTTGTTCCTTAAACTGTCTACCAAGGAACTGGCCTGGAAAATGAAGAATGGTTTTACAGCAAATAGAGCTTACAACAAAATACATAAACCGGGAGCTGGAAAGTACTACTGAAATATGTTAATCTGGGCAGGTTTCCTTTAGAATAACAATATTGTAATGATCTGATATTTTGTGTTTAGCTCAGAGGTGTGTCCAAATGTCCAGCCTAGTCCCTAACCCCTCATTCACTTCACAGGCCTGTACTCTTTAGTGGACTCTGTAGTGCACTCTTTCACAGAGCGATCCGGCAGCTTGCTACATTCGGGTCACGTGACTCTGGAGTCTGGGGGGGAAAAAAAAAGTCTGTTAAACTCGATATAAAACTTGATTTCTGTCCTAAATAATGATCAAATTAGACTGACACCCAAGTATTTATGGACTAATAATAACCGTACAAGTTTTTGTCAAATTGGATCTCACGTAAATGGACTAGATTTTTTATTTTCTTTATCTTTGTCAGATGTGGAAATTCTTGATCTTTTAACAGCTCGAGTTAAAGTAAGCAGCTAAAGTGAGCAACTTCACACAGCAACAATTTATTTAAGAGTGTTTTATTCATTATGAAGAATAAACAATGTGATAAACCAGCGCTTCTATCTGCTTTCATTCAGTCATTTTATATCCAGTTAAAGACCTGTTGTTTTTCTGACTCTTGCCTTGCATTGTGGTCTATATCAACCAGTCTAGTGACCACCTATGCCTACTACTTTTCAAGGTGCACTATGGGAAATTTTGAGTACACTAGTTTTTCACCAACTGCACATTCAGACACCACTAAAAGGCAAGGCAAGGCAAGTTTATTTGTATAGCACAATTTGTACACAAAGTAATTCAAAGTGCTTTACAGATTAAGAAAGACATTAAAATCACACAAATCAAAACATAGATAATCACAAATAAGCATCATAAAAATAACATTAAAACAGAAGAGGGCAGAATAAAAACCTTTCACTCATATACGCAGCTAAACAGAACCATTTTGAGCCTGGATTTAAACATTGCCAAATAGAGGCCTGTCTCACATCTTCAGGAAGATTGTTCCAGGTTTTAGCTGCATAAAACTGAAACACTGATTCTCCATGTTTAGTCCTGACTCTGGGCACCAGCAGGAGACCGGGCCATGAACATTCTCAGGGTGCGAGATGTCGGAGATGTAGCGATGGAGTGTCCCCTAGTTAGTGCCCTAAGTAGGGAATAGTGTGGACATTTGGACGTAGCCCTTTTGTTGTTCTTGTAACTGTTTGTGTTGGTGTTAATGTAACTGTAACTGTGACACTTGTTGAGGTGAAGATTCCATTCATTAGTTACTGGTCTGTTTTGGAGACTGGCTCTAGTGAGTTGAGACTGCTGCTGTTTTGCTCTTGTTTCGGTGTGGTTTACGGCCTACGGTAGCCCCTCTGTTCGATACCAGAAGAATTTCAGCATGTTCCCTTACATCAGAACGCTGCAATACTATATTTTCAATTATCATAACAAGTCCTGCACAATGCCAGCTGACATATGGGAGACTGTCCTTTGACCACAACTAATCACACATGTTTCAAATGAATTCTTTCAATCACAAACCGTATAAATACTCCATGTTCTAAATGTTGTCTGCAGAGGACTAGCATAGATATTTGTGTCAGTCCAGCATGTCATAAATTTTCCTCTATTTTAGTAGGTTTATTAAATATTAACTGTGGCATTAGCACTATTTAACATTCCTCAAGCTTAATATAGTTGCAAAATGATGTGCCATTTTCAAAGGTTGATTGAAATTCATCACAGACCTAATGATTTCTGCAGTTCATAATCCAATCTGCAAACATTTTCGCTGCGTAACCTTTAGAACAAAGTTATTCCCGGTTCCTCCCAAAGCAGCCGCACTGAAATGGAGATTTTGCTGACTGGTGTGTGGGCAACAGTACACAGCTGAAAAATTAGTGGTGCTGAATTTTCCTCCTGGGAGAAGGGCAAAGCGGCAGCTGTGGAACGCAAACAAAACTAGGACATATCCCGTTTCAGAGACTCCACTGGAGGAGTAAATATTGGACCTGCCCAAAGTGTTACACAGACAGAAAGTCAGCCAAAAAACACACACTCAGTTGTTACCAAGATTCTACGGAGTATGAAGCAGCTAAATACTGATTGATGTACATACATTAAAGGTCCTATTTTACACAAAATGGACTCTTGTGGGGTTTAAGCCATGTTATAATACTGTTTCCTCAACAAAAAACATACCTGGAGTTGTGTTTTGTTTCATTCACACATGTCTGAGTACACCAGCTCAAAATACTCTTTTCCACCTTGTGATGTCATGGAGTGGAGTTTTCAAGTTAGCAGCTACCTTTTACCTTTTGTTAAGTAGAGATTGGAAATTCCATTACAGAAATGATCCAAATGATTCTAGTGAGGTGTATGGAGGTTAAAAACACAGTGGAGCACTTCCTGTATTGCCACATGACACCAAGTGTTTTCTGTTTGAGAGAAGAACTCAAGTCTAAATATGCAGGGTTTTTGTCTTGACATGAGTGATTGAAACAAAACACAACTCCAGGTATGTTTTTGAGGAGGAAACAGAAAACAGCGTAATATGAGCCCTTTAAAGTTGGCCTGTCACGATAACACATTTTGAAGTACATCTTATTGCTGAAGAAAATAGAGATGAGCATAACTGAAAGTCATTATGCCACTGACACAATAACTCTAAAGCAGAACTTCCCCCAAAACTATTCAACTATACTGTACGGTACTGTTTAAGACGTAATGAGTCATAGAAGTGATGTTTTCAACTCTAGACAGCTGAAATCTTATCTTATCCTACCTACAGTTCTGGACAATAAAATCTTCAGAACTAGCACGAAGAGTCTTGGCCCCCCAAAATAATTGTTCCATCTACCATTTATTGAACGATAAGTCCATATAGTAATTATTGTGACAGGTCTACATTAAAGCAATGGCTAGAAGAGAAGAGTTTTTGTCCTGTAAAATAGTCCGAATAGTATATAGTCGGTGATGTGAAATATCCACTATTCTCCCAGGATTGACTTTACGTTAGAATTACATTATTGCAAAGAGGCTGAGAGCACTCTTCTCCTCAAATATGCCCTGACGAGTCTTTTGTGCATGTAATCATTATAGTCATAGAGGATTTTAAAGGATTAAGATTAAAAAGTGGAAGTGGAATAGTCATTTCATTGGCTGCAATGAAATGGAACTAACTACTGTGGTCTTTGCATTTCCCTGGTTGTTTAGCTTGCTGTATCAATGCATTAGGGCAGGACCATAGACGGTATATAGAAGTGGACAAAGTGAGTGTGACGTCACCCGTAAGGTTTACAGCTTTAGGGATGAATTTGGCGCTGACTTCCATATCTGGAATTCCAACCGTATCATAGCAACCAAAGAGCTAATCCGGAGCGAGGCTGTTGAAGGTAATGCCCCTCCCGCCCACACCACTGGTTTAGCAGGGTTTGGGCGCTTAGCAACACTATCAATCAAATCTGTTGTTAATGTTAGCAGGAGCAACCTCAGGGAAAGAAGGGTTTTGTAAATTTTAATTTGACAAAATAGTCAAATCAAAACACCAGGATCATGCAGCACACGACCAAAATGACGAGCCTGTCGGCAGCAGTTACGGAGTGAGTGGCAACATTTTTTTTTCAATAGAAAGTGTATTTAAGCCAGAATTGATGAGCTGGAAGTATGCTCATGCTATCTGCTGTGTTCCTATTTGGAACATAGCGGATAGCAGGTTAGTTATGTCCATTTATGTATACAGTCTATAGTAGGACCCCACATTTTGATCTATTCCAACAGTCCACAATATTACCGACACTTTACATATTGATATAAAAAGTTAGCATTATATTTTAAGTATTAAAAGTAGGTGACAGTAGTAATATTATACTCTTTCTGGGTCTGCGATGGTGTAATCCAAACATCTTTTTTTTTATTATTATATTTATTTATTGTGTGGCGACTTCATAATATTTGAATTGCCACCGTGCTGTGTGATAAAAAATAAGCTCAATTGAAACTAGATACAATAAATATATTCAGCTACTTAACTGCACATTTCTATGGTGTGCTTCACCGCGCTCGTGCAGCATTTGTTGCTGCTGCTATTCTTCTTAATCAAAGGGATTAGCCCCATAGACCCAGGATACAACAGTCCACATTCTCTTACACATCTTCATAGAGACAAACCCAGTGATCACAAAGACAATTACTGCAAATGCTGAGGATCAGTATGCAGAGGGCCTTGTAAGCGCTAATCATTACACAACCATCACAAAATAATTATTGAGATATTCCCAGAGGCGCGGTCTGCATTAGTCTGAATGTGTCCACGGCATACTTCTCTTTTGTATAGTTAACATTGTGTCTACGGTAGTTCACTTGTATCTGTACATCTATCTGCATGGGCGTTATATAAAGCCCTGCAAAGTAATAAGTACCATTGTAAGAAAACAATATTATTATTCTGCTGCTGCTGCTTCTGCTCATTTTTCCACATCCATCGGGTGGAGTCGTGACTATTTCTTTCACATGAGCTCTGTGGTTTATATTTGACCTTTGGTGGTGTCATTTTATCAAAACAACCATTTTTGTTTAGGCTGACTTTGGTATGACAGAGAAATATCCTGAATGATAAGAGCTAAGCAAAAATTATATTGGTTGGTGTTTTGTTCTTATCCATTTTTTAATAATATGTAGGGAATTTCTCCTATTTATGTTGCAGAAATGATAATTTTGATGAAACAATCAGATTATGCTCTCAGGACCTCCACAATCTCACGCAATCCCTCTACTGGGTCCTGCCGCCAAGCTGGGAACCGCTGCTCTGCTGTACTATTCCATTTACTTCATTTAAATTTGTATCACGGTACAAAAAATATTATACAGTACACTGTCAAAGGTCTCTGTAATAAATAATTTATATGTACATAAAACGGGAAAATGCCAGAGCACTTGCCAGGTCTTGTAGTTATAGTTACAAACAAGTTGATTTGCCGTGAGGTGCCCAATCCCTTAGTTACAACAAAAGAACAATCCTGTGTGGGAGTTCTTCTCTGTCTAGTGAGCATGCTCTTACACAGTTTAATTAATGTACTTGCAACCAATTAGTTTGGAGTTTATTTCTTCAGTCTCTCAAATTCTGCTACTGTAACCCCAAAATGCTCTGTATTCTGACCACGTGGATCTTATAGTTTGAGTTTGACAGGTACACAGCAGACAGGTCCCAATACTCCACACATAGTCTTGGTCACAGTTTTGACCTGAACCTTCCTGTATCCTCCTGTATTTGAACACATCATTTCATCATCTTAATGCAGAGTTGCAGAGAAAACAACGGACTCACGCAGGGTCATAGTGTGGACGCAGACTCCATGATGAATACACTTTCTATTCGGTATCCCCAGGCCGCACACAGATAAGCGCACACGTTTGGTTTCCATGATTTGTGAGGACTTAACACTGATTTACATTCACGTCCTGTAGACTGATCCTAACCTTGAAGGCACTGTAGCCTACCTCATGAAAAACAGTTCATTTGAAACAGTTTGCTGCAGTCCAAAGTTATCCCTCACTTTCCTAACGCATTCATTGCATCCTAATTATACCTCAAAGGGTGTATTCAATGAGTGTTTTACAACTTTCAGAGGTCAGAGGAAAGTTTTACCATTAGGGTAAAACTACCATGTTAACAGCAGTGCTTCATGGCTCACAGAGGACTAAAACGGTTTATAATTACATGCAGACAGAACACAGTGGGGGGGGGGGGGGGGGGTAATAGTAGTCATAATAGAAGTAAATCAACTATAACCACTGGATTTATATAGTGGCTTTCATAACACTCAAAACACTTTACAGTGCATTATTCATTCTGTCCACACTCAGTGGTGGCAAGCTGTTACTGTCGCAACAGCTGCCCTGGGGCAGACTGACGGAAGCAAGGCTGCCAATCTGCACCATTGGCTCCTCCGATCACCACCAATGCACTCACACACACACCACTTTCATATTACGCAAAATGGGTGAAGTGTCTTGCTTATTCCCAGTGGTCAACCATCAAGTACTAGCCAGGCCCAGCCTTGCTTAGTTGCTGAGATCTGACGAGATTAGGCTTAGACAAACTGGCAGCAATTGCAGCAATATCAGTGGCAGTCTATAGTCTATCAAAACCAAGAGATGTATACAAGATCTGACGGAAAAATACAAAAATAAACTTGGGCTTTGATGAACTTCATGAGTGTCTTTGGGCCTGTCAGTGTGTAAATATTTGTTTGGATGCAGTGTGATGCCTTTTCCACTAAACCTTTAAAACATGGCAAAAAAAATCAGCTCCATTTTGATGTGTCAGCACCACTTAAAGCCTTTCACAAACTGATCTCAGGCTCAGGACCAGAGGGACTGCAGGCCTTTGAGCAACACATCAAAACTGACAACTGATCCGTCTTCATCTGGCTTCCTCTGGTATCACTGTTTACTCCAAAGATCATTTATGCACTACCACAAGCAAACATCGTATATAAAAGTGTGGCTTATGTGCTTACAAATTGGAAATCTAAACGCTGAGAAAACAGAGCTGACATGAAGTGTGACATTATAATTGGGCTTCAAGTGTCATATCAAAACACTGTTTACACTGCAATCCTAAAATCACCATTATTCATTCAAATTAATGTTAACTAAACTCATTTGATTACTGCCAGATTGAGTTTTTAATAAACAATTTCTAGAAAATTCAAAAGTTAGCTGCAGTAAAAAAACAGCTTGAAGTGACATTTTTTCTTTAGTGTTTTTAAGTTCTTATTTTTGCAATAAAGCAAATGAATGCTGTATTGTTCCACTGTGCTAATTTAACATAGATTAAAATAATTCAGTGCTTCATACATAATTTTGCAATATAATGTATGCCCTGCACATACAATGTAGGTCGCACTGGGGTTGCAATTTGCTGAATGTCTCCCCCTGCTCTTCAGCCACATTTTCATGCCACACTATTCTGTATCATAAACACCGTGGGTCAAAAGATTCATATAATTATGCACACAAGTGTACATATGTTACATGTTAGTTGAGGCATAGTCCATTGAGGTTCATCTGGTCTACTATTAATTATTTTAATTGATTGTTTTTTTCAGACCAAGGTTTAGTTTGTTTTCATACCTGACAGTATGAACTGCCCACTGGCCTTCTTCCTCAGAGTGGTCACGTGATGTTGCTGTGACGTGTCCTGTCCGCTGATTTAAAAGGTTTTGGTGCTGTCTTCCTCAGGTTCTAGATCCTGCCACAGCACTGAGACTGCTCTTATCAAGGTGACAAATGACATCTGCCTGACCACTGATGCAGGAAAAGTCTCAGTCTTGATCCTGTTAGATCTGAGTGGTACTTTTGACACGTCAATGGTGGGATCCTCTTAGACTAGAGGCCCTCTCTGCTACTGCACTAAACTTGTTCAAATCCTATCTAGAAGAGAGGGAGTACTTTGTTGAAAATGGAAAATGTGTCTCAGATAAAATGACCCTGACCTGTGGGGTGCCTCAGGGGTCAATCCTGGGACCATTTTTGTCCAATATCTACATGCTGCCGTTAGGTCAGTTAATACGCATCAATAATGTGTCCTGACACAACTCTGCAGATGACACTCAGATCTATGTCTCACTGGCAGCAGGTGAATATGGACCAGTGGATTCACTCTGCCACTGCATCCAACGGATCAGTGTGTGAATGCAAAACAACTTTCTCCAGCTAAACTCAGACAAGACTGAAGTCACAGTCTTTGGCCCACAGAGACATAGTGAAAGTATTGGCACCATTATCACCTCCAGTCTCTATCTCTAAAACCTTCAAATCAGGCTAGAGATCTAGGGGCAACAATCAGACTTGACTTGAACTTTAACAGCCACAACACATTAATAACATATGCAGCTATTTACCATTTACCAGCTGCAGTACATACAGAACGCTGCTGCGCCCAGGTCTCTGCACTGGCTCAGAGTGGCTCAGAGAATAGACTGTAAAGCAGCTCTGCTTGTGTACAAGTCTCTCCATGGCCTAGCACCAAAGTACATTTCTGACATGTTAGTGCCAAATGAACCATCTCGCACTTAATGGACTTCAGGGACCGGCCTCCTGCTGATGCCCAGAGTCAGGACTAAACATGGGAAATCGGCATTTCACTTTTATGCAGCTAAAACCTGGAGCAATTTTCCTGAAAATATGAGACAGGTCTCTACTTTGACAACTTTTAAATCCAGGCAGGCAGAGAGACAACACCAAAACCTGTTTGAATCAGCTGACGGAGACTGTCAAGTATGAGAACAAACTAAACCTAGATCTGAAAAAATAATCTATTAAAATAAATAAGTTGAGGAACCTGAACATTAATGTGTTGAAAGTTGTAAAATTGACAGCCCTAAGGATTTTTGATAAATATACTTGAAATAATTGTAACTGTCCATTAATTAATTAATAGTTTGGTAATTGGTTATTAAACATTCATTGCAAACCACAAAAAATAATTTTATAAGCTAAGGGGCAGAGTATCCATTTGCATAATGAAGGTGAATGTGAGCTGGGAAGAAGCCAGTCCTTGTTTTATTAATGGTCTTTGTGCCACCCAAAATATTAACCCAAGATTAAACAAACCATCAATCACTTTCAAAAGTAATGGCACTGCATAAGCCATTAGTGAGTCATTTTAGCAGACCATATGAATAAAACTCAAAAACTGTTCCAAAACTGAGACTGAGACACATTCTCGGGGTTAAATGCTCCAAAAAATAATAAAGACACAAAGGGATAGGCCAAAAGAATCCACAAAATATATTTTCACTTATCACTTACAAGCATCTTAATAATACACTTTCAAAGCAGATCTATCTCTCTCTCTCTTATAATAGCTTCTTCTAAGATAACAAATTAGATGGGAGTGCAAATAAAACATGCGCAAAAAGATTAAAAATGATTAATTCAACTGTTTATTTACTAAAGTCCTTTAGATGAACCACATTTTTGCCTCTTCTGTGAAACTTTCCAGCAATGTGTCTGTATAACAAAGAGCCAGCCCCAAATGTACTAATGATTTATAGTTTGAAGAGCCACAATATTAACCTATGATTAAGCCATTCATAAATCACTTAGAAATGTAATGTTTTTACATAAGCAGCCATTAGCCGCAAGCTGCTACCACTAAACAATGTTTTTTTTTTGGAGCAATATACTAATATTAATATGCTAACATCCAAAACTGATTCCTTAGCATGTCACAATAACAATATGACAAAAATAATTAATCTACTTTATGACACCATCCATCCATCCATTTTCTTCCGTTTATCCATGCAGGCAGCAGTCTAAGCAGGAACTCCCAGACTTGCCTCACCCCAGACACGTCCTCCAGCTCTTCTGGTGGGACCCCAAGGTGTTCCCAGGCCACCCGAGAGACATAGTCTCTCCATCATGTCCTGGGTCTCCGCCGGGGCCTCCTTCCAGTGGGACATGCCCAAAACACCTCCTCAGGGAGGCGTCCAGGGGCCTTTCGGAACAGATGGCTCCTCTCAATGTTGAGGGGCAACGGCTCTAATCCAAGCTCCTCCCATGTGACCAAGCTCCTCACACTATCTCTGAGGGAGCATCCAGCCACCCTGCGGAGGAAACCCTCTTTGGCCGCTTGCATCCGTGATCTTGTGTTTTCGGTCATTACCCAAAGCACATGACCATAGGTGAGGGTAGGAATGTAGATTGAGCAGTAAATAAATTATATAAAGACGGGTCGAGGCTAGCAGTTACAGAGGCAAATTTGGAGTCTAGTTCCATATTTGGAATTCCAACTGTGAGCCTCATAGCAACTAAAGAGCCAAACCGAGGCTGTTGAAGATAATGCCCATTCCCACTTACACCGTTGGTTTAGCAGGGAGCGGGTGCTGTCAATCAAACCTGTTGCTTACTCTAGCAAGAGTCACCTCGGGGGAAGAAGATGCCTGATTTGTCTGTTAATAATGTTCATATCTTGAGTTACAGATACAATAGCAAATTAACAATAGCAGGATCATGTAGAGCAAGTTAATACAAAACATTCTGAGACCAAAATGATGAGTCTGGCAGCAGCAGTTATGGAGAAACTGTTTCTCGACAGAAAAGTGAATTGGAGTCGATGGAGCTGGAGCTAGAAGTGTGCCCGTGCTCACCTCTTATTTGGAACATGGCTAGCAGGTTAGCTATGTCTATTTATATATACAGTGTATGGGTGCAAAAGATACAGTAGATAACAGAAAGAAATACTTTAATTGAACTTTCTACAGCTCAACTTTTACTGTACTACAAAAAAATATCAAAACATCGAAACAAATGCAGGATACATTTTAAGCCCGAAAACTCTTGTTCATATATTGAACGAGAAATCAATATAGCAATTATTGTGACTGGCCTACCATAAACGGACTATTGGATATACTTTGAAAAGACAGCACTTGTCCATCAGTGTCTGGCTGTGATACGCATTTGTACAACCCTCTGTCTGTACTGTGCTCTGTAATCTTCAGCCTGTAATTTAGTTTGGCGCTGCTCTCGCTAAGATGGAAACAACAGGTTTACTCCACTCTCACTCTATCTGTCTAATTTCAAAAGACAACCTATCTAGTCATGTACAAAACTGTGGTTTAAACAATGCAGCTGGAGGAAATAGAGACTTGCCTTGTAAACATTTTTTCTTTCAAATGATCCGCTAAATAGGGCGACGGTAGCTCAGTTTGTAGAGCGTTTGTCCACTGATCCAAAGGTTAGCAGGTTGAACCCCGCTCTCAACATTAATATCACCGGCTGAGCTGTCATATCTATTGACCCACAGGTTAGCGGTGCAATTCCAATGAATGCTGTTGTTGTGTCCTTGGGCAAGACACTGGTGTATGAATGTGTGTGTGAATGGGTGAGTGGTTCATTAGTGTTTAACTTGATCTGAGAACATCTGGTGCGTCTAAATAAGATTCGCAAGTCATATTTTCCATTTTTTCACTAGAAACAAAGGTAGAAAACATTGGCAAGTGATGTCAAAATCTAGGCCTACTCAAAATCTAGATCCAGTTAAGATAAAATTCTCAATTCTGGCAACTCTAAAAGTATCCATTTCAGCAATGTAGCATTCTTTTTAGGGTACATTTTCTCTAAAGAATTTCTAGTCCACATAACTATAACTAAATATGGCTGTCTTGTAAATTGATTCTCAAGAGTCAGCTATTAAAGACTCATTTTTGGTCCGAGAGGTGGCTATAATTGTATATTCTGAGACAGTGGTAGATCTATCTGGCTATTGTTACAGTACAAGCTCTCTGTATCAGTGCAGTGTATTTGACTCTTTCACATCTCACATCAAAGCTCGGCTCATTTGAATTATTCCTGGAAGCTCTTTTAACTATTCCCAGAGTGTCTGTCCCCTCCCGCTTTAGTCCCTCGCTTCAAATGAGTCTGCAAAACCAGCTATCATCCAACCGCTCACACACATCACATCGCTTATAATAACGTTTGGCTGCACTGCACACGGGTATCTACATGAGTTAATGACTTCACCTCAGAATATGAATCTTGTTTTGAGCATGTTTAGCTTTGTTTATAGTGTGTAAGTGGAGCATTAAACTTATCTGTCTCTTTTATTGGCCAATTAAAAATAAACAATACCTTAAAAATCATGCATCTTGCTCTGAGTGGGCACGCTTCTCCACAGAGCAGAACTGTAACCTGGTCTGTTGGCACCACCTGCTTGTCTCCATGGAGATAGAAACATTGAATGCCATATTGTGGAATATTCCATCTAGGCAAAGCAATTACATTTCCACTGAGACAAACAGGCAGCAGACCTTCCACCACAAAAAACAATTTAAAAAAAGTTACGCAGGGAAGCTTTAACTTGAGTTTTGATATTTTTGATACTGATACAGCTTGGAAATAAATTGTCAATGTTGTAAGTCAGAGATGCCCATTTTTTTTTTTTTTTTTTTTATCAAGGGCCACATCTCAAAATATATTTGAAGCTGAAGGCCACAGACCGGTGATCAATACAGTGCGGTGCTTTAAACACAGCTTTGACAGAGCCGCTTGTGTTAATAAGGCTTAAAACACATTAATTTTAGGTCTGTATCAAAATGCAATGTGAAGTTTGAGGTTATAGTGGTAGAAATTGTTTCATTTGCTGTTAAAAGTACTGCTTATGATCAGTTAGGCTGGTCCAGCAGGAGGCCTGAGGGCCAATAAAAACTGGTCCGAGGGCCGCATTTGGGCCCCGGGCCATAATTTGGACACCCCTGTTATAAGTGCATATTTTTAACCTTTAAGATTTTAACAGAAACACCTAAAACAAGCCAAATAAACTAGATCCAATGACTAGACCCAAAATTCAAATGAACTTAAACATACTCAAATTAATAGTAATATCCAGAAGTCATTTTAACTCACGTATGCACTCGATTTTTTGCAGCGAGTTCCTACCTGTTTCCCTGGAGATCTGGATGAAGGCTTCCACTCCGCTCTCTCGCCTAGTTGCCCTCGGATGCGAGTGTGGACACGTAGTTCCACTCCATCGCCGTGACGATGTCCATCATGGCCTGGGCCTGGTACGAGTCCGGAGGCACCACGCGAGAGAAGAAGTCGTAGCGGGTGTTGTCGCTCAGCTCCGGGGCCGTGGAGGCGTAGCTGATCTGAGGGATCTGCAGGAATACAGAGGAGGAAGGGTCAGATGGAAGTAGAGCGGTGGGGGGAAGGTAAGCTACGGCTGGAATGGGTGAGGAACAGCAAAAGACAAAATGTGCGTGTGGAAAAAAACAACATTATATTTAAAGGGTCCACATTACACTCTTTTCTGATTTGTTTTAACGTTCTTCCCTCATCAAAAATATATCTGGAGTTGTGTTTTGTTTCATTCACGCATGTTTCCCACACAAATCCTGCCTTCTCTCAAATGAAAAACACTCTGTTCCACCTTGTGATGTCATGTGGTAATACAGGAAGTGCCCTACTGTGTTTATAAAGTCTATGCACCTTCACTAGAATTTCAGCCCTCGAATTTCCAATCTCTACTAATCAAGTAGTTAAGCTGTTAATGTGAAAACTATCACTTAATGACATCATAAGGTGGAGCAAAAAGTTTTGAGGGTTATTCAAACATGTGTGAATGAAACAAAACACAACCCTAGGCATGTTTTTGAGGAGGGAACAAGATTCTAACATGCCATAAAGCTCATGATAGCAAATGGTGTGTAATATAGGACCTTTAAAGTTGGCTTATGTGGTTATGAGGTTGTGAGGTCAGTGAAATTTAAAAGCTCATCAAATGTCAAAATAGCTAAACCACCATATAAAGACGAGGCCAATTACGCTAATAGGAGCAACATAACAAAAACATGTTTGTAGAAGTCTTTCGCGTTTGTCTGTTTTGTACAGAAAAAGACAGATTTTTTCTTTTTTTTTTTTGGTTAATGTTGGCAAAAGAGTCTATTACCTTAGTAACTGTAGTCAACTAAAACGGCACAGGTAAAAAGAAGGGTTTTGAGTTTAAGTTTATTTATGATGGGGAGGGTAAATGTTAAGTTCAAGGACTGCAGATGGAAACACGTTTTTGCGAAATTCTTTTACGAGATTAATGTGTTTGCACATGGTCCCTGTTAAAATAAACCAATAAACTAAACTAAAAGGATGAATAATGAGCAATGGGGCAGTTTTTGTCTAGCACCCATATTGGTATTTATACTAGCAAGTCTGCAACCGTCTAAAGGTCTTATTTTTTGTTCTGACATTGTAAAATATTTGAATTATAAAAAGGAAAATAGATTTTAAGCGCTATAATATCTCATCTTTGCTGTAATCTATTGTTTTAGGGATTTCATGTCCGTACATCCATCTATCCATTTTTGGGGCTGGGTTGCAGGAGCAGCAGTCTAAGCAGGGACTCCCAGATTTCTCCCACCCCAGACACTTCCTCCAGCTCCTTCGGTGAAACCCCAAGGCATTCACAGGCCAGCCGAGAGACATAGTCCCTCCGGCGTTTCCTGGGTCTTCCCCGGGGCCTCCTCTCAGCGGGACATGCCCTGAACACCAGGATTGCGAGTGCCAAGGGTAAATTACAGTCATGGTGAAAAAAGGAAGCCAGTCCTATGGGACACATGCATATTAATGAACATTGAAATGATAAATACATCTAAACTGCAGTATTTTCACCCCGCTCTTTTCAAAATGTCTTTCTGTTGCATTTAAATGTGTGAAACCTCCCCTGCTTAATTTCCTATTCAATCTCATGAATTATTAGCATGGTAAAAAGGTCTAAATAAAAAAGTTGAGTCACGCTGCGATGATTCATCTCATGTACTCATATTCAAATGTACGCATATTCAAATGTATGTGAGTCTGAGTGTGGCTGCCGAGCGCACAAACACATATAAATGCATCTTACCGCCCAAAGGAATGCAGCGATTAATAATTCTCTGGGATGTAAGGTGAGCTGTCAACGAGCCACACAACTTCACACAAGTATAAAGTTATTGTTGGGGCCAAGATCTGAGGCAAGCAAAACATTTCAGATATGCCTCGTACAGAAGTGGAAATAAAAATGTAAAATGAGCAAAGGTGAATGCAATATTTCAGAGCTGACAGGACAATGTCAGATTATGGTACAGAGGACTAATGCGTGGACAGCAATGTTTTTTGTTTTTTTTTTTTTTTTTTTTTTTCTGTACACAATAGCTCCTTTTACCTGACAGATAAACACCATTTAAACCTTTTATATACTTCAGAACCACTCATGACATCACTAAATGTATACACCATGTAACTTTTCTCATGCAGGACCTGCCAGCTGCCTGTGTCCAATGAAATTGTGATTTATCAGGAATGTTACACAGTATGGCATTTAACCCATAATCTAGTATCTCCATGATAATGAGCAGGTGACACCATCAGTCCCAGCGTCAGGTCAGATCTGTGGAGAGGTGACACCGCTCATAGTAAAGTCCTCCACACACTACAGGATAATTTGCTCAGTCAAGGACCTGATTTGCTTTTTCCCAACTTTGGGAAGTTTGACCCGAATTTGGATCTTCGTGTGTGGTTTTTAATCTGCTGTATCTCTCATGTGCGGTATGCGATTTTGAGCTGCTCTGTCATATTGTAACCACAAAACATCAGCTACTGCACAACCAATAAAACAGAGTATCAGAAGAAGATACTCAGCCAATAAAACAGAGTATCAGAAGAAGATACTCTGTTTTATTGGCTGTGCCTCTGGACACAAAGGCGCAAGATATAAACTCAGGAAATAGCAAAAAAAAATTGGTGCTTTTATTATTCACTTCTCGTGAAGTCAAACTGCAACATTCTCATCCATATTATCCATTAGAATTGGTCCTCCACAAATAATGACACCCAGTCCACAAAACAGCGCTGTTAATCCAGTTTGAAGCATTCTTTAAAAAGTAAGAAGGCAAGAGTAGCTCTTCATGTGGTTATGTTAATAAATCCACACAGCGCGGATCAGGCTGAAGCTGTTGCTACAGTAAACAGTTTATCTCCAGGGTTCTGTGCATTAAAAACCTATTTGAACTACTGCATGATATTTCACAAATAATGATAACACAGTTTTGACTTGCATCTAAAATGGAAGTGCACAGCTCTGATCTTTGGACCATTGGTACGCTATAGTTTTGACAGCTCACAACTTTTAGCTTGTGGTGTGCGGTCTCTCCATTGCCATATGCCACTGCAGTTTTGTGCCCGGTGTATATATATAATATTAAATTCTCATATGATTCTCCCCATGTCTGTGTTTTGTTTTTTTTTTTTTTTTTTTTTTTGTCTCATGTTTAAAAAATGTAAGACTCAAAAATCTTGACCTGTGTCGTGGGCTTTCGAAATCATGTTTTTCAAGGTCTTAGCAAACTGTGGTTCTTACTTAGTATTGTAAAAATGGGCAAGATGTAAACCAGAGAGGCCGACTGATTATATTAAAATTCCTTTATTGCATAAGGTGAGGCACATTTTGATTTGAATTTAACCCTTGAAGAGCACCTATACTGCAATTTTACATATTTGCGACCCAGTAAACACTCCACCTAGCTTTTTAATATGTGTCTTTTTATCTTGTTTTTCAAGGTATTTTAAGCAATAAAAACATCTATAATTAATGCCATAATGTGGAACCTTCCAGATAAAGCAAAAACACCTCCATGGAGACAAGCAGAGAGCAGACCCCTACCAGAAAAGCTCCAAAGCACACCTTTAACACTACACCCCACCACATGGACAGGTGAAAAGCCAGATGGACACAGTACAGATACAGCCCTGTTTAGACAGTGCTTTACGATTGACAGAGGACACCCAGGTGCAGGTACGACCGACGTTAGCTTAGCGTAACAGGGCCACGGTGTCAGCCAGATTGATTTTTCCACTGAGAGAACGGGACAGCGAGGGAAGACCTTGCAGTTGCCAACACACACATAGACACACATACACAACAGCATGGGACAGCTGCTCATTGGCATTCAGCGAATAACTGGCGATCCAAACCAAAACATACCTATCGCTGTCAGCTGCCACTCTCATACTCACACACACACTCACTACTGCACAGAAATGCTGAATGAAGCAAATTGAAGCTCTTCGGAGAGTTTAAGATGGACAGTGTTGCTTCCACATTGCTCCTATTGTGACGTGAATATTTGTAAAGGCCATCGCTCACTGTCTTTATCCCCTCCGAGTGTCAGCTCAAGTCACCGGCATCCCACGTCTAACACTTGTCGCTGCCATTTTAAAAAGGTCAGGAATCCTTCTCTGGGGTTTTCGAGATTCCGACTCACTCCCGAAGCAATGGCGGAGAGCAGGTGCGGGAGCTGAATTTTAAGTTTTGTTTTGGCTGGAGGAGATGGCGCGTACAGGTAATTGATTGGATGTCCTGTTAATCTATTGTTACCTGAGGAGTGGGCAGTGAGAAATGACTGACCAATGAGCTCATTTGTTGCCATTGGGTGACATCGTCCAAAAGAACACTAATTAGCCGGCAACTCCATTTGAATCTGAATGACTTGAGTTTCACTGGTAATTTTCTAGTATCAAATTAGTGAGTTAATTAAACTGGATGTGGCAAAATGATGAAAGAAAACAAGTAGGGCTGCATTATTTTGGGTAATCTAATTGCAAATTTTCTAATAAGTGTTCAGATTTGTTTGTTTTTTTGGGTTGTTTTTTTTTTTTTTTGTTCTTTTTGTTCTCTTTTTTTTACTTTTTTGTTTGCTTTTTTCCTGTTTTAAAAATGTGATTCATTCACAGTGTTAAAGAGGGGGTATTTTTACTTCTGTGGGGTATTAACTGCTAACGCATGTTGTGGAATTTCTATTAGTAAAACCTTAAAGATATAAAAATTAACAGAGAAGTTGTCTTGTATCAAAGAGTCTGGTTTATTGAATCAATTGTGCACAGTTGTCAAAGAGCCGTTGTCCCTAATAGTGTCGTCTTGCCCTCAGCTGACAAATTAACATGCATACAGTGTATTTATACTATCAAAACAATCGTACCCGTTTAGTCTAGTCCAAGTGGCTCAAGGCCGCTGGGCACATCTGCATAAAAATAGATGCTATTACGAAGGTTGGGTTAAAGAGATCCATAACAATACAAGTAAAGATTTAGGGTAAAGAAGGCCATAACACACATAACACACACATAGATCAAAATATTATATTATATTGTTTTGAAAATGAAAAATTCACCCCCCTTTGCTCTCTGTGCTAAGTCACTCCCCCTTCAGAATGCTATTCATACATCACATTTAAATCGGTGCACGTCCCACTGATGAAACTGTTGCACATCACATCAGGTTTGTGAAGTTGAAGTGTATTGTTTTGTATCACGCGTTTGTATAAATGGAGACGCGTCGTGTGGGAGCATGGGTGACGGCGTATGGGCTGAGCATTTGACAAAAGCTTACAACTAACCATGGAGAGGATTCAAATAGGGCTCAGGTTAGATCTCTAAATTACTCAAACAATAACACATGGATGGCATCTAAAACCTCGTCAGACATGTTTTGATGAGGGAACAACGTTATAACATGGTAGAAACCTCAAAAAAGTTTATTTTGCATAATGCCTTTGTTTAAACACAGCCAGGAGAGGTAATATTTAAGAAAAGATGAAATGTGAACTGCTAAACTTACCCCATGTATTTCAGAATGTATTTGTAAAATATGAAACTACAGATTTTGTTTATTGTTTTGCTTTTTTCCCCAGAAACACAATATTTTGTTGGCGGAGGAGATTCTAGATATTGCGATATGTCTCTAGATATTAGATATTGCCAAGGTCTGCAAACTGTTTATGGGGGAAAAAAGAGAAAAGAAAAAAACTTTAACCAAGACAAGACATAAATAAGCCAACTTATTGTTCAGTATATGAAAGTTGGAGCAGTTTTTTGGGGGTCAGTATTTATTGTGTGCATGTTTTCTTTACACTTTTGGGAAATTTTTGGTATTTTTTTTTTACTAGACTCATAGATCCAAAGAAAGCACTAAAGTGATTCATTCTGATATTTATTTACTGCAGCTCATGATTTTTTTTGTTTTTTTTTTTTAATATTGTGCCTAGACATAAATGACATGATGGTGCAGTGGTTTTTGCCTCAAGAAGGTCTTGGTTTGATTTCCTGACTCTCCATCACTACATAGATTGGCCTCAGGTGTGTTCCCCATCTCCAAAAACATGAGGTTAGGCGTTTCTTCAAATAATGCACTTCTCAAACGATAACCTGCACACTAAGATAACCCCTACTGCTCCTGACAAGCTGCCTAAACAATGTCAAAAACAGGATTTAAAGCTAAAAAAAACCCCAAAAATCAGACATTATTCGTATAAGCACACAAAAATAAAAATGTTGCTTCTAGAATTGTATTTTCATGCAAAATCTATTTACAAAGTCAAGTGCAGAGAAATCGAAAAAGTTCCTGTTTACCACTGCCGTGTACAGGATCTGATCTGCCACAGGAAAACAACGTCACCTTTAAAATCTTGGATGTATTATTCATATGGAAGCAAAATACACGAGCGGTAAAACAGTACATGTGAATACCTTTTCTGCTTGATTTAGCGGGTATGTAAATGTGTAATCTTATCTCTGGCTCTCTGGTCCTTTTGCTCCCTATGTGCATTTAAATAGACCAATATACATTTCAAAGAGGGACTGGAAGAATGAATAGAGTTTAAAATTCTGTATACAGCAACAATGGGGAGCCAACCTGACCTGGACCAGCTTGGCACTTTGATCTCCTGTTATTCTCCTGCAAACTACAGCTGAATGTAAAGGCAAATGAGATGCCATGATACACTAGAGTAAATACACTGTGCATATGCCTAGAGTCATTCATGATATATGATATATACAGTGAACAGTAGCTATAAAATATTAAATGACACAAATTATGCATTATTGTGGCTTTAAGGGAAGACACTACAGGTAAAACTTTTTTTTGGAATTTTTTTTATTTTTGGTCAGTTTGTTTTCTTAGCATACAAGCTTTCATGTAGAAACAACAGAACTGTCCACTCTGCACTGAAATATGCTTAATAATATTTAATCAACTTCAACTAATTAACAGCAATAAAGCTGTTTTCTGAAAAAAGCATTTTTCACTCATAGCGACATAAGCATCACCCCTTGAAGTAACACCTACATACACTAAAATTTCCAAGATTTTTACAAAACTTTTTTGCTACCGAATTCAAGTTTTTTCAGGTTTTAACTTTTTTTTTTTTTTTTGGCAAATTTTCTGCCAGATCTTGTTTACTCAGATACTAAATAACATATCCAGAGTCCCCTCTGTACATTTTTAGTATGTAAAATGTCAAAATAAAGAAACAAGAAATTTAATTGATGTTTTTGTTTTGAATGTAACAAAAATTGTCAATTTTGGCAATTCTTACACATAAAATGAAATGAAAACTGAAAAAAAAGAAAACTTGTAATATATATATATATATATATATTTTTTTTATTATTTTTTTTTTTTCCCTTACATTATATGAGTAAACTACTGATTTTTTTTTTTTTTTTTTTTTTTTTTTTGTGTCTAGCCTTAATTAGTCACCTTGGGAAAAGGTGAGATTCACAAAAGAACAAGTCCAGAAATAAGTCATGGTCTTAAATACAGCACGGAAAAGTCTGGATTTTTACCTATGATGCAACAATCCGGGCAAAGCATGAACGGAGCATTTTTGAGGCTCAATGAAGACAATTTTGGATTAAGGGATTAATTAAACAAGAGTGAATGAAGCAAAATGCAACTCCAGGTATGCTTTTGGTGAAGGGACAACAACATAACCTTGTTAAAAGCTCATAAAAGTAAATTTTCCATGTATTCTTTAAGTCCCTTATATGGTCAGTTCTTTCTAAAAAGGAGTATTTCAGTGGTATAGCGCCTCCAGGACTAAGTGCATGAGAGGTGCTGATCGAATGGCATGTGGCATTTGAGAGCGTGAGTCTGTGTTGTGAATCATTCATGTGCCATGAGCGATGAGTGACTACAGATACGTTGAGCGGAGAGGAGGAAAGTAGGTTAGTAGTAGTGCAAGAACCATAATTCCTACTATTAGCTGCAGAGGTAGTGGTAAGAGAACGTGTGAGATTGTTGGCAGTTGAAGTAGTAGCAAAAGCGGGTTTTAAACATATGATAATGCAATCAATATGACAGTTTGTGATGACATAATGAAATGTTCTGCCTTTTTATATAATGCAATTTTTTTAATGTGAACTCTGTAAATGCCTATCCAGGGGGACTGTTAACCTTGGCTATACAAAAAAATCCTTAAAATGTTGCATATAATGAAAGTAATGAAATGTCACTGTCAGTTCATCATTTCATTTCATTTCATTAGCTGTGGTGTATTTCATGTTTAATGTACATAGATACTTGTCTGATCAGACAAAGTAGTAGTAGTAGTAGTAGTAGTAGTAGTAGTAGCAATGATGGCATTAGAAGAAGTAGCAGTGATGGCATCAGTGCTCCTTCTAACATAACATATATTTTGATAATTGCACATCAAACCGACTTATAGTAGGCCTCATGCAGGTAAACCTTTTGGTAAATGGTTACATTTTTATATAGCGCTTTTCCACCTGCAAGGTACTTAAAGCGCTTTACATCAAGGAAGCACTCACCTATTCACACACACATTCATACACTGATGTACACAGACACTGATGGTGAGGTGGATCAAATGTCTTGCCCAGGGACACAGTGAGAGCATTCATCTGTGGGATTTGGAATCTCACCACTCAACCATTTACGTTCATGTTGAGAGCAGGATTTGAACCGACAACCTTCAGATCAGATGGACAAACACTACCAACTGAGCTACTGTTGCCCTTTTTCTTAAACATTTCAGTTTGACAAAGGCCAGACTGCAAAGACTAGACTGCAAAATTAGACCATAAAACTATTCCAAATGTGTTCTGGGCTTGCACATAACTGAAGATACAGGTCCAGGTAAAATGAGTCATTTATTCTAGACAGGCTGTATTAGGCAACATATAACACTTTCTCCACTAAGATTACATTGTGGTCATAATATCCAGTCTGACAGGTTGAGAATCTCCTTTTAAGCAATACAAGTTGTGCCCTCAACTTGTCCTGAACCCATAAGAACCACTGAACCGTGCTAGTATAATAGCATGTGGCATTTAGGAGCAGAAGTTGTGTTGTAACTCATTCACATGTAGCCCGTTGCTATAGTGACTCCATCTTACAGTACTTATTTATTGCTCATGCCTTGTCATTTTGTTGGCATCAATTTAAAGAGTCAAAAAACAAAATAATCAGAAAATTAACATAAATACAACCATTATGTGCCTTCATTATTGGCATGATCTTATAAACCCTGCGGTTCATCTGGTATTCTGTTAATTTATTTTATTAGATAATTTTTTTCAGACCAAGGTTTGGTCTGTTTTCATAACTGATATCTCAAGTGCGGTCTTCCTCAGTGTGGTTACGTGATGTTGCCGTGACGTCAGCTGATTTAAACCGGTGACGGCAGACAGGGGACTATAAACCAAGATAAGGGGGGTTTTTTACACTCACACACCTGGGATACTGCCCTGAAGAAGTGAGTCTACAGATGGCGCTGTTGTCCTGCTTCCATCCATAGTAGTCCCATAGTCCATAGTTTTGTTTGTTCTTTCGTTGTTTTTTTTTTTTTGTTTTAAATTTATAAACACTACTGCAACATTTGAAATCATGATTTATCTTCTTACACAGAGCCTGAGTTTGTAGTTTGAGGCGGGAAATTACAGGCTCTGCTCTCTCACATAGCAAGGGAGGCAGATTATGCGCCCAATCCCCTTAATTCCATTTGCTCTAATGAATATGTGTATGCGCGCGTGTGTTGAAAGGGGGATAAAGGGCGGGAATATGTGTGTGTGTTGTTGAATGTGAAGTTTTCAATTAGCACTTAAAACACTTTTTCTTGTGCTCACGAGTCATCAGTGGGTAATGTGTTTGTTGCTTGCACTGCAGAAAACTGAGCCTGCAATATTGGCAAACGTAACGTGCTATTTTAAGAGTTAGTAAAGGATTATTTTTTTCACCATTATGGATTAAACAAAATTCTACTGCAAATACATGAGCCAGTGCTATTTTCCTTGTGGATTCTTGTGGAATATGGTCAATGGTCACATTTTTATATAACACTCAAGGAACCACTCGCCGATTCACACACATTCATACACCAGTGTACACAGGCACTGGGGGCAAGGTGGGTTAAGTGGCTTACCCAAGGACAAAACAACAGTATTCATGTGTGAAAGCTAGAATCGCACTGCCAACTTGTAGGTTACATACACATTCATACACCAGTGTACACAGACCCTGGGGATGAGATGGGTTAAGTGTCTTGCCCAAGGACACAACAACAGTATTCATTTGTAGGAGCTGGCAACCTGTGGGTCAGTGGATCTGATCGGTCTACCATTGTCGAGAGTGGGATTTGAACCGCCAACCTTCAGATAAGTGGACAACACTCAGCTGAGCCCTGTATTTGTCAGAAAATCATAGTTGGGTCACCTGTCATTTACAAAGGTTATTCCAGGTTAAAATGACCCAGTGTTTTTCTGATCATTAATCATGTTGAATTAGGATAATTTACAGACTAACCCAGGTGGAAGGACCACAAATATTTAATTTGGAAAGGCTGCTGTTCCTACTAAAAACTTGATGTCCTTCACTATGCTGCGTGTGCTGTGTGAAATTTCAGCACCATGGACAGTTCCCACCAGAGGCGAAGGCAACTTCTGCATCTCTCCAACTAATTTAAAATGTGACATGACTTAACTTCAGTTAAAGGATTCAGTTATTATTCGATATTTAAATTTGCCTTTGTTAAAAGAGATTTGTATGGAGCACTTTATGAAAAAATACAATAATAAATAGGTCCGCATTGATTCCAGATATCATATGCATCACATCACAGGCTATATAGCTGTTTTAACATGTAGCTCTAACATTTACAAATATCACTTTTCTAACGGAGCACTATGGAACATTTCTGGTGGAAGGTAAGATACCTTTTCTTTTCATAACTTCTCTATGCACCACCATAAAAGTTACGTAGTGCACCTTTAACTATCAATCAACAATTCAGCTTAAAGGGCCCATATTACACTATTATCTATGTTAGAATATTGTTGTCCCTCATCACAAAGATACCTGGGGTTGTGGTTTGTTTCATTCACATATGTTTAACACACAAACTGCACATTTAGTCTGTGTTATTCTCTCAAACTAAAAACAATCACTGTTCCACCTTGTGATGTCATGTGTTGATACAAGAAGTTCTCTACTGTATTTTTAAACCATAATCATTTGGATGCTTTCAGCTCTGGAATTTCCAATCTTTTCTGAACTAAAAGGTAGCTGTTAACATGAAAACTACCGCTTCATGACATCACAAGGTGGAACAGAGCATTTTGACCTTTGGAGATGTAGACAGACTAATAATAAAGGGTTACTCAAACATTTGCGAATGAAACAAAACACAACTCCAGGTTTATTTTTGAGGCATTAACAGCATTATAAAGACTTAAATTTCCCAAGAGTCAATTTTGCATAATATAGGACCTTTAATCCGTATGCAGTTTCAAATGAAAAGTGTTGCATAGGCAGTTCTGTTAACAGTATATTATCAATAACACAATTGCTAGAGGACAGTCATTTCCCATCCTCAGACAGACACTACATTACTTTTATTACACCATTGATTATAATAACACTGCATTCATTCTTTGATGTCATAAAAGCAACAGATTAATCCTTAATTGAACCTCATTCTCCTTGAAGCAAAGTTTATTGAAGAGCGCAAATAAAAATGTTTACTCTCCTATAGCAATCAATGCATGCTGGGAGATAAACAACATTGCATTATGGGAAAATACTTTAAATAATAATAATACCAAATAACTAAATCGTATGTAGACAATGAGCTCAGGCTTATTTGTGCTAATGGCTTATCTTAGAGAGTGTTCATTTGTCACTATAGATCAGACAGTGCCCCATGGAGCAGGGGAGATAGCCAACATAATGATCCCAGAGTCTCTGCAACGAAGGAAGGATCTCTCATTAATATAGAGGCACTGTACAAACACAAAGACATCTAAAAGACACGAGTTAGCGAATGTTTCAGACTGTGTAACAAAAGTTGGTAACAGTTTTCAAGTAGCAGAAACCTGGGAGCCACTGCATGTGACCTTTTGAAATGCCACTGTGAAGGCCTCAAAGAAACGCAGGGTATTTAGGGCAGAATAAAGGTTTCTGGTTAAGACATAGAAATGCAGGTACCTCTCGTTATATCTTCAAGCTTGGAATGTAGCAGTCGCATCAAGGTTAGGCTTGTCAATATTAAAGGTCCTTTATTACACATATTCTTGTGAGCTTTAAGCCATACAATGCCTTCATCAAAAACATACCCGGAGTTGTGTTTTGTTTCATTCACACACGTTTGAGAAATTCTTTATTATTAGTCTGTCTGCATCTCCACAATCTCAAAATGCTCTGTTCCACCTTATGAAGTCATGTAGTAGTAGTTTTCAAGTTAACAGCCTTACCTTTTACCTTTTGATTAGTTGAGATGGACAATTCCAGGACTAAAATCATCCAAATGATTCTAGTAATGGTGTATGGAGTTTAAAAACACAGTAGAGCACTTCCTGTATTACCACATGACATAACAAGGTATAGTGTTTTCTGTTTGAGAGAAGAACTCTGCCTAAATATGCAGGATTATTGTGTTAAACATGCGAGAATGAAGCAAAACAAACTTCCAGGTGTGATTCTGATGAGGAAAAAACATTATAACATACACCAGAAAAGAGTATATCTGTATATCTCTCTATCTATGTATTTCTATTTCTATGTATCTCTTTAAAGTAGGATTGTTAAAAGTGTCAAAAATCAGATCCTACTTGATATTAAGACTATTTTCGAAACTAGACTTGTTTGAACAAGTATCAAAAATATAAAATATATCAGTATATATAAAAGTATAAGACCACATACATCCATGAACCACTATGGAGCCCACCTGTACGACTGAGGGATTGCACAGTTACAAGATCACAATGTAATATAGAAGTATATGAGTATAACTATATGATTTAATATTGAAAATCACATGCTATTGTTTAAATAAAGACAGTAGTGTTTGCAGCCACATATCTGAACTTTTTTAATGAATTGTTTACTAAAATATTTTGTTATCTTAAAGGCAGGGGATTTAGAACAATTTACAATTTTGTGATTTTGATAGAAACCCTTGTATTTATGCTTTAACAAAAAAAAAAAAAAAAAAAAAAAAAATCATAGTTTTTGTTTCATATGGTTACAATTTCATTTAAACAAAAACTTAATATGAGATGGATTTTGAGAACTAAGCATTCATCAATTGGTGGAAATGTTCTACTTCAGTAAAACTTTCTATAGTCCCAAATCACTATGAAACATTTGATGCATCACCCTTTTTCAAACTGAATTTAACCAACTGCTCCTAATGTGTGACTGTTTGACCACTGGGCTGTATTGGGGCTATGGTGGGGTGCTAACAGTGATGCAGACTTTTATGATCAATAGTAAAACTGCTCATGTGTGTGTGTCAGTGTGAGTTAAAGTGTCTGAATGAAGTCCAGAGGGCCCATGTGTGTTTGGTGCTAATGGAGCTGTCGGGCCAGGCCTTTCAACATTAGGCTGATAGATAGCACTGTGCGGAGGCTAATTAACCCCACCACATTACACACAAACACACACACGCACGGATGCACACATGTTGGGTTTCCATGCTTCTTTGGGACATTACATTGACTTAGATTCATTTCCTGAAACCTGCTCCTAACCTTAATTAACCATAGTCACTGCTTACCTAATCTGAACCCTAATCCTAACCTATTTTAACCGAATATTAAATCAAGTGATTGATCTGTGATATGGGGATACGACTGTCCCCATAAGGAAGGCAGGGCCCCATGATTTGAGTGTCTGTACAGTGGGATAAATACTCTTTCACACACACACACACACACACACACACACACACACACACACACACACACACATACGTACATACACACACACACACACACACACACACACACACACACACACGTACATACATACACACACACACACACACACATACATACACACACACATACACACATACACATACACACACACACACACACACACATAAAACACACACACACACTCACACATACATACATACATACATACATACTATCACACTACACACCTACACACATACATGTAAAAATAATGATACGATTTTTAGTGCTGGTATATATATATCTATCTACCTATATATATGTATGTATATATGTATATATATATAACTAGATATATATATAGAGATATATAGAAAATAATAGACAAAAACTATGCAAATGAGCGATGATGTCATCTTTAGAACCCTAAAACACGAGGTCGTCGTGGAGATGTGTGATGTCATCATGTGATGTGATGATGTCAGACTTTAGAATCAGACGTTTTGTTATAAAGTCGCTCACAGATTCAGCTCATTACTTCTCTGACACCAATGGATACACACGCACAAAACAATCGCTCTACAACTTTCACTATGAAGCCTTGGTACCTGTACACGTCTGAGGACGATGTCCACCTCTACGACCAGGACTTCAACCTGGAGGCTCTGCTCTGTCCAACGCCATCAGGACACGAGCAAGAGCCAGAGGAGACCCACCTGGAGTCTGCCACCCTCATCCAGGACTCCGGCCCAATCCCGAGGAGAGAGAGGTCCGGCCCAGGTACTCCTGGAAGAGGTACCCCGAGGTACCCCGCATGAGGTACACCTGAACGAGGTACCCTGGACGAACCCCTGAACGGGTACCCCTGAACGAAGCACCCCTGAACAAGATACCCCTGCTTGCACGAGGTACAAGGTACCCAGGACGAGTTACCCCTGCACAGGGCACCCCTGAACGCACGAGGTACCCCTGGGAGGAGAGCGCTCTGGTGAAGGTACAAGGTGCTACGCCAAGAGTTAGAGCGAACGAGGGCCGAGCTCACACATCAGGTCCAAATAAACCAATCCCTGGACCTGAGGCTCAAGGCTCAAGAGAGGATCAACCAACAGCAAGACCTGGAGATCCAAACTCTCACTGAGGCCGTCCAAAACAAGGACCACGAACTGCAACATGAGAAAGAAGAACATCGGCAGAGAAGAATCAAGCATCTCCAGTCACTGCAGGAGATGATGGGGGTGAAAAAGGAGCTCCACAAAATCAAAAACGGCACAATAAGAACAAAACGTGGCAGACGTGGAGTTTCGAAAAGTCAAGGCTTTGCTCCAGGAGAAAGAAAAGGAGATGGTGGCCCACATCAGTGCCCACAAACAGATAAGGAACCTGTACATCAGCGCAGGACACGAAAACAAGCAGCTGAAACAGGAGCTCCACAACACCCAAAACCTGACAGCAAAAATGGAAATGGAGCTGCATAAAACCAAAGACATGCTCCAGGAGAAAAGAAGAAGAGCTGGAGAGTGTCACCAGTTTCCCACAACAAAATCAGATTTTTTCATTTCCACAGTGCACTGAGGGACAGAACTCAGCTCACTCAAGAACTGGCCTCTGCTCAAACAAACATGGAAGAGATGAGAGCAGGACACTTGAAAAACAGGACTTGGAGATCCAAAATCTGACTGAGGCCGTCCAAAAGAAGGACCAAGAACTGGAACATGAGAAAGAGGAGCATCGACAGAGAAGAATCAAACATCTCACGTCACTGCAGGAGATGATGGAGGTGAAAAAGGAGCTCCACAAAATCAAAAACGGGCACAATAAAAATAAATGTGGCACACAACAACATCAGTCAGCGAGGAGCAGAGAAGGGGCCCCGGCGTTACCACCGCTAGGCTCCAAACACGACCTTTGACCTCTGCATTAACACAAAATAAAACTCCATAAAACTATTTCAAATATTTGTTATTCGTGTTTTTATTGTTTTGTCCAAACCTGACTCACCTGCAGCACAACTGTCACTATTATGAAGGATTTTGGTGAAATCTGAAGTAAAAATTCAAAAAACACAAGTAAAAGTAAAAGTATTAAAGTACCTGTTTAAAAGTGACTTAAAGATGAAAAAGTAAAAGTGTTTAGCTCTTTTTTCAGATTTTGAAATCTTGTAAAGCTTCAGATTTATTGATTTTGATAAAGATTTGAGCTGATTTTTTTTCAACAGAAACAACTGAATCTATAGTTTTTTTTGCTATATTTATCTGTATATTTTTGTTTGCTCAAATTATGAACGTGTCAAAAATAAAACCTCAACAAAAAAAAGTACAATTTTCTGTGCTTTTTATCAATTGGACACACACACACACATACACACACACACATATAAACACACACATACACACACACATATAAACACACACACACACACACACACACACACAACACACACACACACAAACACACACACACATGAACACACACACACACACACATAACACACACACACACACACACATATGAACACACACACACACATATGAACACACACACACACATACACACACATATAAACACACACACACACACACACACACACACATATACACACACACACACACACACACACACAAGCACACATATTTAAGGGCCCATATTATGCATGATGTCATGTGGTAATACAAGAAGTGCTTATCGTGTTTTTAAACTCCATACACCTTCACTAGGATCATTTCAGCCCTGGAATTGCCCATCTCTATTGAACTAAAGGTAAAAAGTAGCTGTTAACTTGAAAACTACCCCTTCATGACATCACAAGGTGGAATTAAGCATTTTGAGCTTTGGAGATGTGGACAGACAAATAATAAAGGGTTACTCAAACGTGTGAATGAAACAAAACACAACTTCAGGGGAGTTTTTGAGGAAGTAGCAGCATTTTAACGTGGCTTAAAGTTCACATGAGGCAGTTCTGCATGATATAGGACCTTTAACTAATCAATATTTACATGTTCTTCAATACACTGGGAAAGGGAATGCTTCTATTGATTGAGTCAAAAGCTAACAAATTCTGGACGTATCGGCTCCAACACAAATTATTTTGGATAATCACAGTTATCCTGCTAACCGCTACGTTTGTACATTGTTGAAAATTGAGAACATGTAATCCCTCATTCGTCCAAGGAGTGGTGCAATGTAGAGAAGTTTCTATGTTATTATAGTTTCAAAAGCCACTGGTCTTTCTGTGCCAGTCCCATGTTAGACTATTAGGAACAGGTGGTGTTGGGAAGTCCACTGAGCAGAAAACCCACTGACAAATTCTGCACTAGGAGGATATTTGTTTTTTTATAAGAGAAATATAGTCACCAATGCAATATATAACACTAGACTAAAGACTTTAAAGAAGTAATGAGGAGAACTTGATCATAATTCTCCAAGTCCATCTGCTAATTCTGATCCAGTGTGGCATTTTGTGGCCAGACACGGACAGCGAGAGAGCAGTCCAAATTGATGTATCCGTCTTGTGCCCTGGTCGGGAGCTGCCTGGGGACTTGTTTACTTGTCCAAACTTTGAGACAGTGCTCCAGCCGTCAGTGTGCTCTGAGTCTAATGAGCAGGAGACAGGCACTGAGGGACCACACTTCATTTAACAGGATGAAGACGCCTGGGTCCACCACGGCTCTGCTACTGCTGCTCTGGGCCCCGTCTGCTCCATCTGCCGCTGCACTCTGGATCTGAGCGCCTCTGCTTTTGCATTTTGAGTCTCTGTGGTATATATCAAAAACTAAGTATGCTTTTGATTTTAGACACAGCTACAAAAACACTGCGCACAATGTTTTGGCTGATGTATAAAGTGACTAGTGTGAGGAAATAATAGAGATCCATTTTAATGAGATGAAATGGTGCCCAAACTCATTATCCTACACAGTCAGACCCTTACTGTTGTCATATTAAATAGTTTTCACTAAGTACCACAGTGCAGCAGAAGTTTAATTGGTAGAGTGTTTGTCCACTGATCCACTGAAGGTTGATGGTTCAAATCCCGCTCTTGACGTGAACATCATTGGTTGCGATTCTAGCTCCCAAAGATGAATGCTGTTGTTGTGCCTGTAGAAAAGACACTCAACCCACCTCACCCCCAGTGTCTGCGTACACTGGTGAATGAGTTGTGTGTGTGAATGGGTGATTGGTTCCTTGATTTAAAGTGCTTTCGGTGCCTTGAAGGTCGAAAAACGCTCCATAAAAATGTGAATTGTGTTTACATTACACATTAACAAAACGTGGTCTTTGTCCTTAAGAATTAAACTAAATTAAAACCATTTTCAAACTAAAATTAAAACCAAAATGAAGATTAGACTTAAATGTGCATGGGCGTATCTCTGGTGGACAAAAAGATGACTACATCAGGCCATGGATCAGATCTGTGGAGAGGCAAGTTCACTCACAATGAAAAAAAAAGCATGTTTATCAAGAAAAATTTGCAACAAAACACCTTTCCTTAAATAAATGGTAGATTAATACTGTGGAACATTCCAATGCAATGACATCTCCATGGAAACAAGAAAAGTTACATAGTGCACCTTTACATTTGGACTTAACTACTCAAAAACTAGTCCATAAACAGACTGCTGTTTTGGTCACCAGTGACTTCCAACATTGCACTGAGACTCACATCTGTCATACCTCATTAACAGATAGAAATGATTAACGCATAAAATCAAAACCAAATATGCACATACATGGAAACCTGTGCACTATTCATGATTGTCTCTCCAGATTGACTCAAAGATAAACCTTGTGTGTATATGTGTTCTGTTTTAAAAGTAAACCAGATCATCTATAGGAACCTACCATTGTTCAGACTCTAGACAAAGCCCCATGTTCTGTCTGTGCTCATTTTGTGACCTTTCCCAGATGTTCTAGATACATTCACTTTGAAGCAGCACTGCGGCCTATACATTCATCTTACATTGTAAGTACTCCTCCCATATGTTAAATTATACATCTGAATCTGACCTTTGCACTGTGGCATATGACTAATACAGACCCAGTTTGAATTATTAGTAAATCAGTAAAAGCCATAATTCCTACTCACAGTATCCCACAAGAATGCAGTAGTTAAAATTATACCTCCAAAAAGTATAGGTTGAAATCCAATTTGAATATTTCTTTAAAGGTCTTATGCATAATTTAGGCTTTCTACAGTACTATGGTCACCTTAACCTCAGTATTTTCTGTAGAATAATGTAAAATAATGTGGCTAGATGTCTCCCCAAGCACTTAGTTCCCATGACATTTGTGTATACATTAAGATTTAGCTGCAATGAAGTTGTATCAATCTTAGTAAGAGTACTATCAAAATTGCGTAGCTGTACAGGGAAGATAATTTAAAGGAGTACCACTGCATGACATGTACTGGAGGGGCAATAGTTTTGAGCTCTGGATGAGGAGATAGATTATGAATGCATTCATGCTTTGTTTGGTCCTGTTTTGAGCCCAGTTTAGTCCTGATGTAGATTTGGTTTGGTCCTGCGTTAGTCCTGGTTTAGTTCTGTCTAATTCTGGTTGTATTTTAAGTTAAGTTTATAATTTTGATGTGATGTTTGTGAAGGCATGTTAAATACCTAGGATTACTGAAAATTGAAAAAGCACTTATCGAGACAAATTAATTAAATAATCAAATTGTTAATCAGCAGAGTAAATGATAAGGACCCAATTACAGGGCAGTTTAGAGTCAGGCAGTGGTGGAAGAAGTACTCAGTCTTTGTCAATTAGAAAAAAAAAAAAAAAAACAGATACCAGAGGGAAAAATATTCAGTAAAAGTATCGCATGAAAAAAAAAAAAAAAAAAAATCAACTAGCCATTTAAAAATGCATTTAACAAGTAAAAAGTTAAAATATTTTGTGCACATTCTGAGGTCTTATAAAGCTTCAAATTATTGTTTTTTGTTTTGTTTTTGTTGTTATATATATAAGGTCAAGGTTCTTAACCTTGTTGGAGGTACCGAACCCCACCAGTTTCGTATGAACATTCACCGAACCCTTCTTTATTGAAAAATAAAATATTTTTTTTCAAATTCAAGACATAAGTATGTTTTACTGGTGCGCAAAAATGAACCATGCATAACATCACTGTGTTCAAAGAACAAAACCAATGCAAACCAAGGCTATGGACACCGACTCAGGAATGGGGCCACCGTCAGTCACCTCCTCTACATGGATGACATCAAGCTGTACGCTAAGAATGAGCGAGACATCGACTCACTGTTCCTGACCATGCATGGCGGGTTCCATCCCAAATCCAGCACCCTGAGACTGTACGCGAGCCGTAAGGAAGGAGGCCGAGGACTAGTGAGTGTGAGAACCATAGTCCAGGATGAAACATCCAAAACCCACAAGTACATCCAGGACAAGGCCCCAAAAGATGGCTTGCTCAGCGAATGTCTCAGACAGTGGAGTGCAGAGGAAGAGGAGCTGGAGGAACCATCATGGAAGGACAAGCCCCTGCATGGGATGTACCACCGGAATATAACTGAAGTGGCTGATATCAAGAAATCATACCAATGGCTTGAGAAAGCTGGACTGAAGGAAAACACAGAGGGACTCATCCTGGCTGCACAGGAGCAGGCCTTGAGCACAAGAGCGATAGAGGCCCAGATCTACCACACCAGACAAGACCCAAGGTGTAGGCTGTGCAAAGAGGCCCCTGAGACAATCCAGCACATAACTGCAGGGTGTAAGATGCTGGCAGGGAAAGCATACATGGAGCGGCATAACCAAGTGGCGGGCATAGTGTACAGAAACATCTGTGCAGAGTATGGACTGGAAACCCCAAGGTCAAGGTGGGAAACACCTCCAAAGGTAGTGGAGAATGATCGAGCCAAGATCCTGTGGGACTTCCAGATACAGACTGACAGAATGGTGATAGTGAACCACTGGACATAGTGGTGGTGGATAAAACAACAGAGCAAAGCTGTTGTGGTGGACATCGCAGTACCAAGCGATGGGAACATCAGGAAAAAGGAGCATGAGAAACTACAGAAATACCAGGGGCTCAAAGAAGAGCTGGAGAAGGCCTGGAAGGTGAAGACCTCAGTGGTACCCGTGGTCATCGGAGCACTCGGGGCAGTGACCCCCAACTGGAGGAGTGGCTACAGCAGATCCCAGGAAAAATCATACATCTCAGTCCAGAAAAGTGCAGTACTAGGAACAGCAAAGATACTGCGCAGAACCCTCAATCCCAGGCCTCTGGTAGAGGTCCTGAGCATGGAAAAAGAGGGGATAAAGGGGATAAAGACCACCCGCGGAGGGTGAGGAGGAGATTTACATAATATATATATATATATATATATAGATATATATATATATATATATATATATATATATATATATATATATATGAACTTATGTTACTTTACATGACTGGGGTCATGTGTTTTCAGATTGCTATTATTACATTTGCTCTTAGCCCTAACCTCTTGAACATGGGATGCAAAAGCAATTATAAATGAACAATAAGCACTTATAAATAGAGATAAATATTCCAATAAAATGGAATAAATAATAGTAAAAACTGTGGTGGAACCTAACAAAGTAAAAGTAGTAAAATACTCTATTTAATCATAGAATTATATAGATTTTGGATACTGGATATTTTTTACTTTTACTTCACTACATTTGAGAGCAGGTATCTGGGCTTTCTACACTATATTTTTAACTGGAAAAGAAGAGTTTGTTTTTTGTTTTTTAATTATGGTTTGAGACTTGCCGTAAAGGCTAAGAGGTTTATTTTTAACACATGCATAGTTTGAGTGAACAAAAATATACAAATTCATCAGTTCAGTTGTTTCTGTTGAACATTCAGCACAGATCTTTATCAAAACTGTTACATTTGAAGTTTTATTAGAGCTCAAAATCTGCGCAAAACAAGTTTTGCTCTTTAAATTCATTCAAAGAGTGCTTTAATACTTTTACTTAAGTAGATTTCTCTCATGTAATACTTTAAGTTTTATTTATTTATGTATTGCTCCAGTATCTGTACTTTTACTTAAGTAACAAAACTGAGTACTTTTTCCACCACTGTAAATAAATCATTCATTAACATCACTAACCCTAACCACCTCCTTGCTAATGTGTAAACCCAATTAGTCGACTGTTAGTTCATCTTTTATTCCATGTTTGCAGGCATTTTCTGAACATAATAATCTTGTATTATAATCTGTGGAGTGTTTTTAAGTGCTTTGTAAATAGCTTGTTTTTCATAAGTCTGCTCATTCTTATTTAAAGCGATGGGGATCACGTCCATTTCATTTGAGAAGCCTGTATGAAAGAATCCTGTTCTAATTGCCTCTAAAAAACATTCATTCTCTTTATTGTCTTGCTTCTTTGCCCATCCTCTGCACAGAGCACATCAGAGCAGGAGAGCGCCAACATACAAAAAAAAAAAAAAAAAGACAAAAAAAAAAAAATAAAACACTTCTATAATTTGTTTGACAAGACACAAAAAAACAACAAATAAACGCAGATGAGATGAAAGACAGCAGCTGCAGAAACTAGGTAAGAGGAAGCATTATAGTGAAGTGTGGAGACAAGCCAGAATGAGCCAGAGTATATGAGCTGGGAAGATGACACAGATTAGAAGTTAAAGATCACAGAGTTGTACCAAATCAAATGGGTTTAGAGGAAAGATGCAAACTTGGGTGACAGAAATTACAGAAAAGCTGGTAATTGAGGTAAACAAAATGCGAGGAAGAGAAAATGGAGAAACAAGGGGATCAGAGAAGATGGGAGGCATGACACTAACAGGCAATGAAAAAACAAAAGATTATTGCGCTGAATGCAAAATGAATTACAACAGTGACAAACAAAGAGCTGGGGAAATAACAAGGGAGGAAACAGAAGGCATTGTTTAAAATGTGGGCTATGGTTGTTTAGCAGGCCCAAAGCAGGCACTCAATAAAACACACTATATCTGGTCCTATGGCAGTTCAATTTACCCTCTGAAGATTAAATATGTAACTCTATTTTAGTGCTCACATGGGATCAAAAATCAATACTGTGTCCATTGGAAAGACATAGCTTTATAATGAATCTTGGATTAAAGGTGCACTATGTAACTTTTCTGGTGGGTGGGAGGGGGTCTGCCATCTGCTCATCTCCACAGAGATATTAATGCTTTGTCTATAAGCTTGCACAGTTTTTAACAGCCATTTAACTCATTTATCTGGTAATTATCTCTTTCTTGGCAGCCTTTTGGTATGGAGGTGGAGTCGGGTTGCCTCACTTCTGCATTAACCATTAAGACAAGCAGTTGGGATCTATACCCTCCGCTAGAAAAGTTATGAAATGCACTTTCTTGATAGCAAAACAACATAGAAAACAAGAACAACGGTTATTGAAAAAAATCATGAATCAAAAACCAATCATGCAAAATTATCGTTGTTATCGTTGGTTGTTAACACACCACCAAGTTCAGAATCATAGTGTTTATCTGCCCATTTACTGCTCTGTGTCATTTGCTTTGTCAAAATTGTCTAGTCTTAAGTCCTCATGCTCACTGGAACAAATACATTGAATTTTTTTTACCATAAAAATACAACTTTTATCAACACAAATGAATAACAGATGCACTTGGCCCATACTGACAGTTTCATGAATGTGACATTGAACCCCAATTGGATTACTATTTTTTTGTGGTTGGAGGTAACATTTTCCTAACTGTCCAATTGTCCAATGAGGTTCATCTGGTCTTTTGTTAATCTATTTTAATGGATTATTTTTTTCTGACCAAGGTTTAGCTTGTTTTCATACCTGACAGAGCACAACAAACATCACTGGATTAAGGAGCCAATCGAAATAAGGAACTATACCCACGGGACTATAAACCGGGACGAGGGGGCCTTTTTTACTCTCACACACCTGGGATACTGTTCTGATGAAGTGTCCGACTTCAGTGTCCGACTGCAGATGGTGCTGTTGTTCTGCTTCCAGCGGTAGGATGACAGTGCCAAAACCTGTTTGAATCAGCTGACCTGATACGTCACAGCAACTTCACCACTCTGAGGAAGACCGCCGGTGAGCCGTTAAAACTGTCAGGTATGAAAACAAACTAAACTCGGTCTGGAAAATCTATATCTAGAATCTATATCTTCCACCTGTGCTAGTTTTACTCTAGATCCTCATCAAATTCATGATCATTCATTCAATTCATGTAGTATTTCCGTATTTACTCTGTTATAATGGCATGGATAATAATCCCAATCCCCAAACCCCAAATTATGGTCAACAAATGTGATGCAAACCAGCTGGTGCCTAACAAGACCACTGTCACCACCTGTCTCCGTATTAACTCTGAAATGGTGGTATTACAGAGCCAGGAGATATGCACATAGAAAATACATGACGAAACTTAAATTGAGCCCTTTGGGGCCTTGCCGATATTACATGCTTAGGCTGCCACTGAATTAACCACATAGCCACCTCTGCAGAAGGCTGGGACAGAAATACAGTGAATATCTGGGAACCGGCCCGAGTCTATTTAAATCTCAAGAGGAACCTTATTAAAGTGTGCGCTTATGTGGAGCAGATTTACTATTGTCGCCATGACGCTCTGTATTCTGCCGTAGGAGAAGGTCAGAAGGAGATTGGAGAACAGGGGCCGACAGGTGAGTGAGGTGTAACGGAAATCCCATTGCAGTAGCCATATTGACTGTGGTTATGGACTGCAAAACAAAAAAACTAAAAAATAGGAAATTAATGCAGACAATTATACTTGATTTGAATATTAAGATGCTGTTGTTTCTTTTCAGACCAGAGTTTGTTTTTAATACCTGACATCATCTTCAAAGTGGACACATGGGGTTGCTGTGATGTGTCTCATCAGTTGATTTACTCAAGTTTTGGTGTCATTTTCCTATCGGTAGAGACAGGGTGATGGCACCATTTAGTACCATTTCTTCAGGACAGTATCCCAGGTGTGTGACAGTAAAAAAGCCCCCTCGTCTCAGTTCAGAGTCCTCTGGGCACGTTCCCGCATTTTAATTGCCTCTTTAATGCAGTGACAATGTTTGTTTGTCCTCTGTACTAGTGATGTTTGCTCCAACTCAGTCGGTAATGTGGTCATCTTTCTAAAAAATGATCAGTAATGGCAGTTTTGACCACTCTGAAGATGACTGCAAGGGAGCAATTGAAAATGTCAGGTATGAAAAATAAACTCTGGTCTGTAAAAATGATTGTTTTTAGAATAAATTGTCGGCGCATCAAATGAACTTTATCGAGCTATTTACAAGAATAGATCAGCTTTAGTTGTTTTGTATACATATTTCTGAAAAACAAACTTTAAAGAAGTTTAGTCCAGCATTTTATAACAAATGTTTTGGCATCTGCTCGCAAATACACAACAGAGACTTTTTACACAGTTGCTTTGCCAATACCACAAAGAGAAGGGCCAGGTACCAGCAGCCACAGAGTTATTATACCCTGTCAGTACATTTATACTGCATTCTCTCTCTCTCTCTCTTTCTCTCTTTCTCTCTCCCATACCTCTTATTGCCCCAAGACCCATTCTCTGTACCAGGCCAAACTTTTGTCACCCACTGAGCAAACAGCCATCTGCCCTGGTGTTTTTTTACACATCTTGAATACAAATGCACCCACAGTCATTAGCAGCTGTCAATGGGAGTAACTTCGATCATTAATTATCAGCTGCAATAAACATGACACACCATAGGGACTTTTGACAGGTAAAGTGTGTCCTCTGTCTACCAAGGCATCTTGACAAGGGACAATGGAAAATACTTCACAATCATGTTAGTATAAAATTTGTCACAGCAAGAAATTTGTGCATTGAAAATCATGTCCTTTATGGCATGTGTGGGTGTCATTTATAGCTAAAACATACCTAAAGCATGAAGTTGGTGAATTTTCCAGTTGTACGTGAAGTTGGCACTGAAAGATGCTCCCCACGAGGCCAAATAAGAGTCGGATTTCTGGAGTTACAAGCCCGCTCACAGTAAAAAACATCAAACTGAGTCTATATTAGCATATTTTTGGGGCTAAAAGTTACATAGGGTAGTGTAAGCATGGAAGCATAAGAAGCTGTGGTAGATTTTCAATAACCTGTTCTCATTGGCATGAAAAAAATAAAGAAAATCTTCTGCATTACTTCCTGAATACTGGCCTAGTGTATCAGAAATGTGTAGCACATGATCAGTTCTGACCAATCAGAGCTACTAGAATGGAGCTATTGCAGCCTCAGAGCAGGACTAGGCTAAATCTTACAAAGCTAACTTTTAAGTGCTTTGAAGATTTACAAAATGTAAAAAGTTCATGCCATGAAAATTCCTGCAAAACCCGACCTTTGTGAAAGCTGGTGATGCCTTGTCAGAGCATTGCTGCTCGGGTCCTGACTCGAATCAGGAAGTACGAGCACATAAGTCCTGTGCTCAGGTCTCTGCGCTGGTTTCCTGTGGCTCAGAGAATAGACTTTAAAACAGCTCTGCTTGTGTACAAGTCTCTCAATGACCTAGCACCAAAGTACATCTCTGACATGTTAGTGGTATATGAACCATCTCGCACTCTGAGGACTTTAGGGACCGGCCTCCTGCTGGTGCCCAGAGTCAGGACTAAACATGGAGAATCAGTGTTTCAGTTTTATGCAGCTAAAATCTGGAACAGTTTTCCTGAAAACATGAGACAGGCCTCTCCTTTGACAATGTTTAAATCCAGGCTCAAAACAGCTCTGTTTAGTTGTGCACATGACCTGCTTTTACTCTGTACTCTTGTAATGTTAAATATATGATGATTATTTATGTTTTGATTTCTTTGTACTGTATTGTAATTTTAATGTCTTTCTTTTTCTGTAAAGCACTTTGAATTACTTCATGCATGATTTGTGCTATACAAATAAACTGGCCTTGCCTTGTCAGCCGAACATGGGCAGATTGAATTCCAAAAAAAATGCATTGAGCTCCATGGGAGAATTCTTTCTGGGCCGGAGTTCCCGAGAGCTGCAGTACCTATGGAGTGGCCACTAGTCAATTTCAAATGGGGATGAAGGGGGAGTGTCTTATCCAGTTCTTATTATAGATCAGCAGCTATAAATACACAAGAATCTCTTAGTTTCTGGGTTAAACGAGTGAGTGTTAAGTCAAGATATAGTATCATACAAAAATATAAGAGATTTAATTTGTATTTTGAGGCAAAGTCTACACAATGAAGCATAAATAAGTAAGTTAAAGGTCCACATTGGTGAGCCAACGAGATGTTAGTGCTTTGCCTGGAATTTTCCACAAGGTATTAAACATATGATCTTGCATTTATTCAATAAAATAGTATAGTATTTGAATTGCTAAAAAGGATACTTTGAAAAACATGCATTCTGGTCTGGTGTCTCCATGGAAATAAATAAGTTTAATGCCATATTGTGGATCATTACAGGCAAAACTTGCTGAGTTCACATGACACAGATGTGTAACCAATCCCTAGCTTTAATAAGCAAAAGGAAAGGCAGAAGTATTTATGATAGAAATATCTTGTTATCCCATTATCTGAGATCTGGTTCCATCTGTCTTTATCGTAGAGGCATTATCTCAGAGGCAGTAAGCAGCCGTCAAGATGTCTAGTTCACTCAGATTTTTGAGGAGAAGCCAGATATTGGTCCAGGGAGGACGTGATTACGACGAGAGGATTCAGAGCTAGTCCTCTTTTCATCAGCACTGCTAAATTTCTGTCTGCTGTGTGAAGTAAGAGGACAAACAACCAGGAAACAAAAGTTATAGCATTTTATCTGCTGAAGTATGTTAAGATTCTCTCCTCTCCTCAGTGTGGGGATTGTGTTCTAATTTGGCTCTGTTGCAGAACACTATAGAACAGTGGTGTATTTTTTTCTGTTTTTAATAAATAAGAGGGAAGAAAATGTTCAACTACGCACTTCACAGCCAATAGAGCACATCGGTGTCTGCTACTTTTGTTTGAGATTCAAAACATAACAGATGGAAAATGCATATGTTATATTTGAAATGATACAATAAGCTTCTGCTATATAACATTGGAATGTGTCATATGATATAATGCTAGCAAATAAAATGTTTACTTCACTTCCAATGCTACCAAGTGATCCCCACGTTGGCTCAGTAATTCACCAGACATTACACTAACCGTACATCAATCTGCAACCTAAATTTGCAATCTACCCTATATTCTGATCTGTCCCCCACCTCAATTTTAAACTTTAGGGACTCTAGAAAGCTATTTCCCTTTATTTTTCTCATCTTCTTCATATGGTGACTTTGCTGCCCTATACTTGGAATTTAAATACTAATGCTTGACATATTTGCTCGTTCCTCTTCCAACCGTACGCACACAGGTGGACTCTGCCGATCTGCTCCCTGTCATGTCTCATTTTTCTCACTGACGAATGTTTCTCGCTCGCCCTCTTGCGCGCATTTGGTTGAATTATACTCCTCTCTCTCCCTTCCGCTCACACCTCATGTCCAGACTCCATTCTTGCTCTACTGACCGATACACACATTTGCACGCATACATGGGGCGCCAGTATCTGTGTTGGTTTGACCACTGATTTCAAGGTTATATTATTGGTAGAGGTGTTTTGAGTGCCTTGAAGTTGGAAAAGCGCTGTATAAAAATTTACCATGTTTTGCAATACATTTTCTGGAGACCAATCTTAACCTTAACCCTACTAACTACTTGCTTAAAAAAAATAAAGGTGTTGTTATTTGGTTGTATTAGTCTAGAAATAACTAGTGTGCAATTCAGACTTGGTCCTTGTAAACAGTATGGTTGCTAGGTAACAGTTATGTAATTACATTTACATATGTCACATCTGTTGCCCATGTCCAACCAGGAAGTACAATTGTAAACTTCACCAAATTAAAAAAAAAAAAATAAAAAAAGAAAGAAAGAAAACAGGATGCCAGATCATACACACTTTAAATCATGTTGTTGATCTAATAAATATAATTTTCATTTTTGTCCATGAGTGCGACAGGTCCCCATGTTGTACAAGTGTACATACAAAGATTTTAGTCCTCACAATGTGATAATTACCTGCCCACACACATGCTCACAACTACCTAATCTGCAGCGCCCCCACGTGCAGCGCCCCCTGTTGGTTTCCTCTACATATAAATCAGTTATTGGAGGCATACCATTGTTGCTTTGTGCACAGTGGTGTATGTTGCCAGGTAGGGAGTCTCATATGTCAATAGGAACACTTGACACCTGCCAGGATTAGTGCTTATATGGAGGAATGCATCTCCTCGCCTCCCACTGAGCCACTGTTCCGCCAAATGTCACAAATTTCCTGGAACACATGCAGCGCAAGGTTTCTATACGTTCTGGGCTGTTTCTGCAGGAGCAATCACAACACAAGTGAGTTATGACGCAATTGCTGGGATTTTTCAGATAGGTATTCCCCTCAGTTGAAGCTATCCCATTGTTGCACTTGGTAACGTACTACTAATAGTTTAGTATATAGTAGCAATATAAAGTAAAACAATGTACAGAACATTCTCTTTTGCCTTTTTTTGCTCTCATGTTGAAAATTTTTTTATTTGTGCCAAAACCCTACGTGTATCATCGATTAAGAAAATAAAACTGAAGAACGAAGTAAGTACAGAGCAGTGGGTGTATGCCGATGGCGGTGAAAATGGAGATTGATTGGCAATAAGATATCTTGAAAATAAGCAATTTAAGATTGTTCAAACATGCACGAATCACTCCAAAAACACTTTGAGAGGGTACATGAGAAGGTGAAAGAACTATAACACACATATAATATATATATATATATATATATATATATATATATATATATATATATATATATATATATATATATATATATATATATATATATATGGGGGGGGGTGTGTGGCAATGCTCTGTATTAGGTATATTAGTTCTGTAGTTTAAATACTATGTCGTACTATGTCGTAATAAGACTGGTATTTTGACATCACAGGCATAACTTCAAAGTTCAACCAAAGAAATAGGCACTTTGTCTGAAACTCCTGATGAATTTCAGAAATGTCTAGGAACAGAAAGACTTTCATGATAAATAATATCAGTGGGTGTCCTTTTTTTAAGCAGTGAAATTGATAGTTTCATATTTCCTGTTAAATATGCCAAAAAAGTCATTATAGTGACTGAGGTGGGAATTTTATTGGACCTGGAAGTAAAGTTATGGCATCATCACTTAAAAGCTCCACAGCTCACCAAAATTGTCAGCTCTTTGGTAACACTGCAGTGAACCAATGTTGTGACGATACCAAGGAATAGACAATACCAATTTTGATACCACAATGATAATAATAAACACTCTTTATTTAGACAATAGAATGTAGAATGTTTTCAACATTAAATCATGTTCTGATACAGCTAAAGATCATTCTAAAGCAATTCAGGAAAGGTTCATTTCTGTCCTGTGAATGAGACTTTCTTAGTATCGATACCTGCTTAAATGAGTCTACAGTTTCAATACTAGTTTTAGTATTGATTACTATCTGATATTCTATAGTTTTGACAACCCTACATTGCATTTTTCACTAATAATCCTGCATTTGAATAAGGAAAGGCACTTTAAAATCAAAAGGTAATGAATATACAAGTTTTGGGTGACAGTGGCTCAGTGGGTTGAGTGTTTGTCCACTGACTCACAGGTTGGCGGTGCAATTCCAGCCCTCACATATGCTGTCATTGTGTCCTTGGGCAAGACACTTAATGAATGGTTCCTTTATGTAAAGTGCTTTGAGTGCCGTGAAGGTGAAAACGTGTTGTATAAAAATGTGACCATTTACAAATTTGAAATATTGCTTTTGATATGAGCTGGTTGAGCTCAACATGACAATTTGGCATTTGCACGTGTTCATATTTGAATCAACATTAGTGAAAACGTGAGCCAGTATATATAAGCAGACTATGCAGAGGCAAATTTTCAAAGTTATCAAAGTATTTCATTCTTTGAATCTTATGCCGCCATTTCCTCCTCGCTATTAGATCTCACGTCTCTCCGCAGAGCAGTCATCAGCCCAGCAGGTGACCCCTTCAGAATGGTCAGCTTGTGCATATTACCTTTTTATTTCTGCTGTGAAAAATAGCCGGTCATTAGCATTACTTTCTGAGAGTCTGTCCATTGTGAAAATGCCATTCGAGCTGCCTCTATTACATCAGTGAAGCCATCCACTGAGAATAAACAAATACCGAAACTATTAGAACAACCTCTGCTGCAACAAGAGGCAAAGGGACCACTTCAGGAATAAAAGTTTCAATTGAATCAAATTGAAAACAGGACATATTTATTACACTGATTCAAAATGTACTGACAATCTTGACCTGGTACTGCCATAAAAAAAATACTAGCCTGTGGGATCTAACAGTGTTTTAAAGAAGACCTATTGTGCTTGTGTCTGCTCTATAGTTATAATTTATGACACCTGTGGACCATTATGTTATAATTTGGACATTTTAAATCACAATATTGATCTAAAACGACTTAATAAAAGAAGCAAAGAAGAAGAAGCGCTAAAAAACTGCTGTGCCCAATAGGAGCTGATGATGTCGCCGTCAACATCATCACAACAAAGAGCCGTGTAGCTGTCGGGCCCCTGATTTTTTTTTCATTTGTACCAAAATGACTACATAATGCTGCGCAATCGATTAAGAAAATAAAATTCAAGAACAAAGTAAGTACAGAGCAGTGGGCGCATGCTGGTGGTGGTGAAAATAGGGATCGAACAGCAATATGATGTCTCGAAAATCGGCGATTAAAGATTGTTCAAACATGCACAAACAACTTCGAGAGGGTAAATGAGAAGGGGAAACAACTATAACATGGATTTTGCAATAATAGGTCTGCTTTAAAGGTATGTAACTATGTAACTTTTCTGGTGGGAGGTTCACTACCAGCTTGAGACGTCATTACATCGGCGGGAATGCTCCACGATGGTATTAAACTTATCTAACTTGCATGCATTACAATCTTAGTGTTTTATATTTCTCAGAAGACCTTGAAAACATGGCATTATTACTGGGAGCCGGTCACAGATCTGACTTGTAAACTGGCTTGGAGGCTATTCGTGGATAGTTTAATGCCACACTATGAAGCATTCAAGGTAAAGCTTTAATCTCTGCAACATTTTTATATAGTGCGTTTCCACTTTCACGGCACTCAAAGCGTTTTACATCAAGGAACCACTCCCCCATTCACACACACACACACACACACACTCGGACACTGGGAGTCAGGTGGGTTAAGTGTCTTGCCCAAGGACACAACGACAGCATTCATCTGTAGGAATTGGGTTTGCTCTGCCAAACTGAGCTACTGCTGAATAGAAGGTAGCAGGCCTTTACTAGAAAAGTTAGCAGTTTGGTCCCTTGCAAAAATTGTACAACAATAATCTAAAAACACACATTATTTTTCATTCAGTATTTCCTGTTCAAATATGTACTTACTGGATGTTGTCTTTTCACTACTTTACAACAAATGTAAGCAGGGACATATAGTTTACTTTGAGCATGAAGCAGGGCCCAGTCCAGAAGGGGGTAAACAACTTAACAAACAACACCCTTAGGATTTGTTTGGACAATAAGAGAACTTTGTGTTGAGTAAAAACTTAGCATTATTACAAAATGGACCAGCAATCCAAACGTCATGGCCATTTTGCTCTCTCAATCTCATATATACTGTAAATGACTTAAATATCAACCATTCCCTTTTCTATTCAGCCTTGGTGTGGCCCATGAATTAACCGTTTATTGAATTACTCATAGAATCATTTCAAAAAGTCTCATTTGGAGAATCACACGGTTGTTGCTGTAGCAAGACCTTGTCCGTCCAAAGATTCGGGATCGAATCAGAACACGCAGCAGTAATTATTTTGAAGGTCTATAAAAACAAAGCTGTAATAGCAAAGACGTCACACTCATCGATTTAGCCTGATACAAAGGGTCAGAGGGGTTGGCATCTCAGCGCGTAGAGCCTGGAGTATTGTGTATACGGTATAAAGATTAATCACGAGGTTTAAGACGAAAGCGATTATAATTATTCTTGTAATGGAGCTGATAATGATTCTCAAAGGCAAAAGGGGAATTCATTGTGTTTTGGAAAGTTGAACCTGTAGTGAACTTCAGTAAATAAGGTGAAAGATTAAGTATAGTAATGTCTTGCAAGGACACTGAAATTTTTACTTAGTAGTAGTAGTAGTAGTAGTAGTAGTAGTAGTAGTAGTAGTAGTAGTAGTATTGGTAGTAATATTAGTAGTAACAGTGGTTAATAGTGGTAGTAGTAGTAGTAGTAGCAGTAGTAGTAGTAGCAGTAGTAGTAGTAGTAGTAGTAGCAGTAGTAGTAGTAGTAGTAGTAGTAGTAGCAGTAGTAATAGTGGTATTAGCAGTGGTAATAGTAGTAGTAGCACTAGTAGTAGTAGTAGTAGTAGTAGTAGTAGTAGCAGCAGCAGTAGCAGCAGCAGTAGTAGTAGTAGTAGTAATAGTGGTATTAGTAGTGGTAATAGTAGTAGTAGCAGTAGTAGTAGCAGCAGTCAGAGTAGTAGTAGTAGTGTAGTAATAGTGGTATTAGCAGTGGTAGTAGTAGTAGTAGCAATAGTAGTAATAGTGTAGTAGTAGTAGTAATAGTAGTATTAATAGCAGCAGCAGTAGTAGTAGTAGTAGTAGTAGTAGTAGTAGTAGTGGTGAGTTTATTATTTTACTTCCATACTGTTAAGAAATGAGACAAATCCTGTGAAGTTTATACAAAAGTTCTGATTAGACAACACTTTTATTTTGTTCAACTAGTTTTTAATCTTCCAGAAAAACGTGCTCGCTGCTTTTAAATTGCCGTTGCATGTTGGATGGGACTTTCCGTGTTGAGTTCAGCTTTCTTAGTCATTTTAGATCTTATCGCTACTTCCTGCATTTTTCTTCTCAACTTTTTTTCCCCGACAAACTTAACACTTACACTGATGATAAAGTTATGATAAACACTGACCACAAGCACTATCTCACCAAACCAAGTAAACATGAAAACTTGTCACATCCCCCCATGTCAGACCACACCCCCAGTATTTTGCCCTGTCAGCTCTTTATATAAATCTTAATTCCTGCACTTAGACTATGTGTTACAGCATTTTCCCTCAATCCAAGAGTAAAAAAAAAAGTCAGGTACAACATGATTAATACAAGATAAAAGCACATTGTGTTTGGCCAATGGGGAAATGATAATGGGATGACCTACTCATTATCTGCAGCATATGGTCCTAAGGGAACGCCGCTGTTATTTTTAGGGAAGAATGCACACACCTGCACCTGCGGAGACCATGCGATTCCATTTTACTATATATCTTCCTATCCACCTCCATACCCACTTTCATATAGAGATACCACACATTACACAACAACTCCCTCTATTCAAAAAAAAAAAAAAAAGAAGAACTGTTCAATATTATACTGACAAATCTTATATAAAAATGACAAGTAGAGGCACCTGCAGAGAAGTGGGTCTCGGGCTGTCATCTTGTAGTATTGTCGCTATAGAGATGACTCACCCGCTGGATTAGCATGCAAGGAATGCTGGGAAGTCACAAGCGTCCTGTTCTGGCTCTATTTGTCATCGAGGAAAACATGTGGTTTGGTGCATTCCCTGCAGCTGACTAGAAGGAGCAGTGGTACTCAGGTAGTATTCACTGTGTAAGCGTGTTTGAAAAGATTATTACCTTGATGTGATAATGAGTGCGTACCTGTACATGAGTGGAGTGCAATGGAACATAATGATATTGTGTAATAAGGTGCACACAGACATGATATGACATAGTACAAGTGGCTGTTAAAGATCTGCAACACTGACAGGGAGTAGGGCCTGTTTCATAATGCAATTTCAAGTTGTTTCTTAACTAACGTATGTAAAGAATGGACTAGCGTTATAATAGAACAGATTAGGGATTTATTCCGCTGCATTTGTTTATACATTTTTTTTTAAAAATCACTTAACTGTGCTGTATTTTTCTTTTTATTTGATGATAAATGCAATTGCTAATAAATAATGCTTCTGTGCCCTTTCATTGAATGTCAGATTAAACCAGGTTGATGCAAATATTGTAGATGGATTACACAAAAAATCCTGTTTAGCAGTTACAAAGGACAACATTTCCATCATTTCAAATTTGCATTGGTAAAAAAATGATACATATAGCACTTTTCCACCTTCAAGGCACTTCTCCATTCACCCATAAATATTGTTGAGCTGTAAAAATGAATACCAGAATGCAACACTTAAGTAATTAGTTTGTGCAATTTTAGCTCATAATTCAACCTTCTACAGCTCAAATCTTACATAATGCAGGAAAAAAGACTTATATAGCACTTTTTGGACACTCAAAGACGCTTTACAAACAATAAGAAAACTGTAGAAGATGACGGTGGAAATTATGGGGGGAATGCCAGATGGAACAGGTGAGTTTTTAGTAGTGATTTGAAGTGCTGCAATGAGTCCGAGTTCCTGATGGGTTGCGGGATTGACCGCAGAGGGTGAGGGCAGGGGGCGGCGAAGGCTCGGTCCCCTAAGGTTCAGCACTTGATGAGGATAGTGAGGAGGCTGGTGTCGGCTGATCTGCGGAGGCGGGTGGGACGGTGCTGATGGAGGAGGTCGGTGGGACAGGGAGGGACTTGTAGGTGATGAGGAGGACCTTGTATTGGATGCGGTCTTGTACAGGGAGCCGGCGGAGTCGTTTGAGGACAGGGGTGATGTGGTCTCTGGAGCGGGTGTGGGTGAGGAGGCCGGCGGCAAAGTTCTGGATGTATTACAGTTTTTGGAGGTGGGTGGGGGGTAGACCATACAGAAGGCTATTGCAGTAGTTGAGTCTGGAGGTGATGAATGTGTGAATGAGGATTTCTGCAGTGGGCTGAGAGAGGGAGGGGCAGAGACGGGCGATGTTGTGGAGGTGGAAAAAGATGTTTTGGTGATGTGATTAATGTGAGCTCTGAATGAGAGATTAGGGTCCATGATGATGGCGAGGTTGCGAAGGAGGGAAGAGGGGATAATGGTGTGGCCATCAGTTTTGACAGCATAAGTCACTGCAAACTCTTTTTAAACTCTTTAAAACTGATCCGTTGCCTTCAACATGGTGCAAAGTATTACACATAGGAATGCCATAACAATACTAACACAAAGGTACAGAAATAGGAGAACTTTCAAAGCCCTTGAAATATCACACATTACAAAGTCTTGAGGACATATAAAAAGTAGAAGCTGTAAAAAACATTGCTTACTCAACCAATAGCGCAGTCATGCACTTTCTCTGGCAACCCCACAGTTCAGCAAGCAAAATTAATGATAAATCCAGGAAAAATGATGGTGCAAAATTGTGAAAGATGAGGATTTGAAGCTGAAAACACTGGCTCATTAGTTAGAGATTCAGTCAGTTGGTAAAAGCATCGGGAAAATCTCCACAGATAAGCTTTCATTAACAGTCCAAACAGAAACTCAGAGATACTCGGAACTTTTCCAAAACCATCCGAAATTACACGGTGCTCTGTCTCCCTGGAGGCTACACAGTTTGTGAGAGGCTCATTTTGTGCTGTTAGCCTCGCACAAGAAGACGTTTAGGGCTTAAAATATCACACCAGCGTTGTATCTCTAGAAAATGTCTTTTTCAGGTATTGTTGCTATATTGTCCAATATAGCAACTCAACAAATGTAATATCCAGCTTCAGTGCGTACAGGGACCTTGGCTGAGGTTTAAGAGAACTTGTTTTGTCATGATACCCCAAAACGTCATCAATTATTTAGTTATTACCACCTTAAAGTAGTTTTCCCTTCACACTTTATAATATTACTATGTGTACACTAACATAATTGTCAAAGTTTGTATTTTCTACCTACTCAACCCTCTTTGTGCCCCATGTAAAAAGAGACCAGACATACTCAATACTCAATCTAACCCAAGATTTTGGTGGAGTGGTCAGACCCTGATCCCTCCTGATTCCTACACAGATGAATACTGTAATTGTGTCCTTGGACAAAACAATTAACTCCCTTCGCCCCTGGAGTCTGCGTACACTGTTATATCAATGTGTCTGTGAATTGGTGAGCGGATTCTTGAGGTAAAAGTGCTTTGAGTGCCTTGAAGGTAGAAAAGTGCTCTATAAATGTGACTATTTACCATTTATCTTCTATGTAAGGTCAGCGTTCAAACTACTTTGACTGCATAGTGAATAAAAGGTTTCTAAACTGCAACCTTCCCTTTTAATGTTAATTTTATGATGGTTATTTATGTTTGTTTTTGTTTCTATTGTGACTTTAATGTATTTCTTATTCTGTAAAGTACTTTGAATTACTTTGTGTACAAACTGTGCTATACGAATAAACTTGCCTTGTCTCGCCATAAGCACAACATTGGATTTATTACAACTTTTATGATGACTCAAACTATCTGCCAACATTTGTGCTGTCTAAAACTTTTTGTTATATATAATAAGGACATACAATGAAGTATCACATGCATTCTGGCCTATTTAGATGATTTTTTTTTTTTTTTTTTTTTTAAATATGGCTTCCTAACATGTCAACACTCTTTCAAATAAAAGAGAAGGTTCATTTATGTACACGGTAAAAGTTACAGCAGCGGGTAACGACTTAAACTACCTTCTTCATTCACGATTTTGAAACGAGAAAATGCATGTCCCCCGCTTAAGTATTAAATACTCATCTAACCTATTTATTATTCTGCCAAGTTACGACACAAAAAGGATATTAAAGACTGTGTTTTATGTTGCAAATGAACCTAGAATCAAAGCCATCAAAGTGCTCTGTTCCGTGCTGGTCCCTGTGTAATCAAAGGTGCCCCTGCCCTCATCTGGCCTTATCTAGTTCATCCTTTACATCTCAACACCCACGTCTCCTCTCTCTCGTCACTTATTCACACCTCTGCTGCAGGTGTCCAAACCCGGCTCTCCGCTCAGACCTTGGCAGCCTGATCCCCTGCCTTCGCATTACTTCACTTGAAAGAACATGAAAAGTCTCACATTGCATCACATTTCCAGTTTGGTGAATATAATTAGGCTGAATAAAACTCCTAGTCATCCGAGTTGCCAAACTGTGGATCTTAATCATACAATTTGTGACCTAAGGAACTTGGAATCTTGCTGTTCGTTTTTTACCAGGTCTGAGCTCACGCTTGCGTCAGATTTTTTTCATATTCAAATTTTCTCGTAGCTGTGGAGTCTCCCGGGAATACGTCTCTCATTCCAACTTTGCGGTTTTGCTTGTAGTTGGATCAGACGACAAGGATGAGCAAAAGAATACATTTTAGTGGATTTGCGGAAGTCTCACACAAAAGTGGGTGGCGGTTGAGTTACATTACCGCACATAATGATGCAATGGATTTACATAGCACTTAGTCACAGCTGCCCTAAGGTAGTGGGGACCGACGGAAGCAAGGCTGCCAATCTGCAACATCAGCCCCTCTGACCACCAAGTAAGAGTTTATACTTCCTGACTAAGTAATGAAGTGTGAAGCAAAACCATGCCTCTTCTAGTCCTATTTTTACTCAGCCATCTCTTCTGGACGTCCCATTCTCCCCATATCATTCTCACCAATTCTCACCCTCTTCCGTCGCTTGCGTTCCTTTTCACAGGCCCCTGCAATTGTTCACACATTTTCATTGCTCTGATCCTTCTGCCCTCCTCTTCTGATGCCACTTAGAGGCTGAAACGGAAGTGTTGAATTTTGCCTCACACACCTTCACAAAAGTAGAACAAAAATAAATGTGATGTACCGTGAACTTAAGTAGAACTGGGTCGACACGTACTGCTATTGGAGGTGTATCCATGGATTTCTGAGGTAAATTGGGACAGTTGCAGTAATGATTTTGAAGCAGTCCTCAAAATGGCATCCATAACAGGTCGTATGACTGAAACTTATGAATAGAAACACAGCTTTTAAATCAACAGATCGATGCAAGCAGTTGAGAATAAACACCAAACCTTATTACTAACTACAATTACATCTACGTTCCTACCCTCACCTAAGGTCATGAGCTTTGGGTAATGACCGAAAGGATAAGATCGTGGATATAAGCAACTGAAATGGGTTTTCCTCCGCAGGGTGGCTGGGCACTCCCTTAAAGACGAGGAGCTCAGTCACGCGGAAAGAGCTCAGAGTAGAGTCGCTGCTCCTCCACGTCAAGAGGAGCCAGCTGAGGTGGCTCGGGCATCTGTTTAGGATGCCTCCTGGACGCCTCCCTGGGGAGAGGCCTCAGGGAAGACCCAGGACACGGTGGAGGGACTATGTCTTTCGGCTGGTCTGGGAACACCTTGGGGTCGCACCAGAGGAGCTGGAGGACGTGTCTGGGGTGAGGGAAGTCTGGGAGTCCCTGCTTAGACTGCTGCCCCAGCAACCCAGCCCCCGGATAAGAGGAAGAAAATGGATGGATGGATTATTATTAAGGAGGAAGAAAATGGATGGATGGATTATTATTAAGTATTCACAGGTGCACTATGTGAAAAAAACACACACAATGATATACAATTAAACTACTCTATTTCCATGGAGACAAATCAGAGACACCACCAAGCCATGGTCAGATCTGTTGCTAGGCAAGCTCAGCTACATAAAAAAGTTAGAGCACTTATCCATTGGTATCTATATAAATAAATACATTTGATGTTATGAAATTAGGACCATTGCCATAGCACTTAAAAATGACAAAACAAAGCAAAAAATACCATATCTTTTGAATTATAAAAAGTCCTCAAAATGTCACCTATAACAAAAACTTGAAACTAATGCATATAGGTTTGTTTTTATGATCTCGTGTCTACATTCTTTTCTCACGTAGCTTTCATGTATTTATGCAATCATATCGTTTCCTTCTATTTTATCAGTATTTATTTTATATTACTCATCCCACAAATGCTTTTGGACAGACTTTGACAAAAAATCTCTTCTTATTGGCATTAAAAGCGGATGCCTTAACGTGAAATTCCTGACTAAACAAAGAGAGCGGACACAGGGGTCATATTGCAGTGCGGTATTCACAGTTTGTTTAATGTGTTTTGTCTGAGGAGGTTCTCTACAGTTCTACAGCAGCTGCGTTAATGATGACACTAATGAAAGGTGATGGAGCGCCTGTCACACCTCTGTATACACCTGCCGCAAGGAGACACAAATGAGTTTAAGAGCACCTCATGGACCAGCCTACTCATAAACAGGGATTATTGTATAGTATACTGAGTAACGTGAAGCCTAAAGTAAATACATAGGGGCACAGACAGGGACAGTTACTCAAATGTGTATCCAATCTTTTTTTTTTCATGCGTGTCCCGGATTGGCTAATCCACCTGTCAATCACACCCATTTGAAAAAGGGAGATTTAATGACCACACTCACATCCTCATAAAGTGGTAAAGAAGGATTCCAGGCAAATACTTACCAAAAACCAAGATGTTAATCAAGTTTCACTTTCATTTTTTATGCTCTAAGTCCTCCCTCCCTTTGCTCTCCATGTTAAGTCACTCCCCCTTTAGGGCGCTATCACATTGAAACTACTAATGCTAATGAAACGACTACACTTCACATCACATCGGTGTAGTTACGTATTGTATGTTGTATTGTTTTGCATCCTGTTTTTGTATATTTATGGAAGATTGCCTTGGGGGAGCATGAGTGAGGGTTTGTGGGTTGGGTACTGGACAAAATCATACTAATAACCACAAGGAGGGTTCAAATAGGGTCCCGGAGAGACTGCAGAATTACTCAAAGTAAAATAATAGTAGAGGTAGCAGTGGTAATGGCAGCTGGATATGTTTTTTTTTTTCTTCTGATTAATAAAAATGATAGTTTATTATAGTAGATGAAGCAATGCATTTTAAAATATTGTTGAATCATACATTTTGAGTGACAAGGAAATAAGACTGCTATAGCCTATAGGGATACGTCCATTCATTAAATCAGCAGTCTCAAGCGCGTGCTATAAAAAATCCTGACTCTTTGACAGCTGTCAATCACCATATAAGCCCGCCCCCACCTCTAATTCCCTAAGAGCCTCCGTCTATTTTTACAGTATCTAATAAGAAGTGAACCTCCCTTAGTCTCATTTTCAATTTGGCCGAAGGAAAACTACTGCAGTGGTAGTAACTCAACCAGATTTGGTTTAACTGGGAAATATGCAAAACTGCGGAGCTTCGAAATTCAGAGGTCTCTTGTGCTTTTTTACCAGGCAGCAAAAGTAATTGGAAGCCGAGATATTAATGGCGATGTGGCAGGGGTAAGGTTAGCAGTAAGTGTACGTTTAATCATCTGCTTCTGGCGTGATTTCCCACTCTGAGCATATTTCACACCAAGACACAGAAACGCACTTTTTCATAGATTTTTGGCAGGGACTATTTCCTGGAGCGTCCCGTACACCTCTTGTGCTCCGTCATCTCGCCCCTGTCTAATCACACCCCAAGAGCTAGGACCTGCTTTTTTATGTTATTTCTGTTCATCTCTGACCATATGTCAGTCTGTACCTCAAAGGGACAACACGCAGTATTTTGATCAAATAGGTATCAGTTTTTGTAATACGTTGTAATGGTAATAAATCAGATGCAAGCTAAAGGAAAAATACAGTAGCAGACGTAGAAGTAGAAGGAAGAGGTAGAGTATTGAAGGAAAGTACTGAAAAATAGTAGTTGTATTGAGTGGCAGCATTGCTTGGTAGAATAGTAGTAATGCTATTAAATATTTATAGTATTCTGTAATAGTAGTACTATTCAAAAAGAAAATACTATTAGTACTCAGAAGTTGGAATAGTATTCAGTAGTAGTAATAGCAGTAGTTGTGGTAGTAGTATCCCATACAGTACTAGGAATATTCTGTAATCATAGTAAAATTCAGTAGTAGTATTGGTAGTGGTATACTAGTGGTGAAATAACATACTCAAAAACACACTGGCAACTTAAAGTTTCACATACGTTTCCAGTAAAGAACATAAAACATTGAGCTTGTAAATGTACCTTTCATCATTTCTTGTAAGTGAACAGCTGCAAGATATTAACTCTGACAAGATGTCCTCTTACTGTGGCTCAGTGGGCACGCTGGCTATTAAAGTCTCACATTTTGAACTCAACTTGTAATTGTTAACATCTAATCAAAACTTTTTGACACTTACTAAACCCCTGCTGGCCTGCAGGCACTCTAATAAATGCATTAAAATCCTCATTAGCCACAAAACCATTAGACAAAAAAAAAAAAAAGTTAAATTGATGTTCACTGGGGGGGCGGGGGGCGTGGCCTTGAATGTCCAATCAGAGGCTGGCGAGCGCTTGGAGGTCCACAATCGTGTAAGTGGAACAGGACACAGCTGCTGCACAAGAGCTGTTAAAGTTTGAGAGACACTTCAATGGATAATTGTGCACCACAGCCGCCCCAATGGCTTCCTTTTGCTCTGCTATTGTTTAGAGAGGCCAGACCTGTGTGCACTGTCTGCCACCAAGAATGCAGTTAGTAACATCATGTTATTCACAAACCATCAGTATGAATTTTACCTATAATTTATTTGCATTATCACTATTGTTTAAAAGAGCCCTGGTGGAGGTTGTTCCTGAAATGTTCCACAGTATAGCGTTAAAGTATTATTAAACTTATCAATCTTCCATTTATTGAATTTCATGTTTTTGGGAGGTTTTGTTTTGCTAAAGAAAAAAAAAAAAATAAAAAAAAATTTAAATACGCATGCATTCTAGTGGTGGAACCTAATGACGTAAAAGTAGTAATTTGTACTTAAGTACACATTTTAGGTATCTTTACTTTACTTAGTATATTTTAAAGTAGATACATCAACTTTTAAAACTTTTTAACTGGACTGAAAAGTAAACATATTTTTTTATTATTGTTTCAGACCTGCTGAAAAGGCTGAACTTTTATCAGGTTCATAGTTTGAGCAATCACACAAAAACAACCAGACAAAAAAACAATAGATTCAATTGCTTCTGCTAAACAAATATCAGCACAAATCTTTATCAAAACCAATACATTTGAAGTCTTATGAGACCTCAAAATATGCGCAATAATATACTTTTTCCTTTATATTCTTTAAGTACATTGTTAAACAGGTACTTTGATACTTTTACTAGTAGATACTTACTTTTATGTGAGTATTTTTTTTTGCTTCAGTATCTGTACTTTTACTTAAGTAACAAAATTGAGGTCATCTGCTTGTTTCCATGGATACATATTATTTAACGCCATATTGTTGTTCTTGTGGGGATAGTAATAACATGGTGGTTATATGCTGTGTTTTACTTTTACTTTATAATATTTTAGAAATCATAGTGAAGCAATCAATAACTTGATTAAAACCCAATCCCACTTCTCTTTGTACCCTACCTCTTCCCCTTAGCTTTAGCCTTCCCCTACCCCTTCAAATGTAGGGTTAAGGTGAAGGGCTGAAAACCCAGCACTGGGAAATGGGGCCCTGTTTAGTCTATGCTTATATTTCATCTCTCTTGAAAGTGCAAATTGAACGGGAAGGGCAAAGGCAAAGGGCTAAGAGGTAGAATTGGGATTGGGCCAAATGTCTTACCACAAACGGTAAATTTGAAACTGGACTCACGTTATAACTTCAGTGCACTGTTTGTTCAGTCCATTCAGTCAACTACTTGTACTTGTCGTCGTTCTCTGTTCTTTCTTGCAGCTCGCATGTGTCTATGTGTGTCTGTTTGTGACAGGGAGGTTGGCTGAGTCCACTGTATCTTGTGACACAGCAATTTTCCTCTGGGCTGTTATTGAAAAGCACTCAAGTGGGCTGAAAACAGGGTGTATGAGCAGGACTGTGGTACAATAGGTTTGAAAGGGACAAGACGCAGGATGGCACCACTTTTTCACTTCAATAAATTCTCTGGAGTGATGACCTTCTGCCAGCATTGTTCTTCTTAAGTACAGCTCTCAGCCTCAGTGGCAGATGTGTCCAATGCTTGATACATCCCATCTTGACAAATCGTATAAACTGACGAAAAAGTCTTAGTCCTTATTCCCTTATTAACTGTTCCCTTCTGTTAGTGCAATCATTCTACCAGGTATGTTTTACTGATGAACCAATTTAAGATTCAGCTGAGGTTTCCTCTTCTGATAAAATAACTTTGAAATTATATAAGTAGATTCTATTTTCCAACACAGAAAAGTCACGCAAATGTTCTCAGCAAAAAAAAAAAAAAAAAAAAAAAAAGGCCCCTTAAAAACTTTTAAAACGTACACTCAATTACCAGCTTTTCAAACAAATATCTTGAAAACGCTAAGGCAAAATAGTAGTCAAGGACATGTTTTGCATAATGTCAGATGCTTTGCCTCTATCCAGAGTTGAACCTTCAACCTAATATCCCTTGGCTACTGCCCACTACAAGCAAATGACACCTTATATTGTATTCTGTTATGTCTATGCAACATCTATGTTAAGTTTATACAACATTGAATTGCAAAACCAAAAAGTATGATGGCATTGAAAACTATTTTAAAAAAATCAAGAACATTGTTTAAATTTCACCCGTTGTCTGCGACAAGCACAACTGGCAGATGAAAATACAAGTTGAAAATAACATGTAGACACACAGGTCAGGGAAGGGCCAGGAGGACGGGTAGAAGCCTGATCCTCTGTCTGTAATTGCACACATTTTACCTTGTATTTGTCTGGTCTATGAGACACATGAATGAGATCTGAGGGCTGGAGATGCCGTGTGTGTGAGGGGGTGTCAGCATTTGAAGCTCCCACAAGAATCCACACTATTTAAAAGTGTGAACATACAAATGAACCGGCAATGGAGGGCAACAAAGAAATTGGCTGCAACCAGACACCAAATAAAAGCATTTCAGATGCGGTTTCACATATCTAGTTGTACGCACAGATCTCCACGCATCCTCCTCCTGTCTCAGTGTTTCTTTGATCATTTTGCTGTCACTTTCTGGCTCCGAGACTGTCTTCATTTATTTCTTTAGCAGATTTTATATCATCGGGAAGTCAACCACACAAAGAGAAGTGGTAAAACGGTCTATAACTAATAAAAGTGTCATTGTAATATAAATCTGTATCCACATGAGACAGGCTCATCGCTGAAATGGGCCTGTGATATGACAAAAAAACAAACAAACACAGAAAACATGCTTTCTCTTGGACATGTCTGTCAATATCAACATATGTGTCTTTCTTTGCCAAGATGAAATCCCCAACACTATCACATAGTATCTCCCTAAAGTATTTGAATACTTTAGGGAGTATGTAGCAATACTGGCGGAGGACTGAACCAACCATTAGTGGCTGCAAAATATTAGGCTGTAAATGTGTTATCACACAGATAAATAGAATAGTGAATAGCCTTAAATTTAAAATGACTTGAATCCAGACTATACATCTGGATGACGCCTTGCTCAGACAGCATCTGGAGTGTGACTGCAATGACCATTTTTGTCATGGTGTGGCACACAAAGAGGGGTGCTCTGTTGTGCTGTTTTGTCAATGCCTTTGAAATCTGTGCACGTGAGACCAGGTGTTCACGCAACAACTAACCATTTATCAAGGAAAGTCAACAGAAAGGGAAAGAATCCGGAGCGCCGCGGCACCTCCGCCTGCACCACTGGACTACACGGCGTGCGGTCTGGGCTCATCTTGTTACTTTTAATTATTCTGAATACTTGCGACAACCAGATCAGAGCTGCACCACATGTCGTCTCATCTTGATCTTGTTTTGTTAATATTGCTTATTTAAGTAATGTAGAATGTTCCACTGGTTACAAGATTGCCAATAAGTACTACTTTTAACTCCATTGACAAATAAATTGGCTTGGAATTCAGAAAAAAAATGTATTGAAACACTTCAAATAAATATAGCTTAGCCTTTCAAAAGTTTCTAACGGATAAATAAAGTTATTTTGACTGATATGATTGACTGAAATTCAAGTATTTTGACCCCAACAAGATCATTTTTAGCAGTCCAGTCAAGTGGTTTGTCTTTCTCGTACCTGTAGTTGTGGTTTACTCCATTGTCACTGTTCTTACCACACATATGTTCCATATATTTTATGCGTGGTTCACAGCCTCAAGCTGCCACTTATTTACAACAGATACACCAACCAAGGATTTGGTTTGAGTGACACTGAGCTGGTTCCACAATCTCCCCTGTGCATCTGCCGCAGTAAAAACCCAACAATGACATATGCATAAAATATCAGATCACCTCAGATGCACCGAGAAAAATAAAGCAGGTGACAGACCGCATCAGTCTCTCACTTAAAGCTGATTGGCAGTTGCATGGGGTCATTACATTGACTTACATTCATTTCATGGAGACCAATCCTATGCTTAACAATAGTCTCTGTTTGCCTAAAGTTAAAGAGGTGGTATTACACTTCTATAATACCCCAAAAACAACGCATCTTAAATAGTTAGTTTCATTTTCGACACTATTGCCGCACCCCTTCAGAGTGCCATTATTCCACCAATGAAATTACTGCACACAGATCAAGTTTGTGACATTGTGTATAATTTTTGGTTTGTTTGTTTATTTATTTTGGAAAACTGGCCATGTGGGGACATAGGTTACATAGGCTTGTGGGCGGAGCCTTGAACAGCCATGTACTGCTAACATAAGAAGGGTTTGAATAGAGTCTGGAAGAGATTGCAAGATTACTCATAAATGCACGATAACATCTAAAACCATGTTTATCTGGTTTTATATAATCATTCAGGCATGTTTATGTTGAGGGAACAACACTATAACAGAACGCACCAAAAAGTCCATTTTGCATAATCCCCAACCTTTTTTTTAACCTCTATCTAAGTACATGGCTTGAAAACTTTACCTAACTTTACCATATGATTGATTTTTGTCCCTATAACGAAGGCACGTCCCATTGAACTGAAGTACACACATAAATACCTTACATATGCGACTTTCCCCTTTAAGAAAATCCCTTTAAACCTCCACTACACACTCACACACAGACCAATCAGTCACATCCACTGGAGCAGGCGCTGCCACTTGCTCCACAATAGTATTACAGTGGCTCTCGGCCTGTTATGATCTCATTCCAGCGGCATTCAGCGGCGACACAAAGCAATCCCAAACACATTTCGCAGTGCCACAAAGTGTTACATCCATCACTTCGGGAGAAGGGCGTAATGACCGACAGGGACTGGAATAGTTGATTTCTCTGCCAAAGGAAATGTGGCGTTTGTGTGTGCGTCCTGTTTGGGTTTGTGCGGCTCACTCGGCGTTTAACGTTACTGACGTGGTCTTGTCGATGCTTTATTAAGACCAATCAAACAGTGGGGGAAATCGCTTTTACGTCTTAGCTTTTGTTTGTTTAATTCTATGTTGTTTTGAATGACAAGAAATTTCAGCAAGCAATACTAAAACCAGAAGGAGAAATAGGTGAATGATTTTGCAGTGAACAGAGCCACAGGTTTTCAAATGTTGTGCAAAAGCAAACCAACAATTTTGTGAAAATGTGGTGAAAACTTGATTTTTAGTCTTCTGTAAAAACAATCATAGAAGAGCTTTTTTTTTTTTTTTTCATTTTAATACAAACTAAATAAAATTTGCCGCTGCAATTGCAATTGCACCTGGCTGCAGGGGCAGAAGTGTGGATCCCTGTTAGACCAATCACACTGGTCCTCAATCCCCAGACCGCGCCCCTCTTCTCCCCTCACTTTTTTTTTTGTTTTTTTTATTTTTTTATTCCTCCAGGCACTCCCCAGTTTAACAGCTCTATTTGAAATGTGGTTGTGGGTGGAGTTTAGATGTTTAGTCCCACTTTAAGATGGTGTCCATAGGTTGGTACTATTATAGTACTATTATATCAACCTAAAACATATAGGCAAATTTAACCAACTATACGTTGGACCATGAGAAGCAGCATGCCACCAGGGCGGGCTACATGTTAGATCTGTTGAGAGGTGACCCCACCCACAGGTTTTAAATTGTATTTTGTTTTTTGTTTTATTTTATAGGGCAACAGTAGCTCAGTTGTCAGCATTTGTCTACTGATCTGAAGGTTGGTGGTTTAAGTCCCACTTTCAACATTAACGTCAATGATAGAGCGGTTAGAGCAACTAACCCAAAGGTCGGCGGTGCGATTCCAGCTCACACAGATGAATGCTGTTGTTGTGTCTTTGGGTAAGACACTTTGCCCCCCAGTGTCTGCGTACACCATAGACTGTATAAAGAAGTGGACTAAGGGAGTGTGACGTCACCCATAGCATTTGGCTCCAATCAAATGAAGCTCATCGAGGCTATCAGTTATGGGTGGGAATCTGGAGCCAGGTTCTACATTTTGAATTCCAACCACGATTAGCAGATTAGCACAGCAAGCACAGAGCCAATCAGAAGTGAGGCTGTTGAAGGTAACGCCTCTTCCCTCCTGCACCGCTGGTTTGACAGGGGGCGGAAGCTTAGCACCGCTGTCAATCAAATCTGTTGCTAACACTAGCGGGAGCAACCTCGGGGAAAGAAGGCAGTTGATTTGTCTCTTATTAATGTTCATATTTTGATTTACGAGCACAATAGCTTTGAGTGCCTTGAAGGTGGAAAAACAATATATAAAAATGTTACTTTATGTTACATTTACCATTTAATGTACATGCAAACAACTGAATTGAATAAATGAAAGTTAGATAAGTTTAATGACATACTGTGGAACACTGCAGGCAAAGCAATATCATCTCCATGGGGACAAGCTGATGACAGACACTCTACCAGAAAAGTTACATCGCACATCTTTAAGTTTCACTGTATCCTTGAACTTGCAAACTAATAAGCAGCTTAAAAATGTACTTTGAAATTCTTTATAATGTTTATATTTTTGCCCGCTACTGAATTCCACACAAACACTGCCTGAGGTTATCAAGGATTAATTAATGCATATTTGCAGCACTGACTGGCAACATGGACAACAACCATGCATGGATTATCAAATAAAGTACAGCTTTACCCAACAGTGAGATAATGTGAAACTGCACGCACACACACAACTACAAACTCCACCGTAGCTCGCCTCCAACATGCCCGAAGCAGATAATTAGAGAAGTTGCAGTCTATCTTGTTAGAGCCTTATTCACTTTGATAGCATTGGAAAAAAAAAAAAAAAAAAAAAAAAAACATTTGTGGGACTACGGCCTTTTATCTCCCCTATGTATCACTCAAACTTTCCTCACTCTGATATGAAATTATGCGGTGCCCAAATACACAGGCTGTCACACTGTAAGACATCAACAGGGTACAAGGGAAGGATTTTAAGCAACGCACAAATAATTCAGGATGCCCGGAAAATGAGCTGATTTCTGCGCCTGAATGCTTGTAATCCCACAGGAAATACGACTACAAGAGAACTACAAATGTTCAAGTATCACCAGGACAAACTACTGAATACAGCATGTTTAATTCAAGCAGGTAGTAAATACTGAACTGCACCAATGGAAAGTTGGTTGAGAGTGAAGTAGTGTTGGGCAATATTCGACAAAAATGAATATCTATTTTTGTATTGTATTGTATTGTATTGTATTTATTGTATTTATTTATTTATTTTTATTTATGTATTTATGTTTTAATTTTTTTTTTTTTTTTTTTTTCCTGACAATAATAATCAGGTAATACTTTAAAAGGTAAATGTTAAAAAAAAAGGTCTGGGCAATAGACTCAAAAAATCGAAAAAACATAAAATAAAAAACCTATTAAAATTCTAATTCATTCAAAATAAAGATTTTCCAATTTTTTTAAACATGTACAATACTTCATTTTGTGCTCTTGTTTTAATACTTATTAAGCCTCAAAATTATCATTAGCGTTATTGTCCTCCGGTAAAGTATTAATTTCATTTGTGTAGTTTTAAGATGTCGTCAGTGATATCCACCCTCAGCTCCCTGTTCACTGCCTTATCATTTACATATTTATTCATTTTAGCGTGACTTGGCCAAAACCTCATAGAGATAAAGTATGATATTTGGTCTTTTGAGTACCACCAAATCTAAAATAGGAGATTATTGCTACAGATCCAAAATGTGGATAAAATTGACAAATGTAACTAAATAAATGAATGGAAGAACACTCTGCATACCACCAGAACAAGCT
>JAIEZT010000054.1:26193903-26397539 GCA_019594935.1 Periophthalmus modestus | reverse complement strand
TTCATCCTGTACCAATCCTTTCCCAGTTTTATTGTCAGGATCTCGAAGTATCTTGGGCAAGTAAACCTAGAGAACCTGGAAGAAACTCACACAGAAAATTGCAAACTCCCCAACAACCTGTGATCTTCTCATCATGAGGCAAGACAAGCACTATTCTCTGTCTGTGCAAAATTAAAAGCTTAGAAATGTATGAACTTCAGACAGTTTACTGCATTTCATTAAAGTTGATTAGAGCGTCAACTTTTGAACACAACCCAAGACCTGAGCGATTAAACCAGACACCACTCCATCATTGTGACACCTCAATATTACATTGGCAACTGGTAGTGTGCTTTAATGACTCTGTTGTGATCATTATTTTCCAGCATTACCAGCTCAAGTCAATGCTAAATTAAGACGGCTGTAATCAAAGAAAGAGAGACTGAGACGGGACTAAAGTAACAAACATATTTGCTGGTAGACTTCGGGTTAGCAGTTATATTAGTCCCCCGATGGAGTCATCTCATATATTGACAGAGGAGATTGCAGTAGTTTCCTTAGTGATAGACAGGGTTAGTTAAAGAACACATATTACGCATTTATGTGCTTTTAATTTGCTTTTAGAACATGCTTTTGGTCACCTTGGGATTAGTATTTTACATTTTGTAACTTAAAGGGCCTATATTGCACAAAACTGACTCTTGTAAGCTGTTAGCCATGTTATAATGTTGTCACCTCATCAAAAACATACCTGGAGTTGAGTTTTGTTTCATTCACACGTGTTTGAGTAATCATGCTTTATTAGTCTGTCTAGAGCTCAAAATGCTTTGTTCCACCTTGTGATGTCATGAAGTGGTAGTTTTCACTTTAGTTCAGTAGAGATTGGCAGTTCTAAAGCTTAAATTATCCAAATGATTCTAGTGAAGGTGTATGGAGTCTAAAAACACAGTGCAGAATGTATTGTATTACCACATGACATCACAAGGTAGAACAGTGTTTTCTGTTTGAGACAAACAAAACAAACAAATTTGTGTGTTCAACATGTGTGAATGAAACAAAACAAAACTCCAGGTATGTTTTTGATGAGGAAACAACATTACAACACAGATCAGAAAATAGCATAATATGTGAGAGCCATTTTCTTTGTTGTGATCACAATTTGACCACAGAATGAGTCCATCAGGTGATGGTTTATGGGCTTAAAAACTGCATAGGAGTTGTATGTATGATACAACTAAATGGGCAAAATGCATCTCCTCGTGTTTTTGATGAGGGGACAACAATGTCACATGGTTAAAAGCTCAAAAAAGTTCAGTTTGCATGTGTTCTTTAAAGCAAGAACCCACGCCTTCTATTCTGTATCCTTATGTGCAGTATTTAGAAGAAAAGCTTTTGTTATTATGCTAAAGCAAAGTGTTGGGGTGTTAAGACCCTAAACAGCCACCCACACAATCGTATTGAAAGAACATACATCATCTGTTGCATTATGGGTAAATCGCTCACATATTCCGCCTCTGTAGATCCTTCAAAGCACAGATTCTCTTCACAAGGTTTTACCAGGAATCTCAACATGTTGTTCCAATATTGCATAAAGAGGTTTCATGCTATTTTAATTGAATCCTTGGAAAATATTTAAAAATCAGTCCAAAATAATTACACATTTGTTTGCTGGTTACTTCCTCTGTTATAAATAGCATGCATCATGATTTGCCATAACTTTTGTACTGGATGGTATTTTCACACAGCAGGGATCAGTAAATCTTCTGGTGGCAGGTCCAAAAGAACAGGGCTCACACCAGAGGAGCTGGAGGAAGTGTCTGGGTTGAGGAAAATCTTGGAGTTTCTGCTTAGACTGCTGCCCCCGTGACCTGACCCTGGATAAGCAAAAGAAAATGGATGGATGTATGGGTCCAAAAACTTCTTTGCCCCATGGAGATGTTGTTTTGACTGTAATGTTTTACAAAATGACATAAAAGTTCTCCATCATAACAAGTATATTTTGACCATAAAAACCTGCATGAATAAATCAGAGATAGACGAGATGTCTGTATAATCCCTCAGTCGTCCAGGTATGATCCTTAGTACTACACTAGACATAGCCAACAAACATAAACCATAAATAATAGGTGTCTTAGTTTAGCTCCTCCCTTCAGATAGATATAAGGCAGTGTCCACAAGGAATCTGACCAGAACTTGGATGAGCAGCAAAACGTCTTCACTCAAAAACCTTTTTGTCCAGCTGACAGAATGCAGTTTTATTTTACCAAATATAGACAAGTAAAAGTCTCTGTACCTGTTTTTCCCTTCCTGCACCAGCACAAATTGCTTTTGTGAAAGTGAGGAATAACTCTAGACCACAGTAAATCATTTAAAACGAGCTAGTTCTGTTTTTCATGTTTTTAAGACAGCAAACTTCAGGTATACCACCTTTAATACAATACTGTAGAACATTCCAGGTTATTTTCATGGAACAAGCGGGTGACAGAAAACCAGAAAACCTCCAAAATGTAGGATAGCTTTGAATCAATCAGGCAGACTGGGCCCTGTAACCAATTCAGTGTCAACAAAAGCATACCCTCCTCAATAAAAGGTCTTCTTGTCAACATGCCTTCTCAACAACCTTAACAATTTTGAACCTAACCATTTTCCACACACATTTAAATGCATCTGATCACAGCGCAGCGGTCTCCATGGTTTGAGGACACACCAAAAGACCCGTGTTTGGCTGAGGCAGCAGTGAAGGGAGCGAAATGACAAGAAGCTCTCCCCCAAAGCAGCACAGGCTAAACAAACAGTGCCTTTTGAAAACATAGGCTCCAACCAGGCACACACAGCTCTGCCCCTGGGTCCAATGGCAGATCAGAGGTCGCAGTATCATCACAACTGTCACAGAAGAGAGGGATTTGCGCTCTGTGACAAGAAGGATTTAGCATTTGGGTAGACATTTTTAAAAGAAATATTGCAAAAGAGTTAAAAAGGGCTTGCTCAGTAACACTTTAAAGAATTTCTAGTACTACTACTTTTAGAGAATTACTTTAAAGGTCCAATATTACGCAAAACTGACTCTTTAAGCCATGTTATAATGTTATTACGTCCTCAAAAACATACCCAGAGTTGTGTTTCTTTTATACTTTTTGAATAACCCTTTATTGTCAGTCTGTCTACATCTCCAAAGCTCAAAATTCTCTACCCTATCTTACGATGTTGTGAAGCAGTATTTTCCAAGTTAACAGCTTTTTCCTCAGTGGAGATGGGAAATTTGAGGGCTGCATTTATCCAGATGATTCTAGTGTAGTCGTATGGAGTTTAAAAACACTGTGGACCACTTCCTGTATGACCACATGACATCACAAGTGAAACAAGTGTCTTTTTTGTTTGAATGCAGAACGCCAGGAGCAGACCTGACCGGGTCATGTTCTGGTAGGTGCGGGGGGTCAGGTGGGTGGAGTGGTCTCCGGGCGGAGTGTTGGCCTGGTGGATGCAGGGTTTGTGTGTTAAACATGTCTGAAAGAAACACAATTCAACTCCAGGTATGTTTTTGATGAGGAAACAACATTATAACATACACTGCACATACATTGACTTGTGTTTTTTTAATTGAATATAATCATATAAAGGTCATTAGTTGTCTAATCCATGGATGTAGAGCAATGAACATCAGCACTGTTGCTATAACAATTAAGAATTCAAAACCAAAGGTTATATGGTGAAAGTATTCAAAATCCATACCCCCATAGCTGGAGATTGAAGCTTATGAAATACTAGTTAAACCCCATCATGTACTTCAACTCTGGATTGACACTTCCCAAATGGCAAGGTTTTTTTTTTTTTAAATCTGTGTGGTTTACTTGTTTTGTCATGTCAAGTCACCATTGCAAAACTAAAGGCTAAATGATCACATTTTTATATAGCGCTGCTCCACCTTCTAGAGACTCAAAGCGGTTTACATTAAGTTACCACTCACCCATTCACACACACATGTATGCAGACACTGGGGGCGAAGTGGGTTAAGTGTCTTGCCCAAGGGCACAACGGCAGCATTTATCTGTGGGAGCTGGAATCGCACCGCCAGTCTTCGGATCAGTAGACGAACGCTCTACCAACTGAGCTACAGTCAACCCATAATCTACGGAACAGCATGGTCATATCATTATAACATGTATGTAACTCAATGTATTTGCAAACTTCTCCACAACAATATTCTTATGTCCTCACCACACCCCTCATGCATCTTCAATCCACCCTTTTTGCACCTGCCTCTACCTATGCTCCTCCTACTGTCGGCACGGAGACCTGCTGCATCCCTCCTCTGCTCTGAGCTCTTTTCTCCCTGTCAGGGGCCATTAGTTCGGGCCCACTGCTGATCCCCCCCCCGCCACCCTCCCCAGCCCCCCTAACCTCGCTCTGCTCCTGGGAGAAGGCCTAAACACCTTTTAAAAAGCAAAACATCCACAACTGGCAGTCCCATCACACGGGGTAGTGCATCATGCAGAACCGGAGACTGCTCTAAAGAATGACCCATTTTAGTTTGACAGACAGAGGTAAAATCTAACGTGCTGAAGCGCAGAGATGAATGTGAACATCTGTATTAGAAAACAATATCTACATCTCATTCACTGCAGTGTGGAACTCATACCTATGGTCAGTCATTATTCATGGGTTTCAGTAACAACCTTTTTCAGTGATGCTGGCCATTTTGAGGACCATTCAAGAGCTAGAACAGAGATGTTTTGAGTTATTGCTAAAGCACTAGTCCAAATTTGACTTCATTTCAAACCTAGTGCAGCAAAATACATCACATTAAAACTGAAACTGCAGTTTGCAGTTTGAGGTGTAAAAGCTGCAGGTGTTTGCATCATAAAATGTCCTTTGCAAAGCGCAACAAATCTTTTTGTATCTGTAGTTAGAACTCTACGATCATGTTCCAAAAATCATCGTATTTTTGAATTAGTTTTTTTATATTTCTGTCTTCCCTCAAAGGTTGACATGCCAATGCTCCAGGAGTTGTGCACTCTGAACAGAATTCTACTTTTAAAACATAAATCACAAATCCAGTGGTGGAGGAAGTACTTTATTTTGTTATTTAAGTAAAAGTACAGATACCGGAGCAAAATGATACTCAAGTAAAAGTATCAAGTCAAGTCAAGACATGAAAAAAAAAAATACAAAAGTAAAAGTATAAAAATGTACTTAAAGGGTAAAAAGTATTTCTTTTTACTTGGATATTTTTGTGTGCTCACATTATGAATTTGCTAAAATTAGACCCCTCAGCCTTTTCAGCAGGTTTCAAAGTCCAGTTCAAAAATGTAGTGGAATAGAAAGTACATATGCCTGCTCTCAAATGTACTTTACTAGTTTTACTTTGTTACATTCTACTATTGCACAAATCCTATGTCAACCACAATATCTGTATGAACAATTGCAATTATTTTCAGCTGCAAAATCGTGCAGCCCATAGATGAAGTATAATATGATTCCTTCAACTGAGAACAGGTACGCACTTCATGTATAACTGTATAGCTAATGTAAGTATAAACAATGACAATAAGCTCATGGATTTGTCTTGTGTTGTTTACGTATAAAATGTAAATATAGTCTTTCCCTGTCAGAAACAATGTCCTATTTGCGTGAGAACGTGCGCATGTCTGTGGTTATTAATGTGACCCATGGGTGCCTCCTCAAGGGATACACAGTAAAAGACACCTTCTCCGACAAACAACTGCCTGAAGTCATGTTTAGTGTGTGCGTATGTGTGCATGTGTGTGTGTGTATGTGTGTGCATGTGTGTGTATGTGTGTGTGTGTGTGTGTGTGTGCCTGCGCGTGTTACCATGACCATTAGTGTGTGCTCACAGGCCTGGAGGTTGTGCAGGTCACAGTAGCAGCTCCAGCAGAAGCTTAATGGCATGACCTATTGATCTTGTGAGGACTGAGTGTGGCTACTGACCTCAGCAAAGAAGAAAAGAAACGAGGAGTGGGCTTCAACAGACTTAAATTTACATATTGATAATACAAAGATGACAAGAAAAAATGAACACACATCTAAAATAATGTATTAGACGTTTGTCATTTACACATCAGAACATATTAATACAATTTGCAATTTTCTGGTTTTCAGACAAAATGCTTCAATCCAATGGTGAGTTTCTGTGACCACTTGAGTACTGATAGTGTCATGAAAGCTAGATTAGATTGAGTTGGTTATTCCAGCCCCACCTATGTTGTCCACCAAAGCCTAAATCAAAAAACATGCTAAATAAATGTGGTTACATGCACTACAAAAACATCCTGGCCATGCAGGTTTTCTCTTATAAAACACTGAGAATGAGCCATTTCCCTACCTAGGTACTCATGATAAAGATCACTGAAGATGTGAAGGAAGGGTCATAACATTGATTTGGTTTGATAGCTTAGTTATTTCAGGAAAGATGGCTATAGTGGTCTTGCTGGTACGTAGGCCTGTCCCGATAACACATGCATGACATCTGTTTACAGAGAAATACTGCGATAAATGATAATATTGAAAATAATTTATGCGACTGATGCAAAGGAGGGTAATCCCAGTAAACCAGTTTTAAATATACTGTGTCATTAAAAAGCATGAGCTGCAATAAATAAATAGAAGGAACCAAAAATAAGCCATAGAAGTTATTTTTCTACCCTCAACAGCTCAAATCTTAACTTACTATCTAAAAATGGCTAAAATCTCCACACTATTGCAAATAAATTGTACACACGATAAATATTGAGCCCCAGCTTTAGCCGAGCCAATATAGTAATTATAATGACAGGCTTATTGGTAGGTGATAGAGTTGAGATAGTGACCAAAGGTTTTAAGAGGCTGCTTTAACCTGGGCCAAAGATTCTTGGCATTACTGTGCTTCTCTTCAGTCCATTGCAGTGCAGCTTGTAAACGTGTGACCTGAGAGGAGGCGCAGGGCCGTGTTCTCCACTCTCTGATCAATAAGCATGTTGTTTGTGCTAATTGAAGCTGGCATTCATAATTGGGAGAGCTAACGGATGAATGCAAACAGCACTGGGACATGGTTTATTGATGAAGAGGCACTTTGATGGGGCGGGGGATAACACAATGTAAACTAGACATTAGGTTAAAGGGGTCATATCAGGACAATGTTTTGGTATTATGTGTTGTCGATTACGGGACTGTATTGTTGTATTGGTGTATAAGAGAGAGACGCTTCAGTGCTGGAAACAATGGAACAATACTTTGGTAAAAATAATAAAATTAAATAATAAAGCAACTTGGTAAGGTTCTAAAACATAACATTTGCACTGTCAATTGCATTTGTAATAATAATAATAATAATAATAATAATAATAATAATAATAATAATAATAATGACAATAATTGGCATGCTTGTTGTTGGTAAAAGCATCATGGTAATACTCCGCTCTGGTCTCTGAAAGTTGTGAAACATGCTCATAAGCTTGTTGAATAATTAGGCTCTGAATGCATAAGGTAAGTGAGGATTAACTGTGGACCTCTGTGAACCGCTGGAAATGAACTTTTTTTAATACAGTAAAAATCAGGTACAGCCTTTAACTAACTAACTATATTAATTAACTTCAGGATTTGTAAATTATATTAACTATATGGTTTTTTTTTTATGAGTCCATCAGTATGTCTACAGTGGATCATTTTAGGGAGAGGTAAGTAAAGGGCTAAAACTGATTAAACATATGACATATCCATCGGTTTAACTGAACTGAAGCTGTGTTTAAAGTTCATAATTTCCAAATTAAACAATGTAATCACATGTAAACAGTGTTTGTGTGTAACTTAGTTACTAATATGTGATTAATGTAATTCAATTTAATTTTTAAGTGACTTGGTAGTTACTTATGTACCCATAGGCATGACTTCTGCTGTCAGATAACCACCTCAAAGGCAAACAGATGCAGATTGTTGGTGTGATGATACCTGAGATAACTTACATATTGTTCATCTCTATTTAAATGTCTTTAATAAAACATACTGTATCTGATTAATTTATGCAATATTACAAATACAAAGTAATCCCAAATGAATGCATTTAAGTTACTTTATAGAGTCAATAACTAAGTAGTAAAATAGATTACAAGTAACTACCCCTGGACTAGATGATCATAATAGTTTAGGAAGCACAGTGAGCGACAGATAGAAGATAAACCCCTGTGCTGGTAAAGGGTAGAGCCAAGCCGGTGGCCAGGGTACGTCGCTATGATTGAGTAGAAAATAATCACTCACGTCTCCTGCACTCCCGCTCCTGTGTATTGCTGCATTTTATCATCTATCTTCTCTTGAGCGTGCATTTTCCTCTTATCTCCGCCTCTGACTCCGCCCCTTATCGCCTTTGGTGCTATTTCCCTTGTATCTCCCTCCCCTTTTGGTAACGCTTACTTCTCATAATGACATTTTTATTGCCTTGACCTCAGCAGGCAAAGCAGGCAACAATGCATTATTGATCAGTAGAGGCAAAGTTCACCATGCTAACTGTTTAGAGTGGAAAAGTCTGTTGGAAAATGATGGACAGAAATGGATTGCACGAGATTTCAAAACTGGACCAAAATAATCCCTGAGCTTTATGGTCTAAACCATAGCAGGGACATCATCTCACTCTGTCGGTTAGTTCTTGACATGTGATTGGTGAGGCTCGAGATGGCAGAGTGGTTTAAGCCTCAGGTCAAACATGTTTTTACCACTGGATGATGCGGACTGTAAGAGCCATCGCAGTGTAACCTTAAAGGGTACCATTCTGAGATTCACATCCCGGTTCTAGTGTTTTATCTCAGGCACTCATCTTTGACCGTATATCCACTGCAATCTGAGATGTAATGCCACATTCTTCCAGAAGAAATGACAGCTAAGAATAGTGTCAAGGCAGAAGATATAAGCTATACATTGTGCAGCATGAGTAAAACATATGGGTTTCAAATGACTAGTCAAAGGATTATAAAATGTTATGTTGTTCTAGTCAAAAAAAAAAAAAGTACTTAAGTTGCACTCTACCTTTTGTGGTGGAGCGTCTGTAACCTGCTTGTCTCCATGGAGATGATATGGCTTTGCATAAAATGTTCCTCAGTATAGCAACAAACGTATCTATATCCATGGCCAAGTAACTGGTCAGACTTCAAAGGTGGTCAGCTCACTTGCAATATTTGTTAACCAATGCCATGCAACAAACGTAACTGAAAAAATGCAAGATTAAAACAAAAAAAAAAATGCCCTGTGGAACATTCTGTGCAAAGCAGGTGGCAGAAATTGTGCACTCAACTCAGACATTATACTATGGCTGAGTCCGAATGTCCAGCCTAGTCCCTAACCCCTCATTCACTACATAGCTCTGCACTCTTTAGTGGACTCTGTAGTGCACTCATTCACAGAATGATTTGGGCAAGCAGCTTGCTACATTCAAGTCAAAAACTTGAAAAAAAAACTTGATTTCTGTCATAAATAATGATGAAATTGGACTGAAGCACAGGTAATTATGGACTAATAATAATTGTACATGTTTTTTCAAGTTGGACCTTGATTTAAAATTTTTTGTCTGAGATGTGGAAATTATTGCTCTTTTAACGGCTTGAGTTAAGGTAAGTAGGTAGCAACAATCCACAGTAACGGTCTATTTTATTCATAATTAGTGATAAACAGTGTGATAAACCAGCACTTCTTTCTGCTTTCATTCTGTTGTGTCCTGTTAAAGACCTCTCTCTGTCCACTGCTGTTTTTCCAACTCTCACAGTGCATTGTCGTCTATATTGATCGGTCTAGTGACCACTGATGCCTACTATTTTTCAAAGGGCATTGTGGGAAATTTGAAGTGCACTACTTTTACACCAACTGCACATTCGGACACCACTAAAAAAGGGCGTGACCCCTGAATTGTGCCCTAAGTAGGGAATAGTGTGGACATTTGGACACAGCTCATGACGGCATACCACTGACATTTTCATTGTATTTTACGTTATTCTCTTTTCAATTAAGTGATTAAATGGGAAATAACATAAGAAAACAAAATACTATGCAAAGCCTCAAAGGAGAATGTATTTGTAGGTACCAATCCAAACATAAAGAACTACTGAGCTCCAACAGCCTGTCACTTTTTATGACTATGTATCACAAGTTGCAAGTTCACCACTTTTCTGTCGATGGGCCACTTTGATTCCACTGCAGTACAGGAACACTCCATGTGCAGTTTTTGGAGATACCTGAACATGTATAAAAAAAATGTGTGTGTCATTATCAGGCGTTGATCCAGAGATTACTCAACCTTAAGCACAGACAGACTCTAGCCACCCACAACTCTTAACCCTGTGGCAGTGAACACGCTGTAGTCATCCTGGTCCAAAAATATATCATATCGACACTGTAAAACGCATAGAGCTGCACAGTTTGGTGAAGAATGAACTTTGATGGTATTTTGGAGGTGTTTTGTTATTTGTAGAGAAAGCTATGTTACTGAATTAATTGACACTTTTGCGATTTGCTAATTGTAACTATCCAAAACTGTTCAAATGTTTAATCCCTCAGTCACCCAGGTATGATCCATAGCAAAAGATAAGTTCAATTCTGTCAGCTGGATAAAAAGTTTTCGAGTGAAGACGTTTTGCTGCTCATCCAAGCCGCTTCTTCAGTTCTAGTCGGATTATAGGGGGACACTGCCTTATATCTATCTGAAGGGAGGCACTAACTACACTGAAACTAACACACCTATTTGTTTACAGTTTCTGTTTGTTGGCTAGGCCTATTGAGCTACACTTAATGTGAACAGGAACAGTTCACAGTTATTGTAGTTTAATCTGAAGAACCCACTTGGATGAGCAGCTGTCAAGATCACCTTCTGCCCCTGTGTTTCTGTGCTGTCTTTCCCTGTCCCTTTTGTGTCCCTGTCTGTAACTGGGCAGAGACTCTGGCACCACCCACTACACACCTGCAGCCCATGAGCTACCAAGCCTGCCCCTGGGTAGTACAAAGGGACTGAGGATCCTACACACTCCGCCAGATCGTCTATGTATCCTCTGTGGTACAGTTCTGCTTGGCTCAGTCTAGTTTTCATGATTATGGTCACAGTACTCAGTTGTTTTTTCTCATTTTTTGCCAGATCCTGTTTCTTGAACCTACCCTGCACCTCCTCCTCCGACCTAGCTCTCTACGGCCGGTACAAACACCTCAGCCTCCGACCCAGAATCCTTTGACCGGTTCGAAGACGTCAGCCTACGCCCCCGCTCCCTACTACCTGCTCCGTCGACCAGCATTCGCATGTCCCTATTTGTAATAAACTCTGTCAAACTTTTACCCCAAGTCTGTATCTTTGATCCCCCCCAACAGCGGCAAAACGTCTTTACTCTAAAACAACAGTTGACATAATAAATGTTTTTCTTTTACTATTCAAGCTGCAATTTTGATTCTATCGTGGCTATAATGTTTAGTATATGGAAAATGTTTAAGGAAACCCACACACACAGAAATATTGCACATTTAGGGTCAGCTAAGGACTCAAACCTGAGACCTGTCTGAGGTGAAACCACTTTGCCACCATTCCGTTTCCTAGAGTAAGTGCTTTTCTATTTAACTTTGCACTACTATGTTTTTTCAGTCTCATTCCCCAGCTCCCCTCTCCCCTGGTCTCTCTAAACTCCGCTATGACCCAGTTGACCTGTTTGATTTTCCTCCCTACACCTCTACAGCCGGACCAATCCCTTTAGTCCCCCCTATTCCCATCTCTGTACCATTCCCAATGCCTCTCAGCCTCCCTCTCTCTCCCAATATCTCCCCTAGTGGCATCTTTGGCCCACCAGCAGCTTTTCAATCCTTCCATCACTCATTCTTATGGGAGGAGAGCCTCTGATGGTCACTGCAATGCACACAGGAGAAAAAAAAAAAACATTTTCTGTCATATTGCCTTGTCAGTGAAATTTAGGAGCGTTGTGCAAAAATGTGTGTGTGTACGTGTGTGTGGGTATGCCTGTGTGCGTGTATGTCTATGTGTGCGTGTGTGTGTGTGCACGGAGGCTTCAAGGGTACTTTCATCATCAAATTCCATTTCCTTTGCAGACAAACACTTGTGGCGGTGAGCTGCCAGACAAGAGGGATAAGAGTGAGCAGGCTACTTAGGACAGGCATTACGATGCATTGGCTGCTATTTGTATTTGTTTTTCACCCTGACTGCTGCTGAACAGACTGCTGGATACAATAGTCTCACTTATTTCAAATTGCCATGAGGAGGTTTAACAAAATACTCAAACACAGACAAGTACTAGAGGCTTTATGGGTGGCTGTACTTGTGGGGACATAAGAGTGATATTGGAAATGGATTACTATACCCTGCCCTAAAATTGCATTGCAGTTCAGCTTGCTATTTTTCCATGCCTAGATGAGACCCCAAAAGTGTTACAAGATTGATTTTGAATATAAATCATTTACTACTCATGTTTACCCAACATGAACTTGCACACTTGAGGCAATCCTGACTGCTTGACAAAGAATACCCAAGAATAGCCTCTAAAATGTAAAAGGAAGGATTTTTTTCATCAAAAATGATACATATATACACCAAAATAATTCCATTTGCACACATCTGTTGGCCATTTCATACACTTACACAACTATGAGATAATTGCATAGAAACATTGACTGAACTAAAAACTGCTGCAGTTGAACCATCAACCTTCTAAAAAGTATACCCAAAGTCCTGTTGCTTGTGTCGTGATGACTGAAGCTGCAGTGCGGATATGACAAAAGCAGTCCATTTGTGCACACTGGACTCCCACACACTCATCCAAACACATGGTGGATCCTCTGTTTACGAGGCTCTGTGGTCTGTACCCTGCAGTAGTAGCTTTTAGCTGTTAGCTCTGCAGTTGGCATGCCAGTGTGAGTCTTGGATCTATGGGGCTGACCCTGTGGCGAATGACCAATAAGGGACTGGTGGCTGAAATGGCAGAAGCCGGACTCTCCCCTTGGCACGCTGTGGTCTGAGTGTGAAACAGGAAGCGTGGTTGTAGTCCAGGGAACACCACATGGAGAAAACAGTTGGCAACATAGTAGTGATGTCATGATACTACAATTTCAGGACACAGTTTTGGTTGTCGGCAAAAGACTTGATACTCAGTACAGATTTTGATACCATGTTGATAATAAATACTAGAAAACACAAACACGTACAGCTGCCCCATAGAGTTCTAGTAGTTTCGTCAAAGGTGTAAATTGGTGGAGAGCTACCTGCTTCTATCCATGTTACTTTGCCTGGAATGATGTTTATCTTGCATTATGGGTGGTTTGAACGCTCAGAAATACATAGATTAAGTGGGCTTGCTTCTCCATAAACCTGTAACTTAGCCTGGTATAGTAACCTGCTCATCTTCATGGCCAAAAAGTTTGAACATTCCAGATAAAGCAGATAAGCAGATGGCAGACCAGACCAGAACAGAACATTTCTGCTGGCCATCTGGCTCACAGATATTCTATTCTAAAACTATTCAGGAAATGTCCAAATCTGCCTTATGCTATGTGTATTTTTTCAGTATTGATACTTGTTCATATGAGTATCGAGTTTTGCTAAATGTTTTTGCAGTAGATTGTTTTGACGACCCTGTCACTAGCACCAATATGACTCCTTGAAACTCCAGTATTTATTACAGAAAAAAAATCCCCCGCTGTCCCCCTTTATATTGGCATCACACATCATTTTAAACATTCTCATTATGATTATTTAAATGCAGAGGAATAAAATATGAGGCGCTGAGACGCGAGCCAAAATGTGTGTACTCCTAGCTCCGCATACTGCCAACCATATGTATCTAATCTTAGCACAGCTCTCCCACTCCATGCATTTAAATGAGCCCAGTCATCCAAATGAGCAAGTATCCACAACACGCAGGCATCCTTCAGCAGTTTGCTCAGCCGGGACGTGCCACGGCTGCCCCATAGAGTCCCAGAGAGGGGTTGGCTCTTAATCACCTACACAACGCTGATGAGAGACCCCCAGGAGAGGCGAGCGGGACAGCCAGGAGGAATAATGAGGAGGGGCTTATGACTGTAGAGAGGTACAACAGTAAATCAGACACGGCCCAGGTCAACGAGACGTACAGGGGAGTGAGGGAGGTGAAAGTGGGAGAGAGGAGAGAGAGGAGAGGCTGCAGCTGGTCTGGTCTGGTCATACTATTTAGGATGACAAGTATCAAAGACCACAAAATTGGCTGTAACTTTCTAAATGGATGGACTGATATGGCATTGGAAAATATGTCCACATAACTGTACACAAATATAACAGGGTGGTAACAAGAAACTGTTCTCTTGCAGGACTCATGCTGTTTATGGCTGGTTCACTGCTTGACACCAAACTTGTATATAAATTTGAGTTTTAGGAGCAAGTAAGCTTTTGGTTAAAGATTAGAACTAAACAACAAATAGACCTAATAGAATTTTCATTTTGGACTAATGAAGTAAAATTATTGTAAAAGCAGCTCTTAGACTCAAAATTATAGCTGTTAGCCATCTTCATCCAATTATACTGAGTTTTTAGTTGTTCATAAGTGCACTGTTAGCATGCTAGTTTTTACTAGGATCAGCCTATAATTTTGGCCTCGGTGATTATAAACTCATCACAGTGAATTATTAGGATGCCGTTACGACCCAGCTCAGGTAGGGAAAGGGGGAGTAATAAAACAAGATGGAAAATTATGAAACTAAAGTTGTAATTTATTTAAGAGGAATGTTAAAGTAAACACTAACAAAAATAGGCTCTTAACAGAGTAGTATTCAATGTACAACTAACAGAAACAAAAGTACATGGTTTACAATGACACAAAACAGTCTCAGAGCTAATTCGAAGGACCCAATTTACAAAGGCATGAAGACAAAACAAGGGTCATTACCCAAAGATGGCATAATGTTCACTATCAGAACCCAGCAGCAAGGAGTGGCATGGGGCGGGTCCTTTTAAGGAATGGCTGCCACAGGGGGAGACCCAGGAGTGGCCAGGCTCTGGGATATTAGAGACCCTGCACACGGGGCTGAGGATTCAATCAGATGGCGGGTTGTGAGCAATCCTCTAATCGCAAGAGAGGTCTGACACTTCAAAACTTGTACAAGGAAATAGGGATCAGCTGCAGGGACTTGATGTATATGGCTGTAGGAGGAGCTGGAGGCCTGGGGCTGTAACAGATGCTAGGACTGTGTTGGCCTACTTTTGGATCACCATATTTCCATACTTATAAGACAGTAAAATCAGGTACAGTGAATTTAATGATCTTGCTTGTTTTAATTAAGTTTAAATGTTATGATTGAACATGGTCAGTAATGAAATTCCAAAGCCAAGTTAAACAGTGGGACTTATTTCAGTTCTAATATGCAAAATTATAACGTAAGGGCCTTTTTTTTTTTTAACAGTGCCATGTAATGTAGAAAGTGTCTCATTACAACTTGAATTTGCTTTATAAATGTCACAAAATGCGGTAAAAGGCGGGGAGATAACAGGGATAATGCTCTGAACATATGCTGCTCCTTCTGAGGTATGAAGGCATTAGCAGAGGAACAAAATGATTATCAGTAATGCATTGGCAGAGAAGGAGAGGGGCGGATTTTGGGCTGAATGAGAGAGGAAAGCAGAACCCATTCCTCCATGAAGCCGCAGAGGACCTGAGACAAATGGCTGGCACCGCTCACCTGGCACAGACGTGGCACAGTATGCGCCAATACAGGGCCTGCAGGACGGAAACCCACCTTGCTAATTGTACATGTGATAAAGTAGACTCATATCTTGCACAAAGAAAACTAATAAAGGGGTGCCGACGTGGCAGAGGGGGGAGCTCAAGACTGGCACCAGGGAAGAGAGGAGGAAACAAAACAGTTGGCAGCCATGTTTAGAACCATAAAAGGATAGTGGTCCACTGGAGAAACCCAAAACAATAGAAAGATACAGAGAGGAGCATGTGTCGACAAAAAACACAATGCAATGGGATGCTAAATGATTACGTTATGCTATTATATGAAAATAATCTGCAAATCTCCCTGTATTTCAGAGCCATGACCAGCTGATCCCTTTCTCAGTTTGGGTCCAACTCCTACTTTTGCAAAATGGTAAATGGTGAGGTGGGTTAAGTAAGTTTGATCTGTGGACCTGGAATTGCACCACCAACCTGTGGGTTAGTGGAATTGACTGCTCAACCAATGTTCACATCAAGAGTGGGATTTGAACCACCAACCAGTGGACCAAACGAGCTACTATTTGGTCAAAATGTTCTAGCTTGCAAGGGTTGTGTACAAAGGGTTGTCCAAACTGCATAAATAAATAAAATAAGCATAAACACTCAATGTTATTGAATTCCTCTTGATACTAAAGCCACACTGTGTGACTTTTTTATTGAATGTTCAACCATCTGCTGTTTTCTCTCCATGAATATGTCATTGCTTTGTCTGAAATTACATTAAACACATCTATCTCCATGGAAACAAGCACATACAATTAAGAATATGTGCTTGCCAAAGAGCACCTGTAAACTCGAGTGTCAGTTTGCTCTTATTCTAGATTTTTGCTTCGAAACTTGGTAGTAGTTTCAAAGCAGTCGTTATAGTTTATTATCAATTCCTTTTTTCATACCACTTACTACACCTTAATCAGCATTAATAAAGCATGAATAAAGATTGTTCATAATTAACAATAGCTCATTAAGAACGGTTCAGGGTTAAAAACCACTTGGTGAGGCTTCAAAATTAGGTATTTTATTAGTTACAAAGCCTGAATTATTCCGTCCATTATGCATTAAATCCCTGTTCCTGCTTTATTAAGCCTAATTAAGATCTAGTCATTACCATATTGTATGAATGGAACCTATTACAAAGATGTATTGCTGCTTGTAGACTTACATTTTATTCCTGGAGACTTTCTGGAGAAAACATAATTACAGACTGTAAGTTTGAGGTGGCAACTCCAGCCTCCAGGTCGACCCTGCTTTGGCAGTAAAACAGTGGAGGGTCTGTTGTGGGCATGTAGAGAAGTCTCAAAACACATCTATTTTTGATGAATCCTGATCAAATATTTATGTGAGAAACTGAGAGCACTCCAAACCCAAAAATATTCAAAAAAAAAACCTTCACCTTTATTCTACCTGGTATCTTCACTAAGAAAACTGGTGATGTCTGAGAAATTGAGTCGTCATCCCTTATCAGTACCAGTGAAAATACCATTGGGTGTTGAGGTGCTTTGCGCAGTAGCACAAAGGCAGAGAAATCAAACACTTCGAAATAGGCTGTAATGTAAGACAGAAGAGAGGTCCTAGAAGTGATCTAAAAATCAATACGTTTTCTTTTTAAGTGCTAGCCTCTGTGTATGACCTTTGACAACGCAACATCCCACTATCAGCTTGCTACAGAATTTATAATGTACTAAAATAAAGATTTGCCAGAAAAATGGACTAACGCTTGCCAAGTTATCAGGCTCTGCAGGTCTATCTCCAGTTTCCTGTCCCTATGTTTCGACAGTACTAAGTAAAAATATCCGTTTACTCGTCGGCCAATGGGCAGAGAAGCTACAGTGATGCGGTGGTGATAGTACTGCCGTTACTATAGTTTACAATCTTCATTCACAAAGGTAAGGTTATCAAGAGAATTATCACAAGAATGACTCCATATAGTATAGTAACTGCAGTACTATCACATCACTATAGTTATTGTTATAGCTCTAGTATACAGTCTTCATTCACAGGTACAGATATCAAGAGATTTGTCACGAGAATGAGTCAGTATACTATAGTAACTGCAGTACTATCACAACACTATAGTTATAGCCATAGTATACAGTCTTCTTTCACAGGTAAAGTCAGTACTCAGGGTTATGAAGAGAATGACTCAGTATACAGAATAGTGCAAGAATAAGCTTAAGTAGTAAGGGAATTGTTATCGCTAAGTAATGCTATGATATTGTGGGTGTTAATATCATCATGTGCAGATAGCAAGGTATCTTATCCACTGTATTGCTTTTGTAATTTTAAAGGAATGAAAAAGGCACCAACAAGACCTGATTAAAATTTAAACTGAAACAAATGGGAGTTGGAATCTTTCAAGTATTGATCTGTGATATTGCTGCACTGGAAGAGAATATGTTTACAAGCTTTAGCACATTTCTGATGGATTGCCATAGTAACGTCTGAATATCGCCTTTGGAAGAATCACTTAAAGCAAAAAAGTACATCATTTGGGTCAATTTAGCAGGAAGCCAGAGGACCAACAAGAAATGGGGCTGAGTATGGACACCCTGGATCTAGCATGAATGCAAATAATGAATGGAGGAGTCACTAATGTGTATGTTTTCTTCACAAATGCTATGATGTCCCTGTCATTATTAACTAGCTCACCGTCAGTTAAATCACTTTCTGCTATTTGAAAGTGAAATATTTTGCGAGCATTGAAATTAAACTGACTGTCAGATCCTCACACTCTGTAGCACAGTTTAAGAAAACAGACTAAAAACCCACCTTTTCTCCCTGGCATTTAATTCTAGCTAGACAGGATATCGTGCTGTTGTATTGTTTTATTGTCCTCTACTTATGTGTTGTATTTTCTGTTTATCTGTTTTGGTAATAAGTATGGGTAACTATATACAACACAAGCTAATTAAGTGCTAATTAAGGGTTAATTAAGGTTGTAATTAAGTAGATATTAAGCATGAATCATTATTAATTGCTTGTTCATTATCAATTATGCTTTATTAATTAAGGCTAAATAGGCTATAGTTATTATAAAGTGTTACCTCTGTTTTTGCACTACAGTATATACATAAAAGTGAATTGAATATATACTTAAAAAAATACATAAAATTTTCAAAATGATTAATAAATCATGTTAGTTGTATAAATATTGATGTCTCTAGATGCATTTATTGCATGAGAGGCGCATCATTCAAAGAGCACAGGGCTTAACCGCTGCAGTGTTTTTCTGAAAGTGCCAGCGGCCTGTGTTTGTATTTTTGTCATGCAAACAGTCTGAGTTTGTAATGACAGTTAAAGTGGAATCTGACTTTAAGATGAGTTCAGTTGCAGACATACATCTTGTGAATGTGCCATATTTGCCCTGCGCCGTCCTCCGACCCTCCATCACCCCCTCCCCCACCTCAGGAGCAAAGCATCATCTCCATCCATCTTTGGACAAAAGTTTTACCCTCGAAAGATTCATCATGTACACCAGCTCCTCGCCTGTGTCTGCTCCAGGGAAACTTCTCTCACAACGGAATCACAATTCTCCATAATTCATTGCACCAGGAATAACTTCAGGGACCAAGCACCAAACTTTGCCCTCTTAACAACAATTTGCTTATTAAAATAAGATAAGATAAGATAAGATATGCCTTTATTAGTCCCACAGTGGGGAAATTCCAGCATTGCACCGCACACATAGAGAACAGAAGGAAAATCGTACATGCAAAAAAAAGATTTAAAAAAATAGCTAGAAATCATTTAAGAAATAGACTTAAAAACTCTAATATACAAATATATATACATATAGATATACATCTCCTTAAAGTGACTCGAGTATTGCACATGGGTATGGTTGAATGACACATGTTCAGTGTTAACAGTGTTCATTATACAGTCTGAGAGCAGCAGGAAGGAAAGACCTGCGAAACCTCTCCTTCACACAGCGAGGGTGAATCAGTCTGAAGCTGCTCTCCAGGGCAGACAGAGCATCCTGCAGGGGGTGAGACTCATGGTCCAGCATAGAGATGACCTTAGCCAGGATCCTCCTGTCCCCCACCTCCTGCATTGAGTCCAGAGGACAGCCCAGGACGGAGCTGGACTTCTTAATGACCTTGTCCAGCTTCTTCTTCTCCCTCTCTGTGATGCTGCTGTTCCAGCAGACCACACCGTACAGGATGGCTGATGCCACCACAGAGTCATAGAAGGTCTTCATGAGTGGCCCTCTCACTCCAAAAGACCTTATACATTACAAAAAGGGAACACACTTATCGAAGTACATACTTGAGTAGTCAAAAGTCAATACCCATACAACCAATACTGACATTACTATGGAAAATCTGTTTGTATCAGTACAGAAATAACCACAAATAGACAAATTGGATGTTTCCTGATGATCAGATCCGCCATCGCCATTCGGGTTGTACTTTACATGGGACTGCCGATCTTGATAGCAAATCAGTTCTACACGGACTACAAAGCCACTTTAAAGCCCACTAGAGAATCTGTGAACAAAGGACATTTTACACACAACACTCAACCTACTTTATAACATATTTTAGCCGCTAAACTTTTCCCAAATTCTCCATTGAAATTAATTCTGCTTAACCGGAAGTGCCACCACAAAGAAAGCGTTGTGGAATAAAGTCAGTCTAAATAGTTTTTGCATGTTATGATGGATTGTGGGATCAGAATCTGTTTCAAGTAACTAGAAAGTATTGGTAGTATTGGTATTGAAGTAGAAATTGATATATGAGTATCAAGGCAATCCTAGTACACACATTACAAAACAGGTACCATAGAAGACCTTCTGCACATAAATCATTGCAGACTATCTCAATTCCAGGTATTTAATTCTTATTTCATTTTGAATTATGTCATTTTAATACTTACGAGGGTCTGTCAAGCCATGGCTGAATCAGACCAGTTGTGGCTGCTAATCTGTGCCAATGGCCTTTCCAACAACCAATGTCCCAAACATCCCTACATGCAATATACATCGCCTGACCAAAAAAAAGTCACCACCTGGATTTAACTAAGCAAATAGTTACGAGCCTCCTGCAGTTGGTCAGGTCTAGGTTCAGAAACAGTCTATGCTCAAAGAATGAGGTCAGCTGACTACCTGAATATACTGAATGACCAGGTTATTCTATCAATGGATTTTTTCTTCCCTGATGGCACCGGCATATTCCAACATGACAATGCCAGGATTCATCAAGCTCAAATTGTGAAAGTGGTTCAGGGAGCATGAGACATCATTTTCACGTGTCGATTGGCCACCGCAGAATCCAGACATTAATCCCATTGAGAATCTTTGGGATGTGCTGGAGAAGCTTTGTGCAGCGGTCAGACTCGAACATCATCAATGCAAGATCTTAGTGAAAAATGAATGCAACACTTGATGGAAATAAATCTTGACACTGCAGAAGCTTATCGAAACTATACCACAAACGAATGGGTGCTGTAATCAAAGCTAAAGGCGCTCCAACAAAATATTACAGTGTGTGACCTTTTTTTTGGTGGTGACTTTTTGGCCAGGCAGTGTATATGTGTTTTTTCCTCAAGTGAAATCCTGACTAACATAACCACTTTTTTTCCCATGACCTAGACCTATGAGCCATTTACTATTGACTGAAGATGAGTCAAAGACCACATAGGTAACCACAGTCTTATACAAATAGATGCATTGATTCCAGACCTTTGCCAAAGCGCAGATCATGTGTTGTGACCCCTGCGAACCGGAAGAAAGAAAGAAAGAAAGGTAGAAAGAAAAGGGGATGCGTAACAAACAGTGCAGGATTATGTGCATGTGTGTGTTTGTGTGCTTCATCTATGTGGGTGGGGATTCATCAGATTGTGGGGACTAAAACCTGTATACATGCGAGCAACATGGTTGTGATTTCAATTCAGTTGCGATACATTAGCCTTACATCGTGGTGACCTGTTTTTGTTTTTTTTCTTATAGGGACAAAATGAGGTCCCCATGATATAAATCATTTATTAATGTCTAAGTCACGATAAATATTATATTGACATATTGTTCAATACATTGTAAATGGAACATTTATTTTTGGGAGTCAGTATTTATTATAGAACTTTTTCTTTGTACAAGTGGGATATTTTTTTTTTTTTTTTTTTTTTTTTTTGAATCATTATAGATACAAACTAAGTCTTAAGTTGTTTTATTTATTGCTGCTCATAATTTTTAACAGTATTGTACATTCAGAAAAGTGTTTACTGGATTTATCAAACTTTAGCATTATTGTCTCAAAGGCATAAAGTAGTTTTAATATTATGGTTTATCGTTTATATTATATTATATATATTTATAGTTTATAAAATACTGCCCTTCAAAATTTGTTCTCAGGACATGCCTATTAATATCAACAACATGATTTCAAGTTGAGATAAAGCTAAAATAGGTTAAGCACATAGTAACTATGGCTAATGTTATGATCAGTCTCCAGGAAATGAATGTAAGTCAATGTAATATCCCCTGAGAGGATGGAAATACAGCATGTGTGTGTGGGTGTGTATGTGTGTGCGTGCCTGCATGTGTGTGTGCCTGTGTGCATGTGTGTGTGTGTAGCTATTTGCATGGAATAGAGTGAAGAGCCTGAACCTACAGAGGCCTGTGCCATGGATTAGTGCTGCATACCACATCCTGAATACTAAACTATGGGACGATACCACACTATGTCCTGCATACAGAAGCAGAGTCCCACAGCTGTGGGACTCTGCAGATAACAGGGGTCAATGTGCTCCCCAGAATATACATGTCCAGGATGCAGTAATAATAGAAAGATATGGATTGTGGTCGTAATGGGCCGTGTTGAGAGAGTATCCATACTTCACAAGCTGTTTTTAGTATTGTGAGACTAATGGCTATGCTAAGTAGTACTAAGTATTGCATCTTGTTAATATGGTTGATAGTTATAGCAAGGAAAGAGAAATGTATTGGGATATGTTTGTACTTCCTTATACCTACATCCTTTTACCTAACCACTACATAATCATTTAAACTTTGAGGTAAACTATGTAATTATTGTATATTAAAGAGGGGGTGTTATGCAAAATTGATTTGTTTGGGCTTTATACCATGAAATAACACTATTCCCTCATCAAAAAATACCTGAAGAAGTTTTAGATGTCATCCACCCATGTTTGAGTATTTTAGTGATCTCTCCTGGGCCCTATTCAAACCCTCTTTACAGTTAGCTGTAAGATTCTGTCCAATGCTCAGCCTACAACCCTACGTCAGCCATGGTCCCACACAGTAATTTTCCATAAATATACAAAAACATGATATAAAAATGCACACAACAACTTGACAAACTGATGAGATGTGGAGTAGTATCATTAGTGGGATGCAGGGTGATTGTGTTGTGATAGTGTTCTGAAGGCGCGGTGAGGGAGGGGGCGTCAAAAAACAAAAATGAAACCTGGACACTCTTGAAAAAGAGATTTTTAATCTCAATGAGTTTTTTTTTTTTTTTTTATCCTGGTTAAATAAAGGTTGAATAAAAAATAAATAAATAAAACCTATAAAACATGTTAATATGTATTTTTGATGAATACAGCATTTTCAAAACAATAAAAGGTAACATAGTGATCTAAACATGTTAGCAGTTAATACCCATTAGAAGTAAAATATCTCCTCTGTAATAAAATGATTTAAAAAATAATAATAATAATAATAATAATAATAATAATAATAATATAATAATAATAATAATAAATAAGTATTTGCAAAATAGTTTACTGTTTTTTTGAAAATGCAACTTTTATCTTTTTTTTTTTCTCCTTAATAATAAAAAAAAAAAAAGAAATTGAGGATCTTATTATTTTATGTTTTTTTTTTTTTTTGTTTTTTTGCAGAATCTTGTAGGTTTATTTAAATACTGACCAAAGTAGCCTGTTATCTTCAGGAATATTTCAGTAGCTTACTTGTTTAAAACCGGCTTGTACTAAGACTTGAGTTAAGACTTGAAGCACTACTTAGACCAGCACTTGACATGAGCACTGATCTTTTAGGTGAGTGCCTTAAGAAAATAGTAGTACATACTGACCAAACTGTTCTCTAAAGTAATCGCAAAGGTTTTGCAGCTTTAAAAAAAAATAAATGAAAACAATAAAAATGTGCAACATTGAGACACTATCTCTCTCTCCCTGCTGCAAACCCATCGCAGCCTCCATGTTTGTGTCTCTCAGGGAGTACCAATGCGAGGAAGAAGAGGAGGAGGAAGAGGATCTTCTGTTTTATTGGAAAAACAATCTGTCCTAATCTGCAGAGGGAAGCGTCTCCTCATCACCCTCCTATTCATTTGTTCCCATCTCCTGTTGCCATGGCCGCCCACACGCGCGTTTACACACAGCATACTTAGACACAGACCGTCTTTTATCTATGGCTCTGAACCTGCGGGTAAGGAGATGCGAGTGTCCAAGTGTGTCCGCCTCTGACAAACAGCAAACAGGAAGTATCCCTCCAGCGGTATTTATAGCTTTGGAGAAATATCATCTGTTTTATGGCCTGTGCTGAACTGGGTCATTACATATGTGTGACATGCTGACAAATTTAAATTAAAAATAGCAAAAACAAGCAATGAATATGAAAACCAAGTGCACAACTCACTAAATATTTGGCATTTCTGTCCATCGTCAAATTCCATACATTATCAAGCCATGGTGTGACAGTAGCTGAGTCAGTAGAGTGTTTGTCCACTGTTCTGAAGGTTGGGGGTGTGATTCCAGCTCACACAGATGAATGCTGTTGTTGTGTCTTTGGGCAAGGCACTTAACCCCAGTGTCTGCATATAATGTTGTATGAATGTGTGTATGAAGAGGTGAGTGGTTTCTTGATGTAACGCCCTCTAACTGCCTAGAAGGTACAAAAGTGCTACGTAAATGTGACTATTTACCATACAAAAGACAAAATTAGTTTATTTTACACAGTTCAAAGTCAGTCCTTTCATTCCTTTTTTAATTCACTACAAAGAATTTCTAAGCCCAGGTTTGATGTTATAATATCACTGCAAACAGCAAGCCTGCTGACAGCACACCAGCCTTTACTTCTGGGCTCACATTCAATACAAACCTTTATAATTCCTGTGTATGCAGATAGCATGCGTGTTGTCTGATTTTGATCCTAAGAGTTACTTCTAAATGTCTACTAGTGGGACATACATGTTTTACTTAACTGCATAAAATGAAATGGTGACTAAATCACATCTAAAGTAGTACAAAACAGGGGCGTGGGTAAGTATAGAAAGTAATGTCACGATAATACAATTTCAAACTGGATTTTGATATTAATAAAAATGTACGTCACTTAATACACATAAAAAACTACTTTTTTAGACAATACATGTCATTTTCAACACAAAATAGTGGTCTTATATTGTGAACCTATTCAAAAATGCCATTTTATTTTTCAAATGTATGTGACTTTTTCAGCATAGGGACTTCATATGGGTATCTAGTTTGAATTGTTTCAGTATCGATTAGTATTCATGACCAAAAAAAATAGCCTAAGTTGAAAAATAGAGACTTTAAAAGAGGATTTTACTTGAAAAAAAAAAAAAAAAATCAGGTCTTACTAAAACAGGTCAATGAGCTACAGGTAAGCCCAAATCTGGACTCATTCAGGATTTAACTGTGTTTAAATAACACTGCACTTACAAAATTTGAATGTCATGTTTTATGGGAGGAAAGCAAATCAGCACCACAGACAGCTCCACACATGAACAGAGCAGGAGGGACCTTTTGGCTTCCACAAACACAGTATAAATGATGAGAGACTATTTTAGGAGCATTGTTCAGCAAAAACAAAGACTTTTAAAGGGGACAGAGGCCTACTTCTGATGGACTTGCCAAGAGACTGGCCATGTCCCATAGCAACTGTCTCCATTTGATCTCCCAGAGGATTAAAAACAAGGTATCTAGATTACATATAATATAATGGCACAATGCATCTGGAGCAGTAGGTTGTCCTCAGGCACTGTGCCATATACCCATTTTATTTTCAATAGGCTCCATCTAATCCAATAGCAGATAATTGATGTTATGTTATTTGTTGGTTGTCATAAGGTACAAGGGAAAACCCCATAGCTACATATTGCAGCAATGTAAATGTAGTAAATACCGGCGTCCTTCTGCCAGACTGGAGTCACATTACAAAGTGGTGTAATGGGGTAAGATAAAAGCTTTGTAGAGATGTCCTGACCTGGGCTAAGAGTCAACTGCAGCTGTGGGCCATTATATAAAATGAACCAGTAAGAAGACACTCAGCAATAACAGTATATAGACTGGTAAATGGACACTGTAATATTAATAGTATTGGTTTCCCCATCACTCTAAATTTAGTGTGTCTCTTCTTTTATTGGTCATTATTTTGGCTAAACAAATGCACGCAGGTTGTTAAATATGTCAAAAAGAAAAAGAATTTGTCTACCAAGGTAAAAACTCATCACCACATTAAATAGCACCTCAGTAGTAGCTAAATGGTCACATTTTTTTATATAGTTCTTTTCTACCTTCAAGGCACTGAGCACATCAATGAACTCACAGTATAAAGACATTGGAGGCAGGTTAAGGGTCTTGCCAGCATTCATCTGTGGGAGTTAGAATTGCACCACCAACCTCTGCCAATGATGCTTATGTCGAGAGTGGGCTTCAAACTGCCAACTTTCGGATTAGAGGACAAACACTCTACCACCTGAGCTACTGTCACCCCTCAGTTGTACTTCTTGAAACAATAGTACCAATAGTAGTAAATTTCATTAACAAAAAGGAAGAATATAATAATTTGGCAATTCAATATTTTATAAGACATGTTCGGTATGTTGTTTCTTTTTAGCGTGATATGGTATGGGTAATATGCATGTTAACAGATGAACAGACCAAAGATTATTTTACAGAACTGTTGCTACAAACTCATGGTTCGCTTTTACGTACCTCTCAAACTTCTGTTACCCATCCTATGATCACATACACATTTACATCTTCTGTGGCCAGTGGCTATGGATCCACCCGCAAGCCCTGTCTCAGATAACCTTACAATCAATAGCCTCTTCAATTAGACCTGCCCCCGCCCCCTGCGCATGTATGTGTGTCCATATGTGATACTGGATAGCAGCTCCCATACTATCTGATGGGGGCTCAGACTAATTGAGTGGCGTCTACAGCAGTTCGAGTGCACCTGCTACCTGCTCATTCAGACATTTGCCACACAAACACTTAGCCATGCCGTGTACCAGGATAATGCACACGCTTTATGCACACAGACAGAGCCTAAGCATCTGTGCACTGAAATCCATAAAGCTGCTCCAAGTCTTTTACCTTTAATTGAGGCTTACAATTATTCTTGAGGGAAACACAGGCCAATAACTATGCTCTTAGTGTAATCCTAGAATACTGCTGAAATGCATTCCACGCCCACATTAGATATTAGTTTGAGTAAAAATGTGCATATTTTGTGAAACTACATTTACTAAATAGTGAATAAATTAAGCTCAGAATTGTAACAAAAATGAATTATCATAATCAAGGTGGAAAAAAATTCAAATGATAAACTGCTGCAGAAGAACCAGAAAGACAAGGTAATGTAATATGATGGTGATGGGCCTTTCTGCATTGCTTACTTTACCATAAGACATATATGTTAAATGGTCATGCTTTTCCACTTTCAAGACACTCAAAGCGCTTTACATCAAGGAACCACTCACCCATTCAAAGCATTATAAGCTCTATATATAGGCTTGTCACAATAACAAATTTTGTGTGTGATATACTGCTGAAGTTAATATAGATGAAACAATACTACTGAAACCAAACCATGAAGCTGAATTATCTCCCAAAAAGTATTCTAAATGTACAATATTGTTAAAAGATATAAACTGCAATAAATAAATGGCTAAATGCAATACTTAGGTAGTTAGTTTAGTTGGTAGTTTGCATCTATAATGAGTCATAGAAGTTCATAATCCAAACTTATACAGCTCAGATCTCACTGAAAAATAACCAAAAATTTCCAAGTACTACAAAGAAAAAGTACTCACACTAAATACTGACCCCCAAAAAGTGATAAGCTGATATAGTATGTATTGTGACAAGCCAACCTATATAAACCTACACCACAAGAATAAGATGTCCCCTTATGTCTAAAGTTAGAATATCCTGCCGTGTCAAGCAATTCTTCATTCTCAAGATACACTTAAAACATATAGATAATTATAGATAATAGATAAGCTCTACAAAATTGAGAGGTATTCTCAAGCTACATGTGAAAAAGTTTAATTAGTTCATTATATTTTACACATTCATTTTTGCCCATTTACATAAATATCAGTTCCACTTTTTGCACTAAAGGCATAGAAAGCTTGTGAAATGAAATAGCTTACAATCAAAAATATAGCATGAGAAAAGGAGTGAATTTGAGGTTCCAAATCTGATAAACAATATTTTTTATTGCTTACAGGTTCAAATACAGAGGAGTGTTTTGAAGGAGATATCCAGCCATCACAGTGTGTGCTCTGCGGGAGTCTCGATAACAAGGAGATGGACAGGAGCATTCAGGAGAGATTAGTCAAAGAAATAGAAACAGCATTCACTCAGAGATCAGACAGGTGACAGATAGTGCCCTCCAATCACAAAGATACTGTCAAAAGCTGTCCAATACCTCGCTCAAATTCACAAGCCCTTTCAAACGATACAGAGCTGCAATAGGTGAAATCCACCTATTGCCTATTTACAATTATTATATATGTTTTAATATATAATAATTGTAATTGGAACAACATAAATTTTCAATTAAATCTGTTTTGAAAATTGATATCAATATGAATTATAATTGTTGTAAGATTAATTTGCCTTCTGCTCTTCTCCCTGTACACCAACTGCTGCACCTCCAGCCACGACTCCATCAAACTGGTCAAGTTTGAGGATGACACCACCCTCATCGGGCTCATCTCGGAGGGAGGTGGATCGGCTGGTGTCCTGGTACAGCAGCAACAACCTGGCGCTCAACACCCAGAAGACACTGGAGATGATTGTGGACTTCAGGAAAGTCACAGCCCCCCTACTTTCCCTTGCCTTGACTGACTCCCCCATCACCACTGTGGACTCTTTCCGCTTCCTGGGCACTTGCATCACCCAGGACCTCAGGTGGGAGCCGACCATCAGCTCCCTCATCAAGAAAGCTCAGCAGAGGATGTACTTCCTGCGGCAGCTGAGGAAAGCCAAGCTGCCGGTCCAGATGATGGTGCACTTTGATACAGCCATCATTGAGTCCATCCTCACCTCCTCCATCACTGTGTGGTTCGCTGGGGCCACTGCCAGGGACAGGCAGAGACTGCAGCTCATTGTGCGCTCTGCTGAGAAGGTGATTGGCTGCAGCCTTCCATCTCTCCAGGACCTGTACGTCTCCAGGACTCGGGGGCGAGCAGGTTGTATAGCAGCTGACACTTCTCACCCTGGACATGGACTATTTTAGCCACTTCCCTCTGGCAGGAGGCTGCGGTCCATCAGGACCAGAACCGCTCACCATGAGAACAGTTTCTTCCCCTCTGCTGTTTCTCTCATGAACACTTCACAAACCTGCACTAAACTGGACACTTTATAACACTGGTCACTAAATCTGTGTAAACCCTCAGTCGTCCAGGTCTGATCCATAGCAAAAGATGAACTTCAAATCTGTCAACTGGACAAACCATTGTAGGAGTGAAGACGTTGTGCTGCTCATCCAAGCCGCTTCTTCAGTTCTGATCAGATTACTGGAGCCCACTGCCTTATATCTACCTGCACGGAGGGGCTAACTACACTGAAACTATAAACACCTATTGTCTCCAGTTTCATCTGAAACTACCCTATTCAGGCCTTAACGATCCTGCTATTGTTCCCATTGTTCTGGGTCTAAGGATGGAGTTGTGGATGGGGGAGAGATTATGTCTCAGGCCCCCTGAGACATAATTTGAACAGGAGGCATTAGCCTCATTTCCAGGTACTCCACCCACACATTGGTACCAATATGTGGATGATAACTGGACTAAAATCAAAATTCAAGATCTGGAGCCCTTTACTGCACATATTAATGCTGTGGATCCAAACATCAAGTTCACACGGGAAGAAGCCAAACAGAACAAACTGCCCTTCTTAGACTGTGCAGTAACAATAGGAGAGGACCGACGTCTCCAGGTAGAAGTTTTCAGGAAGCCCACACACACAGACCAATACCTGCTGTTTGATTCACACCATCCACTGCAGCACAAACTTGGAGTTATCCGTACATTACAACACAGAGCCCAAGTGGTGCCCACAAACACAAAGCTAAAAGTGAGGGAGGAGCAGCACGTGGAGAAAGCCCTCTCTGCTTGTGGATATCCAAAATGGGCCTTCAATAGATCTAAGAGAGCTAAAAAACAAGACAACAGGGAATCTGAACCTAGAAGGAGAGGGGTTACCATTCCTTACACAGCAGGTGTGTCTGAAAAACTTCAGAGGATCTTCAGACAGTATGAGATTCCTGTCTTTTTCAAACCTACAAACACGTTAAGACAAAAACTGGTTCAACCTAAGGACAAAATCCCGAGCCACAAACAAAGTAATGTAGTCTACTCTATTCAGTGTAGTGAAGAGTGCAGTGAGCGTTACATTGGAGAAACTAAACAGCTACTCCACAAGAGGATGTACCAACATCGGCGTGAGAGTTCCTCTGGACCCCAGTCTGCCGTGCATCTACATCTGAAAGCCACTAACCACTCCTTTAAAGATAGTGAAGTTCAGATCTTAGCCAGAGAAAAGAAATGGTTTGAAAGGGGAGTTAAAGAAGCTATTTTTGATAGGAAAGAAAATCCTTCTTTAAACAGGAATGGGGGCCTGAGACATAATCTCTCCCCCTGTCATGATCAACGCTTCCCTGCTCCTGTCTTGCCTCCTGAGTCTCCTCTCCCCCTCCCTCACCTGCCTGACTCCAGAGCTGGGCGGAGCCCTGGCTCCTCCCGCACACACCTGCAGCCCATCAGGGCAATTAACGCAGCTGCAGGTGGTTAAAAGGAGCCAGGCCCCAGCTTTCCTTGCCAGGTCGTCTGCGCGCTGTTCGTCTGCGCGCTGTTCGTCTGCGCGCTGTTCGTCTGCGCGCTGTTCGTCTGCGCGCTGTTCGTCTGCGCGCTGTTCGCCTGCGCGCTGTTCGCCTGCGCGCTGTTCGCCTGCGCGCTGTTCGTCTGCGCGCTGTTCGCCTGCGCGCTGTTCGCCTGCGCGCTGTTCGCCTCACTGTTGGTCCTCGTGTCTCTGCTGTGCTTCCTGTCCGTGTCCTGCCTGGTGTCCTGCCTGGTGTCCTGCCAGGTGTCCTGCCCGGTGTCCTGCCCGTGTCCTGCCTGTGTTCTCCGACCCTGTCTCCCGGTATCGGCTGTGCTCCCGTCTCGTGTGTTCCCTGCATCTCTGGACCCTGACCTGCACCCCTGCACCCAGCTCCTCATATGTTCTCCCGTCACCTGTTGTGTTGTTCTGTCAATAAACACCCTTAAACTTGCCCCGAGTCCCGCATCTTTGGTTCGCCTCACACCCCTCATTACGACACCCCCATCTACAACTCCATCCTTAGACCCAGAACAATGGGAACAATCGCCGGGTCGTTAAGGGCTGAATAGGGTAGTTTCAGCTGAAACTGGAGACAATAGGTGTTTATAGTTTCAGTGTAGTTAGCCCCTCCCTGCAGAAAGAGTTAGCCCCTCCCTGCAGGTAGATATAAGGCAGTGGGCTCCAGTAATCTGATCAGAACTGAAGAAGCGGCTTGGATGAGCAGCGAAACGTCTTCACTCCTACAACGATTTGTCCAGTTGACAGATTCGAACTTCATCTTTTGCTACTGGTCACTAAATAACCCATGTTGCACTGTTGTTGTTTTGATGCTGCTATTGTATATATTTTCTGCTATTGTATATATTTTCTACCTCCTGAATACCGTTATTTGTATTTTTTCAGTGTGTTTTTTTTGTGTGTTCTATGTAAGTTCCTATCATCGAAGTAAGGTCCTAGTCTGTGAGCTCTGCTCACGGACAATGGCAATAAAACGTCTTCTGATTCTGATAAGGTAATCCTTTATTCTCCCATGGAGGACAATACACATACTTTAACACACAATCAGCCTACACTATACAACATAAGCAAACAAGAGCCCAAAAATTACCATGAGTGATACACCACCAGAAGACCTTTAAGTCACTCTGTGCAGACACTGCAGGTGAATGGGAAAATATCTTACATTTAGAGATACTGATTTGAAACTTCAAGTCTTCATATAAAAATAAGGCATTTTATGTCTAAAAACAATAAAAATGTCTCCTGAAATGGAAGCTCCTTAGCGAGATTTTCCAGCCATGTCCCACCGAGAGGAGGCCATGGGTAAGACCCAGGACACGCTGGAGGGACTATGTCTCTTTGGATCCCACTGGGGCTGGAGGACATGTCTGGGGTGGGGGAAGTCTGTGAGTCCCTGTTTAGACTGCCGGCCATTCGGCCCAGCCTTGAATAGGTAGAGGAAAATGGATGGACGAATGGACAACCAAAATGGACCATTTTGAGACATGAAAAGAGCCAGGTAAATTTCTTTCTTAATTTTATTGTCATATTAAATACTAAAAATATGCTGAGGGGATTTTGGATATATTATTTAGTATTTGAGTAAACAATCTCACAGGAAAATTGCCTAAATTCAAACTCCGCCTCATTTTTTTTTGACTTAAAACTTTAATAAGTCAGACTTGGAACTAGATATCAAAAAAATCTTCTATATGTTTCATCAAAGTCTTGCAAATGACTGGAACGCTTGGTGTGTGTGGGTGCTACTTTAAGGGATCCTTATGCCCCTATGAGGGGAAAATGCATTTTCAGAAAACTGCCTTTGGAGTTACAATGTCCAATATAACTCTGTGGAGGCAAGTTGATTAAATTAAATATTAAATTAATAAAATTAACTCTGCACTGAAAATTATTTCACTGCAGAGTGGACAGTTTAGTTGTTTCCATATGAAAGCTTGTGTGCTAAGAGAACAACTTTTTTTTTTTTTTTTTTTTTTTTTTTTTATGGTTTTGCCTGCAGTGTCTCCCCTTAAGTTCTGTATTTAATTACATTTGAAACTTGATCAAATTTTGTGTTACCAACTGAAACAATTTTTAATAAACTTTTTGCAGTGGAGACGACCTAGCATACACCTTAGTAGACACTATCGTAAAGTAAAACCATTTAAAAGGTAGACTTTGGGATCCGAATCAAAGAAAAAAAACTTTATTTATAACTTCAAAGTGTTTTGTTCTGTTGGACGATTCTGCCGCAGTGTCCCCGTTCCCCGGCGCAGAGTGTTGTAGCCTTCATTCGCTCTGACAGCGTCGATTCATGTGGCACTGGCTACAATCACTGTAACAGACACAAAGAGGGAGAGGCAGCGCTAAAGGAGCAAAGATGAAAGAGTTGGTGAAGGGGGAGATTAGTAAAGACGATATAAAAGGGGCCAAGGAGTGATGACATCCAGAATTTGGGAGATGAGCAGAAACGTATTTTGGCTTGACTTTGCAATCCAAAAATGAAACTGAAGGTGCTTTTAGCTTTTAAGAATGTTATAGTGTCGTAAGGAAAATTAGTAGTACTGATTAGTAGCTTGAATATTGGATTACATGACCTTAAAGCACCTACAAGTCTTATGATAATCCAATACAAAAACAATAAAAAACAGCTAAACGTAACTTTTTTCCCCCCCCTTTTTTTTTAGCATTTTATATGTTAATGTGATGCAAGAATCAGATTCATGTGTCCAGATGTGGTTGGAAAAAGCATGAAAGTTGGATAGTAGGTAAAACCTTGATAAATCTACATAAAGTAAAACAAAAATCAATTTCAATCAATTTAAACTTAAACAGCTTTTTACCTCATTAAGTATAAAGTAAAAGCAATTATTTGTGGGATAAATGGGATGAACTAATTCTGCTGGATGAGAACCATAAGGGAGCAATGTATCCAATGTTGTTGGATGAGAACTATGTGGAAACAACTGACTGGCCAATCCAGGTACTTGTTTCTTTGCCATGGTTCAACATCAGAGGTTAGTTATTCTTCAGTCATGGCTCAAAAATTGGGAACAAGCAACATAAAAAAGCCCTCATAAATTTATTTACTGACCCTTTGTGGATGTATTTAGTGTCTTTCACCCATTGACTCACAAAACTTGCACTACATATCTGAATTGTTTGCTATCTTGCCTCAATTGTAAAGTACTAAGACCATAATCATAAGTTTGGACATATTTAGTCACTCCATAACAGCCTCTCTGAAACTTTTTGAGTTGTATTTCCTGACAAAAAACGAATGACAAGTTTAAATCCGACCCTCACAGACAGTAAAGCTGCTATGAAATGTTACAATTCTTCTTCTACTGTCCAGCCAGCTCTGTTTACCTCTCAGAGTTTGTGGTGGGCTTGATAAATCTGTCTGTGTCTGGGAACAATACAGAGGACTGCAACCTCACAAAACTGATGCATGCAGAAATTGGAAGAGTTTGGGATTTGGGACTATGGCTTAACGTCTCTGTGGTGTCTGTCTTCTCCTCCTCCTCCATCGACAGGAACAAATAAACAACAAATAAAAGAAACAATCTCCCATGTTTGTTTTTAGACTGCCATTCATATCAAAGAAAATGAAAACATCTCCCAGCAGACTTGGGACTGTTGTGGGGGACTTTCAAGGAGTGCAAGGGAAGGCAAGACGTTAAGGTGTGAATAATAATTTTTCTTTTGGCTATCCCAGCAAGTTCATTTTAAATGGTTTGCAGTGGTCCAAACTTATTCCACACATACACGACCAGTCAATACATTTGGTAGTGATTTAGTTATGTAGTTAACAATTACATATATCTTGTTCCATATACTTGATGTTTTCCTTATGTATAAAATATAGAAAGTATAAAAAAAAAAAAAAAAAACATTGAATGAGAAGGTGTATCCAAACTTTTGACTGGCTTTTGTCAATACAAGCCAAAAGTTTGGACACACCCTCATTCATTTTTTTTATTTATTTTTACTACTTTCTACCTTTTGGATACATACAGAAGACATCAAATATATGAAGCAAGATATATGGAATTATGTAGTAGAAAAAAAAAATGGTACAGCATGGTAAAGCTTACAACAACACAGTAGACATACGCAAAAGCTATGCTATAACATGGAGATGGTTTGATTTGGAGATATCTGAAACATATAGAGTATAATCTAGCCTACCAATATACATGTTTTGTGGGCTTGGGGCTCTGTCTGGACATTTGACATTAGCTGCAAAGTTATTTCAACACATCTGCAAGAATAAAACACATTCTGATGAATACTGTGCAGATATTCGATGTCTCAGCTCATTAGGCGATCCATTAGTGGTTGTCAATAAGCCTGAGTGATCAGTACTTTCTACTGATACATACTGACTGAATGGTACAGATTTTTAAAAACTTCTTCAATCCATTTCACCGGTCAAAAGTCAATATCATTTTTCATAGATTTTGGTTATTGATGAATGACTGTGACCTACAGATGTGAGGTCACAGCCCCATTGTCCACTTGTACTGAACTGACAGTTCTGTACTGACACCTGTAATTGACATGTACTGAATCTTTTGCAGAATGGTTCATAGCCATTTCCATGTATTTGTCCCATGCACTTTCCTTTGTAAAGTGGTGCATTGATTTGCCACATCAAATCAAGAACATGTGCAGATGTTTACCATCTAAAAAAACATTGCAAAAATCAAAGGTATACTGTCAAACCAAATGTGTCTCCAGTAGGTTAGACTACTGTAACAGCCTGCGCAAGTCCTGTGCTCGGGTCTCTGCACTGGCTTCCTGTGCTCAGAGAATAGACTTTAAATCAGCTCTACTTGTGAACAAGTTTCTCCATGTCGTAGCACCAAAGTACATCTCCGACATGTGACATATGAACCATCTTACAGACTCTGAGGACTTCAGGGAGCGGCCTCCTGCTGGTGCCCAGAGTCAGGACTAAACATGGGGAATCAGCGTTTCAGTTTTATGCAGCTAAAACCTGGAATAGTCTTTCTCAAGATGTGAGACAGGCCTCTACTTTGACAATGTTTAAATCCAGGCTCAAAACAGTTCTGTTTAGCTGTGCATATGACTGAAAGGTTTTCATTCTGCACTCTTCTGTTTTAATGTTCATTTTATGATGATTATTAATGTTTTGATTTGTTTTATATTGTGATTTTAATATCTTTTTTATTCTGTAAAGCATTTTGAATTACTGTGTGTACAAATGGTGCTATACAAATAAACTGGCTGTGCCTTGCCTTTAAAAGCAGGTGGGAGAAATATTGACAAATAATTATATTATCATGACTCATACATTTCTACCAGTAAATTGGCATACTAAAAAACAGAGGCTACACTAGGCTGTGTGAGCATAATAGTAAATGGTCACAGGTCACATTTTTATATAGCAACTATAACATTTCCACCTTCAAGGCACAGAGACCTTTACATTAAGGAAGCACTCACATATTCATATACCAGCGTACGCAAACACTGGCAAGGTGGGTCTTGCCCAAGGACACAATGACAGTATTGATTTAACAGAACTGGAATCACACCCCCAACTTGTGGATCAGTGGATCTTACCACTCAACCAATGATTTTTATGTCGAGAGCAGGATTCAAACCGCCAGCCTTCAGATCAGTAGATAAATACTCTACCAAATGAGCAATATCACAAAACACATGTTATTCTGGAAAAGCCGGTGCCCTATTTCACCCAGCCTCTTTCTTCTGACTGCTACTAATAATCCCATTCTTTTTGATTATCTTTGAACTATAGAAAAACATCTTGTGAAATCCTCGTGAAAAATCTAAAGTAGGTTGATTTGTTGACTTTTATGCGAAGCACTTTGGTCAACTGAAGTTGTTTTAAATGTACTATATAAATAAACTTGAACTGGATTGAAAAATTTAGTAAAATGTTCAGTGTCCATGTGCACCAAAAAGTCAGTAACATGGTGGCTGTTGGTGATTTGAAAACATCTTTGCAGTTTGTAATGTATTTGCTGTCCAGATCAACAGCCCTAAACAACTAAAAGTAATGACGTCACCCTTTGCCACTTCCTGGATATGGTAAGTAACAAGAAATGAAATACTTGAATTGGTAGTTTTCTGAAAAGGGAACGATGAAAATCTTTGGCAGTCTATCTTTTACATTATCTCTCTCCTCAGCTCAACACAGAATCCAACTACAGCTAGCTCTGGGTTTCATTATAACAACACACAAGGGAACACAACAGCCACTGAAGTTTCCACTGCACAAACTAGTAAGCGATAGACAGACAGACAGTGCTAGGGGTAATTTGCTGATACAACGTTTCCACACCTTTCCTCATGCTAGCCTTCTATCTGCCAATTACCTCATGCTTCACTCAACACAGCACATCAATTCATTTATATCCTCCCAATAAGCCTACAGATCCCATTTTAAGTGTTGTGAGATAAGACGGCCTTATTCCAATGCATGTGTGTGTGTGTATGTGTGTGTGTGGATGTTGGTGATTAATCCGCTGTTACTAGCAGAAGGAGGTAGAGCCCCGAGGCTGTACTTCTACTGATGAAATCTTGACAGCTAAGGTTTAGCCCCACGCCTCTCCCTGTCTCCCCTCCGCTCACACCTCTCTACTTTTCATCCCCGGTTGTCATCTCCTATTCTACCATCTCAATTTAAGAACGAGTACAAGGGATGTGCTGCAAAATATAAATACAGTACAGAAAGAAGCATTGCGATTTTTCATTATGGTTCATTTTTACAATAGAATAGAAATTACATGTCGAGAGCAGAGGACATTAGTAGAATTTAATTTGATTGGAGCAAAAAATCTCTACTACAGTTAAAGAGCAGGAAGAGCAAGTGATTAAGAGCACTGACATAATAGTTAGGACAGGAGTATCCAAACTATGGCCCTCAGACCAGTTTTTATTGGCCCTCAGGCCTCCTGCTGAACCGGCCCATTTGATCAAGCAGTACTTCTAACAGCAAATTAAACTACTTCTGTCACTATATCCTCAAACATTACATTGTATTGTGATACAGACCTAAAATGAATGTGTTTCAAGCCTCATTAATACACAGCGGCTCTGTCAAAGCTGTGTATAAAGCACCGCACTGCACTGATCATATATGTTAATGATCATAATATATTTTGACATGTAGCCCTTGATAAAAATTAAAAAAAAGTTTGGACACCTCTGAGTTAGGAAGTTGTGGGCTCATTTCTCAAAGTTCCCAATCAATTCATACTTTTCAGCGACATCACACTGAGAGGGGGGCAATTAGACAGTTACCATGGTAGCACAATGCACACATCAAGAAACACAGCAAGATATGTTTTTAGTTGGTTTAAAACACACAAAACAAAATTTATTTAAACAACAAATGTAACAGAGCTTCCCATTTAGGAGTTTAATTTCCAACCAAAAAAAAGTGTGTGTGACATTGAAGAAGTAAAGTTGTCATTTGGCTAATGTTGCTGTTTTAATATTGTTTGAAAGGGACATTCTTTCTCTGTTTATCTGCACAAATCAATCCACCTGTTGTAGTTTCATCTAAAAGAGAGGTAGAATACTCTGGGTCTGGCCTCCCCTTGCTGTACTGTGTAAAATATGTAGGATAAGACATAAGAAGAATCAATAGTAAATGGACTTGCAACTTTTTGTGTTGTTTAAAGGTAAGACTGGGTGACAATAGCTCAGTTGGTAGTGTTTGTCCACTGAATCGATGGTGGTTTGAATCCTGGTCTTGACATAAAAATATCATTGGTACAGTGACCAGATCCACTGGTCCACAGGTTGCCGGTGTGATTCCAGCTCCCCACAGATGGATGCTGTGCTTGTGTCCTTAATGTAAAGTGCTTTGAAAAATGTGCCTTGGTCAAATTTTTATATAGTCCATTTACACAAATACACCAATACACCAATTTTTAAAAAAAAAAATATATATTATTTCGTTCTAGAAATCGATGTTCGGAAAGACAATTTGATTTATGTTTGCAACTATTATGCAATCAAGAATCCAAAAGAATTCAAAAAGTCATATAGCATTATTGCATAGTGCTTGCTGTCATTGTCTTTAATTGCTGCTGCTCTACGTTGCTCTCCAAGTCTTGTTCATCACTTAAAGTATTCTTCAACCTCTCGTACTTCCACGCTTCCACTTACTGTATTCTTATAGAAACCATCTACATTTCCAAGTGCTCCCTTCTCTCCCACGCACTCGCCATCAATGCTGTTCTCTGGGCTTGCTGTCCACCTTCGAGTCCTATACAAGAGTCTTACTGCTATCTCTCATTATAATCTGCAGCTCCTTCTCTCCACGCTCTCTCTATCTCATTTTGCAGTACTGGCTCAGTGCAGGTGATTAGCCATGTAGAGGTCAGGAACGTGTGCACCCTGCCAAATGAACGGCTCCACTGCTAATGCGTTCAGCTAGCAAAGACGTACAGAGGAAAGTTGGTAGAGCTACAGTTTCCCATAGTTCAAAATGTGGTTGTTTTTGCTGTGTAGTAGCGGACCATATTCTATACCAAATATGTGATTATAGTGGTAGAGCATTTCCCCTCTAATTCTAAAGTTGGTGGTCTCATCTCATCAATGACCAGTCCACTGTTGTTGTGTCTTTGTGCAAGACACCCACTTTTCCTCCACTATCAATTGCAGTACAATATATAAAAAAATAGCAATAGCTGTTAATACAATATCCATAACACAAGGACACGTAGGATGTATAGCGGGGCGACAGTAGTTGTAGTAGTGGTTCGAATCCTACTCTAGTCACATTGGTAGAGTGGTCAGATCCACTGACCCACATGTTGGCGGTGCAATTCCAGCTCTGACTGATGAATGCTGCTGTTGTTCATTTGGCAAAGACACTTAGACCACCTCGCCCCCCAGTGTCTGCGTACACTGGTGTATGAATATGTATGAATGGGTGAGTGGTTCCTTGACGTAAAGCGCTTTTGACTGCCTTGAAGGTGGAAAAGTGCTCTATAAAAATGTGACCATGTACCATTTACCATAATGTATGTCGTGCTGTCACTCTGAAGTCTGTAATTGCTTAAAAACCATGAAAGAAGGAATGTTGTAGGGCTAAAATTATATGTTCATTGGTTGTGATGCCTTATTTTGACTTGTGGCTTGGTGGTTGGCATACTGCACATGTTAACTCTGACTGGGGTGATTGACAGCTGACTTGGATGCTACAACTGCTTTGAAGGATTTCTTTCAAAGCATCAATAGAAGTGGTCACAGCCAGAGACAGGCTTCCCCATCCTGGTGTGTATCTAGTTACCTTATCCAGTCAGTCAGGCTGGCTACATACAGAGTAAACCACATGTCTGTTAAGCTTTAGGCTAGCACTATTTTTAAGGTAGGTAATGTACTGTACTAATATTGAAACTGCTGTTTAGAATATCAGCTAAAAGAAGCCCAAAAAAAAATGTAGTACCTGAAAGATGAACTAGTTATACGCGATAATTGTTGTTGGTTAATCCACACATATTTTAAGTCATTAATTTTAGTTTAGCAGTCTGGAGGTTACCAAGATTAAGATTTACTATTTTTTCCCCATCCTACTTTTAGCAATGACTTTGGAGCTATTACGTTAAATTTGTGAATACGATTGGTGTGAAATAACAAACTTTCAGATCAGGCTTCCTAAACCGTATAATTTTATGCCCAATAATTTAAAAAATGTTTTACCGCGCAAGTGTTTATGCTGATCGTGTTCGTCCATAACAGCCGGAATTACACTGGTCCCATGTGGCATTTTGAAAGGTCATGCTTAAGGTCCTGATAATCTCATACAGTTTCAAATAGTGCGCTGATGGGGTTCACAGGCAGAGTGTATTGGAGCATGGTCCAACTCTATATACTGAACGAAGCATTGCATCTCAGCCATATCGATCAGCCCCCATATTGTTTTACGTTCCATTTCACCCCTTCATTTTCACACTATGTGCCCTTCAAGACCATGTTTACATAATGAGACTTGTATGATTCACCTATAGAGAAAATACTGGTTGCCCAATATTACGTTTTGCAATATATAGGCGATAAGTGAGCCAATCTACGTGCTTCAAACTGTCTGTGATGAAGGGGATAGGAGAAGTTAATGGGATTGTCAGTCATTTTGACAGCTATCAATCAAATACAGTGTCCATGAATGAGAACATGTAAAGAACCGTTGAAGCTCAAGCTGTTATTTGTTGTGACTTTTTACCTTAAGTGACCATAAACTCTTATCTCGTGCTGAAACATGAATTCTTACGATCTTAATCATGTCATAAACTCATGAAGTCCAGGCTTCTGCAAATACATTTACTTCAAATCCACTGGAGGATGACCAATAACATGACAGCCCTGTGGTTTAGAGCAAAGGCAAAAGCGCCCGAACCAAAATAGACATGTCTTCAGAGTACGTAGCTATGAGGTCTGCTATTCACTTCATATTTGCAGAAATATAGATTCCTTGTTGGGGAAAAAGATCACAAGAAAACTCTTTACATTTGTGGATAGAAGAGATGTCTGTGCTTTTTCATCCCATTCTATTTAGCAAAAGTTTGATTTATCAGCTTGCTTTGTACACTGTGAATTGCCCAAAACAGATATTGCATTATATAATCTATTGTATGTACTAATCGTGGCAGGCAATACCACATGGTCTATGCTATGGTCTTACTGGAACAGAAGAGCCAAAACAGATTGCTTGCTGATATTGTCTTTGCAGGTAAACTTCCAAAATCAGTGATCTAAGTCATTTCCAATTAGAGGCAGTCTGTGCATTGTACACGTTCTTCTTTACCCTTGCAGAACAGGTCAAATTCTTTTCCAGTTCTATACATTAAACTCCGAGACCATATGGGAGTTAGAACATCAATATTTGTTATCAATGACAAAATACTTCCCAGTGGGTGTAGTACAAAACAAACAACTAAAAAACAGCATCTGCTCAAAATAACAGTGTAAAGAAAAATGTGTTTTCTGGGATTGTAGCGCGCCATTTTGTGTCATTTGAAACAATACCCATCCAATATCACTTCATATAATATGACAAAGACATCACACACATTAACTACACGGCTAATGCGTTTACTTAATGTATTAGCATGAATGCAGTTGCCCCCAGTACAAAAGCTGTGTTAAACCCTCGGAGTGATTCGCCCTCACCTCGGCACACAGCCCAATAATAATCATGCATAAATGATGAGGCCATATTTACACACTTCCTGTACTGGCACTCTACAAGTCTCTATCATGGTTCTCACAATCACTGTTGTCGCTCATCCATTTGTCCTGCAGCAATGGCAAGCAGCTGCCGAGTTACAAAGCTAATCAACACTTGGAGCCCCGCAGGGAGGAGGAGGAGGAAGCGCAAGAGGAGAAGGGGATGAAGCACATGTCCGTTCTCCGGACTCTGGCTGGATTTGAGGCCACGTGACAAGATCTGATTTGAAAGATGGCAGACGTTTAGTGACATGTAGCATACAGATAGAATGTTCACTCTTAGCCTGGGGAAAGTCAGAATAAATAATCAAATCAATTTAGGACTTTTCAAAAGTACATCACAAAGAGCGATAACAATTATGAATATGTACAGTATAAAACCCATCATTGTACAATGAAAGAGTAGGTTGGCCATTAGTATCTGTCAGAAGAGAACAACACTATATAAAATGTATTTACAAGGTAAATACTTGATAGACTGCCTGAATAACTCACTTGTTTGTTGAACTTTGTTAGTTTAGTTTGTTTTTGTTTGCATTTTTTTCTGTATTTGAACGGGGCAACCCATGAAAAGGAGAGTCTGCATCTCATTGGGTCTCCCTGTATAAATAAAGGTAAATGAATAAATTTAATTAAAGCATTTTGTTAATTGCTATTGCCATAGCAATTAACAATTCAGAAAAAATATTATATCTTTTGAAGTCCTCAGATGTTGCCTATAAAGTGAAAGTTGAAACCCAAACCTGAATAACAACTACTGGAAAACTAGTTATTTGCTAATGGTTTTACATTTATGTATGGCAGGGGAGTCCAAGCTATGGCCCGGGGGCCAAATGCAGCCCTCAGACCAATTTTTATTGGCCCTCAGTTCTTCAGTTGAACTGGCCCAATTGATCATAATTAGTCCTTTTTACGGCAAATTTGAGTAATCCTACCAATATAACCTAAATAACATCAAACTTCATTGTCATATAGAGCTAATATTAATATTTCAATCCTTATTTAAAGTATGAAGTCAAAACTATGTTAAATGCATCATCTGAATTATCCACTGTATTGACCACTTGCACTCCGAGTCAAATATTTTTCAAGATATGGCCCTCGGTGAAAAGAGTTTGGGCACCCCTGATGTATGGTAATGATACTATATTAGCATTCACTTTGAAACCAAATGGAAGATTTTTGGAAAAACTAAATAAAATTTGACTCATGATCTCATCACGTTCTAATTAAAATACCAGTTAACACAGTTTTCAATCACACAATTCCCAACAGCCATAATTAATCTTTGCTGTTTGCACAAATTATAAAATTAGAATTTGAGCATAATTTTCAGCTCTATTTTGTGGGATGGAAAATGTGATGGTGGCAACATAATGGCATGTAATTGGTATTTCAACTGGGAAAAGTTGACATTTTATTCTATTTTTTAAGAGAGAGAGAGATGAATGCTGTCATTGTGCCCTTGGGCAACACCCTTAATCCACCTTGCCCCTATGTCTGTGTACACTGGTGTATGAATGTGTGTGTGAATGGGTGAGTGGTACCTTGATGTAAAGCGTTTTGACTGCCTTGAAGGTGGAAAAGCGCTATTATAAAAAATGTGACCATTTATCGAAACTGTACATTATGTAAGAAATATGAATGTTTTAGCAAACTGATTTGTCCTAAAAAGACTTGGTTTAACTCGATTTGAATGTAAAAAACATTCCCACTCAGAACTGTAGAAGCACGTCTGGTACATTTGAAAGCATATTCAGCGTCTCCTTATGTCTGCTTGTCTTGTTCTTGTATTCAAATGTATTCAAATCAACAATAGACAGGAGCACCTCAACCCTGCACTGTCATTCACACTATTGCACAGATCCACTGAACAGGAAAGAACATAGAATGGTCTAATTTACCAAAACAAAAGGAAGCCACGCAGACAGACTGCATACAGACAGGAAAGTTTGGACTTTCTTGTTCTTCCAAAATGAATTTCAAGGCTCATCTGCTGAGGGAGATGTAGGCGTTCACGGACTAACAGCCTCAGCAAACACATCCAACGTTCACAACGCCACCAGCCTTCATCTTCATCTGTTATGTGGACACAGAAGAGGAAGAGGAGGAGGAAGACGGGCCAATCAGACTGCAGATCAGCGCAAATTAATTGGGATAATTGTTTGATGAAGAACCCGTTTAATCTAAAGTCCACGGAACAGTTTGCGCAAGTATACTAGAACTAATTAGTATAATAAGTATACTAGAACTAATTAGTATAATAAGTATACTAGAACCCATTAGTGTAGCAGTACGTAACTTTTCTGGTGGAAGTTACAATTACAATTTTTTTTTTTTTTTTTTTTACTATTGTTACGGGTCATTATTTAGTTTAATTAATTGTTAATTGCTATGGCAACTGTGCTAATTTATCATCAAACCCATATGTCGCATTCATAAACTCTAAATTAGACTGTGAGCACCTTTATTTTAAAACTTCTTCACAGTAATCTGACTTGAAACATTTTTTTCAAAAAAAAAGTTTTTATTTTGATATTGGTTCTCTATGAAACACTTTCATACTACACTAAAAAACTGGTAGTTAAGTTTAATGCCATACAGCGGTGCATTCCAGGCATAGCGATAACATTTCTATGGAGACAAGCAGGCAGCAAACCATCCACCAGAAAAGTTTTAAAGCGCACCTTTAAATGTATATATTATTAATGTATGTAAGTTATGACAAAAAACCTGCGTCAGGAGGATATATTATTAAAAAGTTCAAAACCTCGTCAAGTACCTACAAGCTGCCCATGCCCCATTACCCACGCTGCTGCTTAACAATGTATTAGCTCTTGTGTAATTACAAGTCCAGCAGAGATCCTCACACACAATGATACCAGCACTGCAGTATCTCACTGTTCCTCATTGTTCTCTTTGTGCCGTTTCAATTACTATCTTTTCTGCTCCAGACTCTTTCAATTATCTCATAACGGCTCATATCAGACAAAAATGCTTTTGTAACTCAGACAGAAGGGAAAGTTTATCGCTCCATCTCCTCTGTCCACTGCAGCTCAACCACAGCGTCTGGGTGAACAAAGAGCAGGGGGGACAATGGCACTGAAGGAGGAGCTGCATGTGGTGAAGTGTTGTGTTGAATTTGTGAATGGGACATATCAATACAGGAGTGAAATAAATATGAGACTAGGGAGGAATGAGAAGACGTTTTATGGGACTGAATGGAATAATATAGACTTTTTAAAACAACTGTAGGGGTTTTCTTTTGCTTTGTCACCTCATAAAGTTATGAGTTTCCAAGCCTGCATTGTTTTGTTTTTGCAGGTGCCACAGTGGGGCAACATTCGAGTGGCAAATCTAGCCATTGTGTCTCTAGGCAAGATGCTTCACCCACATTACCTAGTATAAATGTGGTGTGCGAGTGAGTGTTGGCAGCCTCGTTTTCATTCTGCCCCATAGACTGTATGAAGAAGTGGACTAAATGAGTGTGATGTCACCCATAGCTTTCGGCTCCAGTCAAATTAAGCTCATCGAGGCTAGCAGTTATGGGAGCGAATCTGGAGTCGAGTTCCATATTTGGAATTCTGAACCACAAGTATGATCAAGCAACCAATCAAGCAATCAAAGAGCCAATCCAGAGCAAGGCTGTTGAAGGTAACGCCCCTTCCCGTCAATCAAACCTGTTGTTAATGCTAACAGGAGCAACCTCCAGGAAAGAAGGCGCCTGATTTGTCTGTTATTTATGTTCATGTCTTGAATCATGGGAAAAAATAGCAAAATAAAAACACCAGGATCATGTAGAGTGGGTTAATATGAACATTTTAGGACCAAAATGACAAGGTTGACTGCAGCAATTACAGAGGGAGGGGTGACAATTTTTCAAAGTAAAGCGAATTGGAGTCGATGGAGTCGGAAGCACGCCCATTATTACTTCCTATTTGGAACACAGTATATCCATATCCATTTTTATATACAGTCTATGGTCTACCCCAATAACACAATTTCCCAAAAAACATTGAAGCTATAATTAATACCTAATTTCATGACCTAAACTGTGAAATACCGGGTAAAAGAATGAGTTTAAAAAGTAAAGAACTGAAGAATGTCACAAAGCCCTAACCCTATTTGAAACAGAGAGTGAGTGATTCTGAACTCTGAAACAAAATGTACCGAATCAATCACAGGTGAAATGAGGAGATAAAATGTATGATCATAACTGAGGAACAGTGCAGGGACAAAGGTTACCTCTGCACATCACATTTGGAATATTACTTTTCAGAAATTACTCAAACTTAGACAATGGATTCCACATCAGTCACCAATTCCATGTTCTAACAGGATCTTGCATTTGTGATAGAAACTTATGCAACCAGGCATGCTCCTACCAACCAACTCTAACTCTTGGATTTGTTTATCTGCTTTAAAATAAACTTTTCAAAAACAGAACTATGTTATTTTAAACATTTTGCATTTGAAAGTTATTCCTCACCTTCCTAATGAATTCCTAGCATCCTAATCATTCTCCATGATGAGTTTATGCATACTTTTACAATTTTCAGAGGCTAGAGCAGTGTTTGGCCATAACGGTAAGGGTAAGAAAAACTAGCATGCTAACTAGCAAACTCCCTGGTTCTTGAATGCTAAAACGCTTTATAACTGGATGCAGACACAATGGTTTAAATTTTAAGAGCTGGTTTTACAATTAAACTGTACTGGGCAAACATAAATTGCGCAATGTGATTAATTGCAGAAACCTCGCTACAGTAATTATAGTGCAAAGTCCATAAAAATGAGAAAATAAAAGTGATGAAAATATGAGCAGTCTACTTAAATGTAACATAATGGCTAATGCAGGAGATAGTTGCACCAAATAATGAGAGTACATGTGTAGCCATCTCTTTACATTGATGCGTTTAGGCGTGCCGCGTGAGTGTTTGGGTCGGCCATGATGATGTCATTTAGCCAAGACATGAGAACAGAACCAAAAGCCAGAGGCAGCAGCAGACCTTCTCACATACCAACAGTGTGTGAAAGCCTATACTGAGCCTCTATATTAATGAATACATGGGCACAAAACACAAGTCTGTACAAGTGTGGTCATCAGATGTCTTTGGGTCAATATACCGCTCGATTGTCCATTCATTCTAGGGAAGACTACAGTGAGCATTATATTAGAGAAACAAATCAGCCACTCGATAAGAGAATGTACCAACACCGTCGTGAGAGCCCCTCGGGACCCCAGTCTGCCGTACATCTCTATCTCAAAGCCACTAACCACTCCTCTGAAGATGGTGAGGAACAGATCTTAGCCAAAGAAAAGAAATGGTTTCAGAGGGGAGTTAAACATGCTCTTTTGGTTAGGAAAGACAATCCATCTTTGAACATAAATGGGGAGCTTAGACATAATTTATCTCCTATTTAAAACTCCACCGTCAGACCTAAATCAAAACAATAGTGATAGTCAATATGTTAATAGGTGTGAGAGCACCAATTACCTGAATGATTATGCTAAATATAACTCAGGCACCGTTCACATTTACTGTAGTTCAGTAGACCTAGTTAATAAACAGAAACTTTTAACAAATAGTGTGTTAGTTTCAGTGTAGTCCCTTTAGATCGATATAAGGCAGTGTCCACCAGCAATCTGACCAGAACTGAAGAAGCAGCTTGGATGAGCAGCGAAACATCTTCACTTAAAAACTTGTTCAGTTGACAGCTGGAGGACTGTGGGATTACACAGACATTCTTCTCCATTCTGCTTTCATCATTTTGGGGTTGCTAAAGAAAAAGACTAAAGCAAGTCATCTGCTACCAAGTTGAATATTTGATTGCGTAAAGATTCTTGCTGTTGACTGGATGCAATGATTGTGAATATTCAAAACGGTACCACTAATCACTTTTTGACTCCCTAATTATTGAAGAAGGCTAATGAATCTGTTGGTTCAAGAGCATCCACCTTAAAAAGTTAACTCTTCTGACTTCATTTGGATATCCCATTCAAAAGGGTAAGAGTAAAATATGTTTTGTATGTGTAAGTATTATGATTTTCAAATTGATGTTATACTCTTGATGGGGACAAAATACAATGCTCCCTACTGATCGCATTGTACATCACATAAGAAATGTCCAAAGGGTAAATTTACAATGTTGAAACTGATCATTTCTATCAATGACTTGACCCTATAACTCATTTTAACAAAACTACATTTTAGCTGTCCTCAATCTATATTAATTGTTATAGGCCTATAGAATGTTGTGATGCCATCTGAAACCCAGCAATAAAGTTAAATCTTAATGTTTGCTTGTCTCGTATAATAGGCGATTTAGCTTAAGCGTTTTCCCTCCAGCAGGCTACTATACAAGACTACTATATTTACCACAGTCAACCAGCTATTTCTATTTTTATGCTGAAATGTCACACACACACATTTGCACCTGCTAGCTGTTGATGCCTTTTAATGAGCTTAATGTTAAAACGAGCCAACATAATGACTATAGCCTCGAAGAGAGCAAATGTTAACAGTGAAATGATTAGACCATGTTTACCATCATAAATCCGGGAGAGGATCACATTAGGAACAGTGGGCAGCTGTGTGGCAGAGCCTAGGGACCAGCTCCACATCTGAGTCAGCCTGAGTGGGAAATCTAACTAAAACTAGATTTCGTAGACAGGAGAATGGGCCTCCACTGGTACAAGAGTAACATAATAGACTTTAAAACCTGCTGCTAACATCACGGGAACATTGTGTAGCTCCAGATTCACAACCCTGCACTTTAATTGTAGAAAGGCCTGAATGAGTTTAAAGAAACACTCCAGTCTGTTTTTATTTAATTACCCATGTAATTCAAGTTTAAGGTGTATTGAATTGTAGGCCACATACTGTTTTTGTACACAAATATTTACATTGAAACACATTCTGCTCTAAGGGCTGCATTTGACTAGCATGGTGAGCCAGCCCCTCATACCAAAATGCATGAGGGTCTGGGATGCAAATGATTTCTCTGTCAAGTTTTTTGCGGATCCAATCACAACTGTTTATTTGTGCAGTAAGCACGTGTGTCAATTCTAGCAGACATTTCCTTTCAAATATCCTAAAATAATAATAATGGAATGAAATAAAATCTACAACATATCTCCCCTAAGATTCACAGACTTTAATATATATGAACTGAATGATTTGAATACAATATAATATCTCAATGAGGTTCATCTGGTCTTTTATTCATTTTAATAGATTTTTTTTTAAACCAAGGTTAAGTTTCATAGCTGGCAGCTTGGACTACTCCCTAGTGGTCTTCCTCAGAGTGGTCACGTGATGTTGCTGTGACCGCTCAGCTGATTTAAACAGGTTTTGGCGATGTCTTCCCACCGGTGGAGGCACAACGACAGCACCATCTGCAGTCTGACTTCTTCAGGACAGTATCACAGGTGTGTGAGAGTAAAAATGCCCCCTCGTCCCAGTTTAAAGTCCCATGGGCACTTTGAAACTGTCACACGTGAAAAAACAAAACCTTGGTTTGAAAAAAAAAATTAAAATTCATATCATTTCTGAGTCCATAATGAGTAACAGGTCAACAACTAGTTAGCATTCATTTAATAGAGTGTTAAACAGAGAGTGTTTTTAGCTGCTATGCAACCAATTCACACAAAAATATTTAAAAGTGGCTCACAGCACAATTGAAGAGCAATATACACCTTCACATCACATGCAGCATGGTAACGTATGACGGGGATGGGTCAGTCTATAAAACCACATAGGAATTCTCATACGATGTGGGTCATTGCTTCTCTTCAGGTCAACAGTACTTAGCTTGGACCAATGAATTTTTAAACATGTGCAAAGAATCGTTCTCAGAATCAGCCTCACTACAGTGTATCCAGCCAGGCATCTATAAAAAGAAAAGTACTTAAGTATTGCTGGGCCAAGGACTACAACTATATAATAAGATTACATTTGGATACCATTAGCCCTCTCACTATGGTCAGGGACCAATTAGCTAAAGCAAGCCACTTCAGAACAAATGCATGCTACATTAAATAAGTCTGCTAAAGGCGATAAAAAGAAGTGAATAACTGAACTAGAGGAACTCATCTTTGCCAAAGTCTGAGCAGTTTATATAGTGTGACTCATAATGTCCAAGATTAAACTCTCTTAGAAACTGGACCAAGGTTTTACAAGCGCTGGCGTGGGTCCGTAGTAGTTCTGGCTCCCATTCTGACAGAGGATGGGGTAATAAAAGGCTAGTTTATGTCCTCCTTTTAATGCATTTGTCAGTTTGAAATTTACGACAGAAAAGCAGCTATATTGTCTTGAAGATACAGCCTTGGTGTTTGTTCATACATATTTAAAGTCCCAGGACGTGCATAAAAATACAGATTAAAGAAAAGCATGATTTTTATTTAGAACATTTTTATCAAAGAGAAAAAATGTGCGTCCTTACAGTAGGGATGGGACGATATACGATAATATCGTAAATCGCGATAGAAACGGTCAGCGATAAATCGTTCGTGGCATTTTTCCAAAATCGCGAACGATTATAATCGTCTTTACGGTACCAGACTGCCTCATGTTTCTGGTTTCAATACAACGTTTAGATGCTAGTTTTGGTGTTTGCCCACAAGGGGGGGCCTCTGTCATAGCTATGATACTTGTTGCGTCTGTGCCTGTTCTGGTGCAGAGTCTGGTGGCGAAAAAAAATTGCGCATTGTTTGACAAACTTGAGCTGAAAATATTCATCGTAAGTGAAATAAACTATTGAATGTAGATTGTGTTGTGTGTAGTTAGCTAAACAGCATTTTACAGACACACACACGTTATATATTTACCTACAATCATGTCAATAGAAGAATAAACCACACTTACCGATTGTGAACGGCATCCAATCCATCAAAAATAAGCTCCTCTCCTCCTGAGTCCACAGTCATCTTCACTCTGACACGAACCGCTCCGGGTCAGAGATGCCTCTAGTTTAACTTGTACAAACATCCACAGTGACCTTCATCACGTACTTCCTTTGTTTTGTCCGTTTCATCATGTTTAGAAGAAAAACAGCGCCTAGAATGCGCCGCATTACGTACGCTTTGTTTACTCGGTAAGGTCCGTCTGTTTATGGAAAATCTCAGCATGTCACACACGTGCTCCGCTGCTCATTGGCTGTAAGGAGAAAACGTCACTAAACGTGTGTGATGTGATTGGTTGATTCTACACGGGGGAGAATGGGGCGTAAACTTTCAGTCACCTGTAGCACTGATTCGCTATTTGCGGCTCCAGTGACCCACAACCTCCACCTTATTGGACAACACTGGTGTCAATCAGAAGCTCACACGTGTGTTTAGCTTTGAGGAACAAAGGCCGTGTCCCAATTCATCACATGCACAGTTCCATGTACTGTTCGAAGTGCAGGTCGAAGTACCCACCCGACTTAAATGCGCCTTAAGGGCACTTTGGTGAATTTTTGGTGGATTGAGACACGGCCAAAGTCGGCGTTGTCTTAAGTTTAATATGCCTGATTTCGCAGGTGGAATACTTTCCTGCAGCAGATGGGACATGGAGGATCTAACTTATTTTGTGGACATAATTTCTTGACTGGATTATATTTTCTGGACCTGTGCCAAACGAATGAGACCAACTTTGTGGAATATGTTGATGTTTGACAGAATCAGAGCCTCAAAGGTGAGTGAAGTCCAAATCCGCATTTTTGGCTTTTCTGTTTAAACGTCTTTCCTGTCAGCTCTGTGGTGATTCCAGGTGAAAATTGTTTGCATATACGAAAAGAGGAGCTGTAACTTTCATTTGATGTGTAGATTGTTTGCGTGGGTGACGCAGAAGTACATGTACATTCCTGTAGAGTTGTAAAGTAGGCCCGGGCCGTCAGAACGTTAACAAATTAATAATTTTCGCGATAATATCGTGAATTGTGATTTATTTTGGTCAAGATGATCGTTAGTCTAAATCTTATATCGTCCCATCCCTACCTTACAGTGAATGTCTGTCTCTGTGGAGAATGTACAGGAGTGTGGTATTAACTTTGTATTTCTATGGAATCATGCAGGTGACACGACACCTCCAGAAAGTTGCACAGTGTTGCTTTAAACTTCAAAAGTAGACTTAGTAAAATCTATCCTAAATGCTCCTATTGCCACACTCCACTAATTAAAGAAGCCCTATTGTGCTTTTGTCTGTTCTATAGCTATAATCTTTGACACCAGTGATGTTATAATTTGCTAATTTTAAAATGCAATATTCACCTAAAACGACTTCATAAAAGATGCCAGCCTACTGACTTCCACGTTAGAAAACTCTGGTGCTCAGTGGGAGCTGACATTGGCATCACAACAAAGAGTGGGCACCTCCAATGGGTAGCTGCAGTAGGGAGCAGAGTAGTGGGCGTATGACAGTGAAAATGGGAATTGATCGGCATCTTGAAAATAAGCAAACTTTCAGATTACAAAACCGTATTAGATGATATATTCAAATACTGTTGTGACATTTAATTTGGCAATTGTTATTTTATTTGCCAGGTTTAAATATTATTTTCCCCAAATTCACAAACATGCATGCATTTGTGGTCAGAAGTAACGCAAGTTGCCTTATTTACCCATCTGAGGCCTGTTATGCATGTTGTGCCTGCCGCATCTTATCATAATGTGCAGGTGTTTATTCTACCTGATAGAAACGAACCTCTCTCTGATGCCTTGAATGTTTACTTTGTATGCGGCTCGACCAACCACAGCCTGTCTCATATACATATGCACAGAGCTCCTCCGGTAGACTCCATCCCACAGCCTCCAAAGACCCAATTAGACCCACATAATTACCGCCAGACAGAAGAGAGGATGGAGGAGAGAACTGGAGATGTTTTTAAACCATAGTTCACTTCCGTAACTTTGGGCTAAAATTAACTAGGTTTACTTAAGTTCAAAAACAATCTTGATAATAGTGAAAATTAGTAGTTTGGTAAGGTATTGTGGGTAAGGGATACTGTATTGATCCCGATAGGGAAATTTATCCTGTGTTTGGCCCATCTCTCAATTCCACTGGGGCAGCCTGTCAGAAATAGGGAGGACATTTAAAAAAAAAAAAAAAAAAGCATGTTATATAGGCTTATGTAATAGACAGTAGCACTGGTAACATGGCTTATAATAATATACATGGTAGTTGTAGTGTAAGTAGTAGTGTTATCACAGTAGAAGTATATAGTATAAATATAATATCAAGTAATAATTTTGACTTGAGTAAACTCTGTAGATTTACATTTTTAACATTACATTAAATTGCAGGTTACAATAAATTTCATACCCTGATTTTCTTTTCGCATATAAAAAGAAGAATGAAGAAGAAATAAATATTGGGATGTGGGAGGTAGAAGCAAAAATTACATGGTTGCTTATAATGAAAGTTAATTTAGGAAAAGCAAGCACGCCATTATAATGAATGGGGAACTTGGATCAGGGTGACAACTTCAACAAAATAACAATTAGTTCTTGAAGGCGTACTTAGAATATCTAGCTGCTTGGACAAAAATAACTACTTCAAACTTAGTTCTGACTCTGTGTCATATCAACTCCCACAGATGGAGGGAGAAAAAGCAAACACAAGCAAACTTTTCAGACTGAACAGATGAGAAGTCAAAACTAAAATATCAACTCTTCCCAAAGATAAAGAAGCACAAAACCTTATTGGGTTTGTATGGATTAGACACAGAGTACAGAGAGATACAGAGGAGTCAGGAGGTCATGAATTCAGCCGGTCACGCTCCAAGAAGCACGACCACTGTCAGAGCCTCACCAGCGAGACACATTTTAGGCAATTAAGACTTTGGCACTTGCTCTGTTTTCAGCTTAATCTAAAGAACATTTTGAAAACAATCCATCTGTGATTTGGTGTCTTTAAAGAAAACTACTATATAATATGGGTTATAGTATATATGTATATATACTATGATCATTATGCTACGCTAAACCCGATGCCCCTCTCGCCACTCCCTTCATTAGAATCATTTGGATCATTTCAGCCCTGGAATTGCCAATCTCTACTGAACTTAAAGGCAAAAGGTAGCTGTTCACTTGAAAACTACCACTTCATGACATCACAAGGTGGAACAGAGCATTTTGAGCTTTTGAGATGTAGACAGACTAACAATAAAACACAACTCCAGGTATGTTTTTGACGGAGGAAACAACATTATAACATGGTTTAACGCTCACAACAGTCAACTCTGCGTAATATAGGATCTTTAACTGTATGTTTTTAATGTACAGCTATGCCCGTACACAACAGTGCTAATCATTATTCCAAAGCCTTATATGTAAGTCAGTATTATTATTATAATTATATCATTATTATTATATTATTGCTAAACATTGTCTTAATAGATGTTACTCTATGGAGTCCTGTATGAAGCTGGACACTCTATCCTCATAACTGTGAAAGCCAGGGGAGCTACAAGCAAAAAGAAGAAACCATTTCATTGTCTTTTAACAGAGTGTCTCAGTTCTCTGGTTTGCATTAATAATGAGTCGTTATTGCGTGTCTAATGTGTGCTTTAATCTTCATTAACACAATTATGCTGTTTCTCTGGTGCATTGGTTTACACAGCGTTTGAAACTGGAGCTTTTTGATTCATCATTAATTGCTTTTTAATTATTTGCTGCACTGTCCATGATAGAGAGTCATATCTGTGCTGTACAAAACTGTAAAACTGTTTCTAATCTGGCAGATCACAGCAAATGTTCTATTAGGTAACAGGCAGGTAGATTAAAGTGGCTCTACCAGCTTTTTCTTTCAACTATTTTAAGCAAAATTTGTTATACCCCAGTACAAATATTGTATAAGTGGTAAATAATTAGGATCCTAGGAATGCGTAAACCAAGTGACCAAGTTTTATTTTTATAGTTTTGAAGGATCCTCATGTGATTTTACTGTGAAATTCGGCAGCCGAGTGTTGCCTGCTCTGACCATATTAAGCTGAAGTAGGGATGTCCGAGGGCAAATTCATTGTGTTGCTATAAGTGTAGTAATTATTATTATGCAATATTCAACAAAAGGTTAAATCGTGCTAAGTGTTAAAAGCAATGCTCTTCGGTTTTTCAGATGTGGGCCGTTTGTGTGGCATTTCTGTAGTTTCTGCATCTAAACTGGGAGAGCAGATAAGTGATATGATTTTCATTCGGCTTGTAAAGACTTTCAGACACTGCAGATTCCATTTGGACATTAGTGAAAATGCCTCACTAAGGTTGCATTTACTCTGATTTGAGCTCAGTCTAGTACACTGTCTGGTCCTGTTTTAATAAATAAAGTGTACATTAACCCTTAATCTTAACCTAAAACAAACATGGCAGTTTATGAGTAAAAAAGAAAAAAAAATATGCAGGGTATCTGCAGTAGAAGAACGTCATTATATTTACTCTGAACGATGCAAGATGCACTATAGGTCTTCTAGTACCTAGAACTGAGAAACAGCACATTTGAAAGACACATGATGTACAAAATAATAGCTGTTGCCTGTCACACTTTATGTTCCCCCCGGTTTCTTCTGCGTTTTTCAAAAAACAGAACCTAGGACTGATGGGTTCTGAGCACTGTGGTGTTCACTGCTTAAAGAAGTCCTGCATCTGGTCCAGGTCACATGCAGAGGCCCAGTTTTGCTCCTCATTTGAAAGGCAATGATGTCTGCAAGCCAGCTGTTTTCACTTGACCCCTCTCTCACAGTGGTCCAAAGTTGTTCCTGTATCTAAACTGTACAGTCCTATGTGAAGTACACGTATTATGTATGGGTTTTCTCCATCCGCCTCTGCAGTGTCCAGAGAGCCATACCTCAAGGCAGTCTGTTATCACCAATCACCTGCTAAATTAATCAGCCCTCCCCCCAGGCCTCTTGACCAGCCCACACACAACCACACCCACACACACACGCACACACACACACACACACACACACACACACACAGACACACAGACAGTGGTCATATGTTTCACAATATTGCAGAGGCATCACTCACAGCGTCAAGCAGCTAAAACGGCACCCAGTGGAGAAATTCTCACACCAGGCGAGAGATATAGAACGTACGCAATGCACAAACACCCCACAACAAGACAAGGCAGTTTCCTGAGCCAGCACAAAACAGTGAGGCGCGGAGGAGGGGGGCACTAGTTGCTTTAGAAGGATGGAGTTTAATGGAAAAGAAGTGTACACTATTACAATATAAGGTACGGGGAGGAGGGAGGAAGTTGCATTTTATTCTGTCGGGGGAAATGAAAGAGTCAACACACCTGGAGCTGAAACAATTGGCCACATATATTCTGCTTAAAAAGAACGGGTGCATCAATACAACAGCAGAAAGAGAAAAATTTAGTTAGTAAGATGGTGTGGCAAGCTTTAAGGGAGACAAATCCAGGCCTATATTGGTTTCAGGGTGATGATAAATCAGGACCGTTGCCTGCAATTAATTCAAAATAAATCATTCTATCTGCTGATTGGTCAAAAGTCCTCAAAATGGCACCCATGCAGGAAAACTTGTAAATAAAAATAACTTGATTCACAGCTTCAAACATAAACTGTGTGTGTGCAATTGTTTAAATGCCACTTGCAGAGTTAAACTTTACTCCTGTGTTTTAGATGAGATATTAAAATACATAAACATTTCAATCTTTATGTAACAAATCTATAGATTGTTTTGTATGTATTTCATTCAAATTACATTGGCATTCATTTTACCATTGCATCTTCCCTTTTATTGTTTTATTCATGGCATTTTACCATATTGTGCGGTGGTGCCCCTCCATCTCAAGTGGTAGAACATTATAGCAGACCAGGGTTTCCTGCATGTGTCTCCTTATGTAGTCGTCCCATGTCTTTGCACTGCTGTGTGGGCGCCGGGCTCGTGTGTGCACACATGAAATACATGTGACCGGGTTATAGTTGTGAATATATTAACTCTGCTGAGGACACAGAAGGGAGAAAATGACACAGTACTGTAAATGTAACACATCTCCACAATGCTACCTCCAGTTAAGAAAGCCCACTCCTGCCCTGCGCCTGTCCCGCTCCTGTCCCGCTCCTGTCCCGCTCCTGTCCCACTCCCGTCCTGCGCCTATCCCATTCCTGCCCCTCTCCAGTCCCGCTCCTTTCCCGCTCCTGTCCCGCCACTGCCCCTCTCCAGTCCCGCTCCTGTCTCGCTCCTGTCTCGCTCCTGTCTCGCTCCTGCCCTGTTCCTGCCCTGCTCCTGCCCTGCTCCTGTCCGCACCTATCTCACTCCTGTCCTGTTTCATCCCCTGCCATTCTCGCCTATCATAGAGTCAGTGCATATTTTAAAACTGTAATTTAATTGGCAGGGAATGCAGGCTTTGCACCAGTTTGCATAGATCAAATGTTGAATGAGCTGTGACTATGTAAAAAACAGTCTGTATGTAACATCTCAGCTTACACACATGTAATTCCAGTGTAAATCAATTTCTAACCCTGTGCTCCAGTCAGATTTTTCTTAGAACCTGCCTTGCTATAATCATCTTCTTCTCTGAAACATCGACATTTGAACGGGTTTGATGTGGCATGTCTTTAACCTCCTGCAGAGGTGGCTCCATCATGTCATCGTACACACATATATCCATCCTATGTCAGTATATCAATTATGAAAAAATACTATTGCAGTGTTGCCGCGTACACCACAGTGCTCCATTTGCATCGCTTTTGACTACATAAAACAGAATATAGTGTTGACAATTGACAAAAGGCATTAAGTCATGTTCAAAAAGCAGTTCTTCTTTGCATAACACAAAGAGGGAACCTTAAGGGTGTTTTTTTTAGTATATTGTCATATTTTTATATAGCGTTTTTCCACCTTCAAAGCACTCAAAGCTCTTTACATCAAGGAACCACTCCCCCATTCACACACACACTCACACACCAATGTACACAGACACTGGGGGAGAGGTGGGTTAAGTGTCTTGCCCATCTGTGGGAACTGGAATCGCACCGCCAACAGTGGATCAGTGGATCTGACCAGTCTCAAGAGTAGGATTTGACCTACCAACCTTTAGATCAGTGAACAAACACTCTACAATCTGAACTTGTTTTTAGAGAAGGCAACACAAACATACAGTAGATGATACATTTATATAACAACTAAAAATGTATGAAAAATTAAAACATCTCAGTCATTTATACTTACAAGCATTCAAACCATGCAATTGTAGGAGTGGGATTTGAACTTCAAAACCTTGCGGTCATTGGATGGGCAGCAATGGGCAGTTTGTAGTGTTTAACAAAATTATGCTTTTTTGCGCAAACAAATTATAATTTTCAGCTTTATCATTAACCGACCAACTACTGAAATAGCAGCATGTCTTAATGTATATTATATATTGGGGGACAAAGAAAATATGTCCTACCTTTCCACATGTAAACCACTATAAACTAAATTGTTTTTGATCGCTACGCACAGTCTGCAAACTATATCAGAAAATAGAAATGTGATTTGATTGAAGATTTTTTTGTCTATCATCTTATTCTGTTTTTCTAAAAATCATGAGGTCTTGTGACAGAAAGCCTTGTTTATGAGTTCCTATGGACAGCAGTCTTCCCACGCAGCCCGCTTCCTTCTGTGCTAATAGCAGACATTATTCACAGTACACTTAACAGGAACACCCTGTTGTTTACAATAGCCATGTGCTTTAACGCCATTAAAACTAACTCGCCTGGTGTTTCCTAGTCCATTAGAGCCACAATAGACACTGGATGTACAGAGCAATACAGTTCTCCATTTGTCCAAAGTGAATAAGGCTGGCAGACCAGACTCATATTAGCAAATGAAAAAGTACTCAACGTCAGTATTAAAGTTTAAGTACAGTTGAGTAGCCTGGCCAGTCCAGAATGATATCTCTCTATACTTCTTATACTCGGGGATATAAGCCTGGTCTCCACTCCCTCCATCATGCTTCAAGCCAAACACAACTGTGCAGTCAGATTTGTTTATTTCAGGGATGCATGTGAAACAAAGTACCTCATTGGTCAACCATTATTTTGAGTAAAATCACTTCAGATTAACAGCACTTAGTGATTTGTGCAATGATTCTACGGAAATCTGTTATGTTTTTCAGTCCCCAGTGATATTTTTTCAGACATTTGTTTTGATACAGACAGACCAGCTGAATGAGTCCCTGATTGGCTAATCCACCTGTCAATCACACCCACCTGAACTTGCAAAGATTCAGTGGTGACCAGACTCACACCTTCGTAAAGTATTGAAGAAGTGTGTATTCTGGATCCTGGTATTTTCATGGTTTCAAATGGGAAAAAAGTACCACCAAAAGTACAACACCAAATCATAAGCCTAGCGGATAGTAATTAAATGCATGTAAATATCCGATTTGATCGACAAATATTGAACCTTATTGTTTGTTGAAGGTCCACAAACCCATGTCAATCTTATGATTTAAAGTCTTTTCAATTGACAATCTCATCTTTGTTGTTTCACCTTTTGAAGCTATTGTGAGAAAAAAATATTTCTGGTTTGTTTATTTATGCTGACAGAGAAGACATTGAACTGTGTGTCATGAATGAATAGATCAAATATTACAGATTTTAACGATAAACCGGGTCAACAAATCTGCAATCTGACAGTTAAACTGAAATTTTCATCACAGAATTCTGACCTGCCGTCCAGCCTTTTAAACTACTCTAAGTTTCAGAATTTCATCAACTGTTCACCAATGTCTTCCCATTTCCTCTTTGTAGCATCTTCAATTGATTTTATTTGCTACTACAGCTATCTGTTCCATTTTGCCGTATCTTTCTACATTCATGGCACGCTCCCAACGCACTGTAAATAAATCTGTTTTCCTCTCACAGCAAATCATGTTAGCCGACACAGAGCTGTGACTGTGCCCAGCCCTGTAACGAGTGGGACATGAAAATCTCCTCAAATATATCTCTCGGCCACAGAAAACAAGATCCTATTATACAGAGAGAGAATGCAACTATATACTTGTAGTTCAATTTACACTGAATTTGTTTAAAAACAGATTTTGTTACTGGAATATATTTGAAGGGACAGAAATTGTAGTGTCAGTCGTTATAGTAGTAGAGTTAGAGCGTTCTCTTACATGGACTGTAATAAAGTAAAATTTGTTTTGCCCCATTCAGTACAGATATGTTGTAAACGCAAAGCTACATGGTCAAAATGAGACCACTGTGTGCTGTCGGCAAATAATCGACTGTTGACTGTATAAAGAAGTGGACAAAGTGAGTGTGACAAAGCGTTCAGCTCAAATGAAGCTCGCCGATGCTCGAAGTTATGGGGCGAATTTGGAGCAGAGTTCCATATTTGGAATTCGGACTGCGAGTATCATAGCAACCAAAAAGCCAGTCCAGAGCGAGGCTGATGAAGATATCACACCCTCCCATCTGCACTGCTGGTTTAACAGGGAGCGGGCGCTTAGCAACGCCAATTTGTTTGTTATTAATCTTCATATGTTGATTTGCGGACCAAATATCAAAATAAAAATACCAGGATCACGTAGAGCAGGTTAATAAGAACATTTTAAGACAAAAATGACAAGACTGACAGCAGCAGTTACAGAAAGAGGGGTGGCTATATTTCAATGTAAAGTGACTTGGAGCTTGAGTCGATGGAGCCGGAAGCACACCCATGATCACTTCCTATTTAGATCGCGACTGATAGAGCATGAGCTATGTCCATTTGTATATACAGTTTGTGGTCGCAAATCAGGAAGCAACGCCGTTAGCATGCTTGTTGTCTGAACTAAAGAAGTGGCTTGGATGAGCAGCAAAATGTCTTCACTTTTACAGCTATTTGTCCAGTTGACAGATTTAAACTTCGTCTTTTGCCATGCTAGTTGCCTCTAAAAGTTGTCAAATAAGCGTATAAACTCATTTTTTTGTGTAAAAATCAGGTAAAATTGATGATTAATGAAATAAGTCAAGTAATACTATCAAAACAACTCTGAAAACTGAGCTCTGTCTTAGACATATACTGCATGATTCCATTACCAGAAAGGACCTCAGAATAAGACTGCTGCTCCTACGCATAGAGGAGTCAACTTAGGAGACCCCTGAGTTGGAATTGAAACAAAGAATAAATTACACAAACTTCTATATTCAGTAATTAGAAATTTGGTAGAACAGATTGCAGGGTTTCAGATGCCATCTTGTGCAATAGGCCCTATAATATTTTGCTAAAATTAATGTTGCAGATTTCAATAATGGAAATGATCAGGTTTAGCATTTGAGCATTTGCCTTTTAGATATTTCATGGCAAAGTGTAATATAATCAATAGAGAAATTTTGAATCTAGAATCTGAAAATCACCCATTTAAAATCCATCCTCCAGCCCTGCTCTACACTTCCTGTTGTTGGCCCCTTGTCCCCTGTGCGCTGGCCCTTACCCTGAACAAGTGCCATTCATCGCGGTGTTTGTGAGCGTGGCACTGAGGAGGAGGGACAGGATAATGGGCTCAGTGGCACAGTGCTTATCAGGGGAGATAACACTCAACACTTAACCTTGGCTGAATTAATGACGCTACAGCTCCTGAGCAGAGAGCACTGAGATTACACAGACTACCAAAAAACTTAAGGCTTGATCTCTATGAAACTGTGGCAAATATAAGCTTGTATTGATGTTCTAAATTACCATTCTGACCAGTGACGTGCGGCCATGCCTCACCTGTCATCACAGAGAAAAAATAAATGAAAGGGTTATATTTATTCAATGATTTGTACTATGAAGTTATTTTCTATTTAACTTTGCAATTTTATTCTTTTTTTTTTTTCCTCAAAATTACAGATTTTTTACGTTTACCGTTGAAATACTGAGAAGAGACGCGGTGAGGCACCGGCCGTTCGTGCCTCACATGCACTCTGTGCTGTAGCTCAGCAGTGACGCTGCTGCTTTAAGATGTGAAAAGGCGCCAGGTGAGGCACACAGTTACCTGGCCCCAAGAATCCCTTGCAACTCCCGCAGAATAGGGGCTGCAGAATAGTGACAAGCAACAATTTAGAGTTAGCAAAACAAGTTTAGCAATCCGTTCACTTTTTTCTCTATGTCTGGCCATACTTTTTAAATGGAGGAAGATTACAAATTAAAGTTTATGCAGTTTTCTAAACTGGACTTTCGGTCGAAGTAGGAGGTTATAATTCAGGGAAGACCAGCGCTAAAGGAGCTAAATGGTTTGCTCCAGACTACGGGACGAAAGACTCACTCTTGGTAAGAGAATGGTAAGAAATTTAATGACTTCAATCCATTGAAAATTGGGGAACCAGAATAAGGATAAAAAAATAATACAAAACCAGCTTACTTTTTATTTCATACTATTAGAGCTATTTCATATGAACTTCGGAACTTTTATTTTGAAATTCTTTTTTTATTCTGGCCCCAAATCACTGGGAGAGAAACTGACCCGGGGCCTAATGTACTGACACCTGGTTTATATGTTTGTAAATCTGACTGTGACGACATCAGTGCCTCACCAGCCAAGAACCTCACCGCACATCACTGATTCTGACTAAATTATGTGTCAAAGTATAAAAAAGAGAAGGGTATAGAGTTAGAACAGACGGGAGTTGGATTGTCTGGATGGTCTGAAACTTTCATCACAGCACTATTTTGGGAAGTGTAATTGTTCAGTTGGTATTTAGCATTTACTATTGCATGAAACTTGCCCTGATAAATAAAGATCAGAACATTTTCAGTTGATTTCCAACTAATTTGCAAACTTCAACAAATATTGAACCGTTTTTCTTGCACTGTGACATTTCTGGAGGGACTGCCATCTGCTGGTCTCCATGAAGAGATTATTGCTTGTCCTTTAAAGTCCGCGGTATGACAATAAACCTGTCTCCACAGAGACAAGTAGTGACTTGTGGCCAGGTTACAGATCAGATCTGCTGAGCGGTGCCCCTGCTAACAGTGAAAATGTTGTTACTCAAAGTACTTTTTGACTGATAAAGCACCTGCAATTGATTGACTGAAGATAGATGTTTGATGCATTACTTTGAAACATTATAGGCAAAGCACTACTTCCATTGAGACAAGTACGTGGAGGATCCCTCTACCAGAAAAGTTACATTATGCACCTTTAAGGATTATCATGGCCATTCATATGGTTCCATATCATCTTCATCTTGTATTCCTTAACAGCCCTAAAACCATACTGTATTTCCCAAGTACAACATCTGGTATAACTGCTCTCTAATCTCAACGAGGAAACCTCTTGTCTTGAGTTCAAACCCCCTCAGAGACAGCATACTCATAGACTTTTATATATTGCTGCAAAGCTGCTTTTTATGGAGTTAAGCAGCGCTAAGCCCCCCCCAGTGGACCTCAAATCACCATAACAACAGGTACTACAACACTCAGGATTAGACTCACCTACACCATCAGAATATATATATATATATACGTCAACTGTTTCCAAAGGAATAAGCTATGGGTTTTTGACTAAATAATACAGCTGATCTTACAACAGTGGATCGACATGCATGTAGTATATGCAGTATAAGTATATATAAGTATAGTAAGTATCTATAAGGCTCACGTTTGAGTATGAAAATTAGCCAACATCACAGCCATGCATTTGTACTTAAAGATGTACTTTGTAACTAAAGTGGGTCTGTCTGCTTGTCTCCATGGAGATGTTATTGCTCTGCCTATAATGTTACATAGTATGAAATTAAACATATCTATCTCCATGAAGAGCAGGGGAAAGCTCCAGGCTAAGTTAAAAGTCAGATCCAAGGAACGGAGAGCTGCAGTAAGATTGTATATTTATCAATGTATTTCTCATCAATACAAACACTAACTGAATAAAATAAAATTGATGAATTTAATGACATATTGCTTAACATTCCAGCCAAAGCTATTAGATTGCCATGGAGACAGGACGGCGGAGTTGTTAGTAAAGTCCACTTTATTGACCCCATTTTGTCTTTTTCATTTTACCCATGTTACTACTGCCTGAAGAAAATCTTGCTTATTTTGCACAAAATGAAACAAAATATTGTGTTATATAAAAATGACAATGTTTTATTCATTGTGCCAAATGCAATAATGGAAAGATCAAAGACTGCGTTTGCAGGCTGCTCTGTTATTATGGAAAATATAGATACATACAACTGTACTACCATTTAGATCATATAACACTGCTTTTGTGCACTGACCCAAAATATATGAATAATTCAAAATATAGTGCGCTTAAAGGATACATTGAAAGACATTGTCCCCATCAAATAACTTTTTCGCTGATTCTGCTCCAAAAAGGATAACAACTTTGTCCTTTGGCCCATGCAGCAGTGCACTCCATACTATGGTGTTGTCTTTTTTGCATAAGACACAGACAAACTGAGTGAAGTAGAAGTTATAATAAGGGCGAAATGCTGCTAAAACTTTTATTACTTTGCCACTGCAGCACAAACTGACACTGGGGCTTAAAATATTCAGTGAAATGAGGAAACTGTTTCCACCGGGTTTGTGCTCGTTCAAAATGAACTGTTGTCAGTGAGCCTCATCCAAAACAATGAACAAACAATCCTGGGTAATGTTATCATTCAGCGATCACTTACTGTGCATGGACAGTTTGAATTATGTAAACACAGCATTTTAGCATCATTGTTAATCAAAAGCTGTCATTTACAGTGCGTGTCTACATAGTCATTCAGTGGCATACAATTCAGACACCAATAATGAAGATAATGTACTGCACTGAGACACTTACAAGTATTAGTTCATCATGAATTCAAATACATAAACTGAGCAGTTTGGCAAAAGGTCAAGAAATATATACTGTAAATGTTTTTTGATTTGTAAATGGTTAGTGAGTAATAAACATGTATTTATTATAATGAATACATACATATTGAAGTAAGAACCTGCAGATGATAGTTTAAGGTGCATCTACTTTGCTGGGTCTGTCAATACTAAATGTTTCCCTATAAAAAGTCTGGCCCACTCTCTTATCTCCCAAAGTTTAGATGGACTGTCTGTATCAAAACAAACATGGCAGTTTATAAGCTATAAACAGGAGAAAAACATAACACAGAGGCGTGAAAAACACTCCAGGCTTCATTTGAGTTGGGAGAATTTTGATTTTTTTTCTAAATGATCAATGACCAAAGAGCACAAATCTCATTACATAGCTCTGTTTGAGTTTGGCCTTAAACACACTGGAGGGAGTGGTGACCAGACTGTAATACAGTGGATTTTGATCTGCATTTACTAGGCAAGCATCTACCAAACATTATTGTACTCAATATTTCCCTGTGTATTTGAGCAAGGTTTTTCTTGCCCCAGTACAAATATACTGTATAAGCAGCTCTTGAGGTCAAAATAAGTCAGCTGTGTACTGTCAGCATCAAATTAGAAAGCATTTTTTGCCCATGAATCAAGAGGTGCACAGGGGCTTGTTAGCATTCTTCTTATTGTTAGCAACAGCATGACGGCAAATCTCCGCTCCAGTCTCTGAGAACCATGAAAACCACTTACAAACTCATCACTGTGAATAATTAGGATGCTTGGAATGCATAACTAGGCCTGTCACACATTTTGATATATTGTTACAGAGATATACTGCAATAAACAATAATACTGAAACTACTGTATGCCACTGATTCAATAACAATAATGCAAGATAATCCCAGTAAAAACTATTTTAAATAGGCAGTATCATTAAATGGCATGAGCTGCAACAAATGAATAGCAGAATGAAGCAATAATTAGCCACAGAAGTTACTTTTTCAACCCTCTACAGCTCAAATCTTATCGTACAAATCAACTACAATTAATTAATTACAGTATTATGTACTCAGGATGTACCTGCATTGATAACCATTCACCACTTAGTATTGTAGTAGAGGTAATCCATCCAATAGAGTAACACAGCAGCCAGCATTTTATTTCATTCAGTCACCATCAAAGTGCAGTGCCAGGCCTCTTCAAACTGTGCCTATGCCATTCCCACTCATCTCTGTGATCAATTAGCAAGGTTTAAGTCTGTCCTCGGTTCTGGGTGCCTGCTGTGCCCTGTCGACAGCTTCACAATTAGTCAATAAACTGACACTAAACAGCCTGTTGTGGAAAGCAATGCCAACCATAATGTGCTCGATGTGTTATTTTCATATGCAAACGAGATGAGGGGGACTGGCCCGGCGCGCTAATTACAGGTGCAATAATGAATAGGTCGTGATCAGATGTTAACAAGTCGAGCTATGTTCTATTTACATCACTGTGCTGCTGGATATTCATTGTCCAATAGAGAAATGCAGCTAGCATAAATTCAGTCTGGAAAACCTAACTCTGCTCCCATGTACTCCCCGAGGTTACTTGCTCCTCAGCCTTCATCAGCTCACTCCTATTACTCCTCCCGGCTGTTCGACGCACCTTCTCTTCATCCAATCAATGCCCAGTCTGCCCTATTCAAACCACCATCAGAAATGCATGGCTGCTTCAGTTCGTGCTGTGCCACACCACCTCCCCAGCACCTCCTTGGCTCCGCATCATCTCATCGTCCCTTCAGTCACTTCAGCCTCACCTCGGCCATCTCCAGGGTCCAGGCCCGGGGGGAAGATATCTTCTAAACGTCATTTAACTGGCACGCCCTTCTTCGCAATGTCATCTGCCGAGGTCTGAGCGCCAAAGATAAGAATTGCCAGGTTGCCAGGTTGAAATGCATTTTTTGAAAACTTCTGTCAATAAGTTGAGTTTATTGATCACAATTTTATGGAAGTATTTGCCTTTTGACTTGTATTTATGGTCAACATCTCCATCTATCCACATAAAACAAAAAGCGCCATATATAGTTCAATGTTTTCTCTGTCAGTAAAAACAGAACCTTGAATTTCAATATACTGTTTCACTATTATGGTATATATAAGTAAAATATAAAATTATTCAAAAACACACAGAGTTGTTGCACAGATGAATATGGCAAACTTTGTGGACCCAATCCTTGACAAAAATAGTTCGATATTTGAAGTTACAACTTTCAAAAACAATTATTCTCCCATAGACTTACATTAGCCCCTGCTCATCATTTAAAAGCATTTGTTTAAAATGACAAATTATCAAATTAAATCTGAAATGAACTTTATAACACCATTAACACATCATGCAGCTTTGTAAAATAAGAATCTCAAGACAGCCGCTTATATGCCCTCCACATTTCACTTGACTGAGCTGAATTGCCCGAGCCGCCTCTGTCCATCATCATAAACACATGTGACACTGTGGCCATTTAAACAAGTGCATTTGTATCTATTGCTGTCTGTCTGATAGCCAATTAAGATTTCTCTTTCTTGCATTCATCGATCTCCATAGCGTTGGGCTCGTTTGTCTCGCTGTGACCCACACTCCTGCTTCCTCTGCACGTATCCCATGTGAGACGGCAGCACACATCATGATTACTGTTTACTGAGGTCATTGCAAACAGGTAAAAGCTCTCTCGATGGTATTAAGACCTGAAGATGAAGAGAAACAATGATGCATTCAGGGATTAACGGAAAATGGGGAAGATTTATGGATAGTGTTAAATGCAAGGTTAAGGAAGACCCCAGACACTGTGCAGGCTGTGGTGTGTCTGGAAGACTTTAAGCCAACATATGAGAGAGAGATTATGTTACTGCTAGCGAAAAGCGGGACTTACTAAAGATCCATACAGCTCTAAGGGGCCACATCTTGGGTCAAGGATATTGTATCGTTTTGATTCAGCTGATTTGCTACATTAACAATAGGTAATATCCTCCAGCTAAGGTAGTTCAGACCAGACCTACTTCAAGATCTAGAGATGGGCCCCCCGGGTGCTGCACTGTGGCGCCCACTGTCGCCTCAACAGCACTGAAGGATAGGTCAAATGTAGAGGACTGATTTCCCTCCAGGGTCAATATTGTCCTTAACCTTAAACTTATTTATTCGTTCATGCATTTGCTCACTTGTATGTGCGTATGTCTGTAGGCTCTTGTATTATAATGGATATGTATCAGAGGGCAACCTTCAGGGGCTTCTAGGCCTTCACATGCATCATTGTCCATTTCGTAACAGTGCAGCTTTCTAACCTTTTATTCGTTCTTCCTTCATCCACTTTTGTTGCAAGTACTTCAAAGTAAAACGGGCAGCCTTCTTACATCAGATTGCAACAAACTTTATTCTTACATATTCAAAGCAAGTTCCCCAAGACACATCGCCCAATAGCTTGCAGTGTGTATTGGGTTATTTATGACCAGGAAGTTGATGGGGAGGCTCAACGCTGCAAACAATGAAGCTGCTTTCAAGGTCAAGGCTGTCTAATGTAGAGGCTAAGACACTGAGGGATGTAAAAAGGAGCAGGGAAAGTCTTCTGATTTAAAATGGGCAGACTACAAACAGACAGGCCCTATTGTACCACACTTGTACTATGAATCAAAGTGTCAGCAGTTCAGATTTTCAAAGGATTTCGTGGTACACCTCCCGAAAAGGAGTGCTTGTCAAACAACGGGTATTCTTTAGAAGTCCAATCTTCAAAAATATTGTTAAAGTTTGTCAGAAAACGTAGGCAGGGAGACCAAATCTCCAGGGAGATGCCAGCTGCAGCTAGCCATGGTGCTCTGTGACAGACACGAGAGGAAACACATCAAAGCTTCTCTAAATGTCAGCCTAATTATCACGGACGTGCTGCTGAAATATCAAAAACAGACCAAAATACCACAGCCCGGAGGAGACGCGTGTCACCTAACCCTTTTGCAAATCTATCCAAAGCCATGTGAGCCCCGCAGAGGAGGCACCAAAGTCTGACGATGACACACCTGAAACACACCGCTTTTCTGATCTAAATATTCAAGTCTTATGTAACAAGTAGATGGAAATTTCACCCAAATAACTTTGTTTTATCATTTATCTGACTGGTTACAGAGTTGATTCCTACATTGCAGCATCCAGATTTGTCATTGCATTTAAGTTAAGTAATAAAATGGTTAGGCCAAAACCTTTCTTGCCCCAGTATTTATTTTACTTTTGTAACATAACAACTGTGTATAATAGACAATATTGTATTCATTTATTTTTTTTTCATTGTGTATGTTACAATATGTAATTCGTGAACAAATTAACATTAACCTGACAATAATTTAACCATAAACAATGAGTTGTTGCAATTCAGTTTAAGACATCTAGTCCCCATTTGCCTTGCCTAATCCAGAGTTATCCAAACTATAGTTCAGGAACCAAACGCTGCTGTCAGACCAATTCTGCTTGGCCCTCCTCCTGTATTGGCCCAAATGATCAGTAGTACTTTTTGTTGCAAATGTAAGTACTTCTACCACAAAAACATCAATAACATCTGGGGATGCACCAATACGATCCTGGTATGAGATATCATACCAAAACTGAACATTCTGATGGATCAGATATCGGTTCCAACATATTGGTTCAGTCAGTATCCCATTTTGGTCTATAAACTGGTGTAATAAGACAATTAACAGGCCAATGTTGGTCCAAAACACCTCGTAATAGTAAAAAGTAAAAACTTGAATTTTTTCAAAGCTTCTCTGTAGTTACTTTATGTGATACATAACAGTTACAAAACTCATTTGGATAATTGTTTACCATACCATTACCATTGTATACCACTGTACTTAAAAGAAATAATAAATTCAGTCTCTGCACTGGTATAAGTTGATATTGGGTATCGGCAGATCCTTAAAGCCTTAGTATAGACATCAGTATTGGAACAGAAAAAGCTGGGTTGGTGAATACCAAATAACATCACAGTTCACTACAATTCAGACCTCAAACGTATGTGTCACCCTTATTATAACCCTAAGGTACAGTGGCCCTGTCAAAACTATGTAAACTGCAGTCATCATCACTCATTGTATTGACTACTGTGTCTGTGGCCCTTCAAATAGGTTTCAATATGTGGTCCTTGGTGGAAAAAGTTTGGACAGCCCTGGTCCGATCTGATGAAGCCTTAGTCACTTGTATTCACTTGCAGCAGTATAGACAGCCATCTCCCTGAAGCTCTGTTGATCTTGGGCCCCACACAGAAATGCACTTGGCACTGGGCTGAGGCAGTATTATTAAAATGGCACCGGGCCACAGGAGACGAATCCACACTGGTGAAAAGTCCATTACTGTGTCTGCAGAAAACCGGCTCAGACTTGAACTCAGGATCATTAAATATGTACAGGATTAAAGTGTAGCGGATGGTCACTCAGCTCTATTGTGCAGTAATGTGCAGACAAGGACAGAGGGCCAGCAGATAATAGCATTGAACGGCTGCAACAAAAGCTTTAATGCACCGATCCATGGGGATAAACAGTGAAGTTAGTTTTATTGTTATCTTTAAGAGCCCAACAGCACACAATTTACTGAACGAATTACTTACATTGTTTCCCAAACTTTCTGAACTATGCCACCAATATTACAGAACTAAAAAGTACCCGTACATTGATGTATTGACCCAACAATATCAAGCTGTGTAGTCTAGGGAGACTACTTCAAGGCTAAAGTCTATACTAATACATTTGAATAAAAATCTATAATAATAATAAAAAATCATATCATATTATATATATATATATATATATATATATATATATATATATATATATATATATATATATATATATATATATATATATATATATATATATACATATATACATATATATATATATGCTTTGGCCTGACAGAGGAAGATCAGAGAGCAAAAGGCTATTTCTAGTAATTCCCAGTATGCAGAATCCGTATTCTGTACTCCGGGGAACAGACTTGTGGGTGCAAATTTCTATAAATAATCACATTCTGTACTGGCTCATTTGATGGCAGACAGCTATTTTTAAACACTCATGCTTTAACGAAGTATGGCAATTTCTTGGCATGCAACAGACGATAAAAGTTGCTTTAGAATTACTTGTATTATTCACTCCATTCCAGTAAGCTACTATTGTAGCCACAGCTGCCCAGGGGCAGACTGACCACCAACACTCACACACAGATCACATTCATACTAGGCAATGTGGGTGAAGTGTCTTGCCTAAAGACACAAAGACTACTTGCTTCTGGCACCCCACTGCAGCATCTGATATTTCCAGTGGTCTCCCATTCAAGTACTAACCACGCCCTGCCCTGCTTAGCTTCTGAGATCTGACGACAGCAGGCCATGACTACAATCGGGAAGCCAGTTGAATTGTGTGCATTTGATTATGCCATTAAAATTAGCTGTGTGTAAAAAGGAGGTAAATGTGATATTCTAAGTGAGTTATTACAGCCCGACATATGCCTTTATGAACAGTGTTGCTACAGCCGTGGATCGTATAGCAGCTGATTGTCTTAATAAAACTAATACGAACACGCATAAAGTAATAAAGCCTATTGCACTGTGGGCATTACATGCACCACTTACCCTCCATAAAGAACCACCCAGCTGCTCTGAGAGGGGACTGAATTACTACGGGTTTTACCATGTGACAAAAGTTGCCCTTCACCAGATTACACTGCCATTTGATTCTCACACATGGACACGGAGCTATAGATCTGCTCCATTATCTGGTGTGGGGCATGTCGGCTGCCCTAACAAGCACCATTATGGAGAGAGATGGCTGTGTGTTTTTGGCTGCCTCAAATCTCTGTGTGTGTAATATAGAAACCCTGTGCAGTTTTAGAGCAGCTGTTATCGTGATATATTGAACAGTAAGCTCCTGAATACAATAAAACAAGATATTGATACTAGCTGTGTGTTTCATGTGATGTATGTCAAGCCACAATAGATAATAGTAGATATAGGCTACTTATTATGGATTGGGGAGGGCATCTGGGATAGGGCAAATTTAATATACAATACACTATCCCAGTTTAAAATAAAATGCTGAAAGACCAAGTTCACTCCAAGTTATCAATCATTGCATTACTTCACACCTGGTGGAATGGACAGCAGGGGGAGGTAACATATGCTTTTTTGCTACAAATTTGTTCCATTTTTATTTTCAGTCTGTTTTTGGCTGCGTTTGTAGATTTATTTTTATTATAGACTATACTTGATCTCAGTGGTGGAAGAAGTACTTAATGCTGTTACTTAAGTAAAAGTATCACATGAAAAAAAAATCTGCATAAGTAAAAAGAGACTAGCTTGCCTTAATGCAGGCATGCCCAAACTGTGGCCCGGGGGCCAAATGCGGCCCTCAGACCAATTTTTCTTGGCCCTCAAGCTTTTAGGTGAATTGGCCCATATTACTTTAAACAGTATTTTTTACTGTATATTTCTGAAAATCTACTTAACAAGCCTATATCAAATATTTAATGTGTCTCATTGAGGATGTAAGCATGAATAAATGTCTAGTGGTTCAGTCTAACTTGTAATAATAACGCAAATTTGAAGTATTCACTGCATTGGCGACCACTCTATGGCCCTCAATCAGCCCTCAGCTTTGTCTATGTTTTTATATGTGGCCCTTAATGAGAAAAGTTTGGACACCCCTGCCTTAATGTGTATGTCAAGCTACAACAGATAATATTAGAAGCAGGCTACTCATTATGGATTGGCGAGGGCATCTGGGAAAGGGCAAATTCATTATACAGTGCACAGTAAGACATACACCATCCCAGTTTAAAAGAAAAGCAAGCGGAGCAAGTAAACACTCCAAGTTATCAATGATTGCATTAAGAGGATGTCCAGGGTGAGCAGGACGGGGGAAGTCGTTTCCCTGCTCATAAAGAGATCAATAGATAGACAATGTAGCTCTGCATATGATCAGATCTATAAAGTATGGGAATATAGAACTTCTTTAATGGTACATTATGTAAGTTTTTCATCTTTCTGCAATGTTCCATAGGGTGTCAAACGTAGCTTTCATAAATATTGGCGTTTTTATTGCTAAAGAAAACTGGGTGTAGTTATCACCTGCTTGTCTCCATGGTGATGGGTGTTATGGCATACTGTGGAACACTTGATTCAAAAAAGTATAAAAAAAAGTGTGTTGTATATATAAAAAGTATATAAAGCTGTGAGTAGATTGATTTGATTCTTGTAGCCGAAATAAGGTGTGTCCATTATGTTTCTCCATCTCCCACAATTTGAACCAGAAAGTATGCTTTTTGACTCTTTATCTAAAATTATATTAGGGAAGTACCACTAAGCTCCACCAAAGCACTCACAGAAACGTCTCTTTCCAGTGCGTAGACCGAACCACACCTGTCTTTTACAATCCCCTATCTCTCTCTGCACATTACGCCCTGTGCTTTGAGTTTGACTTCACTCTTCCCTCCAGCTCGGCTCTATTACTGCCTCTGCCGCACATAAAAACAATCATTTCAGAGTGGAGAGAGGAGGTAGTCGGGCCAAAAGGGAAAAAGAAAGCTTTAAAATATAAGCAGCGATGGAGGAAAGTATTTGAGGCAGGTGATGAAATTGTTCGACAGAAATGACAGCACATCGACAAAAAGATGCTATCGGAGGTGATGCTAGCTTGATAAAATTATACACGTCAAAACTGTCAATCACATATTATCTTATTTCGATACATTTTCTTTTGTACCAATATCTTTCATCTCTTTCAGTTTGATTCTCTCTTCTCCTCCTCACCAGCCTCGCATGCATTATTCAGAACTAGTTTCCAGCATGACGGGCGTGCATGGTCATTAAAAATACATGGGGACGGAGGGCTGGAGCCGTTTAGAGCAGCCATACCTCAGAGGAGCAGCGCCACCAGGCACAGGGCAGATAGGGCACCGAGACAGGGGGAGAGAGGCAGAGAGTGTGAGAGAGACAGAGGGGCAGGGAGAGAAACAGCAGAGAGAGAGGAAGAGAGAGGGGCAGACAGTGAGGCAGAAAAAGAGAGAGGCAGAAAGAGAAAGGTAGAGAGAGAGAAAGTCAGAAAGAGAGAGGCAGAGGGAGAGCGAAAGAGAGAGGCAGAAAGAGAGAATATCTGAGAGAGAGGCTGAGGGAGAGAGAAAGAGAGAGGTAGAGAGAGAAAGAGAAAGTCAGAGTGAAAAAGAGAGAGGCAAAGAGAGAGAGAGAGAGAGAAAGTCAGAGAGAGAGCGAAAAAGAGAGAGGCAGAGAGAGAGAGAAAGTCAGAGAGAGAGGGAGAAAGGCAGAGAGAAAGAGAAAGTCAGAGAGAGAAAGAGAGGCAGAGACTAACAGAGAGACAGGCCGGCAGAGACAGACATAAAGACAGTGAGAGACAGCGAGACCCAGAGAGAGGGAGAGACATAGAGAAGGAAATGGGGAATGGAGAAGGAAAAAAAATGGCATGTTTTAGTGATGTACCAAGAGAAAAACATGAGAGAACACAGGAAAGAAACGCTCTAAGTGGTCTGGGAATCAAACACAGGAAATGATATTGTGAGGCACGAGACGGCACAACCATGATCAAAGAGGCACAGGATAAACAAGAGTATCAAATACTGTATCCTGTAGAGAAATATTCAGGCCATCATTTGGATATCCAACACAAAGGTACAACAGGTACATATTTAGGTTGAGATGTTTTATATTCTAAATAAATATATTCTAAACTAGCCACATTCAGGACAATGCACCATACACATACTCCACTGTCTAATCTTTGGCCCAGCTGCGATTACTCTGCGTCTGGCCCGATGTTCTGTCTTGTCTGATTCGCTCGAGGGGTGCAGAAGGCAAAGAAAAGCATGTCCGATTTTAGTGAGAGAGTGAAAGACAGTGCCAAAGGTCTATTCCTGGCAGCAGTGGACATGGATTAAGCCGGGAATGAATGAAATTAGCTGCACTGCTTCTCCTTGACCTCTTGCTTAGGCAGGTAATTGACAATACATATGCTTCCTTTCACACACAAAGAGCCATCCGTGAATCAATCTCACACAAAATGCCATCTGCAAGCAAAACAAGCCATTATACCATGAAAATGTTCACGTTTACCATTTCACACATACTGCTGAACAGATCTATGATATTGATTACTGTGATTTCAATATACATGCAGAGAAGAGCGAGGGGTGACACGGGAGGCTAAAGGGTCAAGGGTTATGAAAGATGATTCAATTAGAAAAAGGAATTCAAAACATAATTGTGCTTCCCATCTGGTACATTTTAAGTGTTAATATAAAGTTTTGTGTGTTTTCTAGGCAGCAGATTGAACAAAATAAAATATCGGCCTATTGAGGAGAATTAAGGTCGATCGCCAACATGCCAAAAAGTCCAAATATCTCTAATTTTAAGATTTTCAATTGGACTTCCTGGTTAGATAAAGCGTACATTAAGTTTGCCAATAGTTAGGTTGACATAAAACAGAATTTGGTCCGAGAGCGGGCCAGTGTGTAGCTACAGTCACACTCTGGACCTTGTTCAAAGGTCTTGGAGTGGCTCAATTCGCACTCTGGAGCGGGGCAAGTACAGTGTGAACACGGCTGACCTCGAGCTGCCTTAAGTTTATGAACCGATAACTGTATTTGACAAACTTTGATTTATTGTGTGTAAAATGTTCCTCTGAACCCCTATTGTTCTCACAATCTGAAAACTAAGTCTATCTAATAATCTTAAGTATTACATTTAGATTAACACTATATAACTTTCTCCACTCAAAGTCGCTGATTTAAGTCATCCCATGGGGTTGATGCAAATTAATTCCCTGCTTTAGTGCCCACACTGGTGATATTTGAAGTTAGAAAAATCTGTTGAGTTGTAAAAACCATCACTCTGTAATCTAATTTCCTCCATCATCACATTCATTTATTTCAGATGAGGAAATGCATTAGTGCTGCATGGGACTGATGTAGAAACACTGGACTCAAATGGAGATGGTGAAATGGTCCATGCTCCAAACATCTCATCAGTGAATGCGATGGCTCCCATTCACACAACGAGGTCCAACTATGTTCGCATATATTTGATTTATTTACATTTTTACTTTCTTGTTTGTAATGTTGCAAATTTTCTGGTGTTCATGCTTCACCTGGAATGTTCCACAGTTTGACTTTAAACGTATATATCTCCATGGACACAAGCGCACTATTCATCTTATTCCGGAAGTTGCTGAGGGTGCCACCATTGTCATTCGGGCTGTGTTACTTTACTCGGGGCTGCTGATCTTGATAGCAAATAAGTTCTATAGGGACTACAGAGCAGTTTTAAAGCCTCCTGGAGAATCGGTGCAGTGTTGACTTGTTGGTCAAACAAAAATAGAATGCTTTACACAAATCAACCTACTTTATGAAATCTGTGTAAACCCTTAGTAACCCCTCTCCTTCTCCTTCAATAGAAGAGAGCTAAAAAACAAGACCTAGAAGGAGAGGGGTTACCATTCCTTACACAGCAGGTGTGTCTGAAAAACTTCAGAGGATCTTCAGACAGTATGAGATTCCTGTCTTTTTCAAACCTATAAACACGTTAAGACAAAAACTGGTTCACCCTAAGGACAAAATCCCGAGCCACAAACAAAGTAATGTAGTCTACTCTATTCAGTGTAGTGAAGAGTGCAGTGAGCGTTACATTGGAGAAACTAAAAAGCTACTCCACAAGAGGATGTATCAACACCGGCATGAGAGTTCCTCTGGACCCCAGTCCGCCGTGCATCTACATCTGAAAGCCACTAACCACTCCTTTGAAGATAATGAAGCTCAGATCTTAGCCAGAGAAAAGAAATGGTTTGAGAGGGGAGTTAAAGAAGCTATTTTTGTTAGGAAAGAAAATCCTTCTTTAAACAAGAATGGGGGCCTGAGACATAATCTCTCCCCCATCTACAACTCCATCCTTAGATCCAGAACAATGGGAACAATAGCAGGGTCGTTAAGGGCTGAATAGGGTAGTTTCAGCTGGAGACAATAGGTGTTTACAGTTTCAGTGTAGTTAGCCCCTCCCTGCAGGTAGATATAAGGCAGTGGGCTCCAGTAATCTGATCAGAACTGAAGAAGCGGCTTGGATGAGCAGCGAAACGTCTTCACTCCTACAACGATTTCAGTCCAGTTGACAGATTTGAACTTCGTCTTTTGCAACCTACTTTATGCCATATTTTAGCAGCAAGTTTAGCAGAAGTTGATAGTTGCTATTATAGCTGACACTTTTCTATCTTGTATTTCATTAGTTGTTACTTATTGGTCATGTTATCCCAATTAGTGTCTTTTTCTTACATATGTATTTATTCACTTAAATTTGTAACATCGGCACACACCTAGGCAGACTTCGTTTTTGTTTTTCTCTGTGTAAATGCAGGCTCTGATTGTGTGTCCTCTGTGGTCCCCGTGGGGTCTGGTTATTGGTCATGCTTGTTTATTGGCTCTCTGCTTCACCACAGCTACCAAAGGCTTACAACAAGCTGAAATCGCCTCACAAATCCATGTTCCACTAAGGCTTATCCTAATTCTCTGTCATTTCTAATACAATTGTAATTTTGTCTGGCATTTCCAGGTGGAGCTGCAATATGGCTGCCAACACACCCTCATACTGGGATTAACCATTATTTTCACGCTCAGGCTATCTGGAAATAGCATGCTATCAGATGAATCAATACTTCACCACTGTAATCTACGGGTGGATAGATTAAACTTCACTGTACGGGCTGAACTACTAAGTCCTGAGATTGGAAACTGTTAAGATTGATCAGATAAGTTAAAGAAGACATTATTTTTGTCTGCTTTATTCCTGGGTTTGACATAACAACATTCTATAGGTCAATGTCATTTAATACAGATGGAGGCAGCTAAATTTATAATGCAGATTTTTGTTGTAATATTGTGAGTTCATAGAAGTGATCAGATTCAACATTTATCTCTGAGATATTTCATGGCAAAATGCATTGTCATATATAGGGAAAACTAGTTCTTGCCCCTCATCTGGGAGTATGTACATCATCACATTATATAGCTGTCCACTGTATAATGATTTATAAAATTATTCAACAGAAGAACCCTGGTTTGTTTTGGCTGTCTGGAGGCCGAATGTTGTATTGGTAATTTAAAAATGAAATGTTTTGGCAGCTTTTTTGGAGAAGGCCTGGACACTCAGACAAAAGACGATGTATCCCGAGAGGGTATGTTCTAGTGCGGCTGTTGGATTCACTGTTATGTATTTTTGATGACGGACAGCTTTCTTTATATTGGTAAAAGTGTCATATAAACCCATTCATATAATCTGAAAATCGCCAATCTTTGTAATCCACTACACATACGGATCATTATTTTATTTTTACATTACAAAACATGAGAAACCAAACTATTGCTAGTTTGTTACCGCTAACATTTTGTACTTTTAATGTTTGAAAAAAAAAATCCCTCTGAAGGACTGCAGAGACAGAATAGAGAGGATTTTCTGCCTTAATACAGTGCTTTGAAGCCAATAATGACAAATGAAGTCTGACATGTTTTAGAAAGAACAAATGTGTCAAAAGTTGTCTTAAAAACCACTGGAAGTTTTGTGTTACCTGTCTTTTCTAATCCAAAAATGTCAACAGGATTATTTCAGATGACTGGTTGCAATAATTTTTGACAATTGTAACCTTTTTGAGGACCTGTATCCCTCTGGCTTTCTAAGTGAACATGTAAGTCCAAAATTCAATGGGTAAGCCAGTCAGACAAGAAGATAATGGGGGCTATGCATTGGTTTTGGAGATTTGATTTGTTCAGAGATTGTTTGTGGGGCTCAATTAGGAACAAATCAACCACCAACACCTGCGGCACGGGCCATTTTTAGCCCTGTGTCTGAAATCAAGTATGCAGTTGCTTTCCTGTATTTGAGGAGAACTAGTTTAACACTGTAATACAGAGCACATTATTAATATATTTTTAAGTTTTTCACATAATCTGTCAGTGCTGAGTTAAAATGCAAAGAGTAGACTTTTATGTTGGCTATGTCATCTTAAAGGGGCAGACTCTCTGTAAACACAAAGCCACAAGAAGTATCTAAAAATGTATACATACTTGTAGTAGGATATACACTGGACAGGTCCCAGTTGTGTGTATGCTTGCTTTAGAAGTGTACTATGAAACCTTTCAAGGTGGAACATATGCCACCTTCTTATTTCCATGGAAATGTTGCTGCTTTGTCTTTAATGTTCCATGGTGTTGGAAGTGGCTGTATGACAGTATATGGGTCAACAGATAAGCATGTGACGCTACCAGGCCAAGTTATAAGTCAGATCTGTGGAGAGGAGACCAGTTTATAGGAAGAACATACATTTTTATGTAACATTATGCATTACATTTTACACTCATGGCATATGTTGCACTCAATTGCAGGACATTGCAGCAGATAAAAATGTTAAGTGCAAGAGGTATGCAAAACAGAAGAGACACTTCACCCACCAGACACAGAGGATTAAGGGGAAAACAAATAAAAAAAAAAAAATATCCCCAATCCTCCTTGACCTCCAACTAACAGGGCTAATGATGCTCTCTCCACACTCACACATAGACAATATGCTAATACCTTTTTCCATCAGTAAATCAATCCTACACCAAAGCTCTACACAATGACACCCACCGCAGAACAGGCTATTATGCCATAAATAAGCCCGTGTTTCCATTATATTCTGCCCATTCAATAAATCCATGTTATTGATGACGTATGTTTGAGTTCACAGAAACAGCCAGTTGTGTCAATGTGATTTGGAATGTGTAAACAATGAACTCGATTGTGTGCACGTGGGGTGAATTCATGTTTGAATACAGGCACAATTTATGGTAATGTTGCATGTAATAAAAGTCAGATGTACATGAGTCAGAGTCAGTGAGGCGGAAGAGTGGCTGTCAGTTACAGTAGTGGAACGCAACAAAGTAAAAGTAGTAAAGGACAGTTACTTTGGTACATATACATTTTAAAGTGAGTACGTTTTACTTTTACTTCACTACATTTGAGAGCAGGTATCTTTACCTTTTACTCCAATACAATTAAAAGTTGTTTTGTTTTGGGGTTTTTTAGAGACCTGCTGAAAAGGCTGAGGGTAGTTTGAGCAAGAACAAAAAGAAAAAAAAAACAACTAGGGGAAAAAATTATTGATTGGATTGTTTCTCTTGAACAAAATTTAGCACAAACCTTATGAGACCTCAAATTCGGCATGAAATACTTTTACTTTTTACGCTTTAAGTGCATTTTTGAACAGATACTTTAATACTTTTACTGAAGTTGATTTTTTCATGTGATTCTTTTACTTTTACTTGAGTATTTTGTGTTCCAGTGTCTGTACTTTCACTTAAGTAACAACACTGAGTATTTCTTCCATCACTGGTCGTCTGACTGGAGGGTTAATGGTGCAATCTCAGAAAGTCATTAGCAACAAACATCTGCTCCATATAACTTTGTCTGCTTAAAAATAACCAGATTTGAAAATAAAGCCCACTTTGGTAGAAAATATATCAAATTTGAGGTGCACTATGTCACTTACCAGGTGCCACCTATTTATTTACAAAGAATGGTCCAGAGTCTGGCATTAAATATCTACATCTTGCATTTATTTAGCTACAGGTGTTTATAATATTCAAAAATAACCTTGAAAAACATATATGCTAAATGGTTACATTTTTATATAGTGCTTTTCCACCTTCTAGGCACTCAAAGTGATTTATATCAAAGAATCACTCATCCATTCACACACACATTCATAAACCAGTGTACACAGACACTAGGGGCAAGGTGGATTAAGAGCCTTGCCCAAGGACAAAACGACAGCATTCGTCTGCAGGAGCTGGAATCGTACCACCAACCTATAGGTCAGTGAAACCTTCTTATCGGTGGACAACAGAGCTATTGTCACCCACTGAGCTACTGTTGTTTCTGTCATATATCGTTACTATGAATGGGCTCGCCTCTCCACAGATCTAACCTGTATCTGATGGTGTCACTTGCTTGTCTCCATAAAAAAAAAAAAACATAGAATGCTTTACACAAATCAAAAAATCTCCTCGAAATTGACACGTTAATGCCATACTGTAGAGCATTCAAAGCTATTAGAGGCCAGCATGTGGCTGATCCTCCATCAGAAAAGTTACATAGTGCACACAAGAATATTTCAAGCATGTGACTTATAAACATGCAGACAGATCATCACTACAGCCCATGTCCTATATTCATCTCCAAAAGAGGACATCTATTTTGGCCTCACATACACTTCCATAAAGCATGCACACATGAACGCCAATCCTCTCATCACTGCTTTTATTCCTCTAATGTACTTTTCATGTTTTCTCGCCTTTCTTTCATAAATATTACTGAACAGGACTAACTTGGAGTGTGCAGAGCTGGTCATATAGTAGCCCTCTTCCCCTCCTCCACTGGATCTTATAGAAGTTCAATGTAAAAGTACCTGCAGAAATATTCACTGGTGTGTATGTTCACCCTCTTTCTTTCTGTCGATGGGCTGTTAGTGTTTTACTGGAGCTGCCCTCTCCTGTTTACTACCATTGTATTCTCTGTCTCTCACAGTTTATGAGCCCTATACTTCTGATTTAGTGGATTGGCAGTCAGCGCAGTGTATGCTTCCACTGTAATGCACATGATAAATAGGAGTGGGCAATATACAAAAAAAAAAAAAAAAATCATATCATACCAATCATTTTTTAAGTTGTAAGTACAATTCATGTTTATTTATTTATTTTTATTTTTTTAAATCTGCCATTAAGGGTTAACTAAAGCCATTTGCTTCTTCTCTGTGATTGGTTAAATCACGGGTGTCCAAACCTTTCTCATTAAGGGCCACATATAAAAACACAGACAAAGCTGAGGGCCGATTGAGGGCCATAGACTGGTCACCAATACAGTGAATACTTCAACTCTGCATTATTATTACAAGTTAGACTGAACAACTAGACCTTTGTTCATGCTTACATCCTCGATGGGACACACTAAATATGTGATATGGCCTTTTTAAAGTAGATTTTCAGAAATGTACAGTAAAAAGTAATATGGGTCAATTCACTTGGAAGCTTGAGGGCCAAGAAAAATTGGTCTGAGGGCCGCATTTGGCCCCTGGGCCACAGTTTGGGCATGCCTGGGTTAAGTCCACCTATCATTCAAGCCATAAATGAGCCTGAACGATAGGAGGGGTGGGTGAATATATGCTTTGATCTAAATTGCAGGTTATCACAGAATAAAATCAAGACACAGTTTATTATATGGTCCAGCCCTGAGGACAAATATTGTGACTTGAAAGGCCAAAGTGATCTAAAAACTTGAACTGGTAAATCAATATTTACAAAGTATAAGAAGACTACAGGGACCATAAGCGAAACAACTGAGAGAATATTTTGAAACAAAAGGGAAAAAAGCACATGAAAATACACAAATTTCTATTCATTTATATTAGAGGGGGACCCATGTCAGGTTTCTTGCCGCAAGCCCCCAAATATCTGTTGACGGGCCTGCTGAGAATTTAAACTATTCTGGAAAATGACTTTAATAGGAGTATGATCCCACGGTGAATGACTTAAAATAAAACCATTAGCAGATATCTAATCCCTTCTAAAAGTTGGAGGAAAACTAAAGAAAACCATATTGTTGCTTTCATTGCAAAACCCATCTGAGTTATATCACACATGATAATATCCAGCTCTTCTCTGCTCTTATTAAAACTGGGACGGAGCTCATTTTGGATGAATCCCTTCTATCCGCAGAGCTACGTTCACTCGCACTTTCATTCTCGCTACTTATCTGTCCCACATTTCACATTTATTAAAAATATATACTATTTTGAGCATGTTTTCAAATGAGGACTCCTTGTTTCAACTTCCCAAAGCCCTGTGCACACTGTCTCAGAGATAATAGCGACTTAGTGAGGTCCATGTGCTTCTCTTACCAATATTAAAAATGAATCTAATTTGAGTTTTTACTGTGTCAAATAACCAGTGAATTACATTTCCAGGAACATGTAGCATTTATTTTTTATCAATTTGGGGTTTGGAACACTAAATTGAACAATTCACATTTGCCTTGGAGCTGAACAAAATGTCAAGAAGTTTGAACTGTGCCGGAGATAGCACTTAGCATTAAACTTTCAGTGATGATGACAGCGGGAACGTGACTCTAAAATGGACAAATACAACCCATTTTGTAACCTACTCTTGCTTTTTGAGTGCAACATTTTCCACAATATTTTGTCTCATTATAAATACAGTGATACACAGTGTTGGGAATAATGCTGTTTAAGTATAACAGTGTTAGTAATGGCATTATTTTTAGCTGTAATTAGTCTAACAATCTAACAACGACTGAACTTGGTCCAAGTGGGCCACTGTCGCCCCATGCCTCTTTCCTCTGTCGTAACGGTGTTATAGTTAATGTCTGTGTAACAGGGCTCATTATTTTACTGTGTCTCATCTTATTCAAAGGAGCTGCAAAGTTTTTCCTTTGTTTTGGGAACCGAGGCGAAAGATTGGAGACAGTGATAGGCTAAAAAAAGAGATTGACTGTAAAGGTGACCAATCAGAAGTAGCGTTACACGGCCAAAAAGACTTTCCTGACAGTTCACTGGTTTACCACGCAGTTGAATACTCGCTGTTTTCAACGCATATGAGGAAATATGCAAATTCTTGTGGATTTAATGGATATACATCGTTATTTTTCATTTTGTGATGGAAGTACAAACAGACGACTACATTGCTCTGCTTTGACTGTACAGTTGTGAGTCAGTTTGGGTGCTTTTGAGTTCTGTGGATGAAAATAGCTTATAAGGCAGGACGGACCACACCGGGAACCCATCTCTTGATCTTCACCTGTCTAGTAAATTGCCTAGTAGTTTGAGTTCAACGTTTTTATAACATAAGGACTAGGAAATATGAAGTAAAAACTGAGACAACTGTAAAAGCAAAATTTATTCTATTCAATCTTTACTCCATAAAAGTAAAGTGTAAAGTGCTTTTTTCATTAGGCTTGTGTCAGATTAACTTTATAAATCATTCAAAAAGTGAACAAAAACATAGTAAGATAGTAGAAAGGAAATAATAATTTTATTCTATTATTATTATTATGAACATTTTAAATTAAAATGTAAATTTAAAACATAGTAAATTTAAAACAAAAAATCTGAAATATTGATTTTGATTTTTTCATGTGTAATGTGTGTTTGGTTGTGACAATCAGCCAGCCATTTGACCCTGTAGTGATTGCTGCTCTATTGTTGAGTGAATAGGCCCAGTTCTTCTATTTCCAGACCTCTCCCGTCGTCTTTTTCAGTTGAGCACTACATTTCTCACCTGTGCAGAGGCACCATTTCACAGTTGTGTGTCCGAGTGTGTGGATCAGAGCTGTTTCAGAGCACACAAAGAAGACTCCAGCCACAGAACGCTTAGTTAACCTGACCCAGGGCTTTCTTCTGCTCCACAGTGGAGAGGAGAGGACTTCTGTTTTTCACTCCCCAACACTTGATGTGGAGATTTCATATTTTCCCTAACATGGATATTCGTGGGTTAATGCTATATTTTGTTATTTAGAAGAGGGCTGACCATTTAAAAGATATATTATTTTGTATTGAATTGTTAATTGCTATGGTAGATGATACGGCAATTGTTGTTTTGGAGATGTATCAACAATACTGTCTACGGTTAAAATTGATTTAGGCTTTAAAGACTTTAAAAGTGCTTGTTGGAAATAAAAATAGAAGAACTACTATCAAACAATAAATTATGCAAATGAAGCAATCACTCATATACAGGAAAGGTAGTGGTCTAATCCAAAGGTGGAACACAACAAAGTAAAAATGGTAAAGAATAGGCATCTGTACTTCACTACATTTTTTATCTGCGCAAAATACTTTTACTTTTTACTCTTTAAGGACATTTTTAAGTGGGTACTTTAATACTTTTACTTTAGTTACAAAACAGCAAAAGTGACATAAACAATTACAAAACTTATCTATGCATTACTGGTGTGGGTAAAGTTTGTTTCCCAATGACACAAAAGTATGACCACTAAACAAGTTCAGGTGCTATGTTGTTAACAACTCGCCCCAAAACAAATTAATGATATTTATATAAAAACACAGCTTCATTGACTAAAGTATAAAAGAATGTGATAAACCAAATCTGTGACAACATAAGCATTCACTGCATGCACCTCCTTTGAACGAGGCCAGGAAGAAAAAAGGTGTCAAGTGAATCAATTGGAGGTCTGCGCAGGTATATAACTAAGGGCATATTTATAGAGGCTACACAGGCGGCGTGTGAATAAAGATTTGAAGAGATGAAATGAATGCAGCAGAGTAAAGGTTAGTATGCGGTTATGGCAATATATTTTGAGAAATTATGGATGAAGGATCAATGACTCCCTGATCAATAGGTCATGAGAAAGAAGCGCTGTGTGTGGATCTCCGAGTGGTCTCAGGTTGAAGAAAGCCAATTAATTTTTTTCTTGAAGGAAAACAGCACGTGGCATTTAAGATTTTATCACATAAATTAATAAGTCAATACATACATTCTTCGTTCATTCTCTTGGGTCTTTTTCATTCAAGGTATAAACTATTGAATTTAAGACTTAATAAAAATGGACTATGTACCTTTTCTGTCTGCTTCCATGAAGATGTTAATGCTTTGCCTGGAACGATCCGCAGTATTAACCATATCTGTTTCCATGGACACAAGCAGGAAATGTTATTAGGCCACATTACAGGTAAGGTCTGTGGAGAGGCTACTGTTGACAATCATAATACAGTAATGCATGAATCTCAAGGTATAACTGAAAATACTTTGTTCCACCTTGTGATGTCATGGAGTGAAAAGATAGAAAGAAGTGCTCCACTGTGTTTAAACTTCTTTCATACTCCATCCACTTTCACTAGAATCACTTGATGATTTCAGCCCTGGACTTATCAATCTCTACTGAACAAAAGGAATTTAATGCCGTATTGGGAAACATTCAAGACAAAGCAAATATTATCTCCATGGAGACAACCCTCCTCGAGAAAAGTTACACAACACGCTGCACCTTTAATTACTGAAAAAACATTATGTGATATTGCAATATTAGTCATATTAAACTTGCCTGAATCAAATAAGCAAAACACTGCACCTTCGGAGATAGGCAATTTCCTGTGACCTACTGAAGGACGCTAAAAAGATGGAAAAAGATAGAAAAAGATAATAAACACTGACCGTATGCAAATGATAACCTATATAAAATGATATGTATATTAATTGGATGAAATGATTTTAAGCCGGAACTGTAATCTATAGAAGCTGAGGTGTTTTGAAACTGTGTGCTGTACATGGAGAAGCCGTTAGCCCCTTATTGTTCACCGTAATGACTAACGCCGGTCTCACAAATTGGAATGGACACATCTAATCAACCCTGAATTCATATTGTATACAACGTTATGAGAATGGATGTTATCTGTGTTAGCAAACATGAGGTGGGTGTTCTGTCATAAATCGTGTTTTATGCTAATATGGTTAGCTGCTGTCAAGGACCAGTTAGTGTCAGGTCCTGAACAGGGGAGTTGATTTAGTTCCATTCAACAATCATGTGGTGAAGTGAAGGATTATGAAGCCGACACAGAGCTGTTGTACTTTTCGCCAAATTGGAAAAAACAGGGACACGTAGTTTGTGTTTAATTGAATAATTTAGGCTTTGTTTCACTCTCTGATTACTTCCTAACTCGTATAGGCAACTGACGAAGTATTGTGTTATTACATTTATATTTTCTTGTTTTAATTTATGCCAAAATTATTCCTTCTCATTTACCCTCTCGGAGTTATTTTTGGAGTATGTTTCAGCAATCTTTAGATGCCATATTGCCTATTAACCCTCATTTTCACGACCATCAGTAGACATCCATCGCTCCATACTTACTTCATTCACCAGTTTTTTTTTCTTTACCACTGATATGCGTAGGATTCAGCAGCGTCGCATTGTAATTTCGATACAAAATGAAATAAAATCTGCTACTGACTAGTGTGATCTGTAGCTATCCATCGGAGGAGCTGACAGCTACACGACTCTTTGTTGTGATGACGTTCACGGTGACTTCAGCTCCCAGCGCCCATGTCGTTTTAGATGAATATTGTGATTTGAAATGTGCAAATTATAACAATGATCCATGGGTGTCATAGATTATAACAATATAGCAAACAGAAGCACAATAGGTCTTCTTTAAGGATGCAAAATAAATGTACTGCAATTATTTTTTTACCCAAATATTATTCAGTTGTACCTTCTTCTTCTTTGAAACCATTACTCTGGTTGGGAAACACTGATTTAGGTGATTAAAATGTAATTGAAATGAAAATTATATGAACAAAAAATGTGATACAGATAATTAACCAAAATATAACTTTCAATGTAAAACTCTACAATCAATAATAGTACTAGTTTGGTAGCAGCACATATACTAGAATCTGCATTTTAGTCCAAGTGTTGTGACATCGATTCCTGACTTTGCTGAATGTCTCTCCCAACTTTTGACCCCCACTTTACTTTTTCTGTCCTTCCAAAAAAAAAAAGCCAATCAATGAGGCAAAAGAATTTCTAAAGTAACAGAAAAAAGGAGAACGTGAGCTTTATTTCTGCCAGTTTCTTCTCAATCGTACTCAGGCAACAGCTTTGTAGCTACATTAGCTTCTTGTTGAAGAATTCATTAGTGGCACAGCAGCACAGTCTGCAGTGAAAATGAAGAAATAATTTATAGCAGACATATTCCATCAGAGGAACCAATGTACAAGACACATTCATGGTAATAACACAAGTTCATCCAAGGGAAAGAAAGAAATCCCCATATGCAGACACTGAGAAGACATCAATTATTACAAACATTTGATGATAGTCATTGTGTTCTTCTCATTTCCCAAATATCAGAGAGGCTTTGCTATAGTTTGGTAACACCATAAAAAAAAGTCTGTACAAGGGACTTCAAAATACTGCCAAAGCACTGCCAAAGGGGTTTCTTTTGACAAATGGCATGACCACTTTCGGGTAATGAATTAAAGGTGCACTGTCTAACTTTTTGCTTGTCTCCATGGAGATAGGTAGGTTTAATGCTATATTGTGTAACTTTCAAGCCAAAGTAATAACATCACCATTAAGACAAGCATGTGGCTTTGCAGTGTTCAAGGCAAGGCAAGTTTATTTGTACAGTACAATTCGTACACAAAGTAATGTGTGTGAATGACTTAAATTCAACCTTGATACCTTCATGCTCCCTTAATACATTCTGACAGAGTTGGTTTTGGGGGATTTTAAATAAGCTCTTTCGGGGGTGGGTGGCAAAATAAATACATAAATGTGGTGTATTACATTCATCATGGTGAATCCATGTGTTTAATATTGTTTTACACATATACACATGGGGTTTGTGTTGGGATCAAGTGGCCAATGTAATAAAATTCATCAACTATAAACCTTGTTGAAGCCAATTGTAATTGTTAGAAACATAACTACTGTCACCCCAGCTATAGTGGCAGTACAGTATCTCATTTGTGCGTGTCCACTGATCCAAAGGTTGGCAGTTTGAATCTCTCTCTTGACATAAACATCATTGGTAGAACGTTTCGAACCAATGACCCACATGTTGGCGGCGCGATTCCAATTACCATAGATGATTGCTGCCACTGTGTTCTTGAGTAAGACACTTACCCCTCCTCACCCCCAATGTCTGTGTACACTGGTGTATGAATGTGCGTGTGAGTAGGTGAGTGGTTCCTGATGTAAAGTGCTCTGACTGCCTTGAAGGTGGAAAAGCGCTGTACAAAAATAAGACTATTTACCATTTACCAAACATAAAAGACAAAGGACATTATCACACTTTTGACAAAAATCAATTACTTCCCTTTGTCAGTGTAAAATGCTGCGTTATCTCTGTACTATTCTATTTCTGACACGTTTGAATGTGGGTTACACAGAGTCAGATACATTATACCGTATATGACAGGCAGTGCTCTCCCTTTCTCAGAGTAGAGAGAAAGGCCAACACAGCTCTCCTAATCCCTGTCTCACTGTCTATTCATATAAACCTGATAAAAGCACTGACAGATAGCATCTCATTCGATTTTAATGGACTCCACACACTGTTCTTCTGTCACATATGGATCTCAGTTACCAACACTTACTATGGTATTTTCAGATTTACATTTATGAAAGATTATTTGAACATATTTTGTTTCTTTGGTAACAATAATATATTAATAATTGAATAATCATACAAAATAGCTATGTTTCAGAATTCATTATCATCAATCTAAAGGACTAATAAAAAATAAAAATAAAATAAAGATTTAGTCAAGAGGGTAGCCTCTGTATGGAGTGGAGGTTTGGTGCCATTGGGTGAAAAGTGGAGCTCCACTCCATCCATCGACTGTATAAAGAAGTGGACGTAGTGAGAGTGACATTACACACAGCGTTTGGCTCGAGTCAAATGAAGTTCATCTAGGCTAGCTGTTGGAACCGAGTTCCGACCACAAGTATCATAGCAACCAAAGAGCCAATCCAGTGCCAGGTTGTTGAAGGTAACACCCCTTCTGGTCTGCACTACTGGTTTTGCTGGGAGAGGGCACTTAGCAACGGTGTCAATCAAACCTGTTGCTAACACTAGTAAGAGCCACCTCGGGGAAAGAAGGCACCTGATTTGTTTATTATTAATGTTAATATCTTGAAAATGGACAGAATAGCTAAATAAAAACACCAGGCTCATGTAAAGTGGGTTATTATGAACATTTTAAGACCAAAATGAGCAGCAGTTACAGAGAGAGGGGTGACAATTTTTCAATTTAAGTGAATTCGATGGAGCCAGAAATACGCCCATGATCACTTCCTTTTTGGAATACGGTGGGGATATATTAATAATGTACAGTAGCTACATGGTTAAGTTGGTTAGAGTTATCGTTAAGGGTCAATAGTCGAGTAGTAAATCAAACCGTACAAACATATACATTTTTTTAATTCATTATCATCTATGTATAAGACAAATTCAAAATAAATATATAAAAAATAATAACAAAAACTCATTCATTATATCCAATAGTCTATAGGTACTGGTCATGTATAAATGTATATGGAATGTATGATCACAGTTCATTGCACATAAACAAACAAAAATAAAACTGGAAGCCTGTTTGTTTGTTCAATAATATTTTAATTACAGTCTGCAGGAACACACAGTCTGAGCACACATCTTCATGGTCAGCTGAACACAATGGTACCACACATGTCCGCAGTCCTGCAGTGTGATTGATCCCTTTTCTAATGAGCTTTTGTTTCTCCTCAAACAACCTAATCTATATTTTAATTGCTTTTTATTGGATTTAAAGCTGCTACTTAGATGTGTTCATCGGTCTTCCTCTGCTTTGTCTGGACTTACGCTCACCCTGTTCAAATGCATGAATAGAAGTTCAAATTGTGGGTAAATCAGCAATTATTCAGATACAGACCATAGAGCAGGGTTTAATTTGAGCTGGAAGAAGCCGGAACAGGATCCGGCAACTGTCAGTTCGTTACGCTAACTGGTGACTAGACTGGAGTTGAACATTTATGTTTAGTGTCTTGCATGATATAAACACAGACATTTATGTTTTATTCAAATTAAGCCCACATTTTTCTGAGCCACAGCCACATCTCTCATCTTCTCCGCTATCAAGCACAGAGCTGTCCTAAATACAGGTAAATTCACACGCTTTCGGCTACGGCGTGAACAGACTCATGTGAATGAGTAGCTTTTATACAACTTTTTGTTCCAATGACTGTAGATCAGTGTCAGATTGAGCCAATACAAGAAGCGAACGAGGAGGGCTGCACTCTGATGCTAGGAGTAAGGGCCTGAGAGGTCATCCAGACGGACATGGTTAAGGGTGTCAGGTGCCACTGTGAGTTGAGTCAAAATGAATGAACATCCCAGTGCGACACATGTATAAAAATGCCGTCCAACAAACAAAATGGTCTTTTATATGACATAGAATTGAGCAAGATGGTCAATTGTGTTGTATTGTGGCATTTTTGAATTCTTAAACTGGAGCATGCATCACTGTTAATCTTCCTGTCAATCAAGCCCTCTGGAATCGGGGAGAGAGGATACAGTTCCAGACTAAAACCAGTCCATGCATGTGGTTCTGACTGGCCAGCTATATGAGAACATGCTGAAGACCTACAATATTCTATGGCGATGGTATGTAAGTATTTAAAAGTATTATTAGTATACAGATTTTGTTATAGTATAGCATGATGATTGGTGGATTTCCCTTTTATGAAACTGCCATGTAACTTAGAAATATTGGACTATAACTTTAACTTTATAGTTATATTGCTTTGGGCTTGAAAAAGTGCTTTGAGTGCCTTGAAGGGGGAAAAGCACTATACAAAAATACGACTATTTACCATTGCCCAACCAATGGAATCCAAATTATATTCCAAAATCCAAGCTTTTAATAGATACATTTGAGACGTTTTTTTTAATCAATTTAGCGATAACCCTGCATAGCTATGACCCTTTGGTTGGTTAATCTCATCACCATGTTTAAAACGACATGTATTCAGAAACATTTAATGCCACCCAACACATTATCCAATAAAAAAAACAAAAATGTAATTTTAGAGCAAACGTCAGCAATTAAAACATTTACGGATGGCTGACAAATGAATGTGTCATTGGAAAGCAGCTCATGGAACACACCGCATTATTATGCATAACTGATTTAACTTTTTCTATGGGGTTAATGACTATTAAAAGTCCGCCTCAAACTTTACTTCCTGTCATTTTATGATTCAGATTCCAGCAAATTGAATAGCTTCCATACGGTGGTGCAAAATGAATCACCTCCAGAGCACACTCCAATGAAAGTAATACATAATTTCAGAAGGACAATTAACTCTCCCTTCATTAACCATTTGCTCATTAGCGTCGTCTTCGTTAGCGTTGGTTGGATGGTCGTGTCTCGACTTTCTGTGGAGAACGTGATATCTTCCCAATGCAGATGATGTGGCAGAGGTGAGTATTGCTAACTAACTTGCGCCTACTCTTTTACTTTTTTAAGTTTTGTGTGTGTTTTTTTTTTTTTTTTTTTTTTTTTTTTTTTTACCACGATATAATGTTTTCTCATTAAAAATAGTTGGGGTTGTGTTTTGCTTCATTTACACACACTTGCTTCATAAATCCTGCTTACGAGGTTGTCTTTCTCTGAGCACTTGGAAATCACTCCTTTGAGATTTCCTCAGATTGGTACATGATAAATCAGAAACCCAAGTCTCCTGAAGTTTTCTAAAGCCTCCTGCACAGTTTTTGATCCCATAAATCATCTGGTTAAGGAATCTTTGGTACTCAACGTGCATGACGACCTCTTTTTCCTGGGAGCCCTGGCGTAAATCTTACTGCTTAGAAATAGGGACTTTGAGTTTTTACCCAATTCTAAGCATTATTTTAAGGCCCAATACATGAAATACAAATACCATAGAAATGCAAACATGACCAAAGGCATTTAAAAGCCTATAACAACCACTATAATGCCTGCTATGTCCACTTTCAATCACCTTGTATGAATTTTTCACCTTACCCCTAAGATTTGCATCCTAGGGCAAGACACTTAATTTACCCTGGCATACTTAAAGCATTTGTTTGATTTGTGGTGGTGGGTGAAGCAATAAATCATCAATTTTGAGTGTGGCTAATTGTAAAGCAGCTTGTGAGTGTCAAGAAAAGTGACAGAAGAAGACTTTGTTATTTTAAAGCAGTATTTAGTTTTAATTGAATGAAAGAACCATGCAGCAAATTGAAGTATTTTATGTCCCTAGAAAAGTGTTATCTAATCAGTCCATCAGTCAAATAACTTTGCCATTCCATGGGAGCAATTTTAGCTGCAGTTACTAGTGTACAACACTAGGCAAGACAAGGCAAGTTTATTTGTATAGCACAATTTGCACATGAGGTATTTCAAAGTGCTTTACAGAATAAGAAAGACATTAAAATTACATAAAATCATCATAAAAAAATCACAAAATCGTCATAAAATAAACATTAAAGGGAAGAGTGCAGAATAAAAACCTTTTAGTCATATACACAGCTAAACAGAACTGTTTTGAGTCTGGATTTAAACATTGTCAAAGTAGAGGCCTGTCTCACATCTTCAGGTTCCAGGTTTTACCTGCATAAAACTATTAAAAAAGTCAATTTTGATACTAATAGACTTGATACTCAATACTGATTCTGATACACAATAATAATACAATACAATACAATATATATATATATATTTTAAAACAGTCTTTATTTAGACAGTAGAATGTGATTTTTTAACATTATGTCGTAGTGCTTTCTTTCATATTTCATATGTCTTATATCTTACTGGTGTCCAGGTAAGTTCCATAGTGGTATATGGGCATATACTAGTCCGTATGGTCTTATACTTGTTCTGGAAAGGTTAATTTTCTGTCCTGTGAATGTGACTTTTTCAGATACCAGCGCAAATGAGTATCTAGCTTCAATTCTAGTTTTAACATCAATTAGTATATGATTTTTGATACTTTAAACAAGCGTAGTAGTTACACAGTTGAAGGGAAGAAATAAAAAATATTAAATAGCAGAGCAGGCATATAAGATGAGTTTTGCATTACAATTATGGCTCATTTTAGCTATAATGCAGTAATGTGCTCTAGCTAGCACCACTCCACACTCCCACATACAAGCACTATAAGCCACATTCACTCGTGCTTGTCCTAATGAGTTTTCCTGCACTGTGCTCTGGCTCCATTATCAGCAGCCTTTCCATGTGTGCATCAACATCACATTATTATTACTGTGTCTTTGGCTTCCTGGTTCTTCTGGTGTTTTCTCCCAGCTTTATTCTGTGGGCCATCCCTCTCTCATTAAACCTCTCCCATAGGCCTAGCGCTTCAGTCTGCCTTCCTACAGTATTCGTCTCCTTCACGGCATCTCCCCATGCGCCTGTCGGTAGAGCTTCAAACACTGTGTGGGATTAGGATGACACTGGAGCCAAAACTACAGCCTGACCTTCACAAAGAAAGCAGAACCCATGAGGAGCCGGCATCTCAGTGGGGCAGCTAAATAGAAATGTATTTGCTAAGTTAGATTTCATACAGCTGCTGTGATACCAAGGCAGATGTGTAGGCAGGGTTTTAGTTCAAAAAGGAGTTTTTCAAAATATATGCAAGGATGATTGGGCATGATGATATTTTGATACCGTGTGTGCAGAAGTATCACTGGTTAACACTATACCAATTCAGAATACTAACCTAAATGTGTACTATGTAACTTTTCTGTACATTTTATTTATATAGCGCATTTTAGGGAACTCGCTTGGCATTAAAAGTGTCTATCTAGCATGTATTAAAACTTTACTTCTGTGGATATCTGCATGTATGTGTGTATGATATATTCTTATGCATCTTTTTCATTATCATCATTATGACCTGGTTGCATCTCTCCCTTTACTTTGACAAGTACTTCTACAAACCTCCATCTTGCATCCCATATTCCCCTCACTTTTGCATATCCATGTTCCTTTCTTGCTTGTAAATATTCATTCCATGTTGTAAATATTGAAGTTACCTATTAAGACCTATTAATTAGACCCTGCTCACACTTGGCCATTGTTTTGTGATGTCTTGTCTTTAGTTCATGTGTGTCTATGAGCTCTTCATGTTCTGTCTGTTCTATGTCTAAGCTGTATGCTGTGAATGTCTGTGAATGTCTGTCTGTATGTGTTTTAATGACTGTGTATGTAAATAGCTGTAAATAGTTTTCTGCATACATTGCTTTAACCTTTCTTCTTCTTTTTTTTTTTTTTTTAACATGATAATGTGGCTAAATCGGGTACCTTTACAGACATGTTCATTGTACTCTGTCCCTGTCAAATAAATAAAAATAGCATACCCTCATTGCATCACCTGCTTCTCTCCAAGAAGACAGAAAAGTTTAATGCCATACTGTGAAATGTAATAATACCTGGAGACAAGCAAGTGGCAGATCCTCTACCAGAAAAGTCAAATAGTGCAGCTTGAATGTGTGTAAAGCTGACAAAGATGGATATAATTGCATAATCTACAATACTGAACTTTAGTATGATTAAAAAAAATAAAAATAAATAGAACAAAAAAAACATGGAATAATTTACTGGGCTTCCCTGTTAGCAAAAATAACTCAGTTCTGCTCAATCTGCTCAAATGTCTCTGAAGTGAAAACTATATTGAGTCGAATACCTTGTTGTCTGCACTCTCACATGAATTATATTTTTGGCAGAGCGACTTGACTCGAGTCCAGATTTCTGCAATGAATGCTCGACTTTTATTGTAGCCGATGGACTCCTTAATCTGTATCAACCATTATATGAGTTGCCCCCTACTGGACAACTTACTCTTTTAATTATAGGCCATAACAACTATCCACTCATGGGAATTATAGGTGAGATAATTATTCATTTATATGGGCAATTTACAAGTTGACAGTTTACCTCAGACATACTGCACATGTATATTATCAACATCCCTTGGGGGCAAGTAAAGCTAACTGGAGGCACAGCTCTGTCTGAAGCTCCGTTGGACTTAAGTCTGAGCTTTGTTTCACAACTTGACCATAAACAACTAAAATCAAAACTTTCATGTTATTACAGAAACAAACACGGTATCCCAATAAATTACAGAAAAGAAATAGTGCAAGCAACTTTTCTTTCTGGATTACGGGAAAGCGATGTACATGCGGACTTCAGCCTCTGCTTTGAAACCATTGGATCCACTATTTCACTCTGTCCTTCGTTTTATTACAGGTGATGGATTTGAAACCCATCACTGTATTCTCTATGAAAAAGTGGGTTGGCCATCACCATCTGTTAGAAGAGAACAGCGCTGTATGAAATGTATCTATAAGGGACTACTTCAAAAACTGCCAGAATACCAGAATGTTTGTTAATCAATGATAACGTAACATTTAATACCAGATCACATGACTGCATAAGGCTAAGGACTTCAAAACTGAGACGGGAAAGAGGGCTTTTTGCTGTTTTGCTTCACAAAAATGGAATACACTTCGAGGAAAAGCGAAACAGGATACTTTGGTGACACAATCGCAATTTAATAATCTGGTAAGGGACTTTTATGCACACACCTGCAACTGTTTTTAAGGTTTTATGTGGACTTGTATACCTGTTTATTTTGTTTGTTTTTCTGCTTATATTGTATTTTGAACAGGGCACCCATGAAAAAGAGAAGCCAAGTGCTCTCACTGGGTAAATAAAGATAAAAAAGGAAGAAAGACCAAGTTGGAATTACAAGTAGCTGATTTGTATGTTTAAATAAGTCCCTCTCAAATAACAATGAAGTCACAAGTTAGCATTAGTAAACTTTTACCAAAGTTTTTTGTTTTTTTTTTCAGTTACATTGCTCCAAATAGTTATATGCCTCATAGTGATATTGAAGAATGGGGACATGCAGGACAAACAGTGATACCAGTTATAAAGGATAACAACATTGCAATTTTAGGTCTGAATGATTTGGGAAAAATTTCTAATTGTGAATTTTATGAAAAGCATTGCAATTGCAATTTGAGATCTATGTTTTGATAATAGGATTCTGCTCAAAGTTAGGCCTGTCACGATAATTGCTATATTGACTTTGTTCAGTAGATGATAGATGGAACAATCATTTTTGGGGGTCGCGGGTACTTTTTCTTTGTACTAGTGAAAAAAGTTTAGTTATTTTTCTGTACTATGAAAAGATTTGATCTGTAGAAGGTTGAATTATGAACTTCTATGAGTCATTATAGATGCATGCTAAGTGTTGCATTCTGTTATTTATTCTGCTTTATTGTACATTTACAGTACTTTTAGAATACTTTTTTGAGAGAATTCTGCTTTATGGTTTGGTGTCAGTATTATCGTTTATTGTCTATATTTACTTCAGTAATATATCGCACTTCAAAATTTGTTATTGTGACAAAGTTCAGATATTAAGCATGTCCTGAAGAATTGGAACAAAAAACATACAAAAATCACACTTCAGAACATGTTTGTACAGATGTAAACTACATGATGAGCTGTTTCTCTCGGAGAATAAAACAGGATATTTTGTTATTTGTAGAAGAATTTATTTTACTTGAAAAATTACAGCCTCTGAGCTTTGCTAATTGTGTCTATTAAAATTGCAATTTCGATTTGATTGGGATTAATCTTGCAACCTTATTTCTGAAAAAAGATGTACTTCGCCGTGTATTTTTGTTTAAATTATTGTGTACTGCATCGCTGTATTACAGCGCCTATGGTCCGATAGACATTTTTTTGATATATGCAGGTGCCGAACTTTCTCACTTTGTCTCGATCTCCCAGGATAACGCTAATGTCCATGTGACAATGTACGATGCAGATTCCTACCTCTAGGAGCCAAGAGCCGCTCTGGAGAAAGCAATCATAGAGGAGGTAATACTCAATGCAATGAATATATCAGCTATATTACCACACGCCGCCGTTAATTCGCTTGGAAGACAGAGCGGAGAAGAGGGCTCCGCTGAATTATGGGAGCAATTGAAAAGGGCTTGTCTGCTGCCATTTCTTTCCCATCCGTGCCTGCACATATGGAAGAACACGTGTCAGACATATTTTAGTGCTTTAAACCTTGAGTAAAGAGCAAATAGACCGCCACGATTATAGAGAGGATCCCTGGTACAGTGCAGGCACAGCTGGAGGTCCAGAGACAGCAGGGAGGAGCGTGGGAAAGACCACAGCTTTCAAACAGAGGAACCTCCAACAGAGATGAGCCGAGAAGGAAATAAACAATCTGTGGAGCAAGTGGCCACACACTGATATGTATTCTGCTGGGAAAATATCATAATCTCCAATAAGGGGCTATTGGGTTTAATGGAGAATGGTTATTTAACATGTACTGCCATGGAAAAACATCTGGCTAATAATAATAATAGTAGTTTACATTTGATTTTTTGCATTGCAAGCCTCATGATGGTAAAGCAATACACTGTAGTCATTATTCACTCATTCTACTCATGGTAAGCTCAATCTGTAGCCACAGCTGCCCTGGGGCCATTGCTAACATGCATACCACATTCACACACACTAAGAGGGTCATGAGCTTTGAGTAAAGGACAAGATCGTGGATACAAGCGGTCGAAATGAGTTTCCTCCGCAGGTTGGCTGGGCGCTGCCTTTGAGGTGAGGAGCTCGGTCACATGGGAAGAGCTCGGAGTAGAGCCGCTACTCCTCCACGTCAAGAGGAGCCAACTGAGGTGGACGCCTGCCTAGAGAGGTGTTCCGGGCATGTCCCACCGAAAGGAGGCCCCGGGGAAGATCCAGGACTTGCTGGAGGGACTATGTATCTCGGCTGGCTTGGGAACGCCTTGAGGTCCCACCAGAGGAGCTGGAGGATGTGTCTGGGGTGAGGGAAGTCTGGGACCCCCTGCTTAGACTGTTGCCCCCCAACCTGGCTGTGGATAAGAAAATGGATGGATGGACTAGGAGGGTGTAAAAAGTGTATCGCCCAAGGACGCAACAACAGCGTACACTAGTCGGAGCTGGGATGAAACAGCTGTTTTTAGATTGTCGAACAAATTCTGTGAGCCACTTCTGCCCAGATAGAGTATGCAAAAGACTGTCTAATAGAAGCATTCAATGGAAGTATAACCACCTATGGCATCTGGGGCACACAATGACTGTCTTCAGCCAACCCACAGCCTGTATAAAGATGTATCTTTTAGTTCAGACTGGAAGAAATGTTATTATTTTTAAGTGGCAATGATTAAAAGTTTTGTGTTTGTGTTTTGCGCAGTTGGTAGTAGAGTATTTTCCCACTGATCCAAAGTTTGCAGTTTGAATTCCGCTCTCGACCTAAAACACATTGATTGAGTGTTTAGATACACTGACCCACAGGTTGGCAGAGCAACTGGAGCTCCCACAGATGAATGCTGTCATTGTTTCCTTGGGCAAGACACTTGACCTACATTGCCCCCAGTGTCTGAATGTTTGTGTGAATGGGTGAGTGTTTACTTGATGTGATGTGAGTGTTTTGAGTGCCTTGAAGGTAGAAAAGCGATATATAAAAATGTGACTATCTACCATCTTATCAGGAAATCAATACTTAAACTTATTTTAATTTTGTTTTGAAAACCCGAAGGTCGGAGGATCGAGTCCAGCTCGGACCAAGTTCTATCGTTGTGTCCTTAGGCAAAACACTTCACCCACATCGCCTAGTATGAAAGTGGTGTGTGTGTGTGAATGATCGGTGGTGGTCGGAGGGGCCGATGGCGCAAACTGGCAGCCTCGCTTCTGTCAGTCTGCCCCAGGGCAGCTGTGGCTACAATAGTAGTTTACCATCACCAAGTGTGGAGTGAATGAATAATGACTTCAGTGTAGCGCTTTGAGAGGCTTTGATAAAGCACATTACAAGTGTAAGGTATTATTAATTAATTAATTAATTTATTTATTTATTATTTTTTAGTTTGATTTTTTTTGTATAGCCATCTGAAATCCTCAAGTGGGACTGAATTTGACCAAAAACACTTCAGCAGTATTTGTGAATGTGCTCTTAAAGCAGACAACATCCTCTCGTTTATACTCACCAAAGAACAATGTCTTTTATCAAGTTTAGATTTTCATTTCATTTCAAGCCTCAGACACAGCGTGAAAGTGAACGCCCTCATTCAACTACCCAGACACATACACAAGTCCATTAGCCCTGATATGCGGCCCTCTATCACAGAGTGTTGAAATTCATATCCTGTTTGAGACAATGGTGTCAGATTGTCCTGCAGGGGTAAGTGCAGTCTGGCTTTAGCTGCGTTTGTGGTTACATGGAGGTGGTGGGAGACAGGAGCAGGTCCCAGGGGCTTTGGGGATCCATAATGCAGCTGTAATTAACAACTGACAATCAATTTGCATGGATGGAGAAGCCACATGGAGGAAAACAGCAGGAGCGTAAACAGCTGAGAATGGAAAGGGAAGATGTTGTTTTAATGTAAGTGTACTGTCCATAAAGCTGTTAAAGATAAAGTGGACACAATATGCCATCACTTCTGTTGAAAACTACTGTTGTTCAGATGTTGATAACAAAAGAACTAATGAAAGTAGAACACTATTCTTTCTTAAAATAGAGACTTGGATATTTCTTTTCCCATACTCATTTTAAGGTAGCACTTTTTCTGTGGGATTGTTAAAACTCTGGCTGGCTAGAAGTTGCTTTTAACAGGCAGTGAGTAAAAATATCACATTTGTGTTTCTATAATTTAGTTGCCAGATAATGCATGTGTAAAAATGTCCCCATAGACAAAGGTGCAAAACAGTAATGACTGAATATATAATCAAGTATAAGACTTTGCACTGGCATACAAAATGCAGTAGACACTGGTTCCCATAATGCAACAGTGAAATGTATTTTTTTTTATTGAAATAATTACATTGAATTGTAAAGTTCTACTGTATGTAAAATTTGCCCATAGATGAGGTTGTTCCCCAATCTGACCTATACTACTGCCTTAACACATCCCAGTATTAATATATAAATGCAGTTATATCATAAGTGACAACTACGCAGTGACACAAATTACACTTTACATCAAAACATTTGACTTTTCACATTTCCAATGAAGAGAAGGCTGTAATTTGCCTGTCCAATAGCAATAAACTCATTGACCATTCACACATATGCAGAGATGATGGAAATAAAACAAATGCTTGCAGCTTCATTTTATGTTTTTTTCATCAACATGACTTGGTGTTTTTTTTTTCTGTATGTGCGATATTTCACACATTTCTTCAGTGTGATGACAAAAAATGCCTCTTATCTTTGCAAAATGAATACTTTATGTTACATGTCGTGGCAACAATAAACTATTAACATTCTGTTCCTGTTAAGAGACTAGGGATGCGCTATTTCAGTTCAGTTTCTTTTTGTAAAGCCAAACATCACAACAGCAGTTGCCTCTTAGGGCTTAACAGGATCATTGATTTAGCCAACAGAAATTCAGAAAATCAACAGTGAAACAGACACTGGTCAACAACAGACAGATTAATTAAGATCCATAGAAAACAAGCAAAAGGAGAACTGCCCCAGAACATCTAGACCTTTAGACCATTAGATCTTCCTTATGGGCAAAGACAAACTCCAAAAATCCCAGTGGGAAAAAGAGAAACCTTGAAGAGAACCACAGTGAAGGAGAGATCCAGTCCCATGGAATAAACCAGGACTGAACCAGGACTGAACCAGGACTAAACCAGGACTGAACTAGGACTGAACCAGGACTAAACCAGGACTGAGCCAGGACTAAACCAGGACTGAACCAGGACTGAACCAGGACAAAACCAGGACTGAGCCAGGACTAAACCAGGACTGAACCAGGACTGAACCAGGACAAAACCAGGACTGAACCAGGACTAAACCAGGACAAAACCAGGACAAAACCAGGAGTGAACCAGGACTGAACCAGGACTAAACCAGGACTAAACCAGGACTGAACCAGGACTAAACCAGGACTAAACCAGAACCGAACCAGGACTAAACCAGGACAAAACCAGGAGTGAACCAGGACTGAACCAGGACTAAACCAGGACTAAACCAGGACTAAACCAGGACTAAACCAGGACTAAACCAGGAGTGAACCAGGACGTTACAGGATGTAACGTTACATTACATTAAAGGTTAAATTGTACTCTAAACCAATAACTGCTCCACCAATAGATGATTTTGGATTCCAAAAATAGTTTTAGTATCAAAAAGTAACAACTGTAATTATACCTTTAAAATAAAAAATAATAATTAAAAAGTGGCAATGTATACCAAATAGTTTGACATGATGGGCCCATCCAGGCAATAAATTACAACACATTCATATGGGAAGCATGTGAAACCACCCAATCAGTCTGTCTCATTCTAACTCACACCTCTGCACCTCTTCTCTTTCTGTACAGAACACTCCTTTGGTTTCTGTTTTGTCAGTTTTGGCAATCCTGAAAATTACTCCAGTGGGAACGTAATTATACTTGAAAATAGAATAGAAAGTTAAATCACAGCCCACACAGGCGCTTGTAAACATTCATTACAACTTTGCCCTATTGTACTGGCCCCCACACACACATTACTAGTGCATTACGGTTCTATTACGAACAATGCTAGGTGTGCTCTTATGAGGAATTCAACAGAAGCACTTGACCTTTTCTGCTCATGTTGCCGTGTAAGCTCACAAAATGAATGAAACAAGGCCGAGTTTATTTCGCGATAACTGGTCATTCATGAGTAATATTTTATCTATTGCATTCGCTTGATATTTTGTTAAAGATCCTGTATTACACAAAATTGACACTTGTGAGCCATGATATAATGCTGTTACCTCAAGAAAAACATACCTGCAGTTGTGTTTTGTTTCATTCACACATTTGAGTAAGCCTTATTATTAGTCTGTCTACATATCCCAAACTCAAAATGCTCTTTTCCACCTTGTGATGTCATGTATTGGTAGTTTTCAAGTTAACAGCTACCTTTACCTTTTTGGTTCAGTAGAGATAGGCAATTCCAGGTCTGAGATCAGCCAAATGAATCTAGGGAAGGTGTATGGAGTTTACAGTGGAGTACTTCCTGTATCATCACATGACAAGGTGGAGTATTTTCAGTTTGAAAGACGAACACCTTAAATGTGCATGGTTTGTGTTAAGCATGTGTGAATGAAACAAATCACAACTCCAGATGAGTGAACAACATTATAACATGGATCAGAAAATAGCATAATATGCCCTTTAATGTGCACAATGTAACTATTTCTGCTTATTTTTTTAGAGATGGAAGTGCATTGCCTGGATTGCTAATAAACACACTGAAAACCGTCCATTCTTGCTGCGAGCTAAGGCAAGATTAATTGCAATCGAATCAAAATAGAAATTTGAATGGATGGAACTAGCAAATCACAAAGGCTGTAATTTTAGTGCCGTCATTACCCCCACAAACAACAAAATCACTTGTCCTACTGGATAAAAAAACTACTAACTCTGTAGTTTAGATCTGCACTAACTTAATCTGAAATGTGATTCTTGATTTGATTGTAGCAATTCAAGAGATTTCCCCAAATCGTTTAATCCTACTGTGAGCGGGGCTGCCTCTGCACTGATTGGATCTGCTTGTTTCCATGGAGATAGATAACTTCACCAGAAAAGTTACTGAGTGTAACTTTTGTACTTCAAAATTATATGTATCAGATGATTCTCGAAGAATGACCTGGATATAAAATTATGCCATTGCATTTTAGAATTTGGAAAAAAAACAAAACAAACTTGAACACGTTTTAATATTTGAATAACGGTCCACTTCAACTTGAGTAATTATGCTTTCAGAGAACAATACTCACATTTTGCTACTATTGTGCGATATTTGGCTACTCTACCTTTATCTGTGTTTTGTAAACCATATGGGTGTTCTAGATTAAAAAGCTTTGTTTCATTCAGCCTTGTTATAGATTTTACCCAAACAGCCGAAGCAGACCGTGCCTGTTGTTTTGCTATATATTGTCTTTTGAAGTAGCTACAATTGCCAGCGAGTGCGTTCACAAGGCTTTTGTTTGATGTTTTTCTCTCCTAAAAAGACAAAATATATAACCTCTTCAAATCATTGTTCTATAGTACAATATTACGCCATCTCCTCTTTATTCTAATGTAGCCATTCACAAAGCACCAATAGTCGAATAATCTTCAAAAGGGAACCAGCATTAACTTATTCTATGAGATTTCTGAGCTGTGATAGTTGGTGCATGACTCCCAAAGCAGCATACCAGGAGAGACTGAGGAAAAATCTTGTATTTTCCAAAGGATTTGGGGATATTTTGCACAATCTGCTTTTCCAATCTCCTTTGCCTGCTGCAAGATTAAAACATACGAATATATTTGCCTTGCCAAGCCTCTCTGAGTGGCTGGGTGAGACGCGGGCTGTCAGATTACCCCATTAGAAAGACATATGTTCATTGCATGTTGTTTGCGTGCATGCTATTCCAAATGTCCGAGACGTTGTGCATTATTCATGTTAGAGCATGTAAGAGCTGACTCATAAACCACATGAAATTGTCACATATGCTAAACAAAAAGGGTTGCCACAGTTAGCCAAAGACACTGCTATACATACAAACATATGTAGCAGGATGAGCACAATAGACACACACGTAGCAACACAATGCACTAAATCGTATTAGGCAAATGAGAGCCAGGCAGAGCTGAGCTAGAGGAGCGCTGTGTTGGAGCGGTGTCGCCGTCACAGATCCTGGCATAAATCATGTTTAGTTGTTGTTGTTGTTTAATATGCAAATCTCCCATTCAAAGCGAGAATGTGCTGTTAACAAGTGCGCAGAAATACACACAAACACACGCTCTGCTCCGTCTCCGTCAGGCTCCCGGTGGATTCCAGTCAAGAGGAAAGCGCTCGATGTGTGGCCCGCTAATAAACAGCAAGTTGGACGATGGATTTTTATGAGTTTGCAGACAGAAGTTATTATCGCGCTTGGAAAATGATACGATTTGCATAAAATGTAATAATCTGCAGTGTCTAAGTAAACACACATAATAAGGAATGGCTACAGTCTCATGTGTAATTGGTATTTGGTTTCAATATCAAGCAAGATTGATCATGAACATATAATTAGGGTTACTCAGTACTAATTATAAGGCCTTGGATTTATATATAGCCCCTTTAATTACATTATTATCCATTCACTCTTCATATTCATGTTGATAAGCTTCTTTGTCACAGATGACCCCCATTGAAAGTAATGAAGGGATGTTTTGTCTTTAATTGAATGTATTTATTTCTTTTCACATAAAACTGATGGAAGCACTATTGGACCGCTGTGTTTATTTATTTTCGTATTTAATTATTTATTCATTATTTATTTATTTATTTATTTATTTATTCATTTATTTTATCTATTTAGGAATTCTGCCCATGACTATCATAGCAACCAAAGAGCTAATCCGGAGCAAGGCTGGTTTAGCAGGGAGCGGACGTTTAGCAATGCTGTTTATCAAACCGGTTGTAATGCTAGCGGGAGTGACCTTAGAGAAAGGAGCCTGATTTGTCGGTTATTAACATTCATATCTTGAGTTTGTGACACAGAATAGTGAAATTAAAATAGCAGGATCGTGTAGAGCGGGTTAATACGAACATTTTAAGGACAAAATGACGAGCCTCACTGTAGCAGCTATGGAGAGAGGGGTGACAGTTTTTCAATGCAAAGTGAATTGGAGTCAGAATCAGTGGAGCCGGAAGTGTGCCCATGCTCACTTCCTATATGGAACGTAGCGGCTTGCAGGTTAGCTATGTCCATTTATATATTCAGTCTACGAATTATTATTAATTAATGCCTTGCACCTTTAGTTTCATAACGGACACAAGGTGCAACTTAACTTCACCGACAAAACTCCAGAAACCCATCATTTCTGTATTAGCTACAACCACAAGCTCCCATTGAAAATAAATGGAGGATAAATAAAGATTTTATAATTCAACCGTCACGCCCTCACGCTCAGTACTGTCTATATATGCCCAAGTCTTTATAGCGCATTTTTTGAAGAGCCCATTTTTAATTTTCAGTACAAAGCCCACAGTCTCCAATAACGTAATAAATCTCTACAGAAAAACATAATCGAACACCACTCGCAGCATGAAAAAAGCCCATAGGAGAGACGTGGATGTGAAATGCCACCGGCGTCATTATGGAACTCATATTTCATAATCATCAGCCTATCCATCAGATCTGCTCTACAACAGCTTTGGCACAATCTAAAGAGGTAGAAGGAATCTCCATCTAAACACAAAATGATTTATACTGATAAGAAAAGTGCAGCAACCGTTCAAAAAGACATTAGAGGATGGTAGTTGTTGAGGGGATAAAAACATACATCAGATTTATCAGCCATTTTTTTCATGCATTTATCATTTCAGAAAATATTTTTTTAAGTGACACTGAAAATCTACCCTAGGTAAAAGGGGGTCTTACAAGGACACACAGTGGTAAACCGAGTCTAAATGATAATGAGTCTAAAACTACAAATGTGGTAAAGTCCAAGGAACAAGAATTAAGGGCTAAACTAAGTCGAAATGAAGATTAGAACAGGACCAAACAAGGATTATGCCAGTGCTAAACCAGAATTCAGATGGCTTGACACAAAATAAATAAAATCTTTCAGTCATATGATTCCAGAGCTTGATTGGCCACAATGGATTTCAAAATGTAAAGCCACTTGTAATTATGGTTTTGTGGTAATAGTAATGTAAAGTCTTCACACCATGTACTATACAAAAACACGAGATCTGACCAGCTCAAAAACAGGCCTATACAAGGTTTAAACTATATCCAAACAAATCAAAAATAGGACTACAGCATGACTTGAGATGTTTCAAAACAATAATAATAAAAATTTTAATAAAACTGATCCTAACTACCACCCATAAGCAGTCATATATAGGACTAATGTGACTGGACAGTTAGAAAATGTTCGTGCTGAGCCCTGGTGCTTATTTGCTGCTGTTTTCCTCTAAATTTATATGATGAAGCAAACTGAAACCACATGAGCCAGAGGAGACCTGTACACCAAGTTTGAGAAACTCTGGTAATTACAAGGGTGGCAAATCTTATCGGCCTATATATTTGAACTTCAGAGCCTTCTATTTTCAGCCACTGTACTATTTTTGGTTATTCTATACCCACTTCAGCCCATAGACCCACACAGTAGAAACACCTCAGCGCACAGGGACATATCAGATACGGTCAATGGAGAGGCTAGTGACAGATCTCAGCTGTAATTGATACTCTGCTCTGGCAGCCATTTTGGTTTGGCTCAACCACAGACCAAAAATGATCTTATATTCGCAGCATAAACACAACACACGCGTTCCACTCCAGAGACGCTTGACACATCTTGACATATCGCTTCTCACATTCACTGAACACACAATCACCGCTTCAACATGGCTGGTAGATATCTGTTTTTCAAGGGTACACTTACATGCTAAGGGGAATCTTGGTTACGTGTTTTTTTTTCTAATTTGGAATTTTATATTCCCAAAAAGAGACCATCTAAAGTCACACCAGCGAAAAAATGCATAATAATGAAGAAAAAAATCAACCCACTGTATCCTTTTAGCTATATATTTTTTTTATATATTTCATGTGATATCATATGTCAGTGTGCAATTAGAAGTTTTTTACGTAAAAAAAAGAATCTGAACTCTACCAGAGCTTCTGAAACACAAATTTTCAGACTATTATTATTATTCTCCCTTCAAATTATCTATTGTCTACCTTTTTTACAGTGTAGAGGAGGGAGGAGGGGGCGGGGTTTCAGCTACTGCCGAGGGGAACTCAAGGAAGACTGACTGGATTTTAATTGGTTGTCATCACTGAACTTTATCTTGATGAGCGAGCAAGGGTGATCGGGTGCATGTGGAGGAATTAGTCACTCTAACACAGCTCTGGTTTTGATACTGTATGCACAAACCAGCCAGAAGTTTATAACGTCTTAATGAGCAGAATCGCGTCTCTAATGGTATTATAACACACTGATATAGAAAGACCAAATACTGACCTTTTAAGCCATCGAGTATCTGTCAACACAATTTAAGCCGATCATCTGTGTGTGAAGTTATTACAAAGACATCTCACAAATGCACAGCTCTTGACTAGCAGACACTTTTCTTACTGTGAAATGTAATCCATTATTTTTCAATCAGCAGAAAATAAACATAAAAACTTAAAGCAACGGCGTAACTTTTCAGTGGTGGCACTTTATCTGCAGTCAGTGAAAACAGAAAGTTCAAACCATACTGCAGAACATTCTATATAGAGTTTTCTGCCATAAGGTTAAGGTTAAGGTTTTATCCAAAGCAATAAAATTCCCATCGTGACATGAGGTGCAAGCCCACTCATAATAAGGATTTGTTTTTTTCTCCTTTTTCTAGAGCAATAAAAGCATCCATAAGGAAAATATATTGTTTTAGTTTGGTCTGTCTTTTGGCTAAAAAGTTATACAGTGGAGCTTTAAACAAAACCATCTTTGATCAGTGTGAATAACAAAATATAACGATAAACATCTGGCTAAAACTCCTCATCCTTGACAACACGTTTCTTGAAAGTTAACCAAATTACCCCATAGTTCTCACCAAAGCACCACAAGCCAACTGAGACTTCATTCAGCGATATAAGTAATGGACAGATACAATGGCAAACAACAGCTACCAGCAGCAACCAATACAGCAGCACTCGTAGTGACAGCTTAAAGGTCCCATATGGTCTAAGTTTATGTTAAAATATCATCATAAACTGGAGTTGTGGTTTGTTTCATTCACACATTTAGCACAAAACTCCTGCAAATTTAGGCTGAGTTCTTCTCTCAAAACGAAACCACTCTGGTTCACCTGGTGATGTCATGTGATAATACAGGAAGTGCTCCACTGGATTTTTAAACTCAATACATCTTCCCTAGATTTGGATAAATTCAGACTTAAATTGCCAATCTACTGAACTAAACATAAAATGTAGCTTTTAATTTGAAAACTACCACCTCATGACATCACAATGGGGAACAGAGCATTTTGAGCTTTAGAGATGTAGACAGACTAATAATAAAAGATTATTCAAACATGTGTGAATGAAACAAAACACAACTCCAGAAATGTTTTCAAGAACGTTATAACATGGCTTAAAGCTCACAAGAGTCAGTTTTGCGTAATATGGGATCTTTAAATACTAGCTGGGTCTTACCTTGAACAGGCGCAGAATGTTGGCCACCATGATGGACACAGAGCTGGCGGCGGCTCCGATCACTCCGACAATTTTATCCGGTTTGGTGAAGATGGGCGGGTCTCCGTTAGCACAGCGCACATCTGATCCATCCCGCTCGATCAGGGCCTGCACAAAAGTGAGAGACTGCTCCAGAGCGTAGGTGTCTCGCGAGCACGTATCCAGGATCCTAGCCCCCAAAGTGATATTCGGAAGTAGCTCGGGGTCCTTATTGATCAGGTCTATGGCAAACATCATGGCTTCCAAACGGTGGATCCCTTTCTCCTTTTTAAGTTCTCCGCAAGGGGTACCGCGATCGCCCCGGGAGTGGACTGGGAACAAGCCTCCCAGAATGATGTCCCCGTCCAGGCGAATGGAATGAGCGTATTCGGGAGCGGCCTGTGGGTCGATGGGGATGCGTTGTGGAGACGCTAAAGGGAGGAGCAGAGAGCAAGATGCAGCAACAAGTAGCAGTTGGGGACAGTACAGAGAGCTAGAGCCTGGGTGCAACAGTGGATCCATGATGGTTGATAAATTTCAGTGATATATTCCCAAAAAAAAGTGTGTAGTCAAAACGTGTCTTCTTATTGGTCCAGAAGGATATGTTTAATGGCCCCAAAAGTGGAGCTTGCCAAGTCCCAGGACAGAACCATATTCCAAATATATAATTGAAAAGTGCTGCAGGGATGTAGTGTTTAATCCAAGTCACATTGTCAGTAAAACCTGAAAGACAGAGATATGGTAACAGTTAATATAACAAAACAGGCAGAAGTGGAGTGAAATACGTTAGAGAAGTGAATATTATATTAATGTCCCCATATGAAATTACATTTTTGGCTCAGTCTGGGTTGAAGCACTCTGGAGCACATCTTCAGATCCTTTCCTAGTTGGTCAGGATAGCATAGCTGGACAATTGTGCATTAGGTTGATTGAAAAAAAACAAAGTATCTGGAAGAAACCAATCCAGACTCCGGACAGACATAGATACTAAATACTAATTCTACTTTTACATATCAGGATCTCGGTATTATGTAATGTCCAAACAGTTGTTTTTAAGAATGTAGTTGTGTAGTCACTATTTACCTTTGTAATGGTGCCTCAAGATGCTCAAAGCACTGAACATTGCATTATGTATTCAGTCATCTGGCAATTTATGCTATTGGACCCTTACTACTTTTATATATAGGCAAGAACGCAACTGGGATCAAGCTCCAGACATGTTAGGTTGGTGGACAAACGCTTTAACCACTGAGCAACTGTTTCTTACTCAAGCGATAAATCAGGACTCTATTTATTTCCTAATTGCACTCTTGTTTAAAGGGCCCAAATTAAGCTATTTTCTGATCCATGTTATAATCTTGTTCCTCATCAAAAATACACCCAGAGTTATGTTTTGTTTCATTCACACATATTTAACACACAGACCCTGCATATATGGGCTGACTATGGGCTCAAAGAACAAAAAACACTGTTCCACCTTGTGATGTCATGAGATAATACAGGAAGTGCTCCACTGTGTTTTTAAACTTCATACACCTTCACTAGAAGAATGTGAATGAAGGTAAAAGGTAGCTGTTAACTTGAAAACTTCCACTACATGACATCACAAGGTGAAAGAGCATTTTGAGATTTGAGGATGTAGACAGACTAATAAAGCAAGATTATTCAAACATGTGTGAATGAAACAAAACATGGCTTAGAATCAGTTTTACATAATATTGGACCTTTAAATAATATTTTGACCTCGATACTATGCACCACAGATTGTATGCAAAAAAAATAAATAAATCCAACAACCAACAACAACCATTAGCTTATGAAGCTGTTGCTACGGTCCACCTCACAAACACATGTACCACTTACAAGCAAGAGTGGATCTGAGCATCACCCAGTCAAAAGACAGGTCCCCTCCTGCATATATTAACACATGGCATGTCTTTACAGCTGCACTCTGCACATTCACACCAGCGTTCTATAATTGAAAAGCCTATCTCCGTGTAATCACCATTGTACACAAACACACACCCTCATACATATAGTTATCTCCTGGCATGTTGATGAGGGCAGCAGCTGTTGAGATGACTGTACAGAGCCTGGGAGAACACACTACCTGCTGCAGAGGAGGGAGGGAGAGAGGAAAGAGAGGATGAAGGAAGGACGGAGAAAAAAGAAAAGATAAAAGTGATAAAAGTGAAAAAAAGACAGAAAAGACACAGATTGCTGCCTGCAAGCTAAGGTGGAAGAGGGCAGAACTCAACATCTGTACTATAGTGTGAAGTATGCAAATGTACTGTACTGGAGATGCTGACCTTTTATAGATCCTTTTTTTTTTTTTTTTACAGGATAGTATATATTCAAATGTATATATATAAGTAGATTTTCGTAGTACTTTAAGAGATTCAAAATTTAACAAATCACTCCACAAGATTTTTTTTTCTATAGCACAACACATGAGTGGACTATAACATTAACCACAAAATAGCAGAAATGATATTTAACATTTGAAAAAGTTTCTGTTTCTTTTTGAGATGATATAATTTTAATTACAGATGACTGATCAATTAATATTTACAATAAGACAACAGACACAAGGAGGTGGAGTAGGGTAGAGGTGGGGTATGCAGCAGTCACTTTATTCATTATAAATATCTAATTATGTAAATGGGATTGATATTACAAACATATGTATCCATATTGGTGGTGTATCGTTTTTTATTTTTTTATGTTTTACAATATTTAGGCATAATTTTATCTTTTTTGTGTGTTTGTTTTAATTTGCACCTTACCATCAGGGTGTAAATTGAGAATGGCTGTATTAACGATGTTTTTTTCTTACAAGAATGATGAAAATAATACAGTATTTTCACTTGCAACCAGGCAGACACTAGTCCAGTGCCTGTATATCTGCATGCTTTACAATTCTCACATATTTTAAGCACACATACCTCGGCCTTAATTAGTAGAAGCTGATTTAATCAAGTCCATTAAGCCAACGGTTCTGTCATGATCCACGCTTCCCTGCTCCTGTTTTGCCTCCTGTGTTCTCCTCTCCCCCTCCCTCACCGGCCTGACTCCAGAGCTGGGTGGAGCCCTGGCTCCTCCCGCACACACCTGCAGCCCATCAGCGCAATCAACGCACCTGCGGGAGGATAAAAGGAGCCAGGACCCAGGTCTCTTTGCCAGGTTGTCTGTTCGCCTCACTGTTTGTCCTCGTGTCTCTGCTGTGCTTCCTGCCTGTGTCCCTGTTCACGTTCCTGTTCAGCACTCTGCCTCCCTGCACTGCTCTGGACCCCCGTCTCCGACCCTGTACCGGCCGTATTCTTGTCTCGTTGTTCCCTGCACCTCTGGACCCTGACCTGCACCCCTGCACCCGGCTCCTCGTATGTTCTGCCATCACCTGTTGTGTTGTTCTGTCAATAAACACCCTTAAACTTGCCCCGAGTCTCGCATCTTTGGTCCGCCTCACACCCCACATTATGACAGGTTCACAGAAAGAAACCTGAAGTGAAACAAATATTGTAATTCCTTTGATTTCAGTTCTTCTACTTTGTTCCCTAGTAGACATATCAGTGGTCTCAAATGTACATTCACACTGAATCATTTACAGATGAATTTTACAGCATACTTCTAAAGCTTCTTCACTTCTGGACATAACCACATCAAATGTAACAGGGTGCCAGGTCAGCACATGTTTGTGAGGTGTAATATCAAATCTATGTAGAATTTTAAACTGAATCATTTTGTGTCTTACACTTTTTGAGGAGTAATTTGGTCTTTTAAAGGGCCCATATTATTATTTTCTGATCTGTTTTGTAATGTGATTTTGCTTTGTTTCATTCACACATGTTTAACACACAAATTCTGCATATTTAGGCTGATTTCTCTCAAACAGAAATTACGCTGTTCCATCTTGTGATGTCATGTGGTAATACAGGAAGTGCTCCATTGTGTTTTTAAACTCCACCTTCACCAACACCTTCACTAGATTCATTGGGACGATTTCAGCCCTGGAATTGCCAATCTCTACAAAACTAAAGGTAAAAAGTAGCTGCTAACTTGAAAACTATGACTTTATGACATCACAAGTTGGAAAAGAACATCATGGCCTTTAGAGATATAGACAGACTAATAGTAAAGGGTTACTTAAACATGTGTGAATGAAACAAAAAAAATACTTCTCTGGTTATGTTTTTGAGGATATAGCAACATTATAACATGACGAAAAGCCAAAAAAAGATTCACTTTTGGGTAATAGAGAATCTTTAAGTATAGCATCCCACTAGTCTATTGTTTTGGGGTTTTTTTTGGAAATGGAAAAAAAATTGGACATTTTGTAAAGGTGCAAACTGCCCTTTCACCACTGATCTAAAGATTCATCCATGCTATTGAGAATGCAGCTGGGTTTCACAATCAAACCTGAGCCAAACCACCTGCCGCAAGAGACGTGGGAAAGAGGAGGGAGGCAGGGGAGGGGAGATGAGAAGAGATGGAGGAAGCAGGAAGAAGACGAGGGAGGGGAGACTGATGGGAAACCGCATGAGACAGTGAAATGACGAAGAGATCACTGTCTCTGAGCTACAACCTTGCATCATTCAAAACCTGCTGATAGCGCCGCAGCTAAATGAACACATTCCACTGCACCGAGCTCTCACGTGACAACAGGTGCACACAGACTAATGCTATTATTCTATGCTAACAATATTAAAAGTTGATGTGGCATTTGTGCATAGAACTGGCTGAGTGGAAGTACACCTCCATCCCCTGTAGTTATCGGGTTAACGGTTGGGCGACTCACACTGCACATTACGCACTGAATTCACAGAAAGCGTCAGCTGGGTCTGAGGAGGGACCAGAAATTGGTTGTGACAAACTGCTCCATTCCTACACGACATGAGTGCTAATGCGGTTTCATTAGCCATGGCCCTTGGGATTTCTTTCTCATTTGGAACTTTACTTTTTTTCCCACTTATTTTATGAATTGAAATTGAGGGAGTGATTTTGAATGCTAAACGCAAGGTGGGTTCAGTGTAATTCTGCAAGTGAATGCACATAGCCTAAATTGACTCCAGGCGTGCTGAAAGTGGTCTTTTAAGGTTCAATTGTTAGTATGTTTTTGCAAAGAAAAATCTTAGCTCCTATTGCTCATATATGTACTTCTAAATACTGCATAGCAATAGAGGTAGTTAAAGTCGAATTGCATTGTATAATAATATTACTAGTGAAAGTGTCTTTTGAAAATGGCTGAATATAAAAATAGAACAGAACAACTAAAAGTACTTTAGGTTGCAGAGTTATCCTGTAATTGGATTTGCTTATATGCAAAATAATAAAAAATAAAAAAACATGATTGTGTGTTGTGTTGGAGAGGCAACTGGCATCACCATTCCTGCATATACTGCTAGTAAAACTACTGTCATCTGCTGTTACTGCCTAGTATATATTTTAATGTAAATAGTTTCGAGATAATCTTTTATCATAATGCAATGTTATCTGGGAGGGCATCTGATATAAAAGTAGCTTAAAGACACGTTATGTAACTATTCTGGAGTGGATTCCGCCCTCTGTGTCTCCATGGACATGCTATTGTCTTGCCTGGAATATTTGACAGTATGGCATTAAACTTATTTTGCTTGCATTTTCTCAATTATATGTATATGCACTGCTAAAACAGCAGTAACTTAGGTTTAATGTCATATTGTGGCACATTCCACACAAAGCAGCATCTTCTTGGAGAAAAGCAGGTTGCAGGATCCTTACCAGAAAAGTTGCATATTGCCCCTTTAAAGGTCCTATATACAAAATTAATTCTTGTAAGCTTTAAGCCATGTTACAATGTTGTTACTTCCTCAAAAACATACCTGGAGTTGTGTTTTGTTTCATTCACACTTGTTTGAGTAATCCTTTGTTATTAGTTTGTTGTCATGATCCACGCTTCCCTGCTCCTGTTTTGCCTCCTGTGTCTCCTCTCCCCCTCCCTCACCGGCCTGACTCCAGAGCTGGGCGGAGCCCTGGCTCCTCCCGCACACACCTGCAGCCCATCAGCGCAATCAACGCACCTGCGAGAGGTTAAAAGGAGCCAGGACCCAGCTCTCTTTGCCAGGTCGTCTGCATGCTGTTCGCATCACTGTTGTTGTCCTCGTGTCCCTGCTGTGCTACCTGCCCGTGTCCTGTCGATGTCCTGTCGATGTCCTGCTCGTCTACCAGCTGGTTTCACGGTTCGTCTGCCTGTTGTCCTGCTCGTGTCCTGCCTGTGTTCCCGTTCATGTTCCCGCTCAGCACCCAGCCTCCCTGCACTGTTCTGGACTCCCGTTTCCGACCCTGTCTCCCGGTACCGGCTGTGTTCCTGTCTCGTTTGTTCCCCGCACCTATGGACCCTGACCTGCACCCAGCTCCTCGTATGTTCTCCCGTCACTTGTCGTGTCTTGTTCTGTCAATAAACACCCTTAAACTTGCCCCGAGTCCCGCATCTCTGGTCCGCCTCACACCCCACAACACGACATTTGTCTACACTTCCAAAGCTCAAAATGCTCTTTTCCACCTAGTGATGTCATTTTCAAGTTAACAGCTACATTTTACCTGGACAATGGGCAATTCCAGGTCTGAAATGATCTAAATGATTCTCATGAAGGTGTATGGAGTTTAAAAACACAGTGAAGCACTTCCTGTATTACTACATGACATCACAAGGTGGAACAAAGTGTTTTCTGTTTGAGAGAAGAGCTCAGCCTAAGTATGCAGGGTTTGTGTGTTAAACATGTGTGAATGAAGCAAAACACAACTCTAGTATGTTTTTGATAAGGAAACAACATTATAACATAGATCAGAAAAAAGCGCCATATGGGCCCTTTAAGCAAATACATGATTACCTCTGATGACTACTGAATTATACACAGATAGACTAAATGGGCAAACGTTTTAAACACCATATGAATACGGTGACATAATCATGTTACCCTCTGAATTACACATCCGTATTAGCGCTGTCCCCTTTACCTCAATACACTGCTGCTTTGCTGAGATGGCCTATTTCCCATTGGTAATTACCCATATGGTTTATCCTGTTGTTTTTACTGCTGAGAACAATAGCTTTTCAGCACAAATACACTACTCAGGTTAGCCATGAGGTGTCGAAGCATCATTAATTCACTACTGCAAGGATAATGACCTTAGCTATCCCTTGGTCTGACTGCCTACAAGACTGAGCCAATGCAAAATATATAGAAAGTTTAAAAAACAGACAGAAATAGGATGACTTTCTAGCAAAAAAGCAGAATTCACTTAACTTTTAATTTCCAAATATTCAGCAGTCCTGTGTTATCACCCACGAGGGCCCTAACAGTTTTTGGGCACATCTCAGCACAGCGTGAGGCTTTTTTCACCTCAATGCATTTATAATTCGATTCTGTCCCAATTAATTCATCTACACTCTAAATGGAATTAGGTCAAAGCAACTAGCTCTCACATAGCCACGAGCCCCTGCTATGATTAAAACCCAGCTTTATATAGGGTAACCTTGATTCATCTGCAAACACTGTGCATTGTAGCCTCGTTCATTTTGTTTACTCATCGCTATTTTCACTTAGATTGGGGCTCCGTTTGGCTTAGAAGCATACAGAAAAGCCCACATGAGAGTTGGGGCTCCTGTTATGGGGTGTACAATTATCCATAAAAGCAGCGAGAAAAGTGCTGCCATCCAGTGCCTGTGTGAACCACTCATTTGTGTGATCAGTTATAGGAGAAGACCTCTGTTCTCTGATGGGACGGTCAAGAGAATATGGTGGATTCACAAGCCAACTGTGAATATGCTATCTGAGTTTGGGTCAGGAAATTAGTGTTTTCTAAGTCTTTTTTAAGGTGACTGTGACATGTTTGGCTTTTTGGCTTTGAAATATATGCATTTTTACTGTGAGTGAAGTCCCCTCACAGATTTGACCTGTAACTTAGCCTAGTGGTGTCACCAGCTTGTTTCCATGGAGATAGACATATTTAATGCCATCCTGTGGAATGTTCCAGGTAACGTAATAACATTTCCATGGAGATAATCTGGTGATAGACTGAAATTTTAGCCATGTCATAATGTTGTTACCTCCTCAAAAATATATCTGGAGTTGTGTTTTGTTAAAGTCACGCATGTTTGAGTAACCTTTTATAATTACTCTGTCTACATCTCCAAAGTTCAAAATGCTCCGTTCCACCTTGTGATGTCATGTAGTGGTAGCTTTCAAGTTCACAGCTGCCTTTTACGCCAATTCTTAGCCCTGAAATTGGTGTCAATTTCAGGGCTAAGAAATGATTCTAGTGAAGGTGTATAGAGAGTAAAAAACAATGATCACTTCCTGTACTAACACATGACATCACAAGGTGGAACAGAGTGTTTTCAGTGAGAGAAGTACTCAGCCTAAATATGCAGGATGTGTATGTTAAACATGTGTGAATGAAACTAAACACAACTCCAGCTATGTTTGTGATAAGGAAACAACATTATAACATGGATCAGAAAATAGTGTGATATGGGCCCTTTAAATGTTGTTAACTTAACTTAATTTATCCCCTATTTGTCCTCGGCTTTGGATCCTGTCAGGAGAATCATCTCAGTACAGCTTCTTTGACCTATGAACTATTGCTGTGAAACTAGAGCACTAACCACTAAGTCACTGTACTGTACTGCCTTAGATTTTTGAGACAAATCAGGACCTTAGCGACAGATTAATGTTATATTTGAGCTCGTCCCAAACGACTATTAATGAACATGGCTTCATCAGGGCAAGTGAAAAAAAATCTGATTTATAATATAATATAATATGTGTCAAAAACCTAAATATGACTTCCAATTTGACATTTAGATATACAAAAAAAAGGGTGCGCTTCATAAATGGTGGCAAACATTTCAGAACAATAAAAACTACAACATTGCTAAAAGTTATAATGGTTCTGATACACAACTCTCCAGTTAATCCACCATTCATTCACTATGTATCTACCACCTCCAGGGACAAACCCCAGCTTCTTCTCCGAGGCAATTCAAACTTTCATATCTCATTTACACAAGTCCAAATACATTTCACAGGTCCTGGACTACCACTGCCTATGTCTGATGTCGAGAGTACTTTACATACTGTTTTAATAAGGCCCACTCTACGCAGGCTAATAGTCCCTCTCTTTTCCATTCCCACTTCTCTCCCAGGGGAGTCCTTGTCCTTTATGACGGTCTACAAAGCACTCCAAACCTAAAAGCAGGCGGTGCGGCCCGGAGAGGGGGGGTCCTGTGGTGATGGTGACTCACTTCAAGAGGGTTAAGCTCTTTTGAATATACACCCACAGCCACTGCCTTGTCGAGTGTGCCCAACAACTCTACTTTCCTATTGTTCCTGTCTCCTCTTTCCTCGTTTGGTCAACTGTCTCCTCTTCCCTTTCTTTCACACTTATGTCACACTTCTCTCTCCTTCCCTCTTTTTCCTTCTCTCTCTTCCTCACACTGTCTGTATCTCTCACTCTATACATGTCGTTCTTGCCCTGCCTCTCTCTGGCTCTCTCTCTCTCCATCTCTCATTCTTTCTCTGTCTCTCCCGCCGCTCGCCCTGTATCTCGCTGTCCCTCTATCTTTCTCTCCCTCTCTCATTGTCAACCTTTCTGTCTCCCTTTTTTTCTCCCACTCTCTTTCTCTCCCCTCTCTTTTTCTCTCCCTCCATCTTTCTCTTTGTCTCTCTCGCTCTACCTATCTCTCTCTGTTACTCTTTCTCTCCCTCTCTCTTTCTCCCTCTCTCTCTTTCTCCCCCTTTCTTTCTCTCTCTCTCCCCCTCTCTTTCTCTCTCTCTGTTACTCTACTTATCTCTCTCTGTCCCTCTTTCTTCCTCTCTCTTTCTCCCCTTTGTTTTTCTCTCCATCTCTGTCTCTCTCTCTCTCCCTCTCTTTTTCCTTCTTTCTGTCTCTTGCTCTCCCCATCTCTCTGTCCCTCTTTCTCTCTCTCCATGTCTCTCTTTCTCCCCCTCTCTCCCTATATCTTTCTTCCCTATCACTCTCTCTCTTCATCTGTCTCTCTTCCTCGCTCTCACTCTCTCTCCATCTCTCTCTCACTCTCTCTCCTATCTCTCTGTCTCTCTTTCTCTCTCCCTCTTTCTCTCTATCCATCTCTCTCTCTCTGTCGCGCTCCCTCTGTCTCTTTCTGTCCCTCCCTCTCTCTCTGGGGAGGGCACTGCTCTTTTCAGAATCTGATAGCTTTTCGGCTGCCCCTGTCCTCTCCTGCCTGTCCTCCTCACTCTATTTCTCACCTTTCTACCTCCAGTCCATTCACTCATTACTTCTTTCGCTAGATTTTCCTCATCGAATTGACCGTACGAAAGTCAAGAGACCAGCTACCAGGTACTTGAGAGCAAAAATGCACAGATATGATATGAGACTTGTGACTGATACCCTGCACGAGCCAAAATGCTGTTGATATTGGTATCGAATGATGGTAGGGAAAGACATTTTTAGCATAGTTACGATATCTGTCCAGTGTTATGTAAATTCTCATAATAAATTCTTCTTTTAGACATCTAAAATCTGTGTCAATATGTTGTGTAGTAGTAGTTGTTTTCTGTTAAGGGGCTTTTGAAATACCTACATAGATTTCAAGACATCAAAAATGAGAAGACAATCAAATCTTTGTAATGGAATGATGCACCTCCCTCTTATTCCTTTTCTCTGATTGGTTAAACTCCCCAGGCTTGTGACAGTTTTCTAAAGCCATGATTAGCCTTGAACAAAAGTGTATAGAGTGCATTTATAGTCAATGACATCCAAATATTGCCTTTTCTTGCTTTTAAATGCAAGATGAACAAGTGATATAAAGGTATAGGATAGGCCGATATACCGCTTAATCCTCGCTTAGAGACGTATCATATTTTGACGTGAAAGAGTCGTGCGTCTGGAGATAAGATGCAGCCTGCAGGTTGGAGAAAAAACAGCGCCAGATCAAAGTGTGGGGTGTGTGCTCATTATGCGGCCACATTTGCTTCTGTGCGGTTCTGCTCGCACCCTAATTAAGACAGTGCCATCCGCGCACAGTGAAAACAGCGTTACAGTATTACGCACCCAAACGACAGCCATCGCCACTGTGTTTAATCCCCTTTACGCGGAGTTAGTGCAAAGAAACGTACCTGATAAAACATTTACTCACCTCCTGTCTATGCACAAAAGCATTCACATGAATAAATTACGCCTCAGGAAATCACTTAAATCCAGGAGAAAGGCGGGCGTCAAAAGAAAAGGAAGAGGAGGGATGCCCAAAATCATCAGTGGAGGAATGTGCCCAGTGAGACAAATGGGAAATTGCCAACACTTATAATGAAAGAAAGACTTGAGAGAAAAAAAATGACAGACATATACTGAATAATAATTGTATACCTTAAATTTTAGTAATCCAGTTGCATGCGAGTGGTTGAGGTGGTAAGGAGCGCCTGTCTGTGTCTCTTTCTCTCGGATTCCTTAGGGTCCCCTGTCCGCCTCAGGCAACTTCCTTGCGGAGCTCAGCAGTTTTCCTTCCCAAATACCAGTCAGCCCTTTTAGTATTGGAGTGAGATTTCCCGTTCCAAAACAGCAAAACAGATGTAAGTGACAATTCCACAGTGAAAGCGCACAAAAAGCCCCAAAACGCGCACGCGTCAAGACTGTGTTTTTTGTGGTTAAAATTGAAATCTAGCAGATCCGTGGAGACAAAAACGAATAGGGCGGTTGTGTGGAAAGTCGATGCCCAAGAATGAACAGTGAGGGAGAGTGAGAGAGGGGATGGGGGAGAGAGCGAGGTGTGGAGAGATAGAGCGGAGGAATTCGTCAGAAGCGCAATGTGTCAGTCGTGATCAATATGTCGCTAAAACCCACCTGATGTTTCTTATGCCGCGGTCCAAGGTGGAGATCTCCCGCTCTTTTTACGCACGAGAAACACCTATGCTCCACTGATGCTTTAATCCACGTTCGTTGCGCGCACCCTCCGATAATAAAGACGGGGTGCTGCACGAGCCACCGATGTGTGCGTAAACCTGTTTCTAACGCTATACGTTCAATGTGTCTTCTCTGCAGGCGCCAAATCATCTCCTAATTGCGCCACTGTCATCCGGCACTGGCCACACATTCAATCAAGTTTACGACTAATCAATCGAATCAATGAATGCCACAATAGTAAGCTGTGGTTGCTTGAACACATTAATAAGTCATCAAATTTTGCTCACACGGGCGTTCATTCTTAATTGTGCAAAGTTGAATCTGTTTAACGGCGCCCATCGATCCCCCTTTTAAACCATAGGGCCGTGACTTTGCACTGGATGAAATGAAATAAATGGAGCGCATCCCATCTGCTGTGTAATAACAATTTGATAAGCTGTGTGGACTGAGAAAGCAGCGATAGAAAAAGACCCTGGTGTCAGTGTGAAAGATATGCGCAACATGTCCAATTTGAGGATACAGAAAGGAGGAGGCGGTAGGATGCGCGGAGCAATGGCGCCCTCTTGTGGTGGAGAAAATGTAACAGCCAAAAAGGGTGGTTTGGTCCTGTGTTGAGCCCAGTTTAGTCCTGATGTCGACTTGGTTTAGTCCAGTTCTAGTTCTGGGTTTGGTGCAGGATTAGTTATGGTCTTAGTCTTAGTTTATTTCCATTGTTGATATCTGTGTATGGAAGTAGGTTTTATCATATTGGGGGGACTAAAATCTGTACAGATTCACTTTATTCAGACTTGCCGCCCTCATGGTGACAAAAATACGCCCCATGACATAATTTCCTTTATTATTGACCATCGAATGAAACAAAATGGATTATGGCTAGGGTTTAGGTTAAGGCTAGTCAAGTAGTAACTAAGGTTAAGGTTAGGATGTAATGTAATGTCCCCCAAAACATGGAAGTCCAACATGTGTGTGGAAACAAATGCTTTTACTTCCAGTTCTTAAATGTTGAAAGTTCATCTGCGTAGATTTGTAAACATGCATTCAAATTTGTACAAACATAACTTGGGATTAAACCTGAATGTAAACTGTAAACCAGGACTTGACCAGGACACAGTTAATTCAATAAACGATTCATATTTCCACTTAAGCATTTTCCTTTATGAGCTATCAGTAATCCAGCAAACACAACTGATGAGATGGGGACTCAGAGCCAGACAAAACTACGAGGTCTGCAGAAGTACAGTTTATTTCTTAAGTGGTTGTTGGTAACATTCGTGTCACATCGGAAAGGCTCTTCAGGGTTAGATGAGCTATATAACAGATCACAACAAGTGAGGAAAGCAACAGGTTACAAAACAACTCAATAACGTGGTCAGGTTGTTCCTACTTAAACAAAAAGTGCCTCTTTCAATAGTTATAACAAAGCTCTAAATACAAAATGGTGAACTGACCGAAACACAAAGTCATCTCAATGTTAACAGAACTAGTCAGAAATGTTTCCAAGTATTTATCCTCAACCAACTGAAACATACTGCCAATAACTATTCTCACTATTATATTACCTATTATATACAAGTTAGAGACCGTCAAATAGAAAAATAAAGTTTGGTCTTTTCAGCTCTTGTCCCATTTCATGGCTTTCCATTTCATAAGACATGTATCTACATTTGGTCACTCTCCTCCACACTATCTTCTTTCACATTATATGCAACCTTTTACTGTGTAGCTGTTGTTGCCGTATTGAACACATATGGTAAATAGTGGTCCCGACTATTAAGACCACATTTAGATAAAAGAAAAAAAAACGAAGTGGTATTTTTTTTTCTCTAAAATATTTTTGGTCCAGTGAATAATAAAGGTTAACTGAAATTACATGTAAAAGTAGATTTTTACAATTTTCAAGTAACCAAACGTTGCCTGATCTCACTTACCGCCAATTAAAATTTAACATATATCAAGTTTATTCAATAGTGTGAAGTGTTGAAGGAAACTCCAAAATAAGCTGAAAAAAAAAGCTAGCCTGAAATGTACGCACAAATATGTATATGCTATTTCTGGTAGTAAATGAGATTGTTGCATTTTACAACAAATGACTGTATTGGAATGAGATGGTTTCAGTTCAATAGACTAGAGTATTTTGCCTGTTGAAGTAATATGTAATAGTAATAAATAATAATATAACAATATTGAATTGATCTCTCAAAGACTTAAGGACAATTGAGATCACACTGAATGAAATGTTATAATCATTACAGTTGTTGTCAGTTTCCCTTTGCCTTATTTCAGTTCATAACCCTTTTCTTTGTTATATCTCACTGATGCTCTTTTTAACTCATGTCTAACCAAATGATCCCAGCCGGGTCTGCTCTGTTAAGGTCTATAAGCTGCAGGACAGAGCTGTTAGCTATGGTCAACATAAGGAATACGACCACCTCCAGTTAAGGTACAAAACTTAAACAACCAAGCTGTTTTGAAATCATTTACATACAAAATTGTTAAAAAACATGAATAAACAATAAATAAAACAAAACAAGTATTGGTCAGTCCCTTATATTGACAATAGTCTGGTCGTGCTACCATTTGATGAGAAAGGGTATGTCTACTGTAAGGCAGGTACTGTAAGTGACTATAGGTAAGGCAGGAGCATAGTGATATTTTTGGTATGGCTTCTTTTAGGTAAGACACTGATAGCTCTTTCACCAGCGAGAAAAACGACCAAGACGAAAACAGAGTAAAGCGGGGAATGAAAAAGTACCAACTGAGCAGCCATTTTGTCAGAATTCAGTGTGCTACAATAAATGAAATATTTGATGTTTGCACTGGTCTGAAATCGTTGATATATATATATAAAAAAAAAAAAACTCCTTCACATTTTTTTCGCATTCAGTCTCTTCATCCACTCACTAATGGCGGTTTGAATATAGATCTACATTTACAAAGTCTAGGAAGGAACACAGAGAGAATATATACAGAAACTCCACCATCGGGTCACTCTCTCCCTGTATAGCAGCACCTCCTTATGGACAGATTGTGCATTTCACCTGGGCAGCAGCATCATAGGAGGATTTGTACAAATGTCAGTCCAGTGTATTTGGTTCCCGGGGTTCAAATGGTTTGAGCGTCATTGTGATATTCAATTGTAGTTTATTTTGTTCATCGTCTGATCCCCCATGTGCTCCATTTGTGCATTTTCTTTCAAAACCACATTGCTGGGGTTGTGTTCATTATCCCCTGGGGCCTGCTGGCAAAGACAGAATGAAAGAAAAGTAATAATAATTAGAAGGACAGTAGAGATATGATCACTAGTATCGCAACGTAGTACAATGTATAAGACTAATAAGACAATGTAACAATGATTACATTCCTACTTCTTTTAGGATAACCTTTTTTATCCACTCAATGAGGGAAAATGCACAATAGCTAACTGCAAGAACAGTCACAATAGAAAAGACATGAAATATACAAAAAAAAAGCCAAAAATCTACATTTCTAGTATAATAATTTGGTCTTTCAATGTAGCAAATAGTGGGATTTTATTGTTTGTTTGGTTTTTTTTTATTTTAGAGAAAAAGGTCTGTGAACCCTAAATCTATTACTCAGACTCCACATTTTTATTAGAAATAAAGTACAGAGAAGTGGAGATGGGGGTAGGTGAAAAACTTCTGACCACTCAAGCCTCAAAAGGACAATATACGATTAATCAAACACGCATGAATCAATCAAAATAAAACTCTAGGTAGACTCATGATGAAATTACATCGTTATGACATGGTTGTAAGCACATAACGGTTGAGTTTACACAATATACACTTTTCCCTCCATTCTAGCTGACAGAACTTTCAAACTCACTTTTGGTTTTACCAGACCAGGGCCCTTGAGCGGGTGCTGACTCCTCTCCTCCGACCGGGCTCTGCAGCAGCTGTGTTTCGATGGCTTCGTTTGTGAGACTCCAGGAAGAACTGACAATGAGCAGAATATATGGTCATTCAGAAATTAAGCACAAAAAACTAAATTTTTATGGTCAAATTACTCTAAGAAAAAAAATCATGTATGTATTGTTAGGGAGGAAGTTAATCAAGTATTATTGCTATTTATTAATCCATCCATTAATAGTTATCTCCTCACTCAGACCTTGAGAGTGCCCTTGTGTGTCCTTCACCTTATTTATTTTCAAATGAAGCTGAAATGAGAGAACCATACCTTCTTGGCAAATGCTCGCCCACACTGGTCACAGGCGTGGAGCGAGAAATTCTTGGTGACACGGACCTCAGTAGATCCCAGGGTGCTGTGCTCGTACTGGGTGTCCTGGTGGCGCGAGGGTGGGGTCTGGGTGCTGGGGGAGGCGGTGGAAGAGCGCTGGTGTGAGTGTCGTGTCATGGGGGGGCTGACGGGCCGTGGCTGGTATTTACTCCCAGTTGTGGGCTCCTGCTGTTTGCGAGGAGTGGTGTGAAAGGCAGAGGAAGGGGACAGAAGAGAGGGAGATGTACAATGGCGCCCGTTCACCTCCTCTTTGATGGTGGCCCTTTTGTTAGGAGTGTTATTACTGGTAAGCACCGCCTCGGCCTGCCTCTTGACTGCGCGACTCTCCAGTTTGGGCATGATCTTGGCAATGTAGGATGATGACTTCTTATGCACCACAGTAACATGCCGGAGCACGTCCCGTTTGCGGCGTGACTCGTAGCTGCATAGAGGACAGCGGTAAAACTTAATGAATATCTCTGTTCCATCCGTGTGCAGCTCAATGTGCTTGGACAGGTTCTGCCGAGAGCTGAACTGTCTCTTGCAGAGTTTGCAGAAAAGTTGTTTGAAGTCAAAACCGACAGAGAGTGCCTTGTTTTTGGATAAGGGAGGAATGGACAATGTTGTACTCTTCTGGCTTGGAGGGTTCTCATCCTCTTTCACCTTAGTGGCATTTTTTTCAGCGTTTTTAGACGTCTCTGTGCTGCCGCTTGGGGATGGGGCAGGACTGCTGTCAATGTCCACTTCTTCCTCCTCCTCCTCTTCCTCCTCCTCCTCTTCCTGCCCCCTCTCCTCTTCCTGCCCTTTCTCCTCTTCCTCATCAGAGTGCTCAATTCTCTCCTCTTTCAACTTTACATTACAAGGCTCCAGACTGAGGTTGGAGATAGGAGGGAGCGTCGTTTGAGTGACAGGTACTGAGGATACGTTGGTTCTATTCTTCGAGCTGTAAATCTTGTGGACAATTCGCATGTGTCTTTTTAACATCAGCTGAAAAACAACATTACATTATAGTTTTGTCTGTGACACTGCTGTTCTTGCTCTAGACAGCTTTATTTATGACCCCATTCTACAGAAACAGCCTAGTACGATATATGAGGAAAGATATAGTATAACAGATTAGGAATAGTTATTGATTGTTTTTTTTTCCGACTGACAAAATTAGACTGAACACCAGGGCTAAAATTTTGCCCAGTGGAATAATTTTTTTTTTTTGGGTGAACCTGACAGATCCTCATCACATCCTTACTCCTGTGTCTTCTCTTCTCATTATAAACACAGATTATACAGTATAGAATACATTTACATTGTTTTGACAAGTAAATGGAAAAAAGTGTTAATTGACTCAATCTCACCTCTGACCAGATCGCTAAAGCCAGTCAGAGCTGAGGCCGATATGCTCAGGTCACGCTCTGGTGCACAGAGCTAAATGCACCCCGGAGCTCATAAGTTTGTTTGTTTTTTCATCTATTTATGAATGAGACACAAAAAATACCTTTAAAGAGAAGCATCAGTCCTTCAGATCCTCCACACTGTGTTTGGTAACTTAAATTAAGCTGTTGTTGCATGAGGTGAAAAGGAAAATAAAACTAGATGCAAAAGACCTCAAGGATCAACTACTGAAATTGAAGAAGTCTCACTCTGCACTCATTATAATGAAGTGCAAAGATCTTTAAAAGCAGAGACCTCTCACTCTAGGTTTTTCTTGACTAGTTTTTGAAGATAATATTTATTTAATAGCTTTTTAATAATAAAACTCATAGGCCTCTAACTCATTCTGTTCTAGCTTAAAGAAAATGTAAATTCTTAATGTTGTTTGATCAAATAAACAAATTTCAAATGATACAACTAGTTATTAATGAAATATTATTTCATTTTATTTTTTAATAAGTGCGTAGTGTACGGTTTAATAAGTGTGTAGTGTAGAGTTCAATGAATGCATAGTATAGAGTATGAATTGTATATCAGAGTAAAAGTAACTAACCAAGTTATTTATTTAGCTCTTACTGTTGAAGCAATTTAAGTTCATTGGCAAACTACTGTTCTGGTGCACCCAAATGAAAATCTTAGGCACACCGGTGCACCCAACTCAAATTGTTAGTCTGGAGCCCTGAAGGCAGTTATTAGTCAAGGAAATATTCAGACATACGAAACTTCACAAGTGTTGATTTTTTTGTTTGAGATTGGGTCTAAAAAGTACATGAAAGACAAGTACAAAGTTCACCAACTTTTCTTTGATATGGCCTGTATTGCTGGTTTTCAGCTGACATCCCAACATTCTATTGGCCAATAATATTTAAATACAGATATGGTCAGCTAGAATGAGCATTGTTAAAATGCAGATTTTTGTTGAAATATAGTAGATTCTGGCCTAGTCACTGATATAAATGATCAGGTCATCATTTGCATATTTCATATGAAAGTCTAATGTAATTAATAGGAAAAAATTTTTCTCTTGCCTCACATCTGGGAACATGACATTGTCACATGCTAGAATCTGAACACCACCAATTATTAGCCACAAATCAGGCTACATTGTCTTTATTTTGAGCCCAGACTGACCTGTGAACTGTAGGTCCTCTTGCACAGGGAGCAGCGGCAGGACATGAGGCTACTGCTGCTGCTGCTGCTGTTGTTGCTGTTGCTGTTGCTGTTGCTGTTGCTGTTGCTGTTGCTGCTGCTGCTGCTGCTCTGTGGTTTGAGCTGGCTTTGTGCAGGAGGTTTGGAACTCACAGCTTTGGCAGGAGACGATGTGTTACTGCGGCGAGGGGCTGGATCGTCCAGAACAAATGGCTGATCGGGTTTGGTGGCCATGTTGGGAGCAATGTTGTCTCTGCGCAGTCCGCGGTGCACCTCATCAAAATGTCGTCTCACATTGGCTTTAGTTGCAAAACTTTTCAAGCAAACTGGACACGACTTCCCAGTGGGTGTGCAGGCAGTCCGTTGCCGGCCTTAGACAGAGGTAAAATATTATGTGTTATTCAAGCATTATTACTGCAGCTTTTTAAACTATCCTGGAAAACTTGCATATCATTTAAATTTGGAAAGTTTTCAGGTATTTCCTGAAAAATATTTATCTATGCAAAAAAAAAAAAAAAGAAAGTTTAAATGCAATGGTGCTAAGAATGCATCAGCTGGAATGTAGAAAAGTGAGGTTAATTTCAGTGAAGCTAAAAATAATGGTACTTAGCGTCAAAATAGGTATACTGGTGAATTTGCATGGACTGAAAAAACAAGGACGAGCTTACATGTTAAGGTATATCAAAGAGGAAAAGCAATTAAGAGCTCTGGATGGAAATATGTAGTATTACTGAGACAAGTGGAAATTACCATTTAAACCCTTTACCAGGTTTACAAAACGGATAGCCCATAGACAGTAAATGTACAGTTCTCTGTACCTTTGACCATGGAGAGGAGGCTCGTAGGAACAGTGCGTGTTTCAGTGAACTTTCGGAGCTCCTCCAGTTTAGTCTTGTGCATTTTACGACAGTGACGCCTGATGCTGCGGCGAGAGTTAAAGTCCTGACCACACAGACAGCAGGAGATGGTCACGTCCTCCACCTATGGAAGTAAAACAGCTGTTGGCATAAGAAGTATAGCATAGATGTTCTAGTCATTTTCATTCAACATGCCCTGGATATATGCAATTTTTTACACTGTTTTATTGGCCGGTGAAGTAGCGGTGATGTTTTGTGGTTATGATATGAAAGCGTAGCTCAGAATTGCACCACACACGAGGGGTGAAGGGGGTTAAAAATGGCATACAAAGATCCAAAGTCAAGCCTTCCCGAAATCAGGAAGGCTTAAATCGGACAAATTATCCTGTAGTGTGCAGTGGACTTAACTTTTCATTTAAACATATATTTGGTTTTCTTCAATGTGCCCTGTCTGATTGGGATTGTTCAGTAAAGGAACAATGTCAGCATAACTAAGAGCAAACAAAAAACAATAAACTCATTTAGTGTCATTACCCCACTGTTGGAGTCCTCGTCTTCAACCTTGGGGGGTACAGGGGGCTCCTCGGGGGGCTTCTCCTCCTCCACAGGGGGTGGACTGGGGCTTCTCTGACTCTCTGTCTCAACCGGTTGACTCGGCTGGTTGTCGTCCACATTCTCCGTGGACTGTCCCTCCCAAGCCACAGGACTCTCTCTGGCACTGTAAAAACAACCAACAGGAGAAAGCCATTATAAACAGGTGTATTGACTTAATCATCAGGCTTCATATATTTTATATGGACAAGAAACTGTAACACAGGTCCTGTTTTATGCTCTCTGTCAAAGTGCATTTTTCAGGATGGATTTCACTAAATTTCTATGAAAGGAAATCTTTTCATTATAATGATAACATTTCGCTTGGACATGGGCAATGGAAGTGACATGGAGGCAAGTCCATAACTGTTACCTAGCAACCATACTTTGAACAGGGGCCAAATATATTGTAACACCTGTCACCTATTATAACTGTGTATTGATAGGATAGATAGAGCACTTCCTTGTTAGACATTTTTTTCTCAGCTTTTCCTCATAAACTGCCTCTTTACTAATAAAACTGCTAACTTAACCACAGACACTATACCATCAAATCAAGTAATACCGTAAAAGCGCATGCACTTTAATATTGGAATTTTATGTAACTTTAAATAACAAGTGTCTTAGAAATACCTTGAAGTCATGGGTGGTATTTATAATAGACCATCACACCAAACACAACTAAACCATAACTTAAATGGTATAAACTGGAGTTGAAGTTACTCACATACCACATAATACAGTGGTCCTTTTCAAGACCTTCGTTTTTACCTAGGAGGGTTGGAGGGATAGCGGGCCATTTCCTCCTCTGTGGACAGGTACTGAAACATAGCCTTAGTGGTGGTCTGAATGGGCTCCAGTCGAACCACAAAGTCTGGGCGGTCGGCCCGGGGGTAGATGGCCTCCATCAGGTCCTTCATGGCTATGGCCTGTTTGTCCCCATCTCCACCTGTAGTTCATGAGAGTCCATATCAAATTAAAATTTGACACAATTCCACCATGTTGCTGACCATGACCCAGCATGCACCACCTTTTTAACCAAGTGAAGAGCATGTTACTATATGGGGCCACAGGTAGACAATAGGACTAGTGCTAGAACCTGTTACAACTTACAGTTAAAATTGTGATTTAAAAGAGAGGAAGGATTCAGCTGTGACCAGCAGACTTCATGGTTTAAATTGAACAGCTGGGAGAATGTGAGGTACCATTCAGAAGCAGTGAGGAGTGGTTATGATGTGACAGGTGTGTAGTAGAGCTGTGGCACTAACTCATAAACATAATTTTACAAAACAAAAGCAACAGTGACAAACACTGATCTACGCCATAGAAATTACCCTTTAAGCTTTCTTTCTTATTAAGCGCTGAAGATAATATTCCAATTAAGTCAAGCAAAGAGAAAACAGTTCCTATTTACAATAAATGCCTCAGATGGCCAATTATGTAATTTATCAAAATAAACTTCCCGAAATACTGAAATATGTGTAACAGCCTGTTAAGTCAGAAACATTAAGTATCACAAACAACATAATTAGGTCTTTTTTGTCAATGTGAAAGATCCTTCAATGAAATTAAGCTGCAATCATTACAGTGAACTTGACTCTGGTTAAAGTTTACTGACCTTTTCAGTGACTTAGTGACTGAACAGTGCGTTACATCTGCCTCTGCATTTTTAACACAGTAGAGTCACAACAGAATGATGTATGTAGATACTAAAGACAACACTCAATATGCACTGTCTACATGCAGACAGAGGACTGAGTAATGCAGGAGTTTAACCAGTCACAATCACTAACAAAACCTTCCATGATAGAAGAACTATTTGTAAAAATGTATCATATAAAAGTACAGTATGTAACTTTTCTGTGATTACCCATTAAACATGTTTAAATACCATATTTAAAGTGATAATACTGTATTAGAATGAGGGGAATTCACGTTTGCTTTAAAATCATGTGTGTTGGGCCTAAATGGGCCGTTATGAGGGAATACAGGTCCTAGTAAATCCCTCTCCTTCTTCCGGTAGAAAACACACACCAAACCACCTGTATGCTCCTGAAGCAAGACAGCTGCATAATATTTCGTGATTATTTTTTGCAGAGCGAACAAATCAGAGTAAGCCTCAAACTTAGCAAGTAAACAACAGAAAAAAATCTGTGTAACCCCTTAGTTCTCCAAGTAGGGTTAATTGCAATAAATATTAGAAAGGTCCAGTAAGGCATACCAGAGAATATGTCAGTGCATACAGGTCTAAAGTATGTGATTGTGTACTGACCGTCAGGTTCGGGCAGGCGGGATAAGCAGTAGTACTCTTTGTGAGTGATGAGGTTGGGCAGGCCTCGAAACAGACTGCGGCAAAGTTTACATTCAAAGATGGTGTCCACCTCCTTCAGCAGCATGTTCTTTAGCTGGCTCGTGCCTGAACAAAAACAACCATTTATGATTTACAATCCGCACCACTTCAAAATAAACATGCAATTTATTTGATTACCAAAACGTATATAACTTACAAATCAGCAAATATGTTTCCAAAACAAAGGAAAAGGATTGGAATTATGTAAGAGAGAATTTTAAAAGTTGATGCAATGATCTTTGAATGCTGGAGAGTTTACTGTCATACTTGTGTTTATTCTTTGAACAGCACCTTGCAAGGAATCACTACAGAAGCATTACTACATCTACTATATATATAAATGTGTATATGTGTGTGTGTGTGTGTGTATATATATATATATATATATATATATATATATATATATATATATATATATATATATATATATATATATATATATATATATATATATATATAGATAGATAGATAGATATGTGTGTGTGTGTGTGTGTGTGTGTGTATATAGTAGTAGTAGTAGTCGTAGTCGTAGTAAGTATTATTATTATTATATTATGTTGGTGTAATGTAGTTTCTGTGATGTGCTCTGATTTATGTGGCTGTAAAGCTTTACACAGATTTCTTGCAGTTTGTTCAGTAACCTCTTTTTACAGAGTAATAGTTTTTTAAAACGCCATGGTTAAGTATCACCAAGTTGACCACAACATCAACAAAGTTAAAGACCATTAGCACAACAAAAACTACAAAACTCACTCTTGTAAATTTGTCTAGCTTGAGCCAAAAATACCCCAATATGAATGGGATAAGTTTATATTTTCTAGACTCAAGTTTGTTTTTCTTTTGCTTTAGTTGATGAGACTGATGTGACAAAATGTGTTTGTTTTGAAACATCAATGACAAATTTGCACATGGTTGTTTGTTTATCTACGCCAAACTTGGATAGAATATAAAAAGTTAAATAAGAAAGGTTCTCACCTGAGCGGAAACATTCAATGATTTGTTGTATTCCTGATTTGGAGGTATGCAGAGGCTGCTGCAGTAGAGGGGGGTCTCCAGGCTCCACACAGTGACCTACAGAACAACAGAGATGAAGGAAAGCATTAGCCCACTTCATTGTATCTGCATGTTAAACATCTAATAAAAACACTGTAGTTTACTGTAAAAGTAGTAGTCACATGACTTCACACAGTAAACTAAGAGTAGTAGCTCTGTGATGGATCACAGAAATAGTGCTGGAAGCAGTATTGCATTATTTATAGTAATAGTGTTAGTAGGTGCACCAGAAGCATCGAGCCCTTCCAACTGAATCTCTATTCAAAACTTAAGTTGAGTTACACTGTTTCTAGTAAAGCTGTTTTCATGTAATACAGCTTGTAATTACTTAAGGACACTTAACCCGCCTCACCCGCAGTGTCTGTGTTTACTGGTGTATAAATGTGTATGTGAAGGGTTGAGCGGTTTCTTCATGTAAAGCCCTTTGACTGCCCAGCTGAGGTAGCAAAGTTAATTGTGACCATTAACAATTTTACATTTTAACTTTGACTTTTGATTTTGGACACCCAAAGCGTCGTAAAGCTTTGGGCAATGTGAGTGAAATGTCTTGCCCAAGAACACAACTGTTTCCACTAGAGCCCCTGCTGCCTCCCTGTGGTAATGGTATTCCCAGTGGTCTCCCTTCAAGGTACTAACCAGGCCTGGCCTTGCTTAGCTTCCCAAATCTGACCAAATCAGGCGTTAACAAGCAGATATGGCCACATCACAGACACACACAGCAAAGGGGACTTAAAGATAAATCTTTAAGTCACCTTCAATCCCACAGTGAAATAAAATGGATGAATTTGTATGCAATTCGATTTCTGAATCAAAGTTTTTGGGTTGAAGATTTTTTTCCTTTAATGATGAGATAATTCTGCACTTTTCTGGTCGGTTTCACAGTCCGTTCACTTTTTGTTCATTATCTGAACAGTCATTTAAAGGCAATATTTAACACTTCTTTGATTTATTGTTGTAATATTGTTTGAATATTGTTATTAGGATATTTTTTTTAGTTTGCAACATCTGACTTCAAATATATTTTTTAATCAAAATATGGTTTCATTTTTTTAGACGAAGGTGAATATGTAGTGTACAGACAAATGGACAGAGGCCTGAAACTGTGAATGGCAGCTGTGTTAGACGTATTGACAGGGAGATGGAGAGATTATGTGTTTTCCTAAACCCATCCCCCAACGCTAGGGAGGAGAACAGTGATATAATCCCAGCAGTCAGGCCACCATCCTGCTCCCTCTGCTGGCAGGTCAAAGAGCAACCAATCAAAGAGGCCAATTGACAAACTCCTTCAAATCCAGTTCTTTCTTTCTTTCTTTTCTTTCTTTCTTCATTTATTCTTTATTTGTCAGGGACCATGTACAAATTAATTAATCTTACAAAAAAAACAACACACAATTTGTACCAGATTTAGCTACTACTACTTTGCATCTCAGTCCCTGGGCAGGTGAACAAACATTAAAGATACACATTTCATTACAATTACGTTATAAGACTAACAGTTCGTCAATAACAGCAATAAAATCCCAAAAAATGTCCCATGTCCAGTACATGATGTTTCCGATAGTCCATACAATATAAAAAAAAAACATTATGTACAGGTTTTTACAGTGAATACAACAGTACAAATTAACTAGACTGATGTGGACACGTTTGATTACCTAAATGTAATCTAATGTACTTAGAAGTAAAATTTTTCAAATCTATAGACACCTTCAGACTGTCTGAAAGCTAATTCCACTCTCTGCTTAGGCAGAGTTTTCATTTCAAACTATCAAAGGCCAAGGATCTTTTTGGAACTATGCATTTTCGGTACACAGAAGACCGAGTGGGTTTGTTTGGAACAAGTTTAATAAATTTTTTCAATGTAGGTGGAGCTGCATTATTAATAACTTTGAATAAGTTTCTTAGATTTGAAAATATAATAAAATTGTCAAAACTGAACATTTTGTATTTATTTATGATATTACAGTGCTGATAAAGCGTTTTTTTATCAAGTGCCTTTACTGCCTGATTATAGATGGATCTGAGAGATTTGAGCGTGCTCTCACTGGCCTGAGACCAGCAGGACACAGAGTAAGTCATGTCTGGGAAAATCATGGCATTGAAATATGTGAAAGCGGCCTCTACTGTCAAGCTATTCCTCATGTGAAGAGATATTGTATCAGATTGAGTTGAATACTCTTTTCGATGCTTTTTGAAAGACAAAGTCTGTTCCAAATGAACCCCTAGGTACCTTGTCTCTGTGACAATTTTTTTTTTTACTCTGTTATCAAAGACGTTGGGCATGTCTTTAACCGTTAGTTTTGGTAAAATACATACCGACTGTTTTATTAATGTTTAGTGCCAGACATGAAGATTGGAGCAAATTACCAATTGTCTCCATAGCTAAAGATAATGCGGTGGCCACTTGCTGCACATCCTTTCCGTGTGCGTAGATGACAGCATTATCCACGTACATGATGATATCTACATCTTTGCCCATGTCTGAGAGGTCATTGATATAAACGCTGAACAACAGGGGCCCCAGAATTGACCCTTGTGGGACCTCTGTTGTGCAGGGCTGCAAAGAGGGCATAGAATTGTTTCTTCTTACATACTGTACCCGATCGGAGAGATACAATTTTACCCAGTGCAATGCATCAATGGAAAGATGGTACTAAGAGAGCTTGGACAAAGGACAGAGTGGTTTACTGTGTAGAAGGCCTTTCATAGGTCTAGAAACACATCACCCACCATGCCCCCTCTGTCCAGGCTTGCTCTAATGCTCTTTGTCAGGTAGCAGCAGGAAACTTCGATGGAATGATAGCTGTGAAACCCAAATTGCATTGAATGCAAGAAATTATTGTCATTTAAATGGTCTGTTAGCTGTTGACTGTTTAATTGTTCTTTCCAGGACTTTTGATACTGCAGGTAATATACTATTAGGCCCAGTGACGTGGCTGGTGAGGCACTGATGTCGTCACAATCAGATTTACAAACATGTAAACCAGGTGTCGGCAAGTATATTTGGCCCCAGGCCAAAGTCTCTCCCAGTTCAAAAAATAAATACATTTCAAAATAAAAGTTCCGAAGTCCATATGAAATAGCTCTAATAGTATGAAATAAAAAGTAAGCTGGTTTTGTATTGTTTTTTTATCCTTATTCTGGTTCCCCAATTTTCAATGGATTGAAGTCATTAAATTTCTTACCAATTCGTACCACTCTGTTTGAAAAGAGCAAGTCTTTCGTCCTGTAGTCTGGAGTAAACCCTTTAGCTCCTTTAGCGTTGGTGTTCCTTTAATTATAACCTCCTGCTTCTACCGAAAGTCCAGTTTAGAAAACTGCTTGAGCTTTAATACATAATCTTCCTCTGTTTAAAAAGTAGGGCCAGACAAGAAGAAAAAGGTGAACGGATTGCTAAACTTGATTTGCTAACTCTAAATTGTAGTTTGCTGTCACTCCTCTGCGGCCCATATTCTGCTGGAGTTGCAAGAATCCCTGGGCTCACTTGTGCCCCCTACCATGAGGCCAGGTAACTGCGTGGCTCACCCGGCGACTTTTCACAGCTGCTTAAAGCAGCAGGTGTCACTGCTGAGCTACAGCACAGACAGTCCATGTGAGGCACAAATGGCTGGTGCCTCTCCGTCTCTTCTCAGGATTTCAACGGTAAACATAAAAATTCAGCAATTTTGAATGAAAAAATAATTAAAATTGCAAAGTTAAATAGAAAATAACTTTATAGTACAGATCATTAGATAAATATAACCATTTCGATATTTTTTTCTCTGTGATGACCGGTGAGGCTGTGCCTCACCTGCCTCACCTGACTGCACGTCACTGATTGTGGATGTAGTTGTTTATCTCACCTTTGCAAAGAGATTTATGAATTGGTGTTTTAACTGCTGTTTTGAAAACACCGGGGCACACTTTGCACAACTTTTATCATATTCAACTGTTTCAGTATTCAAAGTTTAAAGTTAGTTTATTGATGGGATGTGTGCAAATAATGTTGAAACATGAGCGTGCGAACTGAAAAATCTCAAACTTTTGGTGCCAAAAAAATTTGCAATTAATTTTCTTCTTGCCTTATACTGTTATGAAATTAACTGAATGCAAGTTTTCAAATAAAATTCAAAGTGACATTCAACAGTCTTAAAAACATACTAGACCAGATTATATTTATATTTAAATAATCATAATAAATACAAACCACTTCATTATATATTGAGCTATATCATGGTCCTTATTTTTAAGAGTGTGATCTGTGTTTTATTGACTCACCATAAGGGTGTCAAAATATTCTATTTCAGACCGATGCATTGTAGTAAAGGCAATTTGATAACTTAAAATAGTCTACTGAATACAATGAAAGTGCCCTAACCCTGAAGAAGGGTTGCACAAACATACATTTTCTGCTCTTGAGAGATAGACTTAGCCTCATGTTGTGAATGAAACTACACAATTACAGTTTTTTGAATAGCAAACATAAAAACATAAGTAAAATCTCATGCAGGTGCAGGAGTAGTGAATCATTACCTGTGTAGTGAAGCTGCTCGTCGGTCTGACAGCACTGGTCCCTGGTCTCACAGTCTGCTCCGTTTTGAGGGTCTTGTTCGGGCAAAAGGGGGGGTATGGGCCTCCACTTTGTGTTGGATAGAGAGCTCCCATCATCTGGCCCATCCTGTGGTTCATATATGTCTGATCCAGGCCCAGAGGAGGGGGGCGGTGGAGGAAGAGGAGGAGCTGGGCTCGAAGCCCTAGGATGGTCCAGGGGCAGGGGGCTCTCTGTGGGCTGTGACAGAGGAGTGTGAGGGGGCTCTGTCACATCTGTCTCCATGTCCATCAGGTCACTGTCACTCTGTTAGATCAAATACAAATCAAAACAAATTTCAGAATGAAATTATTAAAGGAGTTACAATATATCAGTGGTTTCTCCAGTAATGGATCAGAAAGCAAAGATGGTCCATGGGAAGGGGAACTATAGTTTGGTTGGTGCTAAGAACTTTGTTGAGCTATTATGAAGTTTATTCCTGTATTTTAACTGCTTAATTTGTCCTCTCGCTATAAAATTATTGTGATGGATTGTTTTTGTTGTATTTTAAGCTCAAATGTTGGTGGCAGACTACTGTGTCAAAAATGTCAAAACATCGTATCTGTATTATAGGCGAAAGTCAAATGGTTAAAAAATGTGTTTGAATCATTATAGTGCTATTTAATTACGCAAATTATAAAAACAGCATTTGTGGGAAATGGGATATAATATAATACATTGCCCATACATACATAGAAAACAACTTCAGGTGTTTTCTAATGAAAAGGAAACCTACCTCTTATTTTCACTCTTATTTGTTTTTAATGTTTCTTACTACTTCAGACTATAAAACATTTTTGACTCAAAAGTCCAGTAGTTTGAGATGTGTCACTGTGTGGAGCTTCAAAAAGGGGCAAATTAACCTTGCAATACAGTAGCCTGCAGCAACAGGAGAAGAGGGTCTCTGCCAAACTCGGACATGATTTATGTCTGTTGTGTGTTCAGAGTTCACTTTTGGACTGTTCTCAGAGACAGCATTTATCTCATTTATCTATTTCTTTTTTCTTTTATGTAGTGCCCCCACTGACCTGGAGGAGGTACAGATAACTTCACTGCCCAGCACATGCACCCAGAATGCTGTCACTAGGGTTGTCAAAATAATTAATATGTTGATTTCAACCAGTATTGCTACGAAATAGCTTTATATGGTCTTGATCTATATGAGAATAAGTAGAAGACCACAGGGCAATTTAATTGTTTTGTGTCTGTGTTAATTTACATTATATTGTCTAAAAAGTAAGTTATTTATTTTCACTGTGGTATCGAAATTGGTCTAGAGACTTTTCTTTGGTATCAAAATTGAGTTGAAAGTCTGTCACACACAAGACTCATTTTACAATTTCATCTAAATAATTTCAGTTTTTATGAAACTATAGTGAAGCTCCCAATTACCTACTTTTGGACCTTATCCACCATTTTCGAGGATGCTGATTAAGGAATTACAAATACAATAAAAACTAACTAATGCTGAAGAAAAATGTAAACAATAAAGGGTAGAAACTGTTTACTCGCAGATGCAGCACAAATCTTTAACTCGGGGCGCATTCCTGGTACAGTATTTCAACTTAAAAAAAATAAACAAGCAATGTGTTTATTCATTGTAAATTTCACCAAAACACATCACAAAATACAGAATTACACAGTGCACAGACATGCAGGATGAGTACGAACAACAACTCAAAGTACAAGGGTACATTGTAATAATGAGAGACCACATGACATGGTTGTACCTGTCTGCGGAGGACAGAGGGACAGCTCTTCCTCCCAGGAAACTTATGAGACCTCACCATGGTGCTAAGAGCAGTACACTACCAGCTCACCTCAACACACCTGCAAAAATACTACACGTAAGTTCCAGCTCTAGTACCATCACATTATTCACTTGAGTAAAAGACAAAAACTAAAATAAGAAACAGAGGCTTAATGTGAGGAGTCAAACATGAGGACACAGCTTCAGTGAGTCATAGTATTACTCCAGGAGACTGCACATTAGTGACACTTTGCCAAGGTGCAGCTGCAATCTCTCATGATAAAAATACAGTCAAATTGTAGAGTTAAACAAACTTGCTATTCAGTCTCTTTACGCTGCAATTCACAAGTCATTTCCAGAAAAAAAAAAAAAACTTTAAAAAAAAAATGGATTTGTTTTATATTAAAAAAAACTGTTTCACATCACTTAATTCCTTCACAACCAACACAACTGTGGTATATAATGCTTTTCAGTATTTCAAACAGAATGCCTGACTATGCAAACAATGATTGAATGAAAATTCAGTGGCAACTTCTGAGTAATAATGAACTAAATAAACTGCCTTCTTTGGACTAAAAATATTTGGTAAATCATGGCACAATTATCACCAGGGGATGTGACCCTCTCCCTAAACATGGTTTGAATTATATAAAATATTAATGGTTTAAACTAATAGCTCAAAGGATTTTTATCCTTCGGTTTCAGAGAGATGAAAACGTTTTTATAGTAATTCTCAATTTAAATCAAAATATTGTATCTTCTCAATGGGCAAGCCTCCTCAAAATGTCGCAGGAAGATGAAGCATATTAATAAAGCAATGTGTTGGATACTAGGATACTTTTTAATTTCATTAAAAGGCCACTAGAGGGCGACAGTGTTTAAGTTCAGGTTTTTTTTTTTTTTTCCCCCGTTTTTTAATACTTGTATTAAACTTCACTTGACTTTGACTATTCAGATAACTTAATAACAACGTTATATTATAATAAAACATGTAATATGATGTGTACTACACTAAACCAATATTAACTTCTGTTTAAAAAATTATCTGTAGTGCTAATAATACAGCCTAGTACAAGTAGGACAAGTTTATATGGTTTCATATATGGGTATAACTGCAAGTGTTCATGTGCAAAATACTGTTACTTCAAACTCAAAGTAAAGTAGAGGTTTGTGTGACAAAAGTGATTGATTTGATTTACTGTTTAACAAGTTACCAAAAGTAATTTTACTAAATGTAACTAATTACCATCAAAAAATAATTAGCCATCTCTGTGTTTTTTTAAGCAATTATCTTAGACTATGTGTAAGTGGTAATGTTGGAGTGTTTCCTTTATGGACATTTCAACAACAATTCACCTGCTGTCTCCATCTACTCAATACATCCACTACTTCACCACCTCCGTCCATCACCTCTTTGTTCCTGTACTTCTGCATCCTCATACAATTTCTTTACTACCCATATCTCCGCTGCACATGCAGCACTGAAGGATGGGTCAAATGCAGAGTTCCCTTCAGGGTATATTAAAGTGTAAACCCATTTACCTTCATGAGAACGTACTTACTTCTGTCCAATTACAATAAGACCAAAACCCAAACTGAAAAGCTATTCAGTACTTTTAATGTTTTTTGTGCTTTGAATTATTTACATGCTTGAGTACATGGAGCAGTAGAAAGAGTACAAAAAAAACTGTACTCAAAATTACTAGTTACTTTTTAAGCAATTGTAGTACCATTTTAGATTTATACAAAACTTGGTTGATACAGTTTAAAGATGAATTAAGTTGTTTTAAACAGTAATGCATATCCTCTTTGAGATCTGGCCAATCAGAGCAGGCGATGCAAGGTAAGGCTAAGCAGCTAATAATAATGAAATGGCTAGAATTATACAAAATTACAAGTACAGGTTTCAAAATCTAGTAAAAATGACCTAAATTGTAGTCTTCTTTAACAGTGATATGTGAAAATGTGTAATAGTCTCCTACTCCTCCTCTGTTTTGTATTTTAGCTTTTTTTAGTTGCCTCTATATAGATGTTTATGAAAGGCTGCTTAAATTATTCGGGTCAAAGGTCAAAAAGGCCAGGAAGACATGACTAAAGCAATGTTTTTTTCTCTCAAAGTACAACTCCATATTACAACGTTAAATGCTGGCAGCTAGCACACATGTGATAGAAGCGGACCAAATACAACAGCATTATGAGCTGACCAAGATCCCCAGAGCATAAGCCGCCCTCTGCTGCTACTGAGGTGTGCTACTTCCATATTAAACATGCTAGATTCATAAATGCAGGTCAGTGACAGTAAATGACCATTACTCAATACACTGTATCTCTTGTTTCTTCTTCAATAATTCCCTATCCAGACTGAGTTAGTGTTTTAGGCCCCATATTTACATCATGTTAAATAAGTATCTAACCCAAATGAATCTTGTAGGATAAAAAGTCATTGTAGTTTTTTTTTCTAACTATGTTTTAACACTTTGAGACCTGAAGGGTTAATAAAAAATTTTTATAGTTCAAATATTGAAGGAAATGGTGGTATTATTTTTGTTTACAATATGTTCAATTACAAGCTAACCCCAACTAACCTGGGATAATAAAAGTGACTGTGTTAAGTGTAATTTTTTTTGATACCTTGTGGGTTACCTTGAGGCTGTGCTGTTAAAAAGGTTAATGGTAGTTATCCCTTTCAGTGAGATGAAAAACTATAACACTGTTGCCAAACACTGCACAACCCTAAATAAGCTGCTACAATTAACTGACTACTGCCGGCTCCATACAACATAAACATATTCTATGACACAATAGTTTTCACCTGTTCCACAGCTGCATGGCTACTTGAATCTAATCTTTTTGCCTGAACATGTGGAGTACAATGTCCATACAAATTACAGTGGTCAACAGCACTTAGGTGAGAAGTGCTTTGATAATGCAAGCTGGAACCTGCGCATGATGATAACTTGTGACAGTAATCTACTGAATACATTTAAAATCAATGTACTATGGTAGAGATTACGTTACACTGGTAAAGAGTGATGGTGTCTGTGTAGCAAGCTTATGTGAGCAGTAATATTATGACAATGCTAGAGTGATGTTTACTTATACATTTGAATCTTTGCCACTGTCTGACAAGAAAACATCAGTGGACAAATCTGTGACCTGAATTACTATGATCAACAACAAACTGCCCACTAATGAGCATGTAGAGCTCTAATAACTACCTGGGCTAACATGGGCTCAATGAATAATGTAATGGATGAGCATAAACAGGGTACCCAAGGCCTTTTTTCTTTGCAGCTCAGCTAAAGAGAATCAAATTATGGTCTGTGTGACAACTTCAAGCAAAGTGGCATTTTCTGTGAGTCCGAATGGTTGGAGATGTTACGCAAAGAGAATTTGGGCTTACACAATATTATTGCAAAAAATACATTCTCTCTGTCTCATTTTGATTTAATAAAAATACTAGCTTTGTGATAAAAAAAAAACAGTTTTGATAGCAAATGACAAATATTAAACTTTCACAAACTACAAGAATTTAACTCCTCTATAGTGCCAAATTTAACTCGATTGAAAGTTGTAATACTTTGAAAGGCTGAACTATGCAACTTTATAGCAGTATGGCATTAAATTTCTCCACAGAGACAAGCAAGTGTCTTGTAGAGTATTATAGAGCAATAAAAACATTAATAATGATGCTAAACATTAGTTCAAGCCTCTCAAAGTGCTACACTGTGGTCATTATTCATTCACTCCACCCTTGGTGGTGGTAAGCATCATCGGTAGCCACAGCTGCCCTGGGGCAGGCTAACTTATGGTAAACTGCTATTTGCCCCTCAACCACCAACAATCACTCACTCAAACAGCACGTGGTCTGGGGGGAATCGATCATCTCACTGTTGGATTGGTAGATTAGTGCTTTAACTACTGAGCCAATTTCACCTCAAAACCACATGTACTTGAATGAAATCAATTTCATTCAATTCAAATACAAGTAATGCCATACTGTGGAACATTCCATGCAACAAGCAGGTGGCAGACAGCCCACCAGAAATGTTATATAGCGCACCTTTAGGTATAAGAAAACAAAACATTTCCTATAAAGTGTAAGTTGATAAAAAGTTATGTTATTTAATATGATAGAATAAATCATTTCTCTAGACTTAACATTCGGTCCCAATACTGATATTGAACTAAGATCCATAACATAACTCAATGGACCTACTCCTCTGTTCGCATATACCGCGTGCTTGGCGAATGATTTCAGTGACAGTGTGAGCTGACTGAGTACTGACAGCTCCTCTGTCTCGTGAATGAGCTCTCGTGGATGTGCCTTGCGCAGCGTCCAAACGCACAACACCAACAAATAAAATGCTCGGATAAACGCTCAATAGAGAGAACTCAAAGCAGAGACGCGTGGCGCGCCATGGATGAGACACGAAACGTGCTTTCGTTTCTTCAAACTGATCTTAGCAATCATGTACAAGTGGGAGGCATTTATCCACACATGAGCCATTAGCCACATGCACCACGCACCACGAGGGGATAGCGAAGTAAAAAACAGCCCTGTGCTGGCCTGTCGAGCCCTTGGACACGGTCTACCCAATGTGCACGCATCCACTTACGCACCCCCAGAGTGGCGAACAATGCTTGTTCCGAAACCACCCTGAGATCTTCCGCGTTGGCAGCAGTTATGAGTCGGGGCTGAGTCGAGGGGAAGCGCACGGTGATTCTTGCCGCCCGGATCCGCGTCTATTGGCTCCTTTCAGCTGGGGCAGCGTCACACACGGTCTCCGCTTGCAACTCCATCGCCCCCCATGGGCGTGCGAGGCCGTGGGCTGTGACGCAAATGGCACTGGGTGATTTGTAAATGACAGATCTTCTAAATTCAGCCCCATCACCACCGGGACTGCTCCCATCCTCGAAATTCCATGTAGAGATACCAATTCGGTTGTTGGTGACGAACATCCAGGCGGATGAACAGTTCGCTCTACGGGGATGCGATTGCATAACTCGTAAAACTTAACAAAAATGCGCCTGGAGTGCCTGGATGTAATGTTAATTTGTGCACTGGTCATTTGTACTATATTTAGATGGATCATAGTTTTGACAGTGTGCTCACAACGAGTGCTCGTGCTTTGGCCACAGCAGGAACCACGGAGCGTAAAGGAAGCGGAGTGGCCTCGCCATGGTGGATGAGTGGTGGCCAGAGCTAGGACGCATGCACGTAGCTGACGGGGAAAGACAGGACAGCCCGAGTGGGACTCAGGGCTGCATTCACAGGCCATAATGGGCCGGCATGAATACTATTGTGCTCTTTTATCCAATAGTCCCGAAGTATTTACAAAAGGTTGGCCAGCACACACACAAAATATCAGGGTGACGCGGTGACGGCGGTTACAGCAGCTGCCACGGTGCTCTGCGCAAAGCAGCAGCACAGGCACAACCATTGCGCAGCGCTGGACTTCCCCAGTTTTGTGCAAACTATGTGGTTCACCCAAAAGACTTTTTATCTGTATATTATTCAAGCTGTCCTCATCTGGCAACAAGCGAGCCAGAGCGCAGGGCATTCGCTGTTCTCATGGCACAATTTGCATTGGCTCCATTATCCCCCAAAATCTCCTTTTACACGGTTATATTGTCAGCCTAAAAACGCCACTATTTTGAGCCACAAAGGGGGCAGCTTGGCTTGATCAAAGAAAAGCGAAGTACAAAATGCACCTTTCATGTCTTTTAAGAGAGGCCCCTCGAAAACGTTTGCAACATGCCAGGAGAGTACGGCGTAAAAACGAGCTAACCCGGATAAAATAAATACTAAGACAAGGTGCTCCACACCTATAAACCCGTTCATTAGTACCTCGGTGACAACATTAAACCATCCTTGGTCATTTGGATTAGACATGAGCCCCTGAGGATGATGTTATCATAGATGTAAAACGGTGCGTTTTGCGGATCCGTGCCACTATTTCCAAGAAGCAGCTTGGCGCACAGAACCGGTGACCCTTCCATCATTGCGCGTCATTCTCTCGGGTGAATCCACGGACATTGTGTCCTTTTTATCATCTAATATGATCAATAACACACCCCTGTACCCAGTTCTATCACTGATGAGGCCAACGAAGGACACAGAGACCGATATAAGTCCCTGAAAGTAGTCGTTTCCCCATAGCGGCCAGGCTGAAACAAGAGGGCGATGACGCCATTTTCTGCAAAACAACCACGCTCGCAGAGCCAAAGCGAAGGAGGTTTCGCCGCTCCACAGCCATATAGCCTCCCTCAAACGCATCAACATAGAGCCCTACCTTGTCTTTGTTGGATAGATATTTCAATCGTTTGTTTGAAGGGCAAAGCCGTGCGATCGTAGCCACGAGTCCGGAGATTGTTTATCTCGCCTCGCAGCGTCCCCGGTCCACTCTGAACAAGTTCCTCTGCGAGTGGCTGCCTTTGTGCACCCAGTGGATCCTCTCAGCATTGAACTAGTCTCTGCGCAAAGGTGCACGCTTTACGTCTTGTTTCAGCAAGATTTGAAAGCTAACAAACACGAAAACACTCAAGAAGATAGGAAATCATACGGTTAATCAAATAAAAGCGAAACAATATCACATTCATTTATTTATAGCCGCGCCAGTCGCGCTGATTTAGCCCCCAAGACGCACACGCTTGAGGTACGCGGGACTCAAGTGTCCACGACGCATAATGGAACAGGCCTGGACAGCACCGACCGCTCAAACTAAAGAGATGTTGATGCACAGAGAGAGCAATTATGGAACAGAGAATGCCAAATGTAAATCCAACAGTGAAATACGGCTTGAAATGTTGGTGCCATCCAATCCATGTCAGTAACATGTTGCAATATAGAGCGCTTAAAAATCAAATATTTAGGTTATACATACTGTCACTGATAAGCAAATGCAACTCAAATCTAATGGCATAAAGTGAGGTGCAAATAATATATGGGGACAAGGAGCAGCGTAAAGAAGGAAATACTACAGTAACGGAGTCTCATCCTAAACCACTCGTATTAGCAAATGGATCCATCCAGCCCACGTCTTACCAAACCAATTAGTCAACTAAAAAACAACCATAGGCTACAACAAAATTAAGCGAATACACAAAACGCGACAGGAGCGCATTGTGGCCAATGTTTTATTGACTAAATATAAAATCCTAAACCCAATAGAAAACAACCTGCTCCGACATCAGCAAATAAACCTAAAAAAAGTTATGAAAAAGTTATATAGACTATTGCTCAGCATGGCCATAATCCAGAGCGACTAGGTAGAAAAAAGAGGTAGCGAGACCCATGGATAATCTTTGTAGAATAAAGTAGGCTGCATAAATAATAGGATTCGCTAACATTTTGGCTGCGTAAAGTCACAGACAAGTGAGGATTTGGGGAGAAATGCGCGTTAAGTTAGCTAAACTGCTATGAGCCGGGGCAACTATTGGCACAGGTCTTTTTTTTCCAAACGCGTGACACGCGGTGTTCTTTAATAAAGAAACTGAGAACCAATTCCAAAACCTAACTCTCTAATAATGGGGAAATCACATGTTACCAAATGTACTTTGTAAATGAAATAGCCTTAGAATTGAGCTAATAGCCTTAAAGACGCACAGAGTCTGTGCGTACGGAGCGTGCACCTGTGGACAGACCGTCTGGGCAGCCGTGCTAGCTTTAGCTAAAACTTACAGTATTTATGTACAGAATACAACTTTTCATCTATTTGGCTGTTTGATAATGAACACTATTAGTGAAAACAATAGCAATTTGTTAAAAAAGTAATACAATTATGGTAATTTTCCTGAAAAAAAAGTACAGGCTAAGTACTCACCAGTAACAACATGAATGGCGGTATTATTACTACGACCTTATCGGCCCATTGGACACAGCTGCTCCAACATTTACGCTTGCACCTGATATAAATTTAAGCCTCATTTGCATATGTCATTTGTTGTTAATTAGAAATGTTTCTTTTTTTCCATCTTGATGAAGAATCGTAGTGCCGAAAGCATTGACGCCAGAATCCTTGTAAAAGTGGACTCTTAGAACATTAGGTCACAAATATACTAATATTCTTTATTATTGTAAACTAAAAGCCGGAGCTTACTGTAGTCAGACTTATCCCATTGTAGATTACAAACAACATGAAATGTAATAGTTTGTTACTTCGGCTATAGCCTGATTGTTGTGCATTCTCAGGCAAATTATAAAAGTAAGAACAAGTAAGAACTTGAGTTTTACACAGTCAAGTGCCAGAAATCGTCAGAATAAATAAATAAAAAGATTGATACAGATGCAGATTCATCCTATTTGAGGCAGATAAGTAGAGACAAACACTTATCAGACAAAATGCAAACTGAATGAAACACTTTTTTTTGGCAGACTAGAAGTTGTGCATGGAGTTTAATCCCTGCCAGCCCTTTCCTTTAGGCGCACGAGAGCTCCCAACAAAAGGTGCCCACCACTATCGGCTATGCACAATTAACTAAAGCACCAGCATTATGCTATTATCATAAGAATGCTGTTTGCAATGGGGGGAGAACCTACGGGTATTCATGGATGTGACCAAGCGCTTTTATCTTCACAATTACATGCACGCTGCATTTATCATACCACCTAGTGACACATTTTGACACATTGTGAAAGAATAATTTATTTATTCAAGTAAGGTATAATGTTTTACAAAGTTGTATAGCTCTTTTATGTGTCTTGTCATTTGAAAAAAAAATATTGGGTAACAGAAAAAATAGAGTACTTGTTTGTGTCAATCTAAAACATTGTTTTACCTGATCTCCAATTGTGAATTCTGAAAAATAATGATTTTCTTGTCAAAATCATAGAGTGTTTACCCCCCTACCCCTGTGCAAACATCAGATTTGAACAATTATGGCACTATTTACCAATTTGGCTGATATTTCTGTGGCGGCAAAATAATTTAGCCAACTTTCAATGTAACTTGTAACTTTTGATAGCATCATTTGCTTGTCTTCTTGGAGATAGATAAGTTTGATAGAGATTGACTTAACTGATTACATCTTGAGTGGTAGAGAGTAAAGAACAAGCAATTGGTTGTTGTTGTTGTTGGTGGTGGTGTGCAGATGTGTAATGATTGTAATTATTAGGTCATATTATAACAGGACTTGAGGGTTGGTGGTTTGAACCTGTCCCAGTGTGTCACTATGTCCTTGGGCAAGACACTTGACACTGGTAATACGTGGGTATGACTGTAGGAAGACCATTGCGGACGGGGCAGCAGTGACTCAGTGGTGTTCATTTAACAATTCAAAGTTTAGCAGTTTCATCAATGCTCTGTTGTGTCCTGGGACAAGAACGCACTTAATCTATAGACACCTCCAGGCTGGTGTATGACTAAGATTTGAGTGTGAATAAAATAAATAATCATATTTCTTCAGTGTTGAAAATAAAACTGAAAATGTGTCCTCAAATAAAAGTACAGTTAGATTCCTGCAGATGTACTCACTTACAAGTAATTACTAGTGCCAAACTCGAATAAAAGTACAAAGTATACATGTAAAGTATGACTCCAAGCAGAAGTTACTTTTTACACAAATTTAGTAACATTTTAGATATTTGTTTAGACAATTCTGAAGTTGTTTTAATCCACAATCACAATCATTTTCTGAGCTTTGGCCACTGAGAGCAAGTTATGAGATGCTGTTGTATGTTTGTAGGTATAGAGAGGAGGACAGAGGGAGGTGAGACAGCGGTGTTTTGGGATGATTGAGACTTCGACTGTACTCAGTAACTCATCTATAGTTACAAGTACATGTTTGGACATCTACTGAAAAAGTACAATTACTTAATATATCTACTCAACTGCAGTAATGTTCGCATTTATAATTAGTTACTTTCCATCCCTGCCTTTCTTGCATGTATTAGTTGATGTGTATAGTATTTATTTGACTTGTAAAACTGCTAATCAGCCTCATATCAAAAATGCCTGAAGTCAGAGAGGCTCATGCAAATATAGTTGCAGAAGACAAATGTGTGTTGTAATTACTCCTCACAGTGGGTGAATCTGAACAAATGAACAGTAAATTACATCATTTCAACAACAGGATGCAACGTTATCCATCTAACTTTTTAGTGAGAAGATTTGGGTAGTGTTAGAAGTAAATGACCACAAGATGTCAGTGTTGCTGGACATGTGTTTCTTAGTAATTTTTAGATCATTAAAATAGAAAAGCTAAGATGAAGCCAAGAGGAAGAGACAGCAGTGGAAGAGTCTGCTGGATGTCAGGCGCAGATAAATCTAATTGGATGTAGAGATTCATCTGGAGAGCAGTAACGGATGCTAAAGCCATCTGCACATGTAAGCACACTACTGTTTTTCGGCATAATATGATGTCTGCATGTATATATGTCAGGTGTATCAGCATGCAGTGTGTCTCAAAGTTAAAACACTTTGGTTAAGCTTTCAGTGGTATCTACAGTTCGGCTTGTCACGATGAACAGTATATAGACTTATTGTTCAATACATGATAGATGCAACACTCATTTTTGGGGTTCAGTATTTATTGTAGGTACTTTTTCTTTCTATAGTAGTGAACATGTTTTTTTTGTTTTTTTTGTTTGTTTTTTTACAATATACTGAGATTTGAGCTGTAGAAAGGTTGAATTATGAACTTCTATGATTCATTATGATACAAACTTATTACAGAGGTGTTGCATTCTGATATTTATTAATTGCAGCTCATGTTTTTAACAACAGCGTACAGTTAGAATATGTTTTCTGGACAATTCTGCTTTCTATGGTTTGGTTTCAATATGATCATTTATCTTCTATATTTACTTCAGTAGTACAGTATATCACACTTAATGTTTTTTTAGTTTTAAATTTTTATTTTGACAGACCTATCTACAGTAATATTTATGATTAGGCTATTGGGATCCATGTACCAATAATCAAGTTATCAAGTTAGCACTTCACATGCTATAATCTCTTTGCTGTTTTAACCGGCTGACCAGGTACCGTCAGCCGTGGGCTTTGTAGGCAGTGGTCCCAGTCCCAAAACGTTTCAGGCCACCCCAAAAAGCCAAGGTGCATTATGTAACTTTTTTGTGGTAGGCCACCTGCTTATCTCCATCGGGACATTGTAGCCAGAGTGCCACAATGGAGTAGGTACACCAGGCAATTCCCTAGGGCCCCAAGCTGCAGTGGGTCCCAAGCTGCAGAGGGCCTCAATGGACATGGACAGGATGGGAAAAGTCACAGTTGTTATGAAACAATGTTTTCATAATTTAATATTACTATATTTACTATCAAAGTACAAAATAAGCTTTTTTTTGTTATTTATTTATAACTTTTTAAAATATATACAACATGAAACAAACAAACCAAACAAATGAACAATACAGAATGCAGACTGGTCTGAAAGACATCAATGCTTGACAATCCAAGATTCAGAAAGATTTGTGGTAGTTCAAGTCCAAAGTGGCCGTCCATTTGACGTCCGATAGCCTATACTCTCTTCTTCTATTTTACTGTGGGGAAAAAAGCTGAGAATTCCCATCAATATAATGTCCAAGTTTGATCATAGTCAGGAGGGCAGACATCAGTGACTTCCACAGGGAAAGAGAGGATCATCACCCACTCACTTTACCATAATACTCTTTCTAGCCATCATTAAGAATGACTGAACAATATGCTCATTTTGTACCAGTGAGGGAGGAATATGTCCAAATAAACACATCACTGGGTTTCCTGCTACCTGCTAACCTATGGCTTTACTAATATTGGCACAGACCTTTTTCCAAAATGTTTGGATATGAGCGCAGTCCCATAAGCAGTGGTACCTCATGCCCACATGAGTTTTACACTGAAGGCAATTTGGTGATGCAGAATATTGTACTCTAGTTCTTTAAATCTATTACAAATAGAGATATTAGATGGCAAGGTTAAGATTTTTTGCCACTGCTGTGAACCAATTACAGTTAAGCAAAACGTCCCAAGATTTTCTCAACCTTGCCAATTTATCCAGACTGAGGGAATACATTTCCAAATAAAACTTAGATATAAAATGTTTATACTCTTTATTATTACTGAAAAACATCTCCAAATGGTACAGCTCTGGTGTAAACTTAAGAGATTTAGCCTTCTGCTCCACATAATGCCTTAACTGCAAATATTTATAGAAATCCTTGGGACTTGGGATTTGAATTCTCATTTTGTAAAAAAAGGTCAAAAAACCTATGAATCCCAGCAATGTGCCGTCCTGAAAAACATGTTCCTATAGTTTGTGAAAATAGGTCTGGATTATTTATCAAAGTCGGTAAGATATGGAACGATTGGTTACTTTTAAACAGTTTTCTTTGTCTTAGCAGAGGATTATTTTTTACTATATCTGTTAAAGTGATTAAGTTGCTGCTAACAGGTTGACAGGTAATGGTGGTTTGCACAATACAGCCTCAATATTTAACCAGAGTAAATCTGAATTTTCATGTATTCAGGCAGAGAGAATCCTAGCTTGTGCTGAAAGGACATAATATTCTATATTAGGTAGGCTCCTTCCACCCTGTTCCTTGGGTAACTGAAGTGTCTCTAATTTGAGTTTTGGTTTCCTTGCTGCCTGAATGAAGTCCATCATGGCTTTGTTAATTACTTTTATATCTTCAGATTTTAAACTCACAAAAAGCATGCAAGTAGGGTACAATATTTTGGGTAGAGTAATCATTTTTATGAGATTAATTCATCCCAGAACTGAAATTGGAAGAGCCCTCCACCTTGTCAGCATCTCACAAAGAATCACAATCTTTCCATTAATGTTTTCCTTGTATACCAGACTCAATGTTGAAATAACTTTAACTCCCAGGTATATAAAACCCGACAGCTCCCAGCGAAAGGGCTTAACATACACAGGCTCAACAGCATTTCTGAATCAGCTAAAGTCATAATAACAGATTTGTCAAAATTCACTTTATATGCTGATATAAGACGAGACTCTCCAATACATCTAATCAGTACTCATAAAGAATTAGAAGGATCAGTCAATGTCAGAAGGATGTCATTTGCATGCAGCAGTATCTTATGTTCTTTATCCGCAATTGTGACCCCATGAACATTTCGATTTTGTCTAATGACCACAGCCAGGGGTTCAGTGGCCAAAGCAAACAATAACAAGGGGCTGTCCTGAGCTGTACCTCTGCCCAGTTCAAATGGAGGAGACACCAGACCATTAGTTAAGAGAGAAGACATTGGTGCTTTGTATAGTAATTTGATCCACCTGTTATTTTATTAGAATTGAGAAAAGAAATAATATTGATATACTCCCGCCAATTCTATCAATACCTTTTTTGGCCTTAATGAAACCTGTTTGGTTTGCTTCCACTATTGAGCACATCACTTTCTCCAAACTGAGAGCAAGTATTTTTTGAAAGTATTTTATTATCAACACTGTTTGGAAGACACTATAGAGCACTCACTTTCTGATGAACATAATTTTACATTTTTTTTATCAACACCAAGAGACTGATAAGTGTAATTTAATCTGTATTAGCCTGTTACATAGATTTCGGGAACCTGGCTTCTTCAAAAGATCTATTATAAACTCTAAGTCTTAAAAAAAACTCTACTGGAGAGCCATCAGGCCCGGGTCATTTTCCAAACTGAAGTGTAGATATTGCTTTGTCCCCCTCTAGCTGAGTTATGGGCAACTCCAACAAGTTAATTTGATCATCAGATAGCTTGGGAAATTCTACGTTATCCAGAAAAAAACCTGAGCTAAGCCTTAAAGTGCCAATCTCAGAACCGTACAGTTTTGTGTAGAAATCTCTTAAACGTGAGTTAATTTCTCTGTTTCCTACATGCCTCACATTATTAGCGTCCATAATTGCTATTATAAAAGTATTTGAAGGAGCATTTCTGGCAAAACATGGGTTTATTGGCTGATTCAAAAAACCTTTGTTTGGCAAACTGAATATCTTTTCAGCTTTACATGTTATTAGGTTATTCAAGGCTGTTCTAGTCACTTTGAGCTCAGTCAGTGTTTCAGATGACTGTGTTTCATAATAGTGTGTTTATATATTTTTTAGGTTGTTTCTAACTCTAATTGCTTTGCTAATCTTTCTTTTTCCTTATTAGCTGTAAAAAAGAGACTCATACCTCTCATAAGCCTTACAGCAATCACACAAGGTTCAATCCTTCAATATTGTTACTCTCTAAAAACAGTGCCGTTGGCCTTTCAGAAATTTCATAATTTATCATCTAAAAAAAGCAATGTACTCATTCTACAAGACACAGATTGCTCAAATAGCTGCAGGTGCTGCATACTAAGAAATACAGGAGCATGATCAGAGAGACCTAGAGGACCTATAGTTACATGTTTGTGTTTGATTAAAAAATATCATCTATCTGATACGAGATGCAGACAGATGAGGATGGACATGAGGACATAAGTGGAAAGTAAAATCGGTTTAGAATTCCTAGCTAGTGTAGATTGTGGAGGAAGCCTGTCAAACTCTGGACACAACACGCAGTTAAAGTCACCTACTAATATTACATTGTCACACTCCATGTCCACTTTGAGCAAGTACTCAATGTACAGCAAAAGACAAAGTTTAAATCTGTCAGCTGGACAAATTGTTTTAAGAGTGAAACCGCTTCTCCAGAACTGAAGCTTGGATGTTAAACGTCTTCACTCTTACAACAATTTGTCCAGTTGACAGATTTAAACTACGTCTTTTGCTATGGACCTGGACAACTGAGGGATTACACAGACATACTCAATGTATAGAACTCCTCATCCTGTATGTTTGGGGCATAAACATAATGTAACACCCATGTAACACACCTTTGACAAAAATATAACTTCCCTCTTTGTCTCTCCTTATGGGTGGCTATAGCAGTGCAATGTAATTTTTTATGTATAACTCCTCTTTTATTCGTAGGTAGGACAAAACTTGACCCACCCATTCTCTGAAGTATTTCCTATGCTTGTCATCAGTAAGATGAGTTTCTTGCAAGAAAGCAATTTGGACTGAATCTTTTTTCAAAGAATTCAGAATGGACGTTTTCTTAATTACATTATATGGACCCCTTTACATTACAAGTGCTAATCTTTAAACATATACATATTAAATATGTATATGTTTTTACTTGTCAAATATACAATAGACCAGTCTGTAACCTCAAACATAAACTCCAAAGAACTAGTTCCAGGCAGAACCTAAATACAAGGTCTAGACCAAGCAACCCTCTCATAACAGATGAGACAGAAATACAAATAAAACAAAAAACAAAAGCAACAGTCTAGGTGTACCCTAGACCTAAGTACACCCCCCCACCAGTTAAGAGCAAACATTCACATAATGGCTCTCTAATAATCAACTAATGCAACCATATCTGTGTAATCCATCAGTTGTCCAGGTCTGATCTATAGCAAAAGATGAATTTGAATCTGTCAACTGGAAAAGAGGATTGAGAGTGGAGTTAAAGAAGCTATTTTGTTAGGAAAGACAATCCTTCCTTAAACAGGACTGGGGGCCTGAGACATAATCTCTCACCAATCTACAACTCTATCCTCAGACCAAAAACAAACAGTAACAAAGAGAACAATAGGTTGAATAGGGTCGTTAAGGCTGAAAGTGGAGGCAATAGATGTTTACAGTTTCAGTGTAGTTAGCTCCTCCCCTCAGATAGATATAAGGCAGTGTCCACCAGCAATCTGACCATAACTAAAGAATGAGCAGCGAAACGTCTTCACTCCTACAACAATTTGTCCAGTTGACAGATTTAAATTTGTCTTTTGCTATTAATGCAACTGTAATAAGCATCAAATAATCAACCTGTGTTACAAGTATGAGTTGTTGCACAGTTTATTTGGTTCCTGGCAGACTCATTACATAGTTTTTCACCTCCTTTGTGTTCTTAAGAGAGAGATTGAAGCCATCAGGGTATAGTAGCTGGATAGGAAAAGGAATATCTGATCCCTGCATCTCGAAGTGCTCCACATGCATCAGCGGACTCCTGTCTCCTCTTCGCCACGGCTGCTGAGAAATCCTGGTAGGACACTGTACCTGTTGCCATCACCACGGTACCTTTTGCTCTCACAGCAGGAGAATCCTCTGCCCATCGGTATAATAGTGGAGCCGAACCAAGACTGCATATGGTCCTGCCACACCCGCACGTCTCAACTGTGGGCCACTGCAGTGCGCTCTGTTGATCACCATATCCCACTGCAGGCCTAGAACCTCCGGTATGCACTTTTGAAAAAAGTCCACTGGCATACTCCGCACCCTCTTGCACTCCAACGATTCTTATGTTCTGCCTTCGGCTCTGGATCTCAAAACTTTCCAGTTTCCTCCAAGTCCGACACGCTTTGCTCTACCGTATCCATCCACTTTATTAAACTGTCAAATTTACCAGAGAGTTCATGACAAGGCTTTAGCTTGTCTTCCCTAGAGTCATTTTAATCTCGATGGTCACTTGCTAGGCCCACATCCGCGGTATCGCCCATGACCTCGTCCGCTTGGTTGTTGCTGACTACCGTGTTGTTACAGCTAGCTTTAGCCTTGGGTCCCTGTTTGCCCATTTCTCTCTTCTTGCTTGTTCCAGAGTGTTTGAAAAAGTTGGCCAACAACATCACACACCCACTGAGGCAGTTTATATTCAAAACTAGTAAAAAAAAAAAAGTATTTTAAATGACATCCGGTGCAGAGCGGACAAACATGAAACTACTCAGCTTGGTGCATCACCCTTGAATTCCAAAATAAGCATTTTCAAATGATCAAAAATCAGACCTCGCCTTGCCTAGGGCCCCGACAGTGTCTAGAGCAGGGATGGATAAACTTCGACAAATATACAGATATACTCACACACACACACACACACACACACACACACACACATATATATATATATATATATATATATATATATATATATATATATATATAGTTTGTCAAAGTTTGTCCATTTTGAGACATAGCAGGCTGCTATATATATACATACACACACACACATATATATACATATATATACACATTACAATAGAGATTTGGCCTCTAACATGTAGCAAAGCATGAATGTGCAAGGTTCATTGTACAAATTGTTTTCCAAATGCATTAATTAAATTAGTAATGTATTTATTAAATTTCAGTTAAATAAACACAGCAGAAAAACTTTGAACCCTTATCTATTTTAATGTAATTTGGTCATATTGGCCGGATTAAAAAGCCCAAAGGGCCGTGTGTGGACCCTGGGCCGTAGTTTTCCCATGTCTGGTCTAGAGACAGCTCTGGTTGTAGCCTTGCATGAAATGTCCTATTGCAATGCATTATCTGTCTCTGTTTATAATTATTCAATTCACAGTACTTTGGTTGCACTTCATTGTCATGAAGACAGGTTGCCATACCCTACTCCAGACATGATACAGTTCTCTTATAATTAAAACGTTGGTGGTTTAATTCCAGCTGACTAGTGCTATCTTCATACATTATATGATACACCTCACCCTCTTTGTCCAAAGATAAATGTGTATGAGTGAATGGTCTTGTTTATTAGTCCCTTGGCCACTATAGTTGCAAAAGTAGCTGTTGACCAGAGTAAATAAATAGGAAAGGAAAAAACAATATTTGATTTCAACACCACAAGGATAATAAGTACATTTCTTTAGATGATAGAATTCAATCTGAACAGAATGTTGTTCTTATATATGGTTTTATACTAATTGTGATATAGATTAAGACCATCTAGCCATCTCTCTCTTTGGGATGATAACACAAAACTTAGAGCTAAAGTTAGTGATCTGGAGGATCGTGGCAGACACCAAAATATATGCATTCTTGGCTTGGCGAAGTCTACTGAGGGGGGTCCTACTGAGTTTTTCACAGCTGCTTGAGTATGCGTTTTGGAAGGACACATTGCCATCCCCGCCGGAGATCAACAGGGCCCACTGCATAGGGGCAATAAGGTGGGCCCAGGTGCACGGCTGCGGCCAGTCATTCTTTGCCTGCACCCAAACAAAAGACCTCCTTATCAGAGAAAGACGACACAAAGGTATGTTTGACGATCATGGCCAACAGATTTGCATTGACAAGGATTACAGCACTGCAGTCATGTCCCAGTGAGTACAATACAGAGATGTGATGGCAGAGGTCAACAAATGGAGTCTGTAAGGAAGGAAGGGTTTCCTTGCTATATTAATTTGCTGGATCGCTAAGGTGGAACCCACAGCAGGTGGTCAGTCAGAATCACTGTGATGCTTTGCTTGATTGGTTAATGTTTATTAAGAACTGTACAGGCTGTCTGATTGAGTGTGAATGTGTGTGTGGTTTTGCATAAGATGCACACCCCAAGGCTACAGAATCAGAGGACAGCGGAATAAACAGATATAAGGCAGGGTAATAATAGTTGCGCAACTAAAACACTGCTGCTTATGGCAAATTCTCCAACAGACTGCCAACTTCTCCGCAATAAAGTCCAAGACATCCTATGATTGGATGAGAGTCTAGGTGGGTGGGGTGCATGGCAATAGGAGTCAAAGTTAGAATCAAAGTCTATAGCACGCAGGAGCCACAAGGGGTTTTTTTTTAATGTTTTTTTTTTTACAGCCGCTCCCAGATTTCTGTAGGAAATCTGTACCTAGAGAAAAAGCACCAGTAGATGTCCTGATGTAATAGTTAGTTTGGCAGCTCTGGCAGTTGGATGCGGTGTGCCACAGGCCTGGTGTAGGTTCTGTCACCCACCTTCACTTCTGCTGACTGTACGTAGTCCAGAGAAGACGCTGGTCACTTTGCTCACTGGCCACAGTGAATGAGGCAGCTGAGGGTCGATGATGAGGACTCTCTTGCCAATGTGCAGGTCTGAGCTCTCAGCATTCCACTGTTGACGGGCCTGTAGGCTAGGATGATAGAACCGGATGAAATGCCTCCAGAAGTGGTCAGCCAGCAATTGGCTGTGGCACCAGCATTTGCTGCTTAGGAGCTTGGAGGCGGGGGACACCACCTGTGGCAGAGAGGCATCTGGCTGACCAATGAGCAAAGAGTTAGGGTAACTGGATCAGGGTCCACTATGTCTGCTGAAGTGTAGTCTGTAGTGTAACGACTTGAAATTAAGAATCCCCTCTGTCTCAACTAACAAAGGATACTGCCTAGCACTTGCGTTGGAAGCAGCCAATGGGCTCCTGGGCCTGCATGGTGTAGCTCTTTATTGTAATCTTGGATGAGCAGAAGAGTGATTGAATGTTTGGCGTCCAGCACTACGGGGTGAACAGTGTCTGGTTCCAGCTGGCTACTATGGCGTAGATTTCCACCGACTCAGATGAGCTGGTCACTGTCATCAAACTCTGATGCCAGCATGAGAAGGCAACTGCTCCTGGCTGCTGGCTTTCCTGACTGCAGCTGGGCATACTCAATAGGAAAAGATTCAAATTGTACCTGACGGAGAGGAGACAGCTGGCCTTCATGATGGTGACTGGCTGTAACACTGCCTGAGGCTGCCCTGTGCTGACCTTGGACAGTAGCACCCTGGAGGTCTTTGAATGTGGATAACCTTTTTGCATCTGGCAGATGATTTGGAGTAATGGTAAGACTATAAATGGGAGGGTTCTTGTGCTCCTCAGTCTGAGACATAGCAGGCTGCAACTGGAGAGTTTGTGGCCATGTGTCTGGGCTGCACCACAGGAACTTTGGGCAACGGTAGCAAGAGGTTTTCCACGTGTTATGTTGTCAGCTCGGTTCAGTGCAGATCCTATAAAACGCTATGTGTCACCTTCCTTGAGGTCCTGAATCTCCACTGCACGAGTGCTGACAAACACTTTGAATTCACATAACTCAGACTGGAGCCATGAAAGCACAGTGGTAGAGTCAGTCCAGAGCACAACATGGTGAATGGGAAGTGTGAGATGAGTCTTGAGAAGATTGGCCACCTGTGCTCAGGTAAGAGCAGCATAAAGCTCCAAACGTGGGATTGACTGCTGTTTTTTAGGGGCAACTCTGGATCTTGCAGTGATGAAGGCCACTTCTACCACACCTTTGGGGCTCTCTATTCTGAGATATACTACAGAGCCGTTGGCTTGCTCTGAGGCATCGCAGAACACGTGGATCTCATAAAGGCGCTAAAGGGTTTGCTCCAGACTACGGGACAAAAGACTTGCTCTTTTCAAACAGAGTGGTACACACGAAAAAGCTAGCAATACAAAACCAGCTTGCTTTTTATGTCATACTATTAGAGCTATTTCATATGGACTTCAGCACTTTTATTTTGAAATTCTTTTTTATTCTGGCCCCAGGTCACTTACTGGGAGAGAAATTGACCTGGGGCCAAATGTACTTACCGATACCTGGTTTACATGTTTGTAAATCTGATTGTGATCACATCAGTGCCTCACCAGCCCTGAACCTCACCACATGTCATGCATTTTTCGGCACTGGCCGATCTCACTTCAACTGCAAGGTGACGTATTGTCTCTGGACAGTCTGTAACATGTCTCTGTAGGGTGTATGTAGCATGGCAGGAGCTACAGGTGGTGCCGAAGGGGAGTACATTCCACTGGTAGACTGTGGGCTCTGCGTCACACCCGAGTTCCCTCCAGAGAAAGTGGAGGATGGGCTGATCTTCTGGAAGGAGCCTGACCTGGTGAAACATACCCTTGATGTCACTGCTGCTGAACGCAATGTGTTCTCTAAATCGCAAGAGAACAACCAGCAGGGACGGACTGAGGGTTTGACCAGGGATCAGAAGTTTGTTCAGGTCCATGACTCGAAACTGAAAAGAGCAGTTGAAAACCACTCTGTGCTTGCCGTTGTGCTCGACAAGGTGATGGAGAATGTACCAACTGCTTGGCGTGTTCTCTGAGTCCGGTCTTAGCCTATTTTGTAGTTCAATTTTAATGCATCATCCGGAGGACAGGTTGTTTGAAGATTCTTTGTTTATGGAGCTTGCTGCTTTTTTTAAATAGCAGCTGTCTTTTTTGGGAGGGGTAGGGAGTGGGCACCTGTCACCGCACACAATTTTGCTATCTTAAAATCTGGAGGAAGTGATGGTCACTTTGCCTACTGCTGGTCACTAGGTTGTTGTGAACAGTTCTATACCTAAACATACACTATGGTAAATGGTCTTAACATAGTGAGCTGTAACTTTAAGGGTTTAAACCACCCTGTGAAGTGGAAGAAGGTCTTCTCCCATATGAAACATCTCGAGTCCAACATAGTATTTTTACAAGAAACCCATGTGCTCACCTCAGCCCTGAGTCATCTACTGCACTGGTCTGGGCAATCCTTCCATTCCACATTTTCAGGCCAAGTTTCGATTCTCATTTCTCAGGATATTCCTTTTGAACCACATAATGTATTATCAGACAATAATGGTCAATATGTAACTCTCTCAGGCAAATTATATAATACATTGGTTGTCCCAGTTAATGTGTATGCCCTGAATGTGAATGATACCGACTTTTTCAAACGTTTATTTTTTGTCACTGCCAGATTTGAATACATATCATCTCATCCTTGGCAGTGATCTTAACTGTTGGTTGGACCTGGTTCTGGACAATACCGGCGCAGTGAATAGGTCGCCCTGTCTTATTAATGATTTTCTTATGGATTTGGGGGTTTGTGGTGTTTGGATGATTCTTGCACCCGAATGACAAACAATTTTGTTTTTTCTGTCAAGTGCACCATTCATACTCTAGGACTGACTATTTCTTTTTAGATAATCAACTTCCTGTGAGTACTAACCAATTGTTATATCTGATCACGCATCTTACTCTTTCGGTACTGCTACCTGGCCTTCTTCCTGTATGCTGGCAATAGCACTTTAATTCAGCCCTACTATCAGATGCCAAGTTTGTAGAGACTATTGAGAAAGAAATACTAATCTAGAAATTTCCTGCCTTACTCTATGGGATACTTTGAAAGCTTACCCGCGTGGTCAGATCATCGCTAACACAGCCAGGATGAAACGCAATTCAGATCGGGAACAAAGTGACCTTTTGCGGCAAATAGGTGAAATAGACAAACAATACTCTCAAAATAAAAGTCCTGACCTATATAAACAAGTTGAATTTAAATCTAGATTCGACCTGCTCATTACCTACCGGGTTGAACAAGTACTCCTGAAAAGTAAAACCAGGTATTACACGTATGGAGATAAATCTGACAAATTGTTAGCTAATCAGCTTAGGGGTTTCAGATCCAAACAGGCTATTTCAAACATCTAAATGGGCATTGGTCAGATCACCACAGATCCTCCAGAATTCAACAAAGTCTTCAAAGAGTTCTGTACTCAACCGTATACTTCAGAATTCAGTTCGAATTTAAATACAATTCAAACTTTTCTTGACAAACTTGATGTTCGCACACTCTAAATAGGTTTTACGAGAAGACTTGAAGAGACAATTTCTGAAATGGAAATAATCAAAGACATAAGTACAATGCAGTCAAACAAATGTCTTGGCCAAAAAAAAAAAAAAAAAAAAAAAAAATTCAAAACTACTTTCACCTTTATTGTGCTCTGTTTTCTCAGAATCCTGTTAACAGGGTCATCTACCCCAGTTTTTTTTGGAGGCATGTATGACACTCATAGCTAAGAAAGGAAAAGACGTGATAAACTGTTCTTCAAACAGCCCTATATCTCTTCTTAATACAGACACCAAGGTCCTGGCAAAAGTGTTAACTCTCAGACTGAAAAATATCTATGTACCAAAATAGCGTTGTTAAAAACAGACAGTCCTACTTTAACATTAGAGATCTTTTTAATATCTTGTATTCTGCCCAGGAAGACTGGCCTGAGTGTGCAATTTCTATAGAGAGGGCCTTTGACCTTCCCTTTGGCCATTGAATGACTGTACCTTTTCGCTGTGCTGGACAAATTTAGATTTGGACCCACCTTTACCTCATGGATCTGATTGCTCTGTTCTCACCCCACTGCCATGATTCATACTAATTCCCAACTGTCCAGGCCCTTCAGATTGTACTGTGGCACCCGTTAAGGGTGTCTTTTAAGCCCCATGCTTTTTGACTTGGCCATAAAACCACTTGCTATCACACTTCATACCAGCAATGGGTTATCTGGACTTTGGAAAGGGGGGTGTGGAGCACAGGGTCTCTCTTTACACCGATAACCTTCTGCTCTATGTGTCCAATTCAAATGAATCTATTCCTAATGCTCTAGCAACAATCATTTTGGCACTCTTTCAGTGCCAGTAGTTAAATATCAACAAGAGTGAGCTATTTCCGATCAGTAACAAGGCGCGGATCTTGGATCTTTCCAATTTAAACTTTATGGTCAAAAATGACAAGTTTTCATATCTTGGGGTTATTGTCTACAAAAAGGACAGGGACCTGTTTAAAGAAAATGTTGCTGTTCTACTGAACCAGGCCAGGCAGCTGATGTCTCAGTGGTCATCCTTGTCAATGTCCCTACTTGACTGTGTAAACTGTTAAAATGGTAATCTTACAGAAATTCTTATATCTTTTCCAAACATTGCCCATTTTTATTCCTCATGCTTTTTCCCAATAGTTGGACCCACTCATAACTTCCTGTGTTTGGCAGGGCAAACATCCATGGTTAAGCAAGATCCATCTCCAAAAATGTAAACTCCATGGAGGCCTTGCTTTGCCTAATTTTCGCTTTTATTATTGGGCAGCCCACCTGAGATCTTTGGTGCATTGGTCCTACTATTATGATCAGCCTGATTGTCCTGACTGGGTTGCATTAGAACTTTTTTCACAGAATTTGTCCCCCTTGGCCTTAGCAGGCTCTGCCCTACCTTTACTCTTTTACCCTCCATTACATTATTTGCTAATCCAGTTGTCAAAGGTTTGGGGGCAATTTAGAAAGCACTTTGGCCTGGCAAGTTTTTCACTCTGGAGCCCTATTCTTAACAATCATTTATTTAAGCCATCAATCATGGATGCAAGTTTTCGGAAATGTTATAGAGAGGGAGCCAAACGTTTTAAAGATCTTTTGATACATGGCACCATAGCATCATTTGTACAGTTCAAAGAGAAGTTTCACCTTTTAAATTCAGACTTTTTTCGTCATCTTCAGATACGGCGCTTTCTTATTACACAACTGTCCAATATGCAAACTGCTACACAAGCAGGTACCGTGGATGAAATATTGTCATTTAAGCCATCCAAAGGCCTTGTTGTATAATATCATTCTAGACCTTAAAAGCCCACCTGTGGATACAGTTAAAAAATGCTTGGGAGGACTTGGGTCTTGTTACACCTGACAATGCCTGGTCCTCTGCTCTCAAACTATTCATCTTCCTTCTGTGCTTGCCACCCGTTAATTCAATTCAAAGTTGTACATAGAGCACATATTTCCAGGGCCAGGCTGTCTTCTATGTTCCCTGAAGTTAGCCCATTGTATATTCGATGTGGCCTGACTGAGGCCTCTCTTGGCCACATGTTTTTGGTCATGCTCACACCTGCAAACCTACTGGAGGAAAATTTTTAACACTCTGTCCCAGATATTCAATATTAGGGTGGAACAAACCCTGTATTGGCCCTTTTGGTGGTTTGGAAGATCATGTACATTTTAGTGCCACAAAAAATTATTCTTTGACATGCCGAGCTATTTTATTCAGGTGGAAGGATGCTAACTCTCCTTCACATAGTGGTTATAGGATGTCATGTCCTGTCTAAAGCTAGAAAAAATTTGGTTTTCATTCAAACAAAATATCAATGCATCTGAGAGGACATAGGGGCATTTCCAACAGTTGTACCCAGGTCTTTAAAAAGAAAAGGCTGCAGCATAGTTGCATGTGAATAAATACAGCACCTGGTGTAAATATTCTACCCATGCGGTGACAGAGTGGGGTGTTTTTTTTTTATTTTTTATTTATTTTTTTTGTGGGTTTTGTTTAACACTTTGTTCTTTTTCTTACTTTTTGTATTTTTTAAAATGTATTATTAGTTCTTGTTCCATTTGTTTTTGGTTGCCATTTCGCACTGTGGACCCGTTCTGGTGGGAAACTCACATTTTGTAAGTTTTTTTTTTCAGCTCTGCAGAAATGGGATATCTGTGAGTTTGTTACCTGGCAGTTGTACATGTGTATATATTTAATAATTTGAAAAACATAAATATATCTTGATTTAAAAAAAAAACAAAAAAATTACCATCTAAAATGATGTACTTTTTCCTATTTATATATTTTCAGTTTTGACACTTGAGCCTCTAGTTTCAATATTAGTTTTCATGTTTAGTACATGAATATCAGTTTCTTTTACAATAAACTGCAAAATACTGTAAGCCACTTACATGTCTTGGGTTCATGGCATCATTAATATGACCATGCCAATACCCCATTGACAAACAACATTACAAGCATTAAAATGAATATGGGCTCACTAAAGCTAAAGATAGATTAGAACATCCCTTGCCTCTCTACAGTCACAAGGACAGGCTTTGTTGAAGGTACATGTACGAAGCTCTTTTACTGGTTTAAAAAAGACACAATTTTATTTTATTTATTTATTTTTTTTTCGCCAGACCGTGCAGGTGGTGGAGTTTAGGTAGTGAGGATTCCAATGAGAGGAGCATTTTAGGTTTAATTCAGGTGGATTTAGCATTGAAAGAGTCATATGAGACTTGCTGCTTTCTGACTGGATAATTGCTCAAAAATAAAAATGCCAAATTGTATCATTAATAACATGGTCATCTTGCTCAGTGTTTTTGTAATCAAGCATAAATCAGCATTACTACTGAGATCAGTACCAACTATATTTTATTAAAAAATGTTTTGTATATGGGGACACAGGTCATGTTTATGAAATTTTAAATCAAAATCTTACATATTGTCCCTTTAAAATGTGTTACGGTATCTGCTAATTACTGTACTTACTCCAAATCCAGCAATGAATTTATATGTAAACAGTTCAGACTTTAGTTAAAGCATTGATTAAGATTCAGCACAGGTCTGTAGGGGACAAAAAATAGAATCGCCACCAGTGAGAGACAGAAAGAAAATCCAAAAATACCATTCAAATGAACACAGTATTACTTGTACCTCTTTGAAGACTATATCTACTTGTTCCTTTTTGCTGCCAGATTTGATCATCTTCAGAACCAAAGCTGTGATAGATTTGATCTTCTCGTCCTATTTACATTGTACAAACCTTGAACAAAAATTCTGTTGTTTAAAAATGAAACAAACATAAAAATTACGAAAACAAAAGTCAACTTGAAATATTTTAATAAATGTCTGAATATTTTACAGCAAATGTTCACTTGTTTTGGGAAATAAATTTTGGTCCAACTGCTGTGAACGACAACAATTTGACCCACATAGGCAATCACCAGCACAACTCTGAGGGGCTGTGTCAAAAGAATATTCTTCCTCATTTACTGTAGTAGCTTGAAATACCTTTACAAATATATAGATAAAGATTTGTATATTTCAAATATTTATATAAATAGAACTTGACTAAAGATCAGGGCATTTATGACAAAGTGCAAAAAGGAAGGTTTTTAGAAAATGTTAATACCTCCACAAAATTCTACAGCGACAACAACATACAACAGCTTTGAGACATTTAGCTGCAAAAGGCTGTAAGTTCCTATTCATCAAACGTAATGTTGAAATACCATCATAAGACCCTTAGATAGGTAAAAACAAAGTACAAAGCAGAAAACGTACTAAAAATCAAGACAGTAAGCCTTAAACATAGCATTATAGGCACTAAACCAACAGAAATATAAACTAACAATTGTATTCGTTGGCCTTTATAATTAATCCATGGCATATAGCAGCAGGCTAAGAAGATCGGTGAAAACACAGTTGCCAGTAATGTAGTACAAGTAAGTATTTATACGCTTACAATTATGTAAGTACCCAAGTAAACATGTACTGTATGTATCCACAGTTGAAGCCAGCTATAGGCCAGAAACAGATCTAATACATTTAACACACCAATAAAGTGTCATCATGGGAAGCACTTTGAAAACATGGAAAAAACACAACCCAATATGTACAATTCATTCATTATTCAACACTCTAAAAATTACTTGAAAAGCAGTTGGCAAGTACCTGGTGTAGCCTTCACAGCTTTATGCTACTGTCAAGCCAATTCTTATGATTAATTCTTACGTGAATGCTAAAATTAGTTTTAACAAAATGGGTCAGATAAAAAACTTAGATTGTAGACTTTCATGTAAAAATATAAAATGCAATTACCGGGTAAATTAAGGTCTTGTCTTGAAGTTGTAACGATTAAATATGTCGATTTAGCTCAGCGATTTGTATCCAAATAAAGTCATTGGCCAGACATAGAAGTAGACGTGGGTGTCTTGGAAGTTGTGGACAGGTAAAAATAATCGTATAGCTGTGAACAGCGGAAGGATAAAGGGTAAACCACAGGTAAACAGGAATGTGGGGCCCTTACATGGGTCTGGTTTCTCAAAATTATAAGATTGATATGTGTGATACCAGGTTGTTACAGTCTATTGGAGTAGATCAGTACAGCAACACAATCAATGACTTATGGTTAAGTTTAACATCAAATATTATTGATCCAAGTCAATAAATCTCATTATTGGCAAACCGCAACATAATCTGTATTTACACTACTATAAGTATTTTTGCAGAGTAAAGTTGTTCCTACTCTATCCCTCTCTATTACTGAGAATTGATATTTGTTCCACATTGAATTGAACCGTTGACATGCATTGACTTTTCAATTACATTCTAATTTATAGACCTCTAAATGCCTGTAAGGACTCTACAAATGGTCCACTAAAGAAATTCACATATCAACATATTCTTGTACTTGTGAGGAACCAGACCAAAATATTAATATGACAAAATAAAAATATGGTATTAGGGCAAAGCTTGTCCTAGTAAAAGATCAATTATTAATAAATACAAAAATAGAAACAGCTATGTACACATTTTAACAATATGAACTTTCATAATACTTTCAACATTTCTTCAAAATGCCATAGAAATATTTTTTGCTCAAAATGTCTCAAACATCAAAGGTCAGTTACAAAAACAAACATAATCAATGATAAATTATTTTACAAAATGACATCCATCTCTGTATCATCATCAGTCCATTTGGGATGCGAGTCCTGACACACACAGACGCTTGTGTTTTTCGCAGTAATAACTCAAAGGAATAAATCAACAATCTTCCTCTTATATTGAAATTGAGTGAATCTGTAACAAAGACGTTATCTTCCCTTGTGTGGCACTGCTGGAGGCTGCTGTGGAGTCCGTGACAGAGAGAGAGAAAAAGGGAGGTGGAGCGAGATAGAGAGAGAGAAAGAGGGGAGAGGGAGGGGAGTGAGAGAAAGAGAGGGGAGGGGAGTGAGAGAAAGAGAGGGGGAGAGAGGAGACAGGAGTAAGTGCACTTTGACCACGGGCATGCTGGGTACACAAAGGCAAAGATAGGTTTGTATAGAGAGACAGGAACAGCAGTAGAAATACACAGATAAACAGCAGTTTCCAAAAACATGAAAAGAATGATTAGAGAGAGAGACAGGAGAAGAGAGAGAGATGGATAAAACTTCAATCAAAGCTGCTTTCTTTAAATGAAAGAGCAAAGGGACCAGGGGTAGTCAAAGTGGCATAGCTGCAGTTCACAGTCCTACAGTAGTTGTGTCGGAGGGTCCTTCAAATCAGCACACCATAAAAACAAATGGGATTTTCCTCTGTTGTTGACCAGACACAGGAAGTGGTTGAAGTGGTACACAGACAACCAGAAACACTCTGATTGCATTGGAGTTTTTGAGCAGTGGTGATGAGGCTGCCTTATTGTAAAGTCAAGGCAAATTCCCTTTCTACATGAGACTTCTGACTGAGTGAACAACAGTTTTTCATGGAAATGTATCCAAAAGGTGTCCAGGCTAGAAGTACAATCAGTTCTAATGTAGTTGAAAATCCCAGAACATTTGTCTCTGTGAGTGAATGAATTTTTTTGTAAGGTAAAAAAAAAGACTTTAAACAGGATAGCGGCCCATTGGTTTTGTGAGAGAGTGGTGAGTTCAAAGGTCACAACTGGTGGTGGCCTTCACAGCTGCCCAACATTCAAACCAGGAAACAGGTTTCTGTCAGTGATGCATCTTGACCTGGAAACACAGAGGGCACATGTCAAACAACTTGTATTTGGTAAATCACAACAGCTGCAGGTTATTATCCTGCTGAGATTCAGACAATATAATGGCAATCCAACAGAACTGTGCAAAAATGTGCCAATAAAAGTTGTGGTTTGAAGTATTGCACAAAATGTGAATGGATCAAAATTAACCATGAAAAACAGAATTTTCACTTTTATATATTGGCTTGTTAGATTAAAAATAGAAGTAAAGTAAACTTGAATTTTAATAAGCTATTTTTGCAATTTTTAACATTTTATTGCAATTGCAGTGCTGTTTTGCCTTGATCTTCAGTCCAACTCTGAATAATTTTAGTATATTATCATTAGACAGGTAGAACAGGCCGCCCAGTGACTTGCTATGCCCTTACTCCTCTGGCTGTTCTCTCCAATACTCCGGCCAGAGCCTTCTCATGGTCCCAAAGACTCGTGATAGAGCTTGGTCCTTCCTGGCTGTAGCCCTCAGATTGTGGAATGCTTTGACCCTCCGTGAGACCAATTTAGTGGGCTCTTTAGTGAAGCAACTGAAAACTGTCCCTTTTAAAAAAATAAAAAAATCAATTTTTTTTTTTTTTTTTTCTTTTAGCAGACTGAGCTGTTTCTGTTTATTTATTTATTTTTTTTTATTTCCATTTCTAGTTACCGCTATTCATGTAAAGCACTTTACTTTTACTTATCAAACTACCAAACTTGGGTTAGCAGATGGGCATCTTTGCACTTTGACATGAACAAAACCAAAATATATACTTTAAAAAAACACACACACACAAAAAAAAAAACAACATAAAGGTAATTCTTATTGTTTAAATGCACTGATTGTATGCAGTTTAGTCCACTAATGTTGTCTGGATGTCTACCTGTACTTGTGGATGTCTGTGTAAATCATCGTCCAGGTATGATTCATAGTAAAAGAAAAACTCAACTCTGTCAACTGGACAAAATGTTTTCACTGCTCATCCAAACCACAGAAAACTAACAGTGTAGCTCATTAGACCTAACCAACAAAGAGAAACTGTAAACAATAGGTGTGCTAGTTTCAGCATAGTTAGCTACTCCCTTCAGATAGATATAAAGCAGTGTCCTCCAGCAATCTGACCGGAACTGAAGAAGCGGCTTGGATGAGTAGTGACATGTCTTCACTCTTGCAAAAGTTGACAGAATTTTATCTTTCTTTTACTATATCCATGGATACATTCAGTCCACAGCAGCAAAGCCCAACAGTCATAGCATCAGTGGCAGCATCTTTGGATAAACACTCAGGCATTTATCATCTGATGCTTTTTGCTCATCAGCATATCTTTTACATTTTCATGAAACAGAAAATCCAAGTGCGGTTCAGTTGTGATTCACTCTGTAGAAGAACAATGACTCAAAACAGTATAAACACACACACACACACACACACACACATACACACACACACACACACACACACACACACTACACACACACACACACACACACACACACACACACACACACACACACACACACACATCACACACACACACACACACACACACACACACACACACACACACACACACATATTCATTCTTGCTCTAAGCTCCAGACCCAGATGCATCTCATTGTAGAATTCACTTCAACAGAAAAAAATCATCATGTTAGAACTTTGGACTCCCATGTTATAAAAACAAATAGACTGATGCACTATAGTATATACCATTTGGTCACAGCACAGATGCAAATCCATCAATTTTCTGAACATCTCTGCCCACTCTTCACCCCCATTTCACACTGCTTTACTGTCTTTAAATATAAATATTGCAAAATCACCAAACTAAAAAAAAGACAAAACAAAACTTGTCCTAATACTGAAAGTATTCAAGAATAAAAATATCAGATAGGGTCTTGCAAATCTAACAGAACAATATAAAGAACATGTTGAGGTAGGCCAGAATTTTATGCCCCTGATGTGTACCCAACATTTTATATGTAACATTATAAATATGACTTTGTTCCAAATGTTTTGCCTGGTTATATAAAGGTTAGGAAAAAACCCCAAAACAAAACATTATCAACAGATTAATTGAAAAAAATACCTGTCTGGGAGACTCTGGTCTCAAAGCCAGTATCCCACTGCTGTCGTTGCCTTTTCCAAACATGCTCTCTGGTTCACCCGGGCGGCTCAGTTTGCTAGGCTTTCCTCTGAAGGAGCTAGGACTCCTCCTCTTTCGATTATCTGCTTTTCCTCCGTAGGTCGGTGGGACAGAGGGGGAGGGCAGGGGCTGGTACGGGGCAGTGGCTGCATCCTTGTTGGAAGTGTAGGGTGCACTGACACCAGCCTCACGACTGAAAGGCAAGATCACATTTACATTTTAAATAAAGTTGATGGTTCCTGTGCCAGAGTTGGTGACCTTTTTCTCAGCATTTGTAGCATTGGATAAAGAGAATATTTTGTCTAGTGCAGGCATGTCCAAACTATGGTTTGGGGACCAAATGCAGCCCTTGTTGGCCCTCGGGCTTCCTGCTGAATTGGACCAAATTACCATAAGCAGTTAATTTTCCTGCAAGTTTAGAAAACCTCCAAACCTCAGAATCAAACTGTATATTATGATCCCAAGGTTTAGCAAATGCATATATTTGAAGATTCACTGCATTAACTATGTCTCTGTGGCTACTAGCTTCATGTATGCTTGTAGCCCTTGATTTAAAAAAAAAAAAAAAAAAGAAGTTTGGACATCCTTAGTTTAGGGGGTTAAGAGGCTGAGAAAATCTTAAAAGGTCCAGTATGTAACTTTTCTGATGGATGGTCTTCCACTTGCTTGTCTCAATGGAGCTGTTATTGCTTTGCCTTGAATGTTCTTCAGTATGACATTAAATCTGTTTATTTTCATGGAGACAAATAGTGACGCCACCTGGCCAAGTAAACAGGTCAGGGGTCTCATTTATAAACCTTGCATTTGTACAAAAAGTTGTGGTCTATAAGCAGTCAACTTGACATGGAAATGAGTGGTCTGGTCTAAAAACTGTGAGGGCTTATAGATATAATCCAGAAGGTGATATTTGCTCAGAGACAAGACCTGAGCAAGTTTCAAGAAGGGAAGTTTGCGTTTTGTCAACATGTACACTTTTAGTATGAATTTCACTTTAGTTTTATAAATGAGACCTCAGATCTGAAGAGGCTAACACACTCATAGTAAGAAGGCATGTTTTTCAAGATATTTTTGAGCAATAAAAAGAACTCTGTAATTGAATAAATGCAAGATGTCATACAGCAATAACACTCCCATTTTCACAAGCAGGTGGCAGACATCCACTAGCAAAGTTACATTGCGTACCTTTAAATGCCCATGTAAATTAAACAACCATGTTATTAAACAAACATTGGATCTTATAAGTTCACATGACTTTCTACCCAACATAAAAATAATACTGACCTGCTTTGTGAGTCGTGCGCCCCTTCAACTCTAGACATCCAGCCCTCTGCCCCACTCCACAGTCCACCTCCCCCACCTCCGAGCTCTTTTCGGCGTCCAGGAGTGGCGACTGTGCCCCCTGCACCTTGTAACGTCAGATGGTGACTGCTACCATTCCTTTTGTGATTATCTACCGCTGGAAACAAAGACGAAAACGAGTAGAAAGTAGAGTTTTTCTTCTTCTTAGATCCCACTAAAGAGTCCTCCATCACTTTCGATTGGCGACTTGATTTATGCGTGCCGTTGCCTGCTTTGCCCAGTGCAGTCTGTGTGTGAGGACGTGGGGCGTCCCGGATGTTAAAGACCCCTGTTGTTTGGGGAAAGGTAGAAGTGTAGGAGTTTGATGGAAGTGTGGAGACAGGAGAGCTGCCGGAGAGGGGGGATGGAGGGTATGGCTGCTGGGAGGAAGAGGAGGAAGAGGAAGAGGAGGAGGGCGTCTGGAGGCTCTCAGCTGCAAAAGGCACCTTCCTATAAAAGAGAATGGAAAAGATCATAAAGATTGGCCATTAAAAAAATAGTACATTGATTGTTTATTTTTAGATTAGTGAAATGAACCAAAGTAAGCACTGAAAAGAGATACTAATAAATAAAATAACAAACATATACATATATACATATTTATGCGACAAAAAACACAAAATACAAATAACCCATATACAGAATAAGGGCAGCTAGCACTTGGTAAGGAGAAGGAAGAATACCCCACTTGTCAAAAGATCATTTCTATGTTTGCATGTATTGACAACCTCATCTCACTAATGTATCAATCAATAAAAGAACTGGCAGTAAACAGACTAATTTTAACCTTGTTGTAACCAAAATTGCTTTTATTGCTTTTCCAGTGCTATAATATATAATTGACTTAGTGAGTTGTGCTTGGTGTTGTGCACATCAGATCATTTGGCCAGTTCGCCCTTAGAAAAGAGATCTAAATGGGTCTTACATGGTAAATTAAATCTTAATAAAATATTGCAAAATATGTAATAATGTTGATCTCACATGCTCCGAAATGTAAGCTAAAGGTTAAAGTTGTAATTACCTCCACATCTGTGAGTTGAGATGTTTTTCAACCATATTCTGCAGAGCCAGCCTCATCCTGTCCCATCGCCGATCAAACACATAGTGGCCCCGTCCCATTAGTCGACTTTTGAAAACACACAACTACAAGGAACAAAAACAAATGAATGTTTCAACAAAAATCCCATCTAGGTACAATATTGTATACTTTCCCTAATGTTATATAACCTACCGTTCTAAAATATTTACAAATATAGAACTTTTTTTGGCACCTCTCATCTGCATTGAAAGGTGCAGTATGCAACTTTTCTGGTAGAAGGTCTGCCACCTGCTTGTCCATATGGGGATGTTAAAGCTTTTCATGCTCCACAATATAGAATTAATTGGAAATGTATTATTAGCATGCCCCTTGAGATGTACCATAATTTTTGAGGGGGGCGATTAAATTGAACAATCTACATGGAGTCAAGCAGGTACTACCACCAGGCCAAGTCACAGATCAGGTCTGAGGAGAGGTGACCCCCACTCACAGGAAGAAAGCATGATTTTTAAGGTATGTTTAAGCAATAAAAGATAAATAAGTCTAATGCCCCACAGTGTGACAATCCAGGCAAAGAAATAATATCTCCATAGAGGCACAGAAGCATGTAGCAAATGCTCCACCAAATATGTTACATAGTGCACCATTAAATTAACTGTCAATATATTGGCATTAAAGTCTTCAAATGTGATCTAGAGATAGAACAAAAATATTCTGTACCCCCAGAGGTTGTGGGTGGTGATTGGAGAAGTGAATGGTGGCTCTGTCTGTGTCCTCTGGCGATTCTGCGTCTCCCTCATCACTGGAGAGTCGGCCCCCCTCTCCAGCCGAGGACGTCCAGCCTGAAGGGGGCGGCTCTGGGTGTGGAGTGGAGGGAGGGGTGGGTGCGGGGGGCAGAGGGGTTGAGGAGGAAGCAGTAGGACCTGGAGCCCTGGGTCAAATATGAAAATGGGTTAATGGTGGCACATTGAATACATGGCAAATCATAGTACATTATAAAATACACACCAAAATAAAGATATCTGGGTATATATATTAAAAACTGTACTTACAATAAATAACTAAATTAAATACATGTTGTTGTATTTTCAAGTTTTCAAGATTTTAAGCTTGATAAAATATAGTAATCACAAAATAAATGTTATGTTCAAAAGAATTGTGGACTTGATACAAGGCCAACTAAAACAGGTTCTCATTTGATTTCATTGCTGTAGATTGCTGTTATAAATTCAAATGATCAAAACCTTCACATTACTTCTTACTGCATATTTGGCCTACAGCATCCCCTTGTGGAAAGAAATAGAATGAACAAGTAATTAGCAAGAAGTTAGAAGATGTATCATTGTAACAGTTTTTTGTATTTGAATAATCTTCCTCTGTATTTTGTATTGAAGTATGCTGTAAGGAGCGTTGATTGTAATTTGTTGCATGCATGTTGATGCAATAATCTCGTATCATAATACATTTGAATGTTCATTGATAGTATTGGCTCAAAAAATAAAAATAAACACATATGATGACACATTTAGCAAACTCCAAAAAATAAAGTTATAAATAGCTGTTTATATTTTAAAAAGACACAGAATATATAAAAAAAAACCCATGTAATTTTAAAAACCCAAACAGCCTTTCTATAATAACTGTAGTGAATTGTAATACCTGGGTATGTGAGCATTGGCCAGCCGTAGCTTTAGGGTGGACAGTGGTCGTCCGTTGGGGCAGTGAGGCTTGCTGGGGCTCTGGTGTGACGTGAGACTTTTGTTCAAACTCTGTTCTTTTCGTTCTTGGGCCACATCCCTCTCTTTCTCTCTCTCTTTTGCTCCCTCTTTCTCCTTGGCATTACTCTTGTGTTCAGCCAACAGTATGTCAAAATGCTTCCTTCTTCCTTGGACGGCCCGTCGTTGAGTTAAGGAGTGAGACTGGAAAAGAAATACAGCAAAAAGTTCAATAGCAAATCCCAGCTGAATTTGTGTGAGCTAATAACCTAAGAGACATACGCTAGACTTTGTTAATGAAAGTATTGATCTAGGCAGAAGACGGTATTTATGTGTCAGTGAATTTTGGCTATAGTGGCCTTGCTCTAGTCCAGAGTCCATTCGGGACATAATTATTGCCTCCCATCTCCCACCAGACAAACAGGTAAATATTGGTGTGCATGGCTCAGCTCTCTGCCCTTCCAGCTATTTGGGAAGGTAACCAGTCAACAAACATTTGAAGTCGGAAAAATAGTGTGAATGCCAGCCGTCTTTAGTGTTGCCACGGTAAATAATGTGCCGTCATATCTTCGGCATCCTTTTTTCGACATCAACAAACTGTTTACTGCACATGATAATGGTCTTTCACATCATCTTTCAAAACAGTGCATTAACAACAGGAGTGGGCGATACTGACCAAAAATAACTGCGTATATTTCTGGGGGATATGCTGATAATGATTAGAGTTGTCAAAAAAATAAAAAATAAATAATACGAAACATACGGACAGTACTGTGTTAAGATATCCTGTCTAGCTAGTGTTAAATTCCAGGGAGAAGAGGTGGGCTCATATAATTTTATGAATTTCAACATTTTCTGGTTAGTTTTATAATAGTCTTGAGCTATATTAGAACTATAATAACTACATATTATTTTGTGTTGATAATTAGAATTGTACGCTGCCCGGCCAAAAAAAAAGTCGCAACCTGGATTTAACTAAGCAATTAGGTACGAGCCTCCTCCAGGCCAGGTCTAGGTCCAACAACAGTCTGTGCTCAAAGAATGAGGTCAGCTGACTACCTGAATATACTGAATGACCAGGTTATTCCATCAATGGATTTTTTCTTCCCTGATGGCACGGGCACATTCCAACATGACAATGCCAGGATTCATCGGGCTCAAATTGAGAAAGAGTGCTTCAGGGAGCATGAGACATCATTTTCACACATGGATTGGGCACCACAGAGTCCAGACCTTAACCCCACTGAGAATCTTTGGGATGTGCTGGAGAAGCTTTGTGCAGCGTCAGACTCGACCATCATCAATGCAAGATCTTGGTGAAAAATGAATGCAACACTGGATGGAAATAAATCTTGTGACACTGCAAAAGCTTATAGAAATAATACCACAGCGAAAGCGTGCCGTAATCAAAGCTAAAGGCAGTCCAACGAAATATTAGAATGTGTGACCTATTTTTTGGTGATGACTTTTTTTTTTTACCAGGCATTGTATTATGCAAGAAAGTCTTTATTTTCATTGTGCTATTAAAAATCTGCATTGATTACAGACTGACCTTTTTTTCGTAGTATCTATATTGAGTTTTGACTTTTTGCATCACAAAACATATATTAACAATAATATATTTTAGAATCATGCTAAAATATGCCTGCAAATGCCTTGGTCAAGGTTAACGTTTTAGACACAGAAAATGTATGTATTCCCACAAAACAACAGAAATATCAACTTGATATCTTTGATTGAAAGATTCCACTGCAAATTAGGTTTTATTTTGCACATTTTTGGCATTTTTAAAGAATTTTGTTTAGATAATATACAATATTCTAATTTTGCATATCTTGTTAACACTTTCTATTTAGATTAAATAGCCCACCTTTATTAATACTATACCCCCCCTTCACATTTCCTTCAGTCTAGACACAAGACTCTACCCATGAAACCTTCAACTGACCCTTTGGTGAATTCATCCATAATCCAATCCTGTACCACTGCAGAGACATTGACTTATAGAAAATAAATAATACAGTTTGTCAGAGGCGATTCAACGGTCCCATCTGACCCTATCCTCAGAATCTTCTCTAACATCAGCTAACTTCACAACACTTGCACCCGTCACTGGAATCCTTCAACCCTTATATTTGCTACCGTTCCTCTGTACATTCACAGACAATTCTGGGATTGTATCTCTTATCTTTCAACCACGATGTGTACCTCAGATGTGCTCATTCATAATCGTATAACCAACAAACCTTGATTGAAAATAAATACTACAACCTGCCACAGTTAATCATTAGCCTCCATCATTCAAGGTAATATCCTTATCTACACTCATAAATCTCCTCTTTGGTCTATCTTGAGACTAGTGTTGTTCCAAGATGGTAAACTATATTTTGTTGCTGAAGGAAAGGCACTCAAAAAACAGCTCATTTTCTTTAAAGACGGGGTATTATGCAAAATTGTGTTTTTTTTTTTTTTTTTTAGCTTTTTACCTTTAGAATGACACATTCATGCATGTTTGAGTATTTTAGCGATCTCTCCTGGACCCTATTCGAACCCTTGTTATTTTTAGCTGTAAGATTCTGTCAGTTGCTCAGCCGACAGGCCCACGTCACCCATGCTGCCACATGGCAATTTGCCATAAATATGCAAAAAACATGATGCAAAACTGTACTCAACAACTTCATAAACCTGATGTGATGTACAGTAGTTTCATTAGTACAATGCATGCAGATTTTGTTGTGATAGCGCGCTAAAGGGGAAGTGACGCAGGGAGCAAAGGGAGGGGAGATTCAGAGCATTAAAAACGAAAGTCAAACATATGATTATTAAATGTATGATTAAAGTGAAACTTGTTAATATGTTGTTTTTGGCAAATATAACATTTTCAAAACAATACAAGGTAACATGGTGACCTAAATATGTTATGTGTTAGCAGTTAATACCCCATAGAAATAAAATACTTCCATGTTACCAGGTGGTCTTGTACTGGACCAAGATCATTATAAACTTTGTCCTGTTTCTCTGATTTCTTTTTTGTTTTGGTTCAAATGATTATCAAGCTTTGGTATTAATTTTGGTATCAATTAAGTATTGATTCTTTTAACAACCTCACTCTTGGCCTCAGCATCCTTCTACCAGTATTTTCACTATCTTTCATTTCTGACTCTCAGAATTCCCCACACAAACATTTATCTTGAATTGTCTATGTGATGCACTCATTTCTCATCAGTAAAAACATTGACTGATAAACAAACTGCCATGCCAAGAACAAGAAACCTCGTCTTCACTTGCATCTAATTACTAACTTCCCAGAGATTAGGAAACTGCACTAGGAAGTAATTAAAGAGCAGAATGAGGAGAATATTACTGCTCAAAGATGCTGTGGCCTCTTCCAACATCTATAATTACCTCATCAAGCCAAGTGCAGACACTGTATTAGTTTAGCATGGCTACCCTGTATTAACCAAGAGACACAAGCCATCCAGAAAGAGACGGAAGGAAATGCTCTTTAACTAAAATGTCTAACAAATGTAATTAAAAAGGCGATTGATCAGATACTAGCAACGAAGCTTGACTGGAACCTGTATCACCACATGACATCACAAGGTGGAACAGAGTGTTTTCAGTTTGAGAGAAGAACTTAGGCTAAATATGCAGGATCTGTGTGCTAAACATGTGTGAATGAAACAAAGCACAACTCCAGGTATGTTTGTGATGAAGAAACGACATAAAATAGAACAGAAAATAGCCTAACATGTGCCTAATAAAGAATGAATAAATGATTAGTTGCAGAGGTTAATGGACCATAATTGTAACTAAATACTGGTATTTATATTTTAAAAATGTAATGTTGTAGCTGACTGAACTGATTACCTTGGGAAATGTGTAGTGTTAGGGGATGAGCGATATGACACAAATCTAATTGTGAAATGATTCTAGTAATATATGCAATTTTTCTGTCATATTCATGTTGTGATTTACTGTTTAATGCAACATTATGCTCAAACTCGGGCACTTCTCCCCAACCATTTCAAAAGAACAGAGAACATTATTCTCAGAGTGAGATTTAACCAACCACAGTGAAATATGAACTCCAAGAAGTAACAGATAGACTGCAAATTTGATTACAATTCTTGCATTTTTAGTTTGGATTTTTAAAGATTGAAAATAAGGTTTAAAAAACAGTTTCAATTACATTTTTATTATTTCGATGACGGTTGGTGTTTTAACCAAAGACAACCAAACCAAAAATTGTATGAGTCGACTAATCCTTTTATTTAGATGATAAGGATTTAAATGGGACAACAGCAGAAAGGAGAAGTGAGTGGGTCATCTGAAGATTTGGTATTTTGGGAGGATTTATATGTAAAAAGGCAGATTAAATTCATAATTCACAAACTGAATCTGTCGTTATATTAATACATTGTTTCCTAGTACTATTTTTCTGCATAGTTGTTTTTACATCAGTCCAGTGCAGTTGTAGTCTTGTGAGTGCAATTTGGGTCTAATACATACAGATGCATAACAGCGTTGAGAACTTTTGCCACGCCCCCTTTTTAGTCAACTAATCAGTCAGCAGAACATGTCTTTAGTCAACCAAGAATTTAGTTTAGTTGACTACAGCCCTACTATTGTCCACCATTGGCCAACTGTAATTGCTCCAGATTATTTACTGCACAAATGTTCTACTTTCATTAATCTAGACTAAGTCATTACAATTACCAAATGTAATACTTATAGCAGCTGACTAAAATATTATAGAGATGAAAATGACAATTCAGAAATCAGCATATTTGATGAAAATGGTTTACCTTGCAGGTCAGAGAGCGCGTGCAGGGCCGCTTTGTCTCAGGGTCTGGGACTCCACAGTGCTTATTTGGATCGAACACTCTTCCTACAAAAGCAAAAATACAGTTAGAAAGGGCAGTCCCGCACTTGTATAAAGTCAGATGGTCTGTCGTGTTTGTAATTGAACGGTCCAAAACACAAATTATGTATGACTGAGGATAGAGCTGTACTGCACAGATAGTAGAAAATTAACCAAAAAATGAAATGCCGTTCAGCAAATCAAGAATGCAAGCTGCAACCCCGGTCAGATTTAGTAACATTGTGAGTCAAATAATGTGTGGCAGGATTCAAAAATGTAAATAACTCAAATGTAAATACAAATTTAAAAAGTTGTTGTTTTATTTTTTTATTTTTTTTTATTTGTCTTAAAGATCAAGCAATAAAATACAACTTTTTCCACATTTTCTAGATTCCCTCTAGAACTCGGTGAAGTATGGGTCCTGTAGTCAGCAGGTTAGCGTAAACAGAGCCAGTGTCAGACAGCTATAATCTACTGCTGCCCTCTGCCATAATCCCTGTAATCTTTCTGTGTTTGCAGAATGAGACACCTCCCAAGGTTAGAGGGGATTCACTCGCTAATGTGCATCTTGAGCAGTCAAACTTCTCATTATATTAGAGCCACTTGTAAATGTTCTTCAAATTCTACTTAATCCAAAGGGCAACTAAAGATGAACTGATTAAATTAGGACTAAAACAAGTGAACCCAAACAAAGAACCCAAACAGAGATTATTTCTATTCTGCATTAGGATACAAAAGAAATCACCAATTGAAAACATTAAATAGATAAAATTTGCCATTCAAATCACATTTGTGCAACCTTGTTTACTTAGCTTAAGGCATGTGTTACTGTATCCAGATAGATTTTAAATAAGATTCTTGCATTAGTCAATAATTTGTGATTCATCCAATTAGTCAGCAGCCCAACTTCACATTCTGTCAAAGTAGTAGAGTAGAACAGGACTGAGGATAATTGCTTTAAATTACACTTCATCATACAAATAACCATCTACAAAATCAGGATCGAAACTGTCTCATTGATACATCAATAGGTTAAAATGAGCATTATGTAACTTTTCTCCTTGTTTCCACGTGGTTTACTTAAAATGTTCCACAGTATGGCATTATACCTATATTCTTATCAGGCTACATTACAGGAGAGCATGAAAAAATCTAACTGAGGAAATACAAGATAGTTTGGTTTCTTCCTTGCGGAAAAGTCATGCCATACGGTGGAACATTGTCGGCAAAGGATTATCACCTTGACCCTTCTCAAGAAAAGTTACACATATACTGATTATTGTTATAGGCTTGTACATAGTCACACATTTATACAAAAAAAAAGAAAATTGAGAAACACAAAAAAACAATGGGGGGAAAACATCAACTCAGGATGGAAGATGTAAAAAGGATGAAAACAGTAGAAAAAATAGGTCACTGTGTGAAAGTACAAGAGAGAGGGAGCAGGAGGTGCAGAGATATCTCTCAAAAAGACAATCTGCTTTTGGGCAGCAGGAGCTCAGGACTAAGAGGGTGTAAATCAGAGAATGAAAGTGCAGAAGTGCAATCGCATCAGCAGACAGACAGCACACTCAGGAGGGGACGCAACATGAAGAGAAGCAAACATCATTCACAAATCAGACTTTATACCCCAATTATTCTCTTTGAAACATGTCCTTGAATTAAGACATGCCTTTAGACTAGGCCTGTCTTGATAATTGCTATATCAGTTCATTGTTCAATACTTTTTGGAGTCAGTATGTATCATGTGTATATTTTCTGAGCTCTTAATGGTTGAATAGGTAACTTTGAGATGGCAACCAACCACTTATTTGGCTTTTTTTTTTTTTTTTTTTTAATAGCAGATTATTATTAATAACTCAAACTTTCAAAGAGATTATAGTCAACATTGTTTTCTCTCTCACACATGGAATTTAAAGATTATTTAATGAATAAATATAAAGTAATTGACATTTAATAGATAAAGTATTGGCCACCATGCTCTTGTTTTTTATGGGTGCTTTTTGTGGAAACTGGCATTGGTAGAGCTGAAAAAGTTTATGCCAAGTCAGTGTGAGGTCTTTGCTTTGCTTTGGACTAGTACAGGAAGTTCGCTAGTTCAGTCAAGTAAGCTACACAAACTCCTTGAGGAAGAAGTACTACATCACATATTTTTACGGAGTGTACTCTATTCATGAAATTCATCTTCCTGTTATAGGTGACACTTTGAGGAATTTAACACGTCAAAAGATATTATATTTTGTTTTCGAAAACCCATGGATACTGTTGCTACCAGTCTTGAGAACACATTTAAATATATCCACAAACCTGAGAGTCTTTTGTGCGGTCTGGCTGCTGTTGTTTTGGTTCCATTTTGCTGTTTCTTTTCCAGTGTTGAGGATGAAGATGAGGGTAAAGCGCTACATCTGTGCGAAGGGGAGGGAGAAGGTGAGGGTTTGCGGTCAGGCTGGGAGGGAGAGGGGGTGGAGGAGGGTCTTCTGTCCAGGGGTGAGCGGGCTGGGCTGGGACGACCATCCAGAGAGGAAGGGGAGGGGCTGGCGCGCGGTGTCGGGGGTCCACTGCTGCCCCTGCCGTTGAGAAGTTTTTCAGATGAGCGCTGGGAGGGAGAAGGGGTGAGGGAGGAGGCTTTGTGGACGGAGGGGGAGGAGTTGAGACGCATGTGGGACGCAGAGCTGGTACGACTCAGACAGGGCATCTTTTCCAGGCTGACCACCGGAAGAGACACACTGCACAGATACAGGGATTACATTACAAAAATGACCATGTTATCATTTTAGTTTAGTGCATAACTTTTAATTGGGAGGGTACGCTACCTAGTTGCCTCTATGGTGACATTTTGCCTATAATGTTCCACAGTAAGGCATTGAACTTCTATATTCTATTTTTTATTCAATTAAGGGTGTTTACTGTTTATATTGCACAAAAATGTAACTTCATTTTGCTTGCATATGTGGAGATTGATAAGGTCAATGCTGTACTGTGGGACATTCTAGGAAAACCAATAACATCTCCAAGGAAACAAGGCAAGAAATGTTACAAAGTGCACTATAAAGTTAGATTTCTTGCAATAACAAAATCCATAGGTGCTCTGCTAATAACCCCTTTGGTGTTACTGTAGAGCAACAGTGGATCAAGGATCAAAAAAGAGTGATCTAAATATAAGACTGGTGGTTGATTGATTCCAGGTCTGACCAATGCACATTATATTGTGTCCTTGGGCAAGACACAACTTACAAGTATGAATCTATTGCCTAAGCGATTGGTGAAGTAATTGCAAAGGCCGTGGGGAGAGGCAGATGCTGCTTACTTCCACTGTCTATGAAGTGAATGAGTAGTGCAATAAATTAACTTAATCCAAACAACACTATAATTTAACTCTCAATTGCTTTGATGTTTATTGTCCTAATTTGTCACTGTCTAAAACCAATGCATAGACAGATGCATTCAACCCCCAACACTATTGTGGGGCAACCAGCTACAACTATTGCACAAAAATTTGCTTAATTAACAAGCTGGAATGTATATGTAGAAACTAACTAGCAGAATGTCCTCACCATGTCTTGCTGCGGGCTCCCTTGGGTGGGTAGACGGCGAGTGGTGCCTTGTTGAAGCGTGAATGTGGGTAGTCTTTGGGCACCCTGAATGCCAGAGTGTCGCCCGGACTGGGGTTCACTGCTGGGGCCACCGCGGGGGTCTTGGGCTTCATCGGGACAAGGGGACCCCGAGATGGAACCGGGGAGCCATGACGCTTTTCTGGAAATGAGACAAATTTGTAGTTTTTAGATTGTAGAATGTGATGAGACAGATGCTGCTATCGATTACCTTGTACTTTCTACTGAAATATCTAAAAGCAAATTAACAAATCTTGAACCGGACCATTGCTATTAGTGACTGGACTCTAGAACTCTTTACATTACAACAAAAATCAGGTGCAATATGTAACGTTTCTGGTGGAGTGTTTGTCAACTTTAAATATATTTATCAGTAGAATGTTCTGCTACACAACAATACATTTAAAAAGCACCAAAATCAACAGGTTATGCAATTGGTATAAATTTGTATTTAATTTCTGCATTTCATTTGCATCTGATTAACACCTGAATCTAATAGTCAGTGATGCAGTGGGGTGTTTTCGCCCACTTGTTTTTGACTGTGCCAGATGGCCACGTTGTAACACAAAACTCTAATGTAGTGCCAGAAAGCTTTCACAAATAGAATTCAGTATTTTCAAATCAATTGGGCATGCTATTCTCTAATTAACAACTTGCCTGACACCATGCGAAGTCTGTTACTACACAAGGGACGGTAAGGAGAGGTTTCTAAATATATTTTGAACAGCTAAAAACAAGATGCAGGATCTTGATGAAAGCTGGCATTCACAAAAACAAACTTATTGGATTGAATGACACAACAGGAGGATAGAAGTAGGAAAGGAGAGAGGAGGAAACACTTACTATGCATGTCTCTTTGTGGGGGTGGGACGGAGAGGGGCAGGGGAGGTGGTCCGGGACTGACTGTTTCTGTTCACAGGGAAACTACACCCCAGCTACCTGAAGGAAAACACACGGGTCAACACAAAACAGGAGAACTACAAAATCAAATGAACATTCAGGCACATTCTCTAATAGCTGGTTGGGATAACACGTCATCATACGTACCTATAACAGAAATGGGGGTAATTTGGTGACTTAAATAAGTATGGTGCATTAAATACACATATAACTACCACTGTATATATTGTGAAATATTAGGAGTGTGGGTAGAGAAAATCATTTAAATAAACTACAATCTATGAGAGTTCAAAGTAAGGAAGGAAAAACTCTAATTGCAATTTCCGTGCATCTCTAGTTCAAATAATAAACAAAAACAGTAGACAAATGTAGTGACAAATAACCTTGACCTCTGTAAATGAGTGCTGCAGAGTCCAAACAGTGTACTGCTGGGCTGACCAACTGTGCGTGTTTACTTTGGATGAGAGACATTAAAGAGCTGCAAATGACTGGGTGCGATTGTTGCCATGTATTTTTGTATGAGTGACGATCTCCAGCAGGTGTTTCATATGACCATCATAGGCAGCATATATAATACATGGATCCTACAGTCTACATTCTATTCATTGGGGTCTTATGCTTGCATGTTGCAGTGAGGAGTGGACATCTATTTATAAGTGTCCATGAGGAACAATCTATGATTCATCACAAAAAAATGAATGCAGAAAAAATGCAGGGCGTTTTATAACACACAAAGCTCCTTATTAAGTGTAGGGCTGGGTACATTTCTTTTTTTTCTTTTTTTCCCTTCAGTACCGGTACTTAAAAAATATTTGTAAAGCATTAGTACTTGAACCTCTACCTATGCTGTGTTCACCATTATCTACAATCCTAGAATCATATCAATTGTTCATAATAAATTACAAAAATACTGTCTATTAAAAGAAAATAAGTAATTTATTTGAGCTGGGATTGCCTCGTAACTTCCTAAACTAATGTTTCAGGACCCAGGTACAACTGAGCAATTATTCAAATTTTAAAGTTTGCATGTTGCTGTATTGGCTGTTGCTGCCACTTTTTTCTACTAAACACATAAACAAGTGTTGCATTTGAAATTAGCCCCATCAGCATTATATTATGAGATGTTCATTGACCTAATTCTATCTCTGATTGCATGCTGTAGACCAGAGGTGCCCAAACTTTTTTAAAGGAGGGCCACATCTCAAAACATATTCAAAACGGAAGGCCACAGACCGGAGATCAATGCTGTGAGGTGCTTTACACACAGCTTTGACAGAGCCTCTGTGTATTAATAAGGCTTAAAACACATTCATTTTAGGTCTGCATCATAATGCAATGTGAAGTTTGAGGTTATAGTGGTAGAAATAGTTTAACTTGCTGTTAAAATACTGCTTATCTCAATTGGACTGGTTCAGCAGGAGGCCTGAGGGCCAATAAAAACTGGTCTGAGCCCCCCCCCCCGGGCCATAGTTTGGACACTCCTGCTGTAGACAGTGTTAACAATAAACACAGACACCAAAGAGCAAAATCTGAGTGATCATTTCAAGCAGGTGTTGCAAACATTATTAACATATAATAGCTAAAAAAAATTTACGTTAAGCTATCCATGAGCCCCAAAGCTTCATTGATGTCACAGATTGCATGGTTCAGTAGCCGTTTGTGTGTGTGCATGGGGCAGGTGTGTAAATAGGCCAGAGGATGCAAAGTAGCAGCCAAAGCAGCTGTATTCAGAGTGGAGGGATCAAGGTCCACGTTTGCAGGTATGCAACAGTCCAGCATTAACGCCTCACAGATTAAACCGTGCGCCAATGCACACTGCAAAACCACACTTAGCTGCTCATTTTTCAGTTAGAGGAATGCATCCAGACGCCAGATGGGAAATGCAATGTTGTGCAATGTGGAAAGCCTGGCAAAACGTGATTAACTGTATACAGAGGCACAAAATTATGAGTACATTTATGATGCAGGTTTAAGCTACCAGAAATTGTATAAATTCAATCAAATGTATAAAATGATGATTATGTGCTCTAACTAAAACAGATTTGGCCAATTTAGGTCATTTTCCATATAAGATTCTTAAAGCTTAAATTTGTTGAATACCATGCAATTATATTCCTTTGCCACAATATATTAAGAAGACATAATAAACTATTTGATACAAAGAGAAAGGTTTGATACAACTAAATACAAATTTACATATCAATACTTCAAGTGAATATCTAGTTCAGATGCTAGTTAGTATCTGGGTATTGACTCTTTTGACAAGCCCAACCCGGCAAATTTTTTTTACTCCATAGTCAAAAAAACAAGCTAAACAAATTCATTCATCCATATACTTTTGCTTCTTGCGCTCATAAATATATGGTCAAAGTTCAGTTTCAAAATGTATGTTTAAATATGAATTTGAGTGGAAATCTATTCAACAATAAGAGGCAGGTTGGGAGCACATCATAGTGATTTACAATACATGAACAGCTTCCCAGGCAAGGTCACAAAGCCACTGGACCACAAGGGCACCCACTCCACACTCTCCCTGCATGCTCTTCATTATGGTGCTAAGCAGATTGCTGATTGGCTACTGGCTCTTTCTGAGGGTGGGACCAACTACCTGATGAGGAAGTGAAGGCTTCCAGCATCAGCAGAGAGCAGCAGCAGAGAGCAGCAGTGAGAATTCAAGTCATTCAAGTTCTTCACAACTGGATGAGAGCGCTGGATGTGTTAAACAACAGCTAATGCCATAACAATTTTGTTGTAGTTACTTTTAAAATTAAAATGCAAATTAGCTTTTCCTACATCTTCCAAAGTACTAGGCCTGTCAGATAAATACTACACTGACTTATCATTCAATACATGGGTGGAACATTTACATTTTTGGGTGTCAATATTTATTGCGGGGACTTTTTCTTTGTACTAATGGTGATCTTTTTGGCTATTTTTCTGTAGTACAATAAGATCGGAGCTGTAGAAGGTCAAATTATGAACTTCTTAATTCTGCATTATGGTTTGGTTTCAACGTTATTGTTTATCGTCTAAATTTAGTTCTGCAATATATCACACTTGAATATGTGTTATCGTGACGCTACTTCCCTTTTCTGAAACAGCTTTAGCTACACTTGCCAAACGTCACAAAACTTAAAAGCCAAGCAAATTATTTCAGGGCAAGGAACAGTGCACAAAGGAAAACATTGATTGCATCTATCATTTTCTGATGTCTCTCTAAAGTGTCTCTACTTGTTATTTTTCCCTATATATTCCCAAGTCTCACAAGAACATGTGCATACAAGCACGCATGATAAATAATAATGTTAAAAGAATGACATCAGTGGCACATTACCTCATTTTCTAATCTACATTATAGTGTTGTTTGCTCATCAAAAAGATACCAGGAGCTGTGTTTTGTTTCATTCACACATGTTTAACACACAAACTCTGCATATTTAGGCTGAGTTCTTCTCTCAAACAGAAAGCACTTTGTTCCACCTTGTGATGTCATGTGGTAATACAAGAAGTGCTCCACTGTGTTTTTATATGCCATACACCTTCACAAGATTAATTTAGATAATTTCAGCCCAGCAATTTGGCAATCTCTACTAAGATAAAGATAAAAGGTAGCCGTTAACTTGAAAACTACCTCTTCATGACATCACAAGGTGCAACAGAGTATTATGAGCTTTGGAGATGTAGACAAACTAATAGTGTAGGATTACGCAAACATGTGTGAATGAAACAAAAGAATTCCAGTTATGTTTTTGATGATGTTGATGTAACAACATTTTAACATGGCTTAAAGCTCACAAGAATCAATTTTGTGTAATATATGACCTTTAAAAATGGTAAAGTAACTGAGAAAACTAGGAAAATAATAATGGTAGATGTTATTTTTGTTTAGTTGCTTTTTCTAGAGCTACTCAGTTACAGACATAAACAGGTTCACAATTAATTAGGTTATAATGACAATCTGTCACAATTAATCAAAAATTAATCAAAACTGAAATTTCTTAGCTACATGTACAGTGGATTATTTACCAATCTCAATCAAAATTTAATTAATTGCACAATTTTACAGCACCACCAGACCGTGTACCACAATCCCAGACAGGTGAATCTCTACAAGACAAGAAACAAATAGTTCTCTCTGATTAACGAAATAAAACTCCACTCTCCATTATGAAAGCACTGAAAGCTCTTCAAGATGATATTCCAATGCAAATGTACTGTACTCTCCATACGCTCAGCCTGCCTCCTGCTTAGTGCAAGTGTAGCTGTGAAAGGATGGAGTGAGAACTTACTTTTGAAACACAAATTAATACTTGATTGCGATGAAAAGATCACAAAGGAACAAAAAGCGGCCCTTATGCATATAGCAGCAGCTGGCATTTTAATTGGCTTGAGCCTCAGCTAATAATCGAGAGAAGACCCAGCCGTGATAACAATGACAAGGCAATGCGCAGGGACCAGAATTGAAATGAAACTCGACGCGGCTGCTGTGGCTAAGGGCAAACTTTTCAACAAGATTATGTGAAAAGGCCAGATTCTACACACCGCAGCCTGCACTTGCACAACAAGATTCGCACACACAGGGCCCTACACTTGAACTGAAACCAAAAGGAAACGCAAAATTGTTTCTCAACCCTTCCGCGGGAGCTCATTAATCAGGCACAACAGAGCGGCGGTGGTGGACTGGAGAATGGTGAGAGCAGAAAGGCCGACCCTCCCACCAACAGTAAAAATATGAGCCTTTTATCGTCCCTGCTCTACTTACTCTGGCACAGCAGGCCCCCAGCAGCACGGGCTCAGGATTGCAAACATGAGAGGCCAGGAATTCACAGGGAAAATGCACTGATGGAACACTGTACCGATCACAATGAGATCATGTATAAAGGGTGGTTTTAGTAAGCCATTTTCATCTGGTTTGACCATTTGGACTATTCCCCAGGGTCTGCAAATGTTTATGCATACAAACTAGGAATGCATGATTTGAGGCAATTTCAAATTAAGTTTGTTGTGAGATCAAAATACATAATTTGACAACTTTCTTTCAAAAGGTGATTAGAAGGTAACTCTTCTAGTGGGGTGTCCATCACATTGCCTGGAATGTTCCACTGAATGGCATTAAACTTATTGCTAAAAATAACTTGAATAACCCGTTTTCTAACACCGAGTAGGGTTACCTGCTTGTCTCCATGGAAATTTCAACTTTTAACTTCTAAACTGTGATGTGAAGTGACATTTATAACAAAATGTTTAAAATTATGAAGAAATGTATGTACTTTCAATGTAGCAATTTATTGTAAAGTGCTATAAATGGAACCAGTATAATTTTTATTAATAATCTTAAAAAATCAACATATAATTCTCTTTATACTGGCTAATCTCTATCACGCAAAGTTCCACATTTTTCTTGTTGGACTGAGAAAGTGCTGCCCACACCTCCAGAGAAAGAGATTTATTAAATATCCCAATGGGACCACTTAGGCTAAGCATTAAGCACAGGGCTCTAATTGACCATATAACGCACATTAATACTCATTTCAAAAGGACACAGGCCAAAAATAAAACACAGACTGTCCAAGTTAAGAAAGCAAGGGCCATTAGTCCCTCGCCTTTTCTTAAGTAAAGTTGCACATGCACAATGCCACTCCGCTGACCCCAGGGCATCCCCACAACAATTTGTCTCTGTACTTACTGTAAACTGCTAAATTACTGCAGAGGTTGGTCAATTTATGCTGGAGAAATTATAAACAGACTGCTAAATATAACATGTATAAATCACGTATGTGATTTATTTTCATATTTTTCCCCTTCATGCTGATCATATCAATTTGATTCTGTCTTAATAAAAAAAGATAAAAATGTTTTTTGATATTAATATCCTGAACATTAACAAAAACTAACTTTTAAGCATTGCCATTTCACGTAATAAGTCTTTTTCCCCCCAGAGTCTCAACTTTGCACCAAACTACATACTTTTACTGACAGAGGATTGGCTGTGGACCTCCCAATTAAAAAGAACCAAACAAATTGTCGATTTGAAATAATGGGGTAATTGCACAGCCCAAAACTGACATTTTTAATCAAGTTTAAAGTGGAAATCTAAAAGGCTTTTGCTTGTTACCTAGTCAGGACTAAATTAGGACCAACAGAACAATTACAACTTGATCTGAATCTTATTCTATTTTACAATGAGTTACTCACTGCTGCACTTTGTATAATTCTGTTAAATGAAGCACATATCTCCATTTCTCTACATCACACTATCAGATAAAGTCAGTTAGAATTTACACAAAATATGTTGATTAGCAACATGTATCAATACATAGTGCAGCTTAATTGAACACATACTGACAGAACAGTGTCATTTCAGAAGTGTCCAGAGCCTCAGAGACACTGAGGATGTTCAACAATAGAGAAACGCCTCAAACGTGATACAAATATCGGGACGGGGTCAGAGCCTCGAGGTGGTCTATTTACATTTCAGTCACATGCTTCTATGTGAATATGAATGAAGAGCAGATACTGAAAACTGTACATCATTACAAAGTCAGTAATAATAATAATAATAATAACATTTGAGGGCTGGGAGTGATGTAAATGACACAGAGGATGGCAGACAAATGATGGTAGATCTAAAGCATGCATCATAGCCAACAGTTGGATACAGGCTAGACCCTACAGTAAGACTGATGGAGATATTTCTGACAAGCATATATATATATATATATATATATATATATATATATATATATATATATATATATATATATATATATATATATATATATATATATATATATATATATATATTATATATATATATATATATATATATATATATATATATATATATATATATATATATATATATAGCATATATATATATATATATATATATATATATATATATATATATATATATATATATATATATATATATATATATATATATATATATATATATATATATATATATATAAATATATATATATAAAAATATATATATATATAAAATATATATATATATATATATATATATATATATATATATATATATATATATAATATATATATATATATATAAAATATATATATATATATATATATATATATATATATAATATATATATATATATATATATATATATATATATATATAATATATATATATATATATATATATATATGTATGTATATATATATATGTATGTATAAATAAAAATTTGCTTTTATGTTCACATTTTATACACGTCCAGAAGAACTGACAAAAATAATTATGAACTGAAATATGCACACACATAAACACACTGCAGATTTCAAAACATGTTAGAAAAATCAGAAGTTTTTATGTGAATAAGATACAGCCCAATAGAATATTTTGAAATTAGGGTGCTTAAAAAATTTGCAGCCTTTGCGATTTGCTTCCATTCAAACTGCGATTTTGTTTTGATTGCAATTAATCTTGCAGTCAGTCCTACCCTCCAAGAGTGGGAATCCCCAGGCATTACACTGCTGTCGCCCACTTCTGTTACCTACTGACACATTGGCCCATTGGACTTAAAGCATGAGTCACTATGTAGATGCACTAGGTATATATTACTGAGCTGAAAAATTGCTTCACCGTTTCATCAGTGTCTCTGGAGATTCCCTGTTCTGCTCTCCATGTTTGTGTAAAAATACTTGTGTTTGCTCCTTTACTGCTTGCTAACAAATGTAGAAATGGGTAATAACAGGTCACAATCACAAGTGTATATCGTGTGTACTGTATAGAGTAAGAGCCACCTTAACAATTTGGTAAGATATCATGCAATTGCAACTTCCATTATCTTTGCAATAGGTGTTTCATATTTAAGATTTAGCTGCAGTGCATGTTTTGAACACATCAAGGAACATTAACATTTAAGACAATAAGACTGAAAGAATTGCTAAACTAACACCAGAATCTAGGCTACAGTGTTGGCAACTTATAATGAGAATAAATGTTGTTTGAAGAGGAATTTAAAGTACATGAATACAGCTCATGCCTTTTGCTAATGTTGATGTTGCAGTCAATTTGCTTGTGATTAATCTGGCAGCCTCACAAAAGGGTAATACACGGGGAATCACTGTTTCAGTCAAATCTGGAACAGTCTTCCTAAAGATGCGAGACAGTCCTTTACTCAGCCTCGATGTTTACATCCAGGCTCAGTACAGTCCTGTTTATTATTTTTTTTTATGATTATTTACATTTTTATTGGTATATATTGTGATTTTAATGTATTTCTTATTCTCGTAAAGCTCAAATAAACTTGCCTTGCCATTGTGCATATGTGAGAGGAGCCTGTAGAGGGCAGAAGCAGGGCTAAAACAACAGCACGTGCCAGGAGTCTGCTGTGTATATGTATGTGTGGCTCCGATACCATTGACCTCTTTAGACTGAGAAACAGAGTGAAAGTGCAACTGCTAGCACTTTGCCACTACTACTGCCACTACTACTGCCTCTACTGCTGCCTCTACTGCTGCCTCTACTGCTGCCTCTACTGCTGCCTCTACTGCTGCCTCTACTGCTGCCTCTACTGCTGCCTCTACTGCTGCCTCTACTGCTGCCTCTACTACTGCCTCTACTGCTGCCTCTACTGCCTCTACTACTGGAGCTATTAGCACTGCTACTGCTGGCTCTGCTCCTCTGAGGTTGTGAGTGTGCGCTGGGATGTGAACACACGCTCATTAGACCTGGTCATGTTACTTTGCCTGGTGCACGTGCTCCTAACAGACCAAAGCAGCAGCTCAGGGCCACAGACCAGCCACAATCAGAGATACACAAGGCAGAGGGGCAGGGGGCAGACAGGAGCCAAGAGAGAACATTTTAAACTCATAGTATGGGTATGGCTCGATTATGGAAAAAAAAATCACTTTATTATTTGACTTATTTGGCTCATACTTGAAATTGCAATTATTAAAAAAAAAACCAACTTCTATAAGGTAACAAAACAAAAAAAAAAATCTAGAGTTAGTATAGAACTAATATAAAGAAGGCCTATTCAGTAGTAAGAGTTTCTGACAAGTACCTTTGCTCCAGATTTTGCAGGGAAGATCGAGTACACATATTTAGAAGTGCATTGTATCATAAGTTTTTGTCAATATACAGCTCACTGGGCTAATTAAAAAAGCAAAGCAACACTCCTTACTTGTTTGGATGTTGTGCAAATGAGCAACAATAAAGTTTCATGACTATTACAGTTTCCATAGCAACAAATATCCTGTGACGGTCAGCTAAAAGTGTGTGAAACATATGTGGTTAGTCCCCTGCCGAAATCTGTAACATAATGTTGTGCTGTTTGTGTTATCGTGTACCTTCAGCTTATTCAAACCAGCCTGCAGTAGCCCATGGATCTCATGTTTTATGTTTTGTAAACTGCCTTATGTTACCCAGAGAGAGGACATTAAATTGCCTCATAAAATGCTTCACTGAGCCCAATTTAGTTAATTTTATACCTGATTGTTCTAGTTCTTAGTATTCTCTGATGACTTTTGGAAATGCCTGATTATACGGGTGATAAAATGACAAAACTATTTCGTATACAGATGTATAAAGATGCAAAAGCGCTAAACTGTAGTCATAATTCATTCACTCCATACTCAGTGGTGGTAAGCTACTATTGACATCATAGCTGCCCTTGGGTACACACCACATTCATACTAGGCAGGAAGGGTGAAGTGTCTTGCCTAACGACACAACAACAATCTCCAAGCAAGAATTGAACCTTAGGTCTTTGGGTTGGCGGAGAAGTGCTGTAAACTACTGAGCTGCATTAAAAAGTTTAAAATATTCTATACCTGGCAACATAAAGATCTATTGACACCATTACATTTTGACAGCAGAAAATTAACATGATTCCTTAGGATGTATATAATGAGATTTGGTAGCATTTTAAAACAGGTATCACAAAAACTGCATTGATCTAATCCTCCGATTGTATATCGTTTGTGTTGCTAGCTAAGTATATCTCTAAGGGTTTGTGTGCTTGTGTCTTTAAGTTGAAAAATGCCTTGCAGCTGGAGCTTATAGTGTGTTATTCTTACCATAGTGTTTGAGGATGCCCTGAGGAGTGACCACCTGATTGCAGACATGGCAAACAACAAGACATAAATCCTCCAGCGCGAGAAATGGGCAGTAGACGAGCATATCTGTGGGAGAGATAAGAGAAGAAGAGAAACAACGCCTTAGAAGAAGAAATCACTCAAAACAGCCCTCAACAGAGACACAAAAAACAAGGGGAGTAGATAACTTAGTGCTGATGAGTAGCTTACACAATATTGCAGAGATACCCCACTGCAACTGAACTAATCATTATATTTACCAGATAATGCAAAGACATTTGACACACAATTTAATTATGGACTTTAAAGCCAGATCTTGTTGGAGTAAATTTACTTCAAATGCAATGAGGATAAATAAATGCTGAACGCTAACAATGTATAATCAAGTAGTATTTTGCTGGGAGATGAGAGTGTAATTTAATCAAAGCTGGACCCCTGCACTTCAAAATCAAACTGTCTTGAATAAAAGCATTGCAAAATCACAGAACAACTTAGTCTACTATAACTAGGGTTGCATTGATCCAGTTTTTTTCCGTTACAACACCAATTCCAATACTATAGTTAATGATCTGCCAATACCTGATATCAACCGAGCCTGAAAACAGCATTTATTTAAGTTAAACAAAAAAATAATATAAAACAAAACAAATGTATTCCTCAAGTAACTATTTTGTATAAATAAAAGTTTAAACATTCTGAGACTGTCTGGGCCGACTACATCCAGAATATCTAGTCTTATTACATCAGTTTACATGTCCAAGCAGGATATCGTCTGAACCTATATTTGAATATCTGATTGGTGTTGATATCCCGTACCAGTATCGAATCGGTGCGCCTCTAGCTATATAAATATTAATATATAACTAAATGTATATTTTTTCTAATTAAGCAATTTTCTAATTAAGCCATTCAATTGACAAAGTTAGGATGGGTGATAAGTCCAAAAAAAACAAACAAAAAACCCACAAATTTTCTTCATAATGATTTGCTTTCTGCTGCCTTTAACCCTATTGCGTTTAATGCTTTTGCCGCCGATAGACTCACGGTTGCGGACTTTCCATTACCGTAACTCCACAAACCAATTGTGCTATCATGTAAATTGAAAGAACATCTCAAAGCAGAAGCATGGGGCTCTTTAAATATTTTACTGTCATTACGGTAATGTGCTTACGTTGTCCCTACTTTGTCTGTTATTTGATGCATCAAAGGGAAAATAAAGATGAATATGTAAAATAGAGGTTGTTGTGGGGAAAAAAGGCAAAAGTGTATGCTGATACTTCCTTTAACATGATTTTTATGGCTAAAAAAGAATAAAAGTCTAGGCGAGCTATAATGGTCTATAATGTGCTCAGTCCTTAAGAGAGGTTTGAGTGTTAAATAAAGTCGTTAGCTTCTGAGATTTCTAAGAGGAGGCTACTATCTAGTCAAATTACTGACACTGAGCCTAGCTTTAGCAAGTGCTAACATCCATTATGGAAGAAACAGCTAAATACAAAGGCCACACTGACTCAAAACTGAAGCTTAACACACATGAACGCAGATGTTCAAAACAAGGAATGTCCGTGATGTAAAAGGCTGCAATTATCTTTGAGGCGACGGGATGTATTAGAACTTTATCTTCCTGTTCCCAAACAACCGCGCTGTCAGACATTACAGCGCTTATTAGCATGAGGCCTGAGACGCAGAAGTGTGTATTTGTGTTAAGGGAAATCTGAGAGTGCACAAATGGGTGAATGTCATCAAGACCTCATTTGATTGGCAATCTTCCAGTCGTTTAGAAGGGAGAGGAGACAGGCAGAGGATGGAAAGTGTCTATTACAATATATGTGTAAGTTGATCAAGGTTAGCCTCCTGATAATGACACATGTTCATAATATGTGTGTAATTAATCCCATCACGGTGGTCTGACAGGATGCATTAAAAGGTCAAAGCTCATCTATTACTTATAAATGAAGGCAAAGATAAAGAGCTCCTGACAGTGGCAGTGTTGAATGAGATTTTGTGAATACATTGTGGACAGTATCTTACACAGTCTCACAACACTCAAATGAAATAACATTAGAAGTAATACAATAAGATTTTATTTGGTTTAAAAGGAAGGATTAAGTTCAGAGTGCACAATTTTAACCAATCCAGGGGCATTAATGGACTATACTGTGTAACTTTTCAGCTGAAGGGTTTATTTGTCTCCATAAAGAAGATATTTCGTTGCCTGCAATGTTACACAATATGGCATTAAACTGGTTCATAACCATGGGGTCAAGGAGCTAATACCACCAGGCCTTTCGGTTGGGATATACTGGGTACTATTTGACACATGTATACAGAAAAAAAAAAAAGTTTATAAACGATAATAAACAATTTGTTGACCAGTAATGTGTACATCAAATCACGAAGTCAAGTGCTGCAAGTTTTATCAGCAAAACAGAAGGTATAAGTTATATTTCTATGCTTTGTGAGCCCTTATGTTAAAAAAGCTTTGCAATGTAGTGTCTGAACTGCTGTCGAGTAAAAACAAGACACTGGCTTGTTTTTATTTTACTTTCACTATTTCACTCGACCCATTCGTTGTTTCAATACCATTAACCTTTTCTAGATTCGTCAGTGATCCAAAATATTACGGTAAATTTAACTTGCTATGGTTTGCCAGGTTGGTTTTCATCATTCATTCAGCTAATTTCCGCCAATGTTTACGGCAAGAACTGGCACATTTAGTTGTAAATAAACTACTAAGACTCACAAAATAAGCCCACAGAGAGAAACGATAAGAAAAACTAAGCCTATTTGTGGCTAATGACATCTTTTCAGCTTATACTGGGGGAGAAGGCTTTCGTGGGAGTACCGAAAAAGTAAGAATGCAATTTCCTCTGTATCTGCCAAAGCAATTGCAAAGTAAGTGTGCAGCCTAATAGTGTGTGGTTGTGTTCCTCTGCTGCCAATCACTGTCAGGCCAGAAACCAAACTACACAGTCATCAGTCTTTGGTTAATAAGCAGCTTTTTCAATGACTAACAACCATCTATCATTGAACGCCATTACATGTGGGGACTGTAAATTAGCCTAATATTGAAAGTAGGAACTAAAGAGTTTGAGTGACTTGAAATGTATTATGTATTAAGAGTATTATGTCTAATAAAAGCATAACTTGAGCTCGCTGGCTAAGTTGAAGACGGTGATATTGTGAAAGATATGGCAAGCAAGTCAGCTATTACACTACATATTAGCCGGCCTGCAAAATTGAAAAAGATGGTTTAAGATAGCTTTCCAATATGGGAATAACTCATCTAAATTGGTATAACTCGTAATTTAAGAGCTGTAAAACCACTGATACCGAATAAGAGGAAATAAGAAACAAAAAAAACCCAAAACTATTGCATTACAGAAATTCACAGTATTACATAAACCACATGGGGAATTCAGTACACTGAAACTTGGAACGTGCAGAATTTGGTCAAATTACCCTTTAATAGTAAGAATATCTATGGTGATGGAAAAACTGACAAAAAAGTAAAATGGTTATAACTGAGTAATCAATGTATTTGGTCAAAACAAATTACTACTGTGTCAAAAACAGTATTGAAAAATACTCAATAACCTATCAAATGGTTCAATACAATGGTATCTCACTATGCATGTGTGACTACTGTAGTGGCATTTGGCACAACAGAGAAGAGGTTCAGTCTGTCGTGCTTTTGCAGATGCAGAAGAAAATGGCCATAAGGAGGCTTGTCTCTGCTGTTGTATATTCTATAAGAGGAGACATTACAAAGTTACACATTTTAAAATTCTTTCACTTTACTTTATGGCTGTCAAAAAGTAACTTTAGGGGAAAAACTGATTTTGTTCACGGTGTCCCTACGACAGAGAAAAATTAAAAACAGGAATCTGAAGAAAAGATATGAATACAGAGAAGTACTAAACCAAATACGAGGATTCAAATGTGTGTCAATAGCCTATGTCCTTAAAAAGACAAAAATATATTATACAAATTACATACAAGTTTTCCAAGGATGTTCCATTAGGTTATACGCCCAAGGGAAGACCCAGGAAAGGCTGGAGGGACTCTCCAGTCTCTCGGCTGGCCTGGGTACGCCTTGGGGTCCCACCAGAGGAGCTGGAGTAAGCGTTTGGGGTGAAGGAAGTCTGAAAGTCCCTGCTAAGACTGCTGTTCCTGCAATCCAGGCCCAGATAAGTGGAAGAAAATGGATGGATGGACATGTAAGTTTATTTCATAACATGTTTATTTTATTTCTAATACCTTAATTTATTCATGTGTTTTATTTTATCATATTCAATATATTTTATGTTATTATGTATTGTTTTATGTTGAATCATATCGCCAACGCACATTCAATGGCAATAATGTTTTTTTCTGATTATGACATAAAATAATTTGCCAGTAGGTCTTTTATTTCCTTCTGGTCGCGTAGTATGATATATTGCTGAAGAAAATGTAGACGTTAGACGATAATACTGAACTTCATTAATGCAACTCATACAATAACCCTAGAGTGGGATTATCTCCAAAAAATAATCTAAATGTATGAATTGGTTAAAAAAACACAGTTTCTGAATGAAACACTTTAGTACTTAGTTTATTTCTATGAGTCACTGAATGTTTTTTAGTCAACTCTACAGCTCAAAACCTATCATAGAACAAGAAAAATACCAAAAAGTTCCCCACTGGTACAACGAAAAAGTCCCCACGAAAAAAAAAAAAAAAAGTATTGTTCCATCTTTCATATACTGAACAACAACTCGATATAGTAATTATCATGACAGGACTAATTGTGAAACTAAAATTCTACATGTAATACTTCTAACTAAATCCGTTTCAGACTTGGCATTGTAAGGACATAAAATGTGCTCTAGTGTTAGTGAAAAGCTTGGAAACAGCAGTGGTAACCAACACAGAAACATAACGCAACGCAGGAATGAATAACTATCAATCAGTGCGCCCAGTTCAAAGGCAGCGTTAACTGTCCTCTCTGTGTTTTACCTGGCTTTACACCAGACCCTGCTGCAGCTGAGAGCATAAACAAGCTCCAGCACTTAGGAGGCAACCCAAGTACAAGCCCAAGTTACAAGGGAAACCATCAGTCCCACTTCAAAGAAAGAGAATCAAATAAACAGCCAGGCCTTCCATTCAGATCTGAACACAACTGAACTTAACACAACTCAATATTTTGAATCAGAAGTAAAGGTAAAACAAAGTGGTCACAACATTTTCCACTTTTTGAACATGATAACCAGAGCTAACATTCAAAAGTATTTTCCACTATTTTATTGCCAGTCCCAAAATAAGTGAAGGACCTTGTCAGACCTATAAATTCATGGACCCCAAAGTAACTATTGCAACTATTCTATAATTATATAATATATCCAGCCAGGCTTATGGTTAGTCTTGTCAAGATTATTACTATATAGACTTATTGTTCAATATATGAAAGTTGAAACAATATTTTTTTATGGTTAGTATTTATCGTGTGTACATTTTCTTTGCCGTACTGGGAAAATTTTGGTTATTTCTGAGCTATATGATAAGATTTAAGCCGTGAAAGGTTGAATTATTAACTTCTATGACTCATAACAGATGCGAACTAAGTAGTAAAGCGTTTCATTCTGCTGTTTATTCAATGCAGCTCAAGATTTTTTAACAAATTTGTACATTTACAGTTGTTTTTGTGGTTTAAATCTGCTCTCGAGTTATTGTATCAGTGGCATGAACTATTTTCCATATTACCATTTATGGTCTATATTTACTTAAGGAATGTATCAAACTTCAAAATATGTTATCGTGATGGGCCTATCTAATGTAATGTTTGTGTTCTTTGTAAGACAGTTTTTAAAAAAAAATAAAAATTTGAGATTGATGAATACAAGTGACAAAACCTCTATGCTGTTACAGTTTTTTTTTGTTTTTTTTTGACCATATAATTTCAAATCAACAATGTGACGTTACTAAGCAAACAGATAGAATGACTTCAGGAAATGCCCACTGTTTTCAGCCACAAGTAGTTGCAGCAGGTTGTCATCATCTTTTCACTGTCTGCGCTGAGAGACAAAGCTGAAGACAGAGTGATCACCACAAAGCACCACAAAGCACCACATACTGAACACTAGCAACCTGTGCACTCACAATAACCAAGGATCGTTATAACAATATTAACCTCAATCTATAGAAATACAATTCATTTAGGACCTAAATTGTATACGCCTAGTTAGTGTTGTCCTAATATTAAAAAAGGCTTGAAACACAGTACAGAATTCAATACACAAAACTGAATTTTTATTGACGGATTTATTTGCTTTATGAAAAGAATGTTATTTTCAACACACAACAATATCAGCTGTTTTCATATTATGCTAGTGTACTATTAATACTTAAAAGGTCCTATATTACACAGAATTGACTCCTGTGAGCTTTAAGCCATGTTATAATGTTGTTACCTCATCAAAGACATACCTGGAGGTGTGTTTTGCTACATTCACACATGTTTAAGTAATCCTGCATTATTAGTCTGTCTACGTCTCCAAAGCACAAAATGCTCTGTTCCACCTTGTGATCTCATGAAGCAGTAGTTTTAAAGTTAACCTTTCACCTTTGGTTCAGTAGAGATTGTCAATTCCAGGGCTGTAATCATCCAAATGATTCTAGTGAAGGTGTATGGAGTTTAAAAACACAGTGGAGCGCTTCCTGTTTACCTTGTGATGTCACATGGTAGAGTGTTTGAGAGAAGAACTCAGCCTAAATATGCAGGGTTAGTGCTAAACATATGAATGAAACAAAACACAAATCCAGGTATGAAGCAACATTATAACACAGATCAGAAAATAGTGTAATATGGGCCCTTTATCTCCTAAAACTATTCAGTAAAGGTCAAGTTTTGTCAAAAGTGTTTTTTTCCTAGTCTCAATACTTGTTCAAACTAGTATTTTTCGATAATAGTTCTAGTATTGATTAGTATGTGTTTTCTTTTTTTTGACAGCCCTATATCAAGTTTACACCTCATTAAGATCTGGTTTGGTGTGGTTTATAACATTTAAATGTTATAATGTAAAATGTATAACCCAGGTTTAGGGTTTTTCTTAAGGCCTGGTTTATTCACCTCAACACTGAATCTGCAAAATAAATGCAACTTTTCAAATGTCCTAAATTTCTAGTCTTATTGGCATTACAAAATATTGCAGGAAGTATTGCATATTGCTTACTTTCTTGGACCAGTTCTGTACTATCAAGCGTCAAAGAGCTCAACGAGGCAAAGACAAACTAGCAGGGACTCGCAATACTTGTACAACTTAAGAATTTAGAACATTGTTGGCCTGATCCATATGTGTAGTGTATGCATATCACGAGCAGCGAGCTTTAGTGTCATGTTGCCAGCAGATCAGCGATTACAGCTCTGAAGGGGAAGATGGAGCATGTGAGAGAGTGTGGGAGGGAGGAGGGGTTGGTATTTAACCAGTGCAAGTGAGAAGACTTTCCCAGCGAGCTCTGTGTGTTTGTCTATGTTCAAAGTTAGGACTGACTCATGACCATTACTGCATGCTCTGGGGGTATTTATACTCACTGAGGTGTAGAGGGACTCCTTTGACTGTACCTCAAGGGGCGAGGAGATGATGGAGGGACCCACTCACTCCTAAAGAGCAGCTGTCCACACTACTCCGTACCACAAACTACAGCTGAGTAATAAATCACTTTTGATGTCTTCTTCTCAAACAATCTATGCTTTGACCCGAATGGCAATGATTATTTTATTTAAAAGGTGCACAATGTAACTTTTCTGGTGGACCCACCTGCTTGTCTCCATGGAGATGTTATTGCTTTGCCTTGAATTTTCCACAGTATTGTATTCAGTTTATCTACAAGCACATGACACCACCATACCAAGTTTCTCAGAAGCGACCCCGCTCACCGTGAAAAATGCATATTTTGAAGGCAATAGAAACACATGCAACTGAATAATATATTATTGATATCTTGCTGTGGAATATTAGAGGCAAAGCAATAATATCTCTATGGCGACAAGCAGATAGCAGACACCACACCAGAAAAGTTACATTGCACACCTTTAATCTGAAATTTAGCATCAGTTTCAGCCATGCAAAATTGATGTACCTATTATTGACCTCAGGAATTAGAAATATGCTAAAACACGTGTTTGCAATTAAGAATCAAATATTGCACAAAAATGTCAGTGGACAGTAAAATCAATCAGTCAGTTTCTTTTAATGCAGCTTAATTTTTTTTTTTTTTCTTTTTTTTTTTTTTTTTTTTTTTTTTGCATTTCTCCAAAGCAACAATTTGAAATATTCTAAATACCTCTGCCAACAATTATATTGTTATGTCATAGCTCTGTTTACCTTAGCAAATTGCATGTTCCTGCAGTATTGTACAGTCAGTTCTCTCTCTCATTCCTCTAGGGCAGCTGCACAACTGCACACCACAAACCACTTTAATGCACTTCCCATACATCACCTAGTCAATACACGAGGAACAATGAACCTTGACCAACTCCGTTCGACTCACTTTTATGAGCTCTACTGCAAAGACACTGCAAAACAGAGCAAGTCTTCCAGATGACTGCTGCTGATAACACCATCGTATCAAAAGGTGACATACTCTATCAACATTACATAACAACAGGCCATAACATTTAGCCGTCTTTGCACCTTTACGCCACAACAAATACAATTCACCAGGTTCTGTTTGAATCAACAGTCAAGTCAATAAATCATTGTAGTAACAGCGTAATGCATTAGAACGTAGTGTGCAAGTCTACAAAATAATTAAGCCACAAACCACTATGAGTGACTACATGTTTTCCTAGATTGTTCCTTCTATGAACACAAGTTCATTTTGCATGGATACCAAAAATGCACATTCAATTTTTAATAGCCTACAGTCACATGATTGTGATCCTAGAACCAACCTACTGATGCAATGCTATGCAACTACTATTTCCCAATTTTACAAAGAGCAATAGGGCATGCTATTTTTACCAGAATCTGTGACAACAAAAAGGTCAGAATGTATAATGCTGAGTAAGGATGGTGATAACTTCATTGTATTAAAAAAGAAGAAAAAAAACTTACTCAGCTTGACTATGCAATTTTGAGGATTTGTTTTAAATTATATTAATGTACTGTGACTGAAAATGTTACAGAAGGAAAGTCATGTTAATAATGATATGTGTTTATATAATGTTAATATGCCAGGTATTACAGGCTGAAGTGGACATGTGAAATAACTGTAAAAAAAACACTTTGTTTCTTATTGATTTAAGTCTAAAACCAACATTAGTGGTGTAAAATGCATCTTAGTTGGGCATTTTCTATGGAAATGAGGTATGCAGTGGGTATAAATAGAAATGTGGTCCCTTGCTTGGCTGCTACTTGTGTAATCCAATACACAAACAAAATACGTGACTGCTCCATCGTAGTAACAGAGGCGCAGGTCGCTCACCTTGTTTTCCGATCTTCACAGTTTCACTCAGACAGCAGGTCTCGGTGTCTGCAACCTCCACGGATGAATCTACGAGAGCAACAACAAAACAGCCACTTTTACAGACGAGCCACGGGTTTCACAACAAACTTTACGGGCCATGCGCGCAGGAGCCACGCTTACTGCTGCTGCTGCTGCTGCTGCTCTGGGTCTGGCTATGGGTTAGCATTAGCCCGCTAACGCCAGAGCTGCCTTCCTAAATCAAGTGGAGCTGTCAAAGCTAACAAACTTACATCTGTGCACTGGATGAGGATCAGCAGTGCACACGCATGCCAATGGCGCAAAGTCTGCACCGCAAATAATGTAAATGCGCCCGAGCACGACTGTAAAAGCAGCGGATTAATATTGCATTTGGCCGTAGTATTTCTGACAGATAGTTTGCTGCGCTTTGACAGACCCTGCTTGCTGCACGGTGGAGGAGCTTACTCAACTCCCAATCACACACAGTTTACCACCACGCACTTCCCTGACACTTGGCCCGAGAAAACAACCATAGCGCCGTGCGAACTTACTGTCAACAAAAGGTAATTGAGCTGCGCTGACGAAAGACGACCAAGGCTGACAGAGGAACGTATCCGGACTTGGTATTTGGCGAGCCAGTGTCGCCATTGCTCTTCGTTCTTGTTGCTTTGCTGTGATCCGTTTTCCCCTCTCTCTCCTTCGCACGAAAACGAAAGAACGAGATATGCAGCTGACGTCGCCGTTGTAAAGCGTCGGGCAACATCGGCTTTTTCCGGAAAGTTGACAGGTTGAGCCCATTGACTAGAAGAGCACGCGCGCACGGGTTCAAAAGTTCAGATAAGGATGGACATTCAGAACAATCTGTGTTTGACTGCAATTATATAACACAATACTGTCGATATAATAATATAACGACATTACTCATTCATATAATGAGTAATGTCGTTATATTTCTCCTGTAAATCAAATG
>JAIEZT010000054.1:26186403-26188903 GCA_019594935.1 Periophthalmus modestus | reverse complement strand
TACTGAAGAAGCATTCATTTTGTAGAAGCTAAAGAAGAGGATGTATCAACATGCAAAATTTACTCCAGAAGAAATCTGGATTGCCATTACGGCATTACCAAACAGAAAATGGATTTCCCATTGAGTTCTTGAAGAAATTTTGGTCTGAGATCAAATCAATGAATGCAGTTAACAACAATTCCACAATCCTGGAACTGTGCATCTTTCTCTCTTTTACTGAAGAAAAACTCCTCTGGACTGTGCCTCCTTTAGACCTATAAGTCTGCTTAATGTAAACTATAAAAGGATTTGCACACAGACTGGAAAATATACTTCCTAAACTTGTACAACAGGACCAGGCAGGATTTGTGAAGACATGATGTGACTCTGATAATGTGAGGTGTGCCCTTAATGTTATTCATCAACTGAACAATAGTAAAGATTTGGCCATGATTTTGTTGCTTGATGCAGACAAAGCACTCAGTCAGTTAGAGAAGTTTTTTTTTTTCTTTTTTGGAGAAGTTTTGTTTGTTTTTATTTAGTCAATGCAATCAGGACATTATATTCACAGCCAACTCATGGGCTGCTTTCTAATAGGGTTGCAGTTCAACAAAGATGTAGACAAGGATGGCCCCTCTCACCCCTATTATTTTTATTGTTTACTGAGCCCCTAGCCCAAAAAAGTAAGGTCCAACATTGAAATAAATGGAATTGTAGTAGGTGGGAAAACCCATACCATTTCTTTGTTTGCCGATGATATTCTTTTGTATTTATCAAATCCGAGTAAATCTCTTCAGTCAGTCTTAACCTGTACAAATGAGTTTATTTCTTTTTTATTAGGATACAAAATGAATCTTAGCAAATCAATTGTTTTGCCTTTTACCATCCCTCCTGCAAAATTGCCAAATTTCCCATTTCAAGTTACTAAAAGGACTCTTTAACAGCTGAGCCAAATTTTCTATTTGATGCTAATTATATACCATAATTGACAAAAAAAAGAACCAAATGGTCATCGTTGAATGCATGTTGTCCCTAGAATAAATTATTTGTTCCAAAATCTACAATGTTATTTGTCAACAAACTTCTTTAGAAAAACTGAAAACCAATATTTCACATTACATTTAGAAGATACGCTCACCAAACTGAAACATTTGGTGACCAGTGGGTTTCTACAAAGCGAAGAATCTAACTGGATTGAACTGGAATCCTTCACATGTTGTCCTATTAGACTGGAGGTGAAACCGTGAACTTAACATGGAAAAACTATATACTATACAACACATGCTTGGTGTAGAAAGATATATAGAGATAAAGATAAATATTCCATCAGTTTTATCTGTACGATCTCTGTTAAATTTAAACCCTGAACAAATTAGGAGCATTGGTCTTTTAAACCGGGTTTCTGTATTACGGTATTACCAACTTTTCAGACTTATGGTCATCAAATATCATAAAATGTATTGAACATTTTGTATTGAAGTAGAGATTAATTTAATATCCCTGTTAAAGATTTTTTCAAATATCTTCAAATTTGAAATTGAATCTGTACTTCGTTAAAAGAAAAATAAATTTAAATACAAGTTGAATGCACTAAGATCTCAGCTGTCTCACTAAAAGGGAAAATTTCTGAGTATTCTTTCTAACCACAATACCAATGTATGAGATTCTCTGAAGCCGCTGTGGGAACACAATCTGCGAATGACCTCTAACCAAAAAGAATGGTCTGAAATATATATTTTTAGGAAGTTGACTTCATAGATTCTATTACATCCCATTGCGCCTTAATGAAATGTTCCCAAACAGCTCTGATCTTTGTTATAAATGTAAAAACATATAAGGTACTTAAACTAATTAAAGGTACAAAAGTGCATTTGTTCTGGAGAGAAACATGCTGTTATTCAATAGATTACTGGAAAAAAAAAAAAGGTTGCCATGTCACCATCATTGTATCTGTTAAATCTTTGTCCTGTCAAATTGTTTGATAGTGCATCCTAGTCTATGTTAATCATCATTACGTCTTATGTTAAGAAAATGTATTCTCTTAAAGTAGGCAAACTCACATGTATCCACATTGGACTTATGGCCAACTCAGTTATCATGAGCCACTCCCCTGGAAAAACTGACCTATGAACTACATGACAAACAAGATATGTTTCACCTATACACACTCATTTAAATATGTGGTCATGTGCACTTTTTATTTATTGACTGATTTTCCATTTTTGTGTATATGCATATACAAACATGTTACCATACATGTTTATCTATATGTGTGTGTGCACTTTTTATTTACTTTTATTTTTTTTAATTATTGTTTGTTTTTGTTTTTTCCAGCATCTGTTATGTTTAGCGGTGTGGGGTTTCGGTGAGAGTGTAAGGGGGTTGTGGGAATGGGGTAGGGCAAATGTTGCATTTGTACACCTTTTTTGTGCACCTTTTGTCATTATTATGTGACTAGAAGGCCAACATAGAGATAATAGAGATGCATTTGCAGTAATTGCACTTACCAACAGATGCGCGG